>CM060919.1:182913320-184155820 GCA_030737875.1 Allium sativum
CTAAACTCTGGGTGCCCTTATTTTGACACGGGCAGCTAGTAGTTTTGGTTTTGCAGATTTATATTCACAGGATCCTGGTTTACAGCTGGAACGATATCCGGAAAGCTTTGTATCCGTATATCTCATTCTAGTTGTGTATTGTATTATTTTTCCGCTGCTATGTATTTAAATGTAATTTAAATCTCTGATATTTCTGTGTAATCTTTATTCATTTATTACTCTGTATATTCTTGTAATCTGATGCATTGTTGTAATATACAATGAAATGTTCTTCTTTATGCGTTCTGTTTTGTCCTGTTCTCAAACGATAGGGCGTTTCGAACGGCCTGAATCGGTTTAGCGACTGGTTCGGACCGAGCGAAATTCCATGCCGTCACACAGAGTAGTCAGTCTGGATTTCTTTGGGTCGGCATAATTTGTAATGACGAGCTGATCGGTTTTCTCTACACACAGGTCCAAATAGGCTTAGCATGATTACGTGGATGGTCGGTCTCAATCCTGGTCGTTCTCCATCTCCCTCATGGCTCACTCGATCGAAAAGCTTAATCAAACACCTGGTCGCTCCAAATATGGAGGACGTCAGCTCGTTCTTTTCCCAAGGACGATCCACATTCCCAGAAGCCAATTCTGTTATACTCTCAAACATCTGATCGCTCCAAATATGGAAGGCATTTGGTCGATCTCGTCTTCATGATAGCCTGATCGCTCCGACAAGCTTCAAAGCTTCAGGGTTGGTCCGCTCTACGAAGATCTCTGGTCGGCCTGCATGTCCAGAGTATAGCGCCATCTTGTTCCCTCAACATCCAGTCGGTACGCTTCAAGGCTTCAGCTCCCTGGTCGTTCGCAAGCTTCCTGGTCGTTATTTCCTTCAATAAAGGCCTTTGGTCGGTCGTAGCATCCAAAATGGCTTGACAGCTGGAGACAACTGGCAGTGGCATTTCCGTAAATACCAAAAATACCGACCAGAACCCTGAATACAAGATTTCAGCCACTCCTTCGCCTATAAATAGCACCCTACCTCCATCATTTGAGGGGGACTTTCCCGGAAACAAGAGGAGGTGCGGCCAAATTGGTTCTTGGATTTCTCCAAACGTTTCAACATCTCTTCTTCATGCTTTATCGAAGATCTATCAAGCATATGATTATGGCTTCCATGGAGGGAAAAGCATAAGTGTTTCAAGCTTTCTACCATTCTCAAAGGAGTGTAAATATGAATGCATGTCAAAAGAGCTCTTATGAATGTATAAGTGAGAAAATGTTGTAAAACTCTTGGTGAATAATGAGATTCTATCTTCAAAGTAGATGTAGACTTGAATAAGAGTCGAACCACTATAAACTCTTGTCTTCTTTTCGTATTTTGGGGTTTTGATATATTAGATATGGCCTCATATAATAAAAAAAGTATTCTTACGCCTTGCCTATGAAAAGGTGACATGCTTTCTAAGCATTCCGCCTCCAATTAGGAGACGCGTTAAGCAATACTTTGGTTGTTTTGCCAAATTTTGGTGTAAACAATTTGGCGCCCACCGTGGGGCCGATCTACTTTCTGACATCAAATATATTGTGAAGATCTTGGAGTTTTTGAGCCTAGTCTCAAAATAGACCGCTCGAATCTACGAGTTGGGCCTTCTGACGAACTCTCCTCAAAGTCCAAGCTACTTTCTGAAATAATGCTGCCAAAAGCAAATAAGGAAGCAAGAGCTAGAGTATCTAATGAGGGAAATCGAGAGGAAACCCCCGCTATTAACCGGCGTCAAGTAGGCGAAACATTGAATGGAGGCGTGAACGTCACAAGAGGTGAGCTTGATTAAGCCGTCGCTGGTCTGACACAACAGCAGGAAATAGCTAACAAGGCCATAATGGCAAGGCTAGATTCACTCTTTGCTCTTCAAGCCGCTACAACAAAGGTAGCCATAAAGCCTGCTCATGCAGAAGGTACCGGTTCTTCTTCCTCTAGTCTGAACCGAGAAAAATCTATCCAACAGATCTCTGATCCTAATACAGGAAAGCATGAGAATTCGAAGCATATTGATCGGAACCATAACGCGGGGATTACTTCTCGTCAAGCAGCCAATTCTGCCAAAGGGGCACTTTCTAATGATGAAAGACCAGAACCCCGGAGCCACAACCGTGATGGCTTGCTTAAGCAAGTTGTCAGTCGAGACAAAAGCGTACGCCCCTCAGATAGCCTCCACGAGAAGGAACGCCTCCTGAAAATGGTCCAACAGCTTATGAAAGGAAGCAAATCTCGAAACGATAGTGAGGCTGAATGGGAGTTCATGCCATCAAAAACCCCTCTCACTGAAAGAATCAAAAAGGCAACCTTCCCGCGGAAATTCAAGCCACCTACAATCCAAGCCTACAATGGGATAGGCGACCCTAATGTGTTTTTGTTTCGATACGACCAACACATGGATGGGGCCCAAGCAACTGACGAGCCAGACTCGTGGATGACCCCCATCAAGAATTATACACTCCATGGGACACTTCCTAACAACCCGAAGGATCGCAAGAAGTTGCTCCGAAAGTCTCGTTTGTATCTCGTTCAGGATGGTCACTTATACAGGAGAGGATATTCAACACCTTTGCTACGATGTGTAACAAAGGAGGAATCCAAAGCAATCCTGGCAGAACTACATGAAGGAGATTGTGGCGGGCATGTAGGCGGACAAAATCTAGCCAAAAAAGTTCTTCGATATGGCTACTTCTGGCCAGAGGACATAATTAAAAGAAAAAATTCGCTGGTTCATTCCCCGATGAAAGCCTGGTGTTAGTTCATAGCATAGTCCGAAAGGACAAATTAAGCACACAGATCCATAAAGCACTCCCGTCGAAATACGGTAAGTGAGAAATGTCTCCATAAGATAAAAAAGAAGAACGAAACACCAAGGCCAACTAGCGGGAGAAACCAACGGAGAAAAGTCAAAGAAGACTCGCTAAAATTCCACCAAAGGAGTATCATTCGAGAAGATTGACCTAGGGTTATGGATTTATAGCCAAGGCATCTTGATCAACTCAAATGTCCAACAAAATCAATACCCACTCCATGGAACTAGACATACACAGTCTTTAACCCAAAACCTCTCTGGGGGTGCTCAGTCAAATAACTTAAAGTCAGTACGAATCTGACCACGTTATTACCAAACTGAGTCTTTAACTCAAAACCTCTCCGGGGGTGCTCAGTCAAATAACTTAAAGTCAGTACAAATCTGACCACGTTATTACCAAACTGAGTCTTTAACCCAAAACCTCTCCGGGGGTGCTCAGTCAAATAACTTAAAGTCAGTACAAATCTGACCATGTTATTACCAAACTGAGTCTTTAACCCAAAACCTCTCCGGGGGTGCTCAGTCAAATAACTTAAAGTCAGTACAAATCTGACCACGTTATTACCAAACTGTGTCTTTAACCCAAAACCTCTCCGGGGGTGCGCAGTCAAATAACTTAAAGTCAGTACAAATCTGACCACGTTATTACCAAACTGAGACTTTAACCCAAGACCTCTCCGGGGGCACCCGATCGACTGCAAAGGTCGGTAAATATCTGACCAAATAACGTCACAAATTGGGAAAAAAACCTCTTCAAGAGGTGTCCACTCATTTCTCAATACCTACTCCGCCCAGATGCAAAAAATGGAGAATTCCAAATAATACATGTAAAGTTTGTATAATGGACAAAAAGCTCCAAATGTCACAGTGCAATGACAGACACTTTTTAAATTCTGATTACAACTTAAAGCATCCAATTCTTAAGCCATTTTCAATATATCAAGGTAGAAATATTCCATTGGTACGGGGGCATATCATAACAGAAAGCCGAAAGTAACTGTTTGATTCTTCACGTGCCAAAGGATCATTACAACCATATATAATTGAAAAATCCATGGACAATCAGAATGTGTGAAGAAAGATGTGCAAGTGTGGTGTACAGAATGTATGGAAAAAACGTGATAACAAGGTTAAAATTACAAATTATTCAGGATTCAAAACATTGCAAAGTAGAAAGCGAGGGCCGGCACTCGCATATACATCCGGTCTAGATAAAGTCTGGTAAATGCAAAACAAGCGAGTCTAAGCCACTACTTCTTCAAATCGCCAGATCTCAATGCAGGTTTGGAAGCAGAACCCTCAAAGGTTGACAAGCTGGTGGTATTCTTTTTGATAAAACGTTTTTGGTTTTTCCGACCAGTGGAAGAATTGACCTTTTCCCCTTGATTGTCGATCACATCATCGATTGTTTCTTCAGAATCATGGTCTTCTTCTTGGAGGTTGTGGAGGTCTCGATCAAGGTTGGAAATCAGGTCAATCCTTTCTTCTTGAGAGCCTGGTTGAGAAAGCATTATGTCCGTGGAAGCATCAATAAATGGGCCTGTATTAAATAAAGGCAAGTCAGTTTCAATGGTGTTCATCACCATGGCTGTGTATCTACCGATAGAAGGCAATTGTGAATGTAAACTCATTGCATGATTATAATAGTCCACGAGCTTAAAATGTCCCAGAGGGGGAAAAAGATAATCTAAGTCTAGCATAACTTGGCACATGTCATCTTTACCTAAGACGGGAGGGTTCGCATTGATTTCATAATACTCAATGTTTATTTCTCTATCCGAATCCTGCTGTTTGTTTTCTGCAGAATTTCCAGCAGCAGGGGAAGGAATTGCGACATCTACACAAGTCGGAAAGATTGAGATGTTAACGTCATCAGTCAACCCGGTAAAAGTATTATCAACAATAATACCTGAAGTCTTAGCTCTGGATGATTCACCATGTTGGCTCTTGAGGAAGTTTCTACCTTCAGCTAGGGCCTCTCGATCTTCTTCATCCAGTAGATCAAGCTGGAGCTGGCTGTCCTCGGACCCGTCAGATCGTTTTAATACCTCTTCCCAAATATGAGCAAGAATGTTCCCATAACCTTCTCCAAAGAAACGAAGGCTCCCCCCATACATAACGCTGCAAACATAAAATTTCATGAAGGTTGCCTCATCCTCTTCCTTAATCTTTCGGGCATTGTCAAAGCTTCTTGCTTTTCTTTCTCCAAAGTAGAAGTTTTGACAGTTTCAACGGCAAGTTTGTCACGAAGAGATATGATTTCCGACTCATGAGCAGAAGAAGTCCTTCTTTCTAGGGCTAGCTAGGCCTCAGCATCTTCTTGTGCTTTTAAGGCATCTTCAGATTGTTTCTTCAGTGCAGCTTCCTTATGTTTAGCAGCCTTGAGTTCCTTATGAAGCCTTTCGATATCGGATTCCAAATCGTTTACTCTAGAACCCCCATCTAATGAAGAGATCTGAGTGTCCTGGGCTTTGATGACTTAATAAGCTGGGCCTTTTCATCCTCCAAGTTTTTGATGCTTTCAATTCGCTTGGTGTTGAGATTTTGAAATTCATAGCCAAGTCGATGCCACGCTGAAAAACGCTTGTCAATGGTTTTGCCGATACCATCTAGAAGATCCCTTGCTCTTGCCACATCCTCAATTATGTCCCGTTTATCTTTCGGGTGGAGATCTACGTCAAATTTTATCCCTCTCATATCCCAATTTCTGAATCTGTGAGAAAGAGGAGAACTGGAACGTCCAAGTTCCTTCTCTACGTCAAGTACTTCACGTGGCCTTGAAATAATGGCTTGAAGCTCGGCCGGGGTTGGAAAGGGAGGAACATATCCTCGTGCACGCTTCTGAGGGGTCTCCATACCCAGATCGTCTCCAATTTTTCCCTTTCCCTGAGAGCCCTCTTTTTCTTGGCTTGCCTCGTCATCCGTTGTCCTTAGATGATCATAAAACCATGCTCTTTGCTCTGCAGTTCTCTCATAAGAAGCATGAGAAGGAATTGGGTGATGATCATGCAACTTCTGAGGTTGAGATGTCTTGGTTGAAGGAGGGGCTTGCTTAAAGCGTTTCTTCGAAGGATGGGGAAGGTTGGAGGAAGACTGTCTGCTCTTCTGAAAATTGTCAATAAGTGAGGGCAGCCCCATTCCTGCAAAAGTAACAGACTCCTTCAGTACTTTAAAAGTATGTGAGTAAAACAACATGCGAAGTAAACATATAAAAGTACGACTATGAAAATGAGCTTAATCCTTAAAAAAATGCCTAGCAAGCGTGTGTCGGGATTTGATCCTAAGTCTATCCTTGCATCTGGCACTGATTCGGGAATCTCTTGAAGGTTGGAATCGAGCTGAACGTTGGGGGCTGTGGAACCTGAGGTAGGATTTTTGTCCTTATTGAGATATCGCATGGTATCTAAGTCAGGAAGTTCGCCAAAGGTACCCGTGGAATCTCCCTCCTGGGTATTGGGAATAGATGAATCCATAAGAACATCCACAATGATCTGTTCGTTATCTAAAGTTGTTTCCTCTACCTCAAGCTGTTTACCCTCCCGTTGTACAATTTTCTCTCTGGTGTTTGAAGGATGCGGGGTTTCTGCAGTTTTCTCCGGGATCGCTGAAGTGTCAACCTGTTTTTCAGAAGTGTATTCATGTTTTTCTGGGGTGCTCACAGGCTTTTTGCTTCCACTGCCAGATTGTGTACACTTCTTCATGTATTTCTTGGCTTTCTTCTTCACCGTCAAAGTACGGGATGAGGGAAGCAGATTTTATTTTCGAAGGAATTCTTCGAAAAGCAAAAATTGTCTACTTCTTTCAGTTTCGCTAACGGATAATAGTAATTCCAGAAGAGATTGTTTAGTATCTATTTCTTGGTTAGAAGGAGCTTCTGTAAAATGAAGAAGAGTCAGTAAATGATCGTAAGAGGTAAAACGAAATCTTTATGGATATTTATCTCCTTCGGTCCATCGGCCAAGAAAGTTGTCAGGACATCGCACATAGAAAAATTGATCGGGAAATCCTTTGATACTCTCGAACAAGCCAGTTATGACCCTAGATTTCCTGCTTTCCATGAAGAAAAAGGAAGGAAGAACCTTCTTCCGTCTCTTAAAAGAGTATAAGGAGCATATATCTTTGAAGGTTTGTTCGTGTTTTATAATTCTCATGAACAACAAGTATAAACTCATAAGGATAAAATAGCCATTAGGGTGTAACTGATAAGGAGCAATGGCCAAATTCTTTAGGATCATTTCTATGAAAGGGTTGAAAGGAGGAATCGCTCCACTCTGGAGCATCCCCCGATTAACTGTAACGTATCCAAGGGGAGGGTGGTCAGCCAAACCATCTCTTCCAGGGAACTTGACTTCATCGTCGGAAAGGCCATTTTGCTTGCACAACTTATGATACAGGTCAACTTCAAGCGTCATCAAGTAGCTATCAATTGGTGTATGAGTAAGAAATCGAGGGCTTGGAAAGTTTTGATTAACATTCGTCTCAGTGACAGGGGCAGAAGAGGTCTTGTAACACCCCACATCTATTAGTGTCACTCAAAAGGGAATGCACTAAGTTCTGTGGAGCATTTTAAGGTAAAAGATGCAATGAATTTACAAGACAGACAAAAATTAAAACAGCGGAAAATCAAACTTTGCTTTATTGATAAAATGGTTTGTACAACGATTTCTTTACAATATCAGAGTATCATCTGTCCTACAAAATAAAGAAGCATAAAATAACATTTTATATTCCCTAATGTAGCAAGAGCCAGCCATAGCATCTGAAAAGAGAATCAAAGCAAAACTTCGATAAATCTTCAAGCTGGGAAAGAGTGACAGTCCAACTTAACCTGAGCTATACTATTCCCTCCTTTACTACCTGGGGGGGGAGGGGGACGGAAGAAAAGAAGACGGAAGAAAAGAAGACGAAAGAAAAACAGAGTCAGACATAAAGCCTGAGTAAGTTCAGTTATTTCTAGCATGTGAACATGGAAAAAGAAAACGACATGAATTAACTGAATACAAGATAACACCATGATGATAGGGTCAACAAGATTAGACAAGATTAACACAAGATATGCTAAGATAAGATAAACTGGATATGCCCTAATACTTTCGCCGCTTCGTTATTTCCTTGGTATACTGGTTTCTATATCTCTGCACCACCTAACTAGTGTCCCAACTAGTAACGATAACGTGATCCCAATCCCTGTAGTTTCCATTGCCTTCAGGCATACATTTATTATTTATTACCTAGATCTAATCTAGCATTTTCTATCAAGTGCTTTCTAGATTCAACTAGAGTTTACGCTATCTGCAGAACGCTTCTCGGATTCAGGGTTTATTCCACCTAGTCCAACTAGGGATTATGCTACCTGTCGAACGATGCCCCCAAGTCTAGGACACACTACCTAGAGTGGTATACGTTCCTAGACTTCCCCGTGCATGTATCGCGAATCGTTATCGCTTATCTAGATGCACATGTCCTGTAATGTGCGGCCCAAGTCCTGTGGCAGGGCAAATAAAGAAACATAGAACTCGGTCGGGAGCTTTCAGATATCTGCCGATGCAGATGCTAAGGTCTGTTTTTTATTCCAGTGGTTATGGTCCCACTTGACCCCTCCCTCAACTAATGAAAGGCACACCTTGAAAAATGAGAACTATACACAGGCCCCTTATGCCCCCACTAACCTATGTCCATCCTCACCCATAACTAGATAGCAAGTATATGGTCTTTTGGAGTTCTCCGCCTTTCCGCTTCACGTATCTCGATTGACTCGAGATGGATGGTAGACGACGAGTTGCTATCACAGGGCTACCGGTTTCTCGACGAATCACGCTGGTCCATCCTAGTCTTTAGGTTGCCATATTTTGCAACCAAGGCATACCCTTGGCTCTTCTACCGCAGACCTTAACCACTGTGAGCCCAGGAGGATCATCTGCAGCCTCACAGAGGGATACCAAGAGTACCCTCATGTCCACTCGAAGCCTCGGGCTTCGTAACCCAATTCGTTGGAACCTTCGTTTTAATCAGACGGACGTTCGCTCCTTCCCGTTTTATACTAAGAATTACTACTTAGTTTTGCTAACTAAGGTTTACCACTTAGTTTCCAGAATCGTTGTTTTCTTAACTAAGGTTTACCACTTAGCTCCTTTTAACTAAGGTTTACTACTTAGTTCTCTTTCTCGTCAATTTGTATTGGTTAAGCGTCATTAGTCAATTCAAGCTAACTTAACCCTCTTCATTTGTCATGTTAAACCGGTAAGAGTTATCAGTAATTCATGTTGACTTAACCCTACCACAAACCAAGTTATATTGGTTAAGTATTTCTTATTACTTAACCCTATTCATTCATCCTGTATTGGTTAAGTGTTCCTTTTTAACTTAACCTTGCCCATCTGTTTTAACTAACATTTTATTAATAGTTAAGTATTATCCCTTCATGTTTTAGACTTAACCCTATTCATTCATCCTGTATTGGTTAAGTGTTCCTTTTTAACTTAACCTTGCCCATCTGTTTTAACTAACATTTTATTAATGGTTAAGTATTATCCCTTCATGTTTTAGACTTACCCCTATTCACAATCTGATGGTTAAGTGTTCAAGTTTACTTAACCCAACGGTCTAGTCCAGCTAACATATCAAATTGGCTAAGTGCATTAAATTTTACTTAACACCAACCTCTAGTCTAGTTAACATGCTAATTTGGCTAAGTGTATTAACTTTACTTAACCCCACCTTCTAGTCTAGTTAACATGTTAATTTGGATAAGTGTTTTCTTAGTTACTTAACCCATACAAATTTTGTCTTGTTACGACGTTAAGTTTGGTTAAGTGTCCCTATGGACTTAACCCTCCCATTCTAGCTTAACTGTGTTAAGTTGGTTAAGTGTTCCTATGGACTTTACCCTCCCATTCTAGCTTAACTGTGTTAAGTGTCAGTATGAACCTAACCCCACCCATCGGTTTGGTTATCATGTTGAATTTGTTAAGTGTCTTAGTTAACTTAACCCTACCATTCTTGTTCTAGCTTTAACTAAATAAATTAAAGCCACGCCCACTCACATTAGACAGATACTGTTGTGAATACTGGATGTGCCGGTTGGTTCCGGGCAGGTTTACATCGCAACTCAGTCTAACCTCGGGTTAGGCATATTCGTGTTTTCTAAGTTCAAAGGGTTTTGCTTAATTTTCAAATCAGGTTTTGAAAGTAACCATCCTGTCGGTCGGATCAATTAGGGATAGCCAGGGAGAGCAGGAAACTTGTATTTTCCAAACCCAAGCCTAGACATTATCCTCTCTGTCACCCTAGAACTTTCTGATGTGTTATTAAAAGAGATGTCGTTGATAAACCTTTAATTTGTCTAAATTTACATTTTCTCATTTAGGACAAACTCTATAAGTAAATTATTCCTAATTTACTTATTTCATCATTACTCTTTTAATGTAAATTGTCAACATTTATTATTATTATTACCCATTTTCCCCTCTATATCATATTTATGCTTTTTGGTATGTAAACTATACCAAATTAAGTGTCACTAACCATGATTTTGCTAAACATAACAATTACTCACAATTACGGCCCATTTCAAATTTATGCCAATATACTTATTATGCCAAATTAGCTAATCCAATTCTGATTTAACATTCTAATTACATTTCATGTCAAACTAGACTTATTATTCTAGTTCACAGTTCATGTAAATGCTAGATTTACAAGTCAATACTAAATTCAAATTACACATCCTATAATTCATGTCAAATTTATGCAATTTGCATTTTTATAAACATGCCATAATACATGTTCCCAATTTATGCCAATTTCCAAGTTTATAACTAAGTTTTAGTAAATTTCATATTTTTCCCAAATCGTATTCCCATCGTTCGTATAATCGTGATTCAATCTAGATTATAGATAAATCTTGATTTGTAGATAAAAAGGGAATGAACCAAAGATGCTATGAAAAGATAGACATAATAACTTGCATAAAATGATAATTTACTAATTACAGACCAAACGAATTACACTAAAATAAATTGATCTAAAACATCGAAGGCCTATAGATCTGAAAATGTTATGACATAAAAAGGGTTGAATAACGATGTAGGTTCAAGAACATGGTAGACCTAACTTAATAGGTAAATTCCCAAGATCAAAATCCAAAGAAAATGAAGAATAGACAGAATAGATAATCAGGTTTAGACCCAATTTCACAGTCACAAAACTTAAGCAACACTTTCCTAGTCATGAATCATAGGTTTTTAGTCACAGTTGTCCTTGTTATGTCATAGGCAATAGTTTATGTTTCCTAATCAAAGGCATAGGCTTGTGTTCATAGTCAAAGGAAATAATTCTCATAGTCATGAGTCACAGTCATAGGCAATGTTCATAGTCATAGGCAAGGCTTAATTGATCATTGAATCACGATCAGTCCTTAATCAAGTCTAGAAACATGTATAAACACAGATCCAAGTGAAGAGATTAGGCATATTCCTTTAATTTCATGTCACGAATAGAAAACGTTCAAATCTAAAAAGTAACCGACTTACAGAGATTAGATTAGATTCGTAGAAAAACAGTCGTTGAAGTCGTTTGAATCTTCACTTGAATCCTAGCTTGTTTTGAATCTCCTCTTGAAAGTCTTGAGTAGCATTTCCTCGTCTTGATTTATTTTACATATTATTTTATTTATTATTTAATTAAGAGGAGGAGAAGAAGCCATGTTCACCAAGAATCTTTGCAGCATAAGGTTAGAGAAGATTTGTGAATAGTGAAGGAGACTAGGGGCTGTTTATATAGGATTAGGTGGATGAATCTAGGCAGAAAACGAGACCAGGTACATCAGAATGCACCCAGGCCAAAAGGTGGGTTTTTGCACCCAGGTCGACACCCATGTCGACTGGGAAGTCGAACTGGTCAGAGGGGGGTCGACTACCCAGTCGACTCCCCAGTCGACCTGGGTCCTGGGCGGGAATTTTCACGCCCAGCACGCTTCTGGGTTTGAATTCGAATTTCGAAATTCGAAATTCGAGCTGTTTCCTTTTCTGAAAATTCCTGAAACTTCGGAGGGTCATATCTCCCTCATACAGACTCTGATTCTCGCAAACTCGGACTCGTTTCCAAGCAGAATTTCGAGACGAAAGTAATGGCGCAACCCGTTTCCTTTGATTTTGATTTTAAAATTTAATTCTGCCTTGATTTTTTAATCCTAGTGTTACAAAATTACGGGGTGTTAATCCCCCCCCCCCCCCCCCCACTTAAAAGGATTTCGTCCCCGAAATCTTCAAGTTAGGAAGAATGTGTCCTACCATCCAATCACCCATCTACTCAACTATTCAATCACAGACATTCATTGACCTTAGAAAGATTTCTAATGCTTTCATGTTCATATGCATAGTGTGTGTATATGTCTTTATCTAATGCAAAATCAGGCGGTCTACTGATTCAGTTGACCTCCTTAATGCGAATCATGTCAGTGCCATGCGTCCAATCATGTATGCAAGCACCCCTAGTTATGTAAATACTACATGTATGCATAACCATTCATCCATATGATAACATATCAAGTTCAACTTACAAACAAATACATATCTGTAAATGCAATATGAAAGCGTCCGAACTGATCTAGTGCCAAATACGTATGTATATGCATTCACGAGCAACCATTAGCAACCACTCGCAACCATCAACCATAACATGTTTCAAATACATGTTTACATCCAAAAGAGTTTCTTCCTAAGGATCGAAGATATGACCTAGAGGATATACTTTGGAAAGAGAGAAACAATTATGCGTAAAGCTCCTACAAAAAAAAAAGAAATCAAGGATGCACCCTTAAGGGAAAGGGTATGATGCTAGTATATAGCCTTCTTGAGCTTTACTCCACTGTATCTTAACTAATTTAACTTCACGATTGTGAAGTTTCTGACCTCCATTTCCAAAATAAACAGATGTCAATCACGGTACCAAGTGTATGTACTAAGATGATTAGAGGTCTCCCTCTTATCCACCATGCCATAACTATAAGGGTCGAAAGGTCACTACGTGCTTTTTAGAGTGCCTGCCACAACTATTCATCTCTCACGCAAACCATCCTAGTTGAACTCGACATTCCTCAAGTACAATACTCAAAGACCTAAACCAATATCAGACAAGCACCCAAGGAATATCTCCTCCGAATTTAGACGATCTACGTGAGATGATATAAGAAAACTCGATAGTTATTCTCAAATCCCTACTAACCAAAAATAAACTTGTCGGACCACCAATTGGATTTGAGACTCTAGTGGGATCTTTCTATTATACAAGTACTATTGTGCAGAGACTCAACTATGGAAGTGGATATGAACAAATGCGAAGGGCAAAAACCAAAGGAAAGAGTACGAACAGCCAAACTAGACTCTTCCAACAGAACTTTACTACCTTTCTCCTAGGTACGTTTGGTGGCGAAAGTAGGTACTTGCCCTTCTGAAAATCTTGTCCTTTGCCCTTAATTACATGCCCTATTACACCATAGTAAAGATACTTCCTCTTGTCTTAGGTTTTATAATTCCTTCCTCCTTTTGAGCTAAATATACATCCATGAATTCCTCATCCTCTTCCGTGTGTAGTCATGATGACAATTCTCTCGAAAGTTGCTTCCATCGTACAGAAAACCCAATAAGCTTGAAAGAAAACTGGCCGTAGGTGAAACAACTACGGCTATGGATGGAAGCCAGGCACGACTTCGCCCATCGATGAGGTTACCTCCCAGAAAGCCAGGAGCCCCAGAGACTCAAGAAAGAAGGAGACAAGAATTCAAACAGAGGAAGAGAAGATAGTGCGTATGGCTTTGGGGAATATGCCTTTAAACAAATCTTTTCTCTTGAAAATGCTTCATTTAAAACCGTTTTGAAAATAATTTTTCAAATCCTTTATCTGATCTGGTAACCTTCAACTCTGATACCACGTGTAACACCCCACATCCGTTAGTGTCACTCAAAAGGGAATGCACTAAGTTTTGTGGAGCATTTTAAGGTAAAAGATGCAGATGAATTACAAGATAGACAAAAATTAAAACAGCGGAAAATAAAACTTTGCTTTATTGATAAAATGGTTTGTACAACGATTTCTTTACAATATCAGAGTATCATCTGTCCTACAAAATAAAGAAGCATAAAACAACATTTTATATTCCCCAATGTAGCAAGAGCCAGCCATAGCATCTGAAAAGAGAATCCAAGCAAAACTTCGACAAATCTACAAGCTGGGAAAGAGTGACAGTCCAACTTAACCTGAGCTATACTATTCCCTCCTTTACTACCTTGGGGGGGAACGGAAGAAAAGAAGACGAAAGAAAAACAGAGTCAGACATAAAGCCTGAGTAAGTTCAGTTACTTCTAGCATGTGAACATGGAAAAACAAAACGTCATGAATTAACTGAATACAAGATAACACCATGATGATAGGGTCAGCAAGATTAGACAAGATTAACACAAGATATGCTAAGATAAGATAAAACGGATATGCTCTAATACTTTCGCCGCTTCGCTATTTCCTTGTTATACTGGTTTCTATATCTCTGCACCACCTAACTAGTGTCCCAACTAGTAACGATAACGTGATCCCAATCCCTGTACTTTCCATTGCCTTCAGGCATACATTTATTATTTATTACCTAGATCTAATCTAGGGTTTTCTATCAAGTGCTTTCTAGATTCAACTAGAGTTTACGCTCTCTGCTGAACGCTTCTCGGATTCAGGGTTTATGCCACCTAGTCCAACTAGGGATTATGCTACCTGTCGAACGATTCCCCCAAGTCTAGGACACACTACCTAGAGTGGTATACGTTCCTAGACTTCCCCACGCATGTATCGCGAATCGTTATCGCTTGTCTAGATGCACTTGTCCTGTAATGTGCGGCCCGAGTCCTGTGACAGGGCAAATCAAGAAACACAGAACTCGGTCGGGAGCTTTCAGATATCTGCCGATGCAGGTGCTAAGGTCTGTTTTTTATTCCAGTGGCTATGGTCCCACTTGACCCCTCCCTCAACTAATGAAAGGCACACCTTGAAAAATGAGAACTATACGCAGGCCCCCTATGCCCCACTAACCTATGGCCATCCTCACCCATAACTAGATAGCAAGTATATGGTCTTTTGGAGTTCTCCGCCTTTCCGCTTCACGTATCTCGATTGACTCAAGATGGATGGTAGACGACGAGTTGCTATCACAGGGCTACCGGTATCTCGCCGAATCACGCTGGTCCATCCTAGTCTTTAGGTTGCCATATTTTGCAACCAAGGCATACCCTTGGTCTTCTACCGCAGATCTTAACCTCTGTGAGCCCAGGAGGATCATCTGCAGCCTCACAGAGGGATACCAAGAGTACTCTCACGTCCCCTCGAAGCCTCAGGCTTGGTAACCCAATTCGTTGGAACCTTCGTTTTAATCTGACGGACGTTCTCTCCTTCCCTTGTTATACTAAGAATTACTACTTAGTTTTGCTAACTAAGGTTTACCACTTAGTTTCCAGAATCGTTGTTTTCTTAGCTAAGGTTTACCACTTAGCTCCTTTTAACTAAGGTATACTACTTAGTTCTCTTTCTCGTCAATTTGGATTGGTTAAGCGTCATTAGTCAGTTCAGGCTAACTTAACCCTCTTCATTTATCCTGTTAAACCGGTTAAGTGTTATCAGTAATTCATGTTGACTTAACCCTACCACAAACCAAGTTATATTGGTTAAGTATTTCTTATTACTTAACCCTATTCATTCATCCTGTATTGGTTAAGTGTTCCTTTTTAACTTAACCTTGCCCATCTGTTTTAACTAACATTTTATTAATGGTTAAGTATTATCCCTTCATGTTTTAGACTTAACCCTATTCATTCATCCTGTATAGGTTAAGTGTTCCTTTTTAACTTAACCTTGCCCATCTGTTTTAACTAACATTTTATTAACGGTTAAGTATTATCCCTTCATGTTTTAGACTTACCCCTATTCACAATTTGATGGTTAAGTGTTCAAGTTTACTTAACCCTACGGTCTAGTCCAGCTAACATATCAAATTGGCTAAGTGTATTAAATTTTACTTAACCCCAACCTCTAGTCTAGTTAACATGTTAATTTGGCTAAGTGTATTAACTTTACTTAACCCCACCTTCTAGTCTAGTTAACATGTTAATTTGGATAAGTGTTTTCTTAGTTACTTAACCCCTACAAATCTTGTCTTGTTACGATGATAAGTTTGGTTAAGTGTCCCTATGGACTTAACCCTCCCATTCTAGCTTAACTGTGTTAAGTTGGTTAAGTGTTCCTATGGACTTAACCCTCCCATTCTAGCTTAACTGTGTTAAGTGTCAGTATGAACCTAACCCCACCCATCGGTTTGGTTATCATGTTGAATTGGTTAAGTGTCTTAGTTAACTTAACCCTACCATTCTTGTTCTAGCTTGAGCTAAATAAATTAAAGCCACGACCACTCACATTAGACAGATATTGTTGCGAATACTGGATGTGCCGGTTGGTTCCGGGCAGGTTTATATCGCAACTCAGTCTAACCTCAGGTTAGGCATATTCGTGTTTTCTAAGTTCAAAGGGTTTTGCTTAATTTTCAAATCAGGTTTTGAAAGTAACCATCCCGTCCGTCGGATCAGTGAGGGATAGCCAGGGAGAGCAGGAAACTTGTATTTTCCAAACCCAAGCCTAGACACTATCCTCTCTGTCACCCTAGAACTTTCTGATGTGTTATTAAAAGAGATGTCGTTGGTAAACCTTTAATTTGTTTAAATTTACATTTTCTCATTTAGGACAAATTCTATAAGTAAATTATTCCTAATTTACTTATTTCATAATTACTCTTTTAATGTAAATTGTCAACATTTATTATTATTATGACCCATTTTCCCCTCTATATCATATTTATGCTTTTTGGTATGTAAACTATACCAAATTAAGTGTCACTAACCATGATTTTGCTAAACATGACAATTACTCACAATTATGGCCAATTTCAAATTTATGCCAATATACTTATTATGCCAAATTAGCTAATCCAATTCTGATTTAACATTCTAATTACAGTTCATGTCAAACTAGACTTATTATTCTAGTTCACAGTTCATGTAAATGCTAGATTTACAAGTCAATACTAGATTCAAATTACACATCCTATAATTCATGTCAAATTTATCCAATTTGCATTTTTATAAACATGCCATAATACATGTTCCCAATCTATGCCAATTTCAAAGTTTATAACTACGTTTTAGTAAATTTCATATTTTGCCCAAATCGTATTCCCATCGTTCGTATAATCGTGATTCTATCTAGATTATAGATAAATCTTGATTCGTAGATAAAAAGGGAATGAACCAAAGATGCTATGAAAAGATAGACATAATAACTGGCATAAAATGATAATTTACTAATTCCAGACCTAACGAATTACACTAAAATAAATTGATCTAAAACATCGAAGGCTTATAGATCTGAAAATGTTATGACATGAAAAGGGTTGAATAACGATGTAGGTTCAAGAACATGGGTAGACCTAACTTAATAGGTAAACTCCCAAGATCAAAATCCAAAGAAAATCAAGAATAGACAGAATAGATAATCAGGTTTAGACCCAATTTCACAGTCACAAAACTTAAGCAACACTTTCCTAGTCATGAATCATAGGTGTTTAGTCACAGTTGTCCTTGTTATGTCATAGGCAATAGTTTATGTTTCCTAATCAAAGGCACAGGCTTGTGTTCATAGTCAAAGGAAATAATTCTCATAGTCATGAGTCACAGTCATAGGCAATGTTCATAGTCATAAGCAAGGCCTAATTGGTCATTGAATCACGATCAGTCCTTAATCAAGTCTAGAAACATGTATAAACACAGATCCAAGTGAAGAGATTAGGCATATTCCTCTATTCCTTTAATTTCATGTCACGAATAGAAAACGTTCAAATCTAAAAAGTAACCGACTTACAGAGATTAGATTAGATTCATAGAAAAATAGTCGTTGAAGTCGTTTGAATCTTCACTTGAATCCTAGCTTATTTTGAATCTCCTCTTGAAAGTCTTGAGCAGCATTTCCACGTCTTGATTTATTTTACATATTATTTTATTTATTATTTAATTAAGAGGAGGAGAAGAAGCCATGTTCACCAAGAATCTTTGCAGCATAAGGTTAGAGAAGATTTGTGAATAGTGAAGGAGACTAGGGGCTGTTTATATAGGATTAGGTGGATGGATCTAGGCAGAAAACGAGACCAGGTACATCAGAATGCACCCAGTCCCAAAGGTGGGTTTTTGCACCCAGGTCGACACCCATGTCGACTGGGCAGTCGACCTGGTCAGAGGGGGATCGACTACCCCGTCGACTCCCCAGTCGACCTGGGGGTTTGAATTCGAATTTCGAAATTCGAATTTCAAGCTGTTTCCTGTTCTGAAAATTCCTGAAACTTCGAAGGGTCATATCTCCCTCATACGGACTCCGATTCTCGCAAACTCGGACTCGTTTCCAAGAAGAATTTCGAGACGAACGCAATGGCGCAACCCGTTTCCTTTGATTTTGATTTTAAAATTTAGTTCTTCCTTGATTTGTGAATCCTAGTGTTACAAAATTACGGGGTGTTACAAGTCTCAATATTCTGGTCAGAAGTTCCAGCTCCACTGACCAATGAAGTTCCCTCAGCATTTTTTCGAGTTTTTTGCCTGGTCGTCATTTCTACGCAAGCAGGTATGTTTAAAGAACAATTTACAAGAATGTTAAATGAGTTCAATACATAGTCGCTTAAAATTGGTAAAGCTCTAGTCGCACAAAACTAACCCCTATTTTGGTCGGAAAAATCATTCTCAGACTAAGCAAAACTAGAGCTCTTATTATTTGAGTTCAAGCAGGGTCGGCCATGGCAAGCTAAAGGACAGGTCGGTTCAAGGCCAAACAGGAACTGATCGCTCAAAACCTACCCTGATCCTGGTTGTTCTAGATTCAAACCAGTCTTGGTCGGTCAGATACCAGCCAATTTCTGGTCGGTCAAAGAGCCAATTCAGTTCTGGTCGATTCTAGGACAATCAAGTCTCGGTTGGTATTAAATCAATCATAATTCAGGTCAGTAAAGGAATTGATCGATCCTGTCAAATAAAGCTGTTCAATCTCGAACGAGCTCGGTTCTGTACACTTCTGGTCGACCAAGCAAAGTAAAATGGAGCTGGTCGGTCTATACACTGAGTAATCTATTGAAACTAGTCGGTTAAACCAAATTGGCTAAGAGGATTACGTAAAGCAGTATCAGATCGACCCAACTTCGTTATTCAAAAAATCGACCAGACTAATCGTACATTTAAAAGTAAACGAGATTTTTCGATGCAAATGAAATAATGGTTTAATCAGAAAATTATGTATGCATTGTAAGTTTTTGCTATAATACCAGCAATTTAAACATATACATAAACATATTGCGATCATCGTCGCAACAAAGAAAAACTACAAGGATTCTCATCTCAAAATCATGATCCACAAACTCAAGTTGAATACTACATTACTGTCAAATATATTTCAATACACAAAGGGTTTCAGATTCAAGGATTCTACTACAAATCACAATTGTACGTCGAAACCAGTTCGAATACAGCTCAACCCAAGGCGGGATCCATTTCAAATTCAAGTCAACATTGATCATACCCGAGTTAACAATAAAATAGAGACGTATACCTGCAATTAGATCAGCTAGGTGGAGGAGTTTGGATCGGACTTCCAGGCTTCAGCTCGAGCGACTGAGATTCAAATCTTTGTCGAAGATTCGAGGTAAGAAGCCGTAGATGGATTGAATTTCTGAATTGAATCGGTGGAACGAAATGGAGATTGTAGAATTTTCTTCAAAGAGACGCCGCCATTAAAATGAGATAATCGGAGTTGGAGAAATGGGGAATACCAAGGGGCCAAGGAGAGGTTATATAGCCTGGCCGACTAGCATATCTCGCTATTGACTGGAACGAATCAACCTGAAGAGAAAAATCCGACCCATGCAAGTTAAGTCTAAAACCGACCCCCAGTTAAACCTGATCGATCCATTAGAATATCGCACAATATTTCGAAGTCCATAGTTTTTCGTAAAAAATTATGAAACTCCGAGGGGCAAAATGTTATCCACTTAAATCGATCGATGGGTTATCAACAGATTTGTAGGGTCGGTCGTTGTAGGCGAGACCTCTGGTCGCCTTTTTCCTCACACACCCCCTAGTCGCTTTTTCTTCCATGCAGAGAAGTCAGTCTGGATTTGTTTGGGTCGGCATAATTTGTAATGACGAGCCGATCGGTTTTCTCTACACACAGGTCCAAATAGGCTTAGCATGATTACGTGGATGGTCGGTCTCAATCCTGGTCGTTCTCCATCTCCCTCATGGCTCGCTCGATCGAAAAGCTTAATCAAACACCTGGCCGCTCCAAATATGGAGGAAGTCAGCTCGTTCTTTTCCCAAGGACGATCCACATTCGCGGAAGCCAATTCTGTTATACTCTCAAACATCTGGTCGCTCCAAATACGGAAGGCATCTGGTCGATCTCTTCTTCATGATAGCCAGAACACTCCGACAAGCTTCAAAGCTTCAGGGTTGGTCCGCTCTACGAAGATCCCTGGTCGGCCCGCATGTCCAGAGTATAGCGCCATCTTGTTCCCTCAACATCCGGTCGATCCGCTTCAAGGCTTCAGCTCCCTGGTCGTTCGCAAGCTTCCTGGTCGTTCTTTCCTTCAATAAAGGCCTTTGGTCGGTCGTAGCATCCAAAATGGCTTGACAGCTGGAGACAACTGGTAGTGGCATTTCCGTAAATACCAAAAATACCGACCAGAACCCTGAATACAAGATTTTAGCCACTCCTTCGCCTATAAATAGCACCCCACCTCCATTATTTGACGGGGACTTTCCTGGAAACAAGAGGAGGTGCGGCCAAATTGGTTCTTGGATTTCTCCAAACGTTTCAAGATCTCTTCTTCATGCTTTATCGAAGATCTATCAAGCATATGATTATGGCTTCCATGGAGGGAAAAGCATAAGTGTTTCAAGATTTCTACCATTCTCAAAGTAGTGTAAAGATGAATGCATGTCAAAAGAGCTCTTATGAATGTATAAGTGAGAAAATGTTGTAAAACTCTTGGTGAATAATGAGATTCTATCTTCAAAGTGGATGCAGACTTGAATAAGAGTCGAACCACTATAAACTCTTGTCTTCTTTTCGTATTTTGGTGTTTTGATATATTAGATATGGCCTCATATAATAAAAAAGGTATTCTTACGCCTTGCCTATGAAAAGGTAACATGCTTTCTAAGCATTCCGCCTCCAATTAGGAGACGCGTTAAGCAATACTTTGGTTGTTTTGCCAAATTTTGGTGTAAACAATAATTCCGTATTATTATTCTAAGGACTTCTAATAAATTATTATTTATATTACGCAGTAAATATAACATAACATAATATATTTTTATTCCAAATAAATTAATACAGTTATTAATCACATCAAATGGATTGCCTCTAGGGCATAAACTCTGACAATCATTCCGTACTAGCTTGTATTTCCTTTTCGTACTTTATATTTCAAGTATTTCGTGTATCGTATGATTGTAATATCTCGTTAGTAGTAATGTATATTTTTTCTGTTAAAATCACCTTTAAACATCTATAAAAATACATTAGAATTAAATAAAATAAAATATTATAATAAGAAATAAAAAAATTATGTAAAAAGACAAAATATCCAAAATTATATGGGTATGTCAACTTACATGTTGTGTATGTCAACATATAACTGTCAGAAATTCAGATTTGTTCAAATTTGTTCAAATTTGAATTTTTTAATAACTACCTTATGTCTATTCAATTTTAAACGAATTATGGACTTTATATATACCCTTTTATTCCAGAGAAACTCCATTTTAACTTTCTATTTCTTCTCTAATCTCTTCTTCCCTAAATAATCAGATAATGGCCAATCATGTTCACAATTTAAGTGAAAATCTTGAAGAAACTCTCAATTCTTACAAGAATATCCTATCTATAATCCTTTTTAATCGACGTCATTCAGAATTAAGTTAGATAAAGATGATTGAACAAAAAAAATACTTTTATTCTATTTGTTGGATGATCACTTTTCTTTCCAAAGACGAAGATAATAACATCACCAGAGCACCTCTCACCAAAGACAACGGGAAGTCATCAAAAGTGATTCAATCTATAGTGGAGATGGATGAGTGGAAGTTCTAAGAGATATATGATTTTTTTGGTTTGATTTGATATTTGTGTAGTATGTTTTTTAAAAAAAAACTTGTACGTATTGTTTGATTTGATTTCACTAGAATATATTGATTGGTTTGATATATACAATGATTGCTTGTAACCATTGATTGAACTGCTTGAAAAATTGTTTGAATTTCTTGTTTATACTCTATTTTAGTTAGAATTAAATTAAGTATTGCCATAGAATTAGGGGGAGTTATAAATTCAGGAAGAATTATATAAATACAGTCACTAGGAACATTTATGGCAAAAATTTAAGGGGAGTATGGTTTTATGTACTATTTGTTGATGACAAAGGGGGGATTATAAAATAGGTATAGAAAGAATAGGTATAGTTTAAGGGGGAGTTAGAAAGATTCATGGTGAAAGCGGAGTAATCGAAGAATCTGACCGACATGTAATATTAGGTATGAATATATTTTATAAACCAAGGTTGTCATCATCAAAAATGGAGAGATTGTTGGATAATGGAATGTTAATGATGTTTTAATGAGAATAACCTTATTTCAATCAGTATGGATTATAAAATATATACTAACACCTTTATCTAATATATATATATATATATATGTATATGCTGGATTTATATGCAAGAAATAAATGTTGAAGACCGTATAGTTTAAGAGATTCAAGATTTCAAACGATATTCAAGACTCATAAGTTCCAAGATTTCAAGAGATCAAGATTATCTAGGTAAAAAGGTCTAGTTAGTATGTAAAACTCTGATTAGCACTCTCAAATTCACTTTTCAAATTATTCTTCTAAAATTAATTTCAAATTATTTCAAACTTCTTTCAAATGATTTTGAATCATCCAAAGATATTTTGCTTATGATTTCAAATGTATATATGATTTATAAAGTAGCATAATTATATTATATATATGTTTGTAATTATATTATATAGTTTTATATAATTCATATATATATATATATAGTTTTTGAATAATATGTACAAATATGTTTTTATGCTTGAGAAATTAAATTTTAAACAACTAGTTTTATTTTAGGAATTTCCAGAATATATATTGGTTTAATATTGGAAAATTGAATTAAAAACCAAATTTACATATATACTTAGACATACATCTTTTGACATGTCGATATATAACTGTTACAAATTTTAAATTTAAAAAGATGTGTCTTTTCATATTTAAAACATTCTAGGAATAGTTGTGTCCCTTGGAACACTATATAAAGGGTCTGATTTCGATTTTTTAATAATATATCTTCTACATCTTCCTCCTTTATCAAAAAACACCATTATTCTTCTTAATTTTCTAAGTTTCTACATTTATACTCTGCCAATTTCGATACAAATTATATCATTCTTCTATTCTCATTTTTGGTCAAATACTCTCTGATTGGAGGTGCTATTCAAGAGTTCTAGGGCAATTACAATCATTAAGGAAAGATTGTGTTCCTTGTAGCTCGTAAATCAAGGAAAAGGAGCAGTGTTAGCCTTGTAGCCGTGAAATCAAGGGTGTTGAATCAGTGTTAACCTTGTAGCCGTGAAATCAAGGGGGTTGTAATTGGATATTGATATTAATAAAACTCTACGCAATCTAGCGTAGCGTGGGAGTGGACGTAGGAGTAATCCGAACTAGTATAAAATCCAGTATGTTCTTTCCTTTTCTGCATTTTATTTCTGTTTGTATTAGCATCTGTGACTGTTTCTGTTGTGAATTCATTCTATGATTCATATATTTGATTGTGTAATTGTTAATTGGTTTAGATTTCTGTAATTCCTTTAAAACACTATTCACCCCCCTCTAGTGTTAGTGTTGCCTTAAGATCTGTGATCCTCATCCCTAATAATATGGTAAGAGAATAATTGCCAAAAGTCTTCTTTTTGACACTCCAGAGGGCTATTTTTAGGTGATGTCAAATCCAGACCGTTATGCTGGGATCGGTTAGGAAGTGGAGGAGTCAGTCTTCAATCTGTGTAAAGCTTTTTATTTTGTAGGATGTATGACTCATGTAGCAAGATTCAGTTATGTAGGAAAATATCGAGCATTTAATCCGAGATGTGCCCAACAGAATAGGTCTAAGGAAGTTGCAGGCTTGATTTCGTATTGCCAGGATCGGTATGATCTGGGTCGGTACACCGATCTGAACTCTTCCATACCTTCCATTTCTATTTCTTGTGCTTCGGTTAAGGGAGGTCGATCCCTGATGGATAGATCCCAAGCAAGCCCAGCCTCTTAAGGCTGATCCCAGAGGATTGATATCCTAGTTGAAAACCTAGTTCGAATCTTGACGTCTAGGCTATGTATCTTGGCGACCTTTCCAAAAAGGCGCGTAAACAATATAATATATATTAACAAACTTTTTGGTAAAATCTATCATGGTTCATTGGATCGAATCCCAATGAAAAAAGGCTCATCATTCACCACCGACCGATCCCAACGGTCGGCTTCTGCTTCAGAAGGCCCGAGCAAGATTTGACCCGAGCCGGCCTACCTCGAGCAACGGTATCCCAGCATAATCGTTCTCCCACACCGGCCGAGCCAAACATCACCTCAAAAATCAGTTTGATCATATATCTTTGGATCTACATGGAAACATCCAAATGATTCATTCGTTACTTAGCCTGATTCTCAAGGCATTAAAGGCAGTCAAACACTCTCAGCCAGACAGCTAATTTTTATACGCCTCATCTCGAGAGCCACACAAGCCCCAATTCTCGAGGATACTACTATTCAGGAGTAGTCTGGGTTCCACCGCCGCAATCACCTCGCCGGATTGAGCTCCACGTGTCCAAACTCCGCAAAAGAGGCAGGCTACATTGCATCTCGCTTTGCCCACTTCTTCATCTATAAATAGCTCCATGCCCAAAATGGAAAGGGGGTATTCGACTCCGACTTCGACTTCTTTGCAGAACTTCCTCTCTCAAGTTCGAAACCCACGGCTAACTACAAAAATAGCCAACTCTTTCTATGCAACCCAAGGATTTTGTGTTCATTCCAACTTTCGTCAAAAAGGAAACATGTTGTACTTCTAATCAAAAGCAAATCAAAATATATAAAAGGTTCCTAGGCATTATCTTTGCTGAACCACTATAAAAATATTGTGTGTCCCCTGTCTTTATTTACTTTTCTACATTCTGTGGTTATTGTTCGTGTGTCCTACGCATGATCGGGGGTTGACTGTCACTAGTGGCAAACTTTTGACGTCAACACTTTGGCGCGCCAGGTGGGGGAGCTCTAAAAATACCCTACAACCTTCGACCACCTTCAGTAATTTCTTAGCCGACCATGGCAAACAAGCGGAAGAAAGACGCAACTTCTTCCCATCCCACAAACGTTGATGCAGCAGAGACACACGCTGTACAGGCAAAACAAGAAGCCTACTCTCATGAAGACACGTCCCGATATCTTATCTGGGACGACGTGGATAAGATCATGGCCGAGTTTAGGGGCCAGGTAACATCTCAGGGTAAACTAATTGAACATCAACAACATTAATGAATGACCTCCTCGCTCGGTCGGAAAGGGGACCACAAATTCCAGTATCATTTCCCTCGTCGAGCAAGTCTGGGGCAATAACTAATATTCGGTCTGCACAAATACAATTCGTCGATCAGACCACACCTTTGCTTCCTCCTTCACCTCCCGACCGACCATTACCATGAGTGTCACTTCCAGCAACCAGTGCAGCCGCAGCTGCAGGTTCTCAAGAGGCCCGCGATGAAGATCTAGGTTGTTCGACCATTTTTCCTTCACTCTATGGGACAACTCGACTCCCTGGACTAACCGAACAACAGCTGGGTCAACTGGGACCAGTTCCATTTCAATTACAACCCAGCTTCTTACAACAAACCCGCCTTACACCGCTTTCCCTTCAACGAAGAGCTGGTGGCGCCTTTCCTTTGAACTAGGAAGACCGCTCTATGATATAGGTTCCGAATATGGAAAGGAAAATGCTACTACAGAACAACACAATATTGCCCTAGGAAGGGGTAACACAGAGCCCCGAACATCACATGCTATGCTGGATCAGTTGGGACCCTCCATCGCGGGCATGGTTTGGTCCAATCCTTATTCGACTCAAGTGGCGCCAGTCTACCCAGAACCAACAGCTGGGGTACACCCTACCCTCACCTTCACTCAACTCTCGGAGGTTGATCCTAAACAACGGTTCCCCTTCCGAGCATGCTTACGACGGATCCCAATACTGGGATTCCTGCCAATGCAGAGCTAGATTCATAACAGCGACCACTCGGAGATGGAAGCTAGCTTGCAAGTATCATTAGATGCTTCACTCAGGTAATATCTTCTCAACATTATACAGATGATAACCACCACAGCCCATTCATCTGGGAAATCAGAAACTTCTGAAACACCCAGACTTCAAGTTCTCGGTCATAGAGCCTTACAACGGCCGGACCGACCCGGCTATTTATCTCATGGGATACATGCACCACACGGAATTACTCTCCGTGTCAACCAACATTATGGCTAAGTGATTCCCTCTCTTCCTCACGGGCATAGCCGGTATGTGGTTCCGGCAGCTAACAACTGAATCGATTAGTAGCTGGAACATGTAAGTTACCCGCTTCATCGAGTAGTTCAGTGTTCACATCTCCCGACCGTAGAGTGCCATGTTCCTAACCTCTATCAAGAAATGACACGGTGAGATCCTCCGGTCTTTCCTAGAAAGATTCAATGCTGTCGTAGCATCAGTCGATCGACCCGAGCCATCGACGGTGCTTATGGCCGTCATTGTCAGTGCGCAGTACCAATAAGATTTCAGGATTTCTTTAACCAGAGATCCTACTAAAGGTATTGAAGATTTTTGTGCCGAGGCCGAAAGGTTCCTTCGACAAGAAGACGCCAGCGTTGAGATGGAGAGCCTCGAGGTGCTTGCTACTAAAGACAGAGGTCCATCCAACACCAATTTCCAAAACAAAGGAAAATTAAAGTTCTTGGAAAATACTGATCGTAATGTACAACTACGAAGGGAAAACAGGTATGACCAGTACACCAAGCTTAACTCTTACCTGCTTGACATCTACCTTGACATGTGAGGATCTCTGCCCTTTCCAAAACCTCCTCAAAGAGAGCCGATGCAAAAAGAGCCCGACTTTGGGAAGCACTGCATGTACCATAACATAGCAGGACACAACACCAGTGAATGCAGGTACTTCCGTGATCTCATCGAGGTAAGGGTTAGACGAGGAGAACTACCCGAATATGTCAAAAAGCCAGTATAGGCCATGCCTCCATAATCTTCTTCCCAAGCTGCTTAGGCCGGTCCTCAAGCACCTAGAAATGGAAAGGACAATAAGCACGACAATCGTGGCATCATCATCAATTAATAAGATTTAAATTTTTTAGATGTATCGTTTCTTTTAATAGAATGGGTATGCTGAAGTACACACATACGAGGTTAGGATTTAGCTCCTAGGTGTGCTTTGGATTCAGCTTTCGCCCAGTTGGAATTTATTTTCATTTCCTTGGAACCGCTCTTTAGTAGCAGTAAACTTTCTTTCTTCAAACATGGATTGCATTTGAATGGATTAAGCCGAGCATGATCGATGCTCATCGACTCAAATATGGTCAGAGCTAAGCTACCGTCTTTAAAACACGGTCAATTCCTGCCACTATATCATAACCAACTCCCCTAGCTGAGTATGGTTAACATTTTGTAAACCGGTTATGGATTATACTCGCCCCTTCTCAAAGTCGAGTCCACTTTCCACTTGCCAAACTTCACGAATACTCAAATATCCCTTATGAAAATATGGTCGGTGCATGCCACCTTCACTAAGAACACGGTCGATTCGCACCACCATATCTGACTCCACTAGCTGAGTATATACCAAGTTATAAAAGTTGAGCATGGTTAATAAACTTGCCAAAAAGCCAAGTGTAGATAATACTCGACACCTCCTTAAGTTGAGTATGGTTAATACTCGCCATTTCCATAAGACGAGTATGGATAATACTCTCCAAATACGCAAGCCGAGTATGGGTGATACTCGCCACCCCTTTAAGCCAAGTGTGATTACTACTCGCCGACTCTTTAAGCCGAGTATGGTTAATACTCGCCCAATCAAGTTCAAAGCCATCTCTAAACCGGGAATGGCCTACACGATCTCTGCAGGTGCTAGACATTACGGCAAAAATTGTCCATTGCTTTCATAACACTCTCATCCTTAATACGGTCTTTGATGATTGTCTGTTTTCTGGCCTAAATACGATCTGCATCGATCGTTGGTTTTCTGGCTTTAATACAACCATCGTGATCGTCGGATTTCTGGCCTTAATATGGTTTGGCGTAACCATAGCAACCCGCTAATTGAGCTCCGATGTAACATCCATAACAAATCCTCTTTTACCAAGAATGATGTATTCTGGGGGGCAAAGTGTTTTTGGCAAAAGCTGTCACGGTTCAATGGGACGAAGCCCGATGACAAAAGGCTCATCATTCAGCACTGACTGATTCAAATGATCGGCTTCTACTTCAGAAGGCCCAAGCTAGATTTGACTCGAGTCGGCCTCCCTCGAGCAGCGGCATCCCGGCATAATCATTCTCCCACACTGATTGAGTCAAACATCTCCTCAAAAATTGGGTCAATCAGATATCTCTAGATCTACATGGAAAATCCAGATGAGTCATTAATTACTTAGCAAAATTCTAAATGCAGTAAAGGTGGTCAAACACACCCAGCTAAAGTGCTACTTTTGATACACCTCATTTCAAAAGCCACGCATGCCACAATTCTCGAGGATGCTATTACTCAGTAGTAGACCAGGTCCTACCGCCGCAATCACCTCGTCGGATCGAGCTCCATATGTCCAAACCCCGCAAAAGAGGTAGGCCACATTGCATCTCGCTTAGCCCACTTCTTCACCTATAAATACATCCATGCCTAAAATGTAAAGGGGGGACTTCGACTTCGATTTCGACTTCTTTTCGGAACTTCCTCCTTCAAGTTCAAAACCCATGGCTAACTCCAAATCTATCCAACTCTTTCTCTGCAACACAAGGATTTTGTGTTCATCTCCTACTTTCTTCAAAAAGAAAATATATTGTACTTGAAATCAAAAGCAAATCAATACATATAAAGTGGATGTAGGCATCATCTTTGCCGAACCACTATAAAAATCTTGTGTGTCCCATCTTTATATACTTTTCTACATTCTGTGGTTATTATTCGTGTGTCCTATGCACAAATGGGGGTTGGCTTTCACTAGTGGCTAACTCTTGACATCAACAATATACGTATATTTACAATACATATGCGAAATTTACTTACTTTAAAATATAATAAAAAAGGTTAAAAACAAATGTTAATAACAATTGTTTACTATGAATCCCTCCTCTTTTATAAGTTAAACTTCATTTTTAATATCTTTATTCTAAAAGGTTTAATGTTTGTTATCATCTTTGAAATTTCATGTAACAACCCGTATTTTTAATAATCTGTTATAACATAAATTGAGGCAGAATTAAATTATAAAATGGGAATCAAGGGAAACGGGCTATGCCATTGCGTTCGTCTCGGAAAAATACGCGAAATAGTGTCCGAGTTTTCGAAAATCGGAGTCCGTATGACCCAGTTAAGGCCCATTGAAGTTTGCAGAAAATTACTAAGTAAAAATCAGATTCAAATTTGAAGAATTGGGCCAGCTGGGCCTAGGCGGGAAAAATCCCGCCAGGACCCCATGTCGACAGGCCTGTCGACAGGGGTCTAGGCATGTCGACTGCCCTGTCGACAGCCCTGTCGACAGGGGGTGCACGGGCTGCTTAGCCTGGTGCACCATTTCTGATTGGGGTTGGGTCTTGTGGCTTGTTTCTAGAGAGTTCCGGGATCTGATGGCCCTAATTGAATCTAGGGTTAATCCTATGGTTCAAATCACTAACCTAATCTATAAATAAGACCCTAACCTACCCTAAATCATTCATTATTCATCCTAGTAACTAAACTATGCCAAAATCAAAACTCTCATGGCCTCCACCCTCTTCATACAATTCCTAATCAAATCCCTAAGAGATTTCCATGCATACAAGGGTATTTAGGCTTGTATGATCCTCCTTAGCTTGCATTAACGGCTTGTTTTGCTATTGGCATCATAAAGGAGGAGTCTTGATCAAGTTTGCTTGCATTTGGGGGTCTTAATTAGTTGCATAAGGGGTTTCTTGCATTTGTTATACTCATTTGAGTCCGCATAAGCATTGTAAGCCCTCTTACCTTCATTTTAGAAACTCTAAAGTTAGTGTGTGATGAAAGTTGGGGGTTTATGTAAGTTTATTGAGTTGTGCATGTTATGCAAGGGTACTAAGCCATGATTTGCAAATCTATTGAGTTATGCATGTATACTAAGCCATGATTTGCAAGATTTATAAGTTATGCATGTTTATGCAAGTTTGTTAAGCCATGGTTTGTATGTTTATTAAGTTATGCATGTTTATGCAAGTTTGCTAAGCCATGATTTGTATGTTTATTGAGTTATGCATGTATACTAAGCCATGATTTGCAAGATTTATAAGTTATGCATGTTTATGCAAGTTTGTTAAGCCATGGTTTGTATGTTTATTAAGTTATGCATGTTTATGCAAGTTTGCTAAGCCATGATTTGTATGTTTATTGAGTTATGCATATTTATGCAAGTTTAAAATGACAAGTTGTGCATGTTTTGACAAGTTGTGCATGTTTATGCAAGTTGTGCATGTTTTGACAAGTTGTGCATGTTTATGCAAGTTGTGCATGTTTATGCAAGTTTAAAATGACAAGTTGTGCATGTTTTGACAAGTTGTGCATGTTTTGACAAGTTGTGCATGTTTTGACAAGTTGTGCATGTTTATGCAAGTTTAAAATGACAAGTTGTGCATGTTTTGACAAGTTGTGCATGTTTTGACAAGTTGTGCATGTTTATGCAAGTTTAACATGTTATGCATGTTTATGGTAATATGCAAGATCACTATGCCAAGTTGTGCAAGTCTAACATGTTATGCATGATTGTTGTGTAAGTTTATCATGTATGTTGTGCCAAGTTCCCTCTTCCTATCCTTTATGCGTTACTACGAATATGTAAGCGATAGAATGACGTTGGGGGTTTTGGGGTAAACTTAAAATACATGAAAATACAAGATTGGGAATTTACCTATTAAGTTAGGTCTACCCCTTGGGAATTTACCTATTAAGTTAGGTCTACCCAAGTATTTGTTGACTTGTAATTATGTTTTGAAATAAAGTGGACATGACACTTAGAAAACATAAGTGTGGCCAACTCGAGGTTGGGTTGAGTTTGTAGCGTAATTCTACCCGGAACCGACCGGCTTAACTAGTGGCTACAAACAATAGGACCCAATGTGAGAAGTTGGTCATGGGGTGCCAAGACCCGAGGTTAGACCAAGTTGTGGTGTAAAGCTACCCGGACCCGCCCGGCCTAACTAGTAACCACAACAAGGTCTAATGTGAGAGGTTAAGGTGCACTAAATTAATTAATGCCTCATGATTAGGGTTAAGTCAGGGTCCACTAATACTTAACCAATTTGGGGATTCGAGGGATTAGAATGTGGTTAAGTTCTGAACCGTTGGTTACACTTAACTAGTTTAATCCATTTGGGAGTTCAAGGGATTAGAACGGGGTTAAGCCACACTTAACCAGTTTAACCCAGGATTAGTGAAGGGTTAAATCACACCTAACCCTCTTAGGAAACCCTAGCGGCGGGTCTGTTCCGGCAATAATCCCAGTTTGGTATCATCACAACCCTAGAGACTAGGCTAGGGCGGGGCACGATTACTGGACGGATGTAAGCGACCCAAGGGCGATGGCCGAGTGGTACAGCGGTGCGGGTCCGGCGGGCTACGGACGTGCACGTAGTCCGATGCTGGACAAACTCGAGGCACGGGTACCAGTAGGTTAGGGCTGTGCATTATTGCTTAAGTGTCCGGGGTCGACAACCGAGGGCTTGATACACCCAAAGGTGGACCCAGCACAGACTACCTACATCCATATGTGGGCCGTATGGACATCAACACTTGACGTGTTAGGCTTATAGGGAGCCGATCGACTAGACCGTTGGGTTGGACCTTATATTAAGGTCACTTCATGTTATTGGGCCAAGGTTTGGGCTAAGGGATCAATACCTGTTATGTTGGTTTACTAGTACACCGTGGTGCAAAACTTAACTCTGTTTATGCGATGATACCTCTATCTATCTTGTAGTTAATTTACCATGCCTGTATGTTGTTATCTATGATCATCTCAGTTCTCATCATGATGTTAACTTTATTAGTTTATAGACTGATCGTAGCAGGGCTTACTCAGTCTTTTTGACTGACCCGTTTTGTTTCGCCTCTTTTCTTCCGTTTCCCCCCCCCCCCCCAGGTTCTCAGGGAGGGAATACAGGAGCCTAGCTTGGATCTTAGCTGCTTTCTTGGATAGCTCATGTATGCTTTGGACTTGGGCTTGCTATGGTTTCTTCCACTTTGGGGATAGCTACTATTATGTTTTCTTTTTCAGTTTCAGATAATGCTATTTCATGTACTAGACTTGTTTATTTGGGAAATTGACATCTTGATGTACCAGACTTGTTTTTGAAATAGTTTAAAAATCTTCCGCTGTTTTATTTACGTACTCTGTTTATTTACATATATATATATGTCATGTCCTGCCTTGCTATATCATTATGCATGTTTACCAATAATGCCCCTCCAAAGCCAGTGCATTCCTTTGCGAGTGACCCTGGCGGAGGTGGGGTGTTACATTTGGTATCAGAGCATATGGTTTACGAGAAGGGATAAAAAGGTTTTTAAAAACTTTTGAAAAACTATTTTCAAAACCAAGTATAAAGTAATTTCCAAAGAAAAGTCTAGTTGTTTTTAAAAGGTTATTCCCCAAAAGCCATTAGCACTATCCTTTGACTCCTCGTTTGAACTCTTTTCTTTTCGTTTCCAGCATGTCTGATAATCTCATCTTGCCCGAAGGAGTAACGATACCCGATTGGTTTCGTCGGTACTTGGAAGTCACGGCACCGGTCCCGGATGTCCCTAATGTTGTTCCCCCAATCGAGGCCGCTGTTCCTCCTCCTCCTCCCGTAGCTGATGTTCCTCTTCCCCCTCAGCCTCCACAAGCGGATTTCGCGAAAACTTGCAAGAACTTTAAGAGGATGGGTGGCAAGAATTTTAATGGGACAGAGACTTTTGTAGAAGCAGGGAATTGGTTGAAAGAGACCGAAGATCTTTTAGCCACCTTTGATATAGGTGACCGCAGGAAGGTTTTATTAGCAGTATGGTTGCTAAAGGAAGAAGCTGCACGTTGGTGGGTAGTCACCACTGCGACCAGGCCAATTGAGACTTGGGATGACTTTAGAGGAAGGTTTGGACTGAGATTCTTATCACTGAAGCAAGGGGACATGACTATTAGGGAATACATAGATAAGTTTAATCAACTGGCTCAAGACGATTTAGACTTGGTTAATACAGCTCAGAAGAAGGCCCTACACTTTGCTCTAGGATTAAACGAGCCATTACATGATTTGGCCCTGTCTCATATACTCTTGGGGGCGACTTTCGAGAGTTTAGTGAATTTGGCCCTACTTCAAGAAGAAGGTAGCAATGATAAGAGAGAGGTCAAGGCAAATGAGTCTCAAGGCAAAGGAGTAAATTCCGAGAAACGGGGCAAGAATATGAAATGTAACTTCTGTGGTACAGTTGGACATATAGCCAGGGAATGTAGGAAGAAGGAAAAAAGAAAGCGGGGCGAATGCTTCATTTGTAGTGAGTTTGGACATTTCAGCAAAGATTGCCCGAGGAAACAAGGGCAAGGTCAGACTCAGTGTGCAGGACTATCTGGAGGGCGAATCCATCCCCTCAACCCCGTCCTTCCAGCTCATGATAGAGGTAGTGTTCCTGTTGAAAATCTTGTTTACACTTTCTGATTTTCCCTGTTCGAACTTTGTTTGATTCTGGCGCATCGCATAGTTTTATTTCATCTGATCTAGTTGAAAGTTTGCACCTAAGTACTAGTCTGGTTGATGATCCCGTATGTGTTTCAAATCCAATTGGGGGTTCTGCCCGTTTGTCTGTGGTCTGAGTGGATTTGAAAATTTCTGTCTTGAGTACAGAATTCTCGTGGGATGTTTATATTCTCGGTTTCGGGGGATATGGGTTGGCTTTGGGCATGGAATGGTTGTCCTATTTTGGAGCCATTCTGGGTTTTTGTATATAGGTTTGTGAGGCTCATGACTCGCCTCAGCCGTACCCTTAGAAATTACTAGCAACCCTAGGGGTCCCGTCATGTTATGTTATCTTGAATCCCTCAACTCGTCTATCGATAGTTTGCAATCTGTGAGGGTGGTCCGAGAATATCCTGATATCTTGGGGAAAGTGAAGGGGTTACCCTTAGACGTGGGATAGATTTCCGTATTATCTGGTTGGTAATACCAAGCCAGTTTCGTGGCCGGTTAGGCACGTGACCTCACGAGGTGAGAGTAAGAAAGCAAGTCAAGGAGTTGCTTGGGAAGAACTTCCTGAGACGAGGCATTTCCGAGTAGGGTGCTCCAGTAGTATTCGTTACTAATATGGATAGTTTGCTTCGCTTACATGTTGAAAAGAATAGACAACCGTTACCAGGGATCGATGATTTGTTTGATCAGCTGGTAGGAGCATCCGTTTTCTTTTGACCTAGCTACCGGATTCCATCAGCTTAGGATGGCTGAGGATGGAATTGACAAGACTGCGTTTAGGACTCTAGATGGATTTTTAGAATGGCTAGTCATGCTATTTGGTTTGGCGGATGCACCCGCATATTACGTGGACTTGATGGGTAGGGTGCTTAGGGAGTCCTTGAACAAGTTTGTCGTGGTCGTCGTAGACGATATTTTGATCTCCTTAAAGAACGAGGGAAAGCATGCTAGACATCTCAAAGAGGTGATGGATACGCTTAGAGCCACCGGTGGAAGGTCAAGTTCTCCAAATGCCACTTTGGAGGAAAAAAAGTTGGATTTCTTGGGCACATAGTTCTTAAGTAAGGCTTAGTGGTGGATTCCGCTAAAGTGGCTGCGGTTTGAGACCGGAAAGCTCTGAGAAGGGCAATTGAAGTAGGAGGCTTCCTCCGTTTGGCTAATTAGTTAGCATTCCCGAAGCATAGACTTACTCTTCTGGATCAAGAAGGGGGTTTCACAGGAAGAAAACCCGCAGTTGGTCAAGAACATGGACCGGTTGATTCGAGGCGAGATGTTAAGTCACCTCGTTAGTTATATTATAGATGACAAGGGATGACTAAGGCGCGATGAGAGATTATGTGTTTCTCGAGTGGAAGACTTGGTAAAGAAGGTTCTTACAGATGCGCATCACTCGAGGAGGTGGCCGAGTTGGTCTCGGGATGCATGTTGTGCCACCAAGTTAAGGCCAAGTCATAGAAGCCCAGTGGGCCATTACCTCCATTGGAAGTTTCGCAAGGGAAGTGTGAAAACATCTCGATAGATCATGTGGATAGACTACCTAGATCAAAGAAAGGGAATACGGGTATGAGGGTCATAATAGGTAGACTCACGAAGAGTGCTCATTTCAGTCCGGTGAAGAGCGAGAGGACTGCATCATGGTCAGCAACGATTTACCCTCCAGAAGTTGGCCAGTTCTGAAATAGCCTACAGAAAGCCATGGGTAGGCAACTGAATCTAGGTACGGCCTATAGGCGGATGGTTCATGTCGATCAAGCCTGAGTTATAGGAAATCACGTTTATAAGGGCAATTGGCAACGTGGATTGGTTTTTTTTTTTTTTCTGCTGCATGGGATACTTTATAGTAGGTAGACGAGATCCAGGATTCACTGGTGAATTTTGGAGAGCTTGCATGAGATCATGAGGTTATAGTATGTTTAAGCCAAGAATACAGAAAGAAGAATAAGTGGGAAAGAAAGACGAGAGGCAATAATGAAATGAGTTCCAACTCGAATTTGGGAAATAGGAGTTAGGAAGCCAAGGAATCATGAAGTGGAAGATAGTCAAAGCACAGTGGGGTTAAGCTCAAGGAAACGTGGCTAAGAAGAGTGAAGACTAGATACGCGCATCATATCTCTTTTTAAGAGTGCATCCTTGATCCTCGTTTTCCTGTGGAGCTTGCTTGCAAGTTGTCTTTTGCATATATCCTCTCGGTCCCATTCTCGATCCTATTTCTGTTGTAAACTCCATAAGGGGGTTAAGACTCATCGGTTAGTACTATATGTCAAAGTGGGAATGGATTTCTTGAAAATCCAAGAAGGAGTTTATCTAGTTATCTAGTTTATCGTGTCTATCTTGTCATGAGAACCTTAGGTAGAAACCCTTTGGTTGAAACGTGTGTTTGAAGCATGTTATGTTTGATGGTTGCAAGTGGTTGCAAGTGTTTGCAAGTGGTTGCTCGTGGATGCATTATACACGATTAGGCACTAGATCGGCTCACACACTCCTCATATTGCATGTGCATGAGTGTTTATGCTTATTCTTGGATGAAATTCGTATGCTATCACATGGATGTTGCATATGGATGTATGATTGAGCACGCATGTAGATATTATACATTATGTTAGGAATTTGCATACATATGGATTCATTTCACTGACATACATGTGCATTAAGGAGGTTTACTGTATCAGTAGCCGCCTGATTTACATACATATGCATTAAGGAGGTTTACTGTATCAGTAACCGCCTGATTTTTTGCATTAGGTAAGTACATACACACACACTTTTGCATATGTTCATCAAGCATTTAGAATCTTGTAAGGACAATGATTGCTCGTGGATGATGCTTTGAGTAGATGGATGATTGGATGGTAGGATACGTTCTTCCTAACTTGAAGATTTCGGGGACGAAATCCTTTAAGGAGGGGAGAATGTAACAACCCGTATTTTTAATAATCTGTTATAACATAAATTGAGGCAGAATTAAATTATAAAATGGGAATCAAGGGAAACGGGCTATGCCATTGCGTTCGTCTCGGAAAAATACGCGAAATAGTGTCCGAGTTTTCGAAAATCGGAGTCCGTATGACCCAGTTAAGGCCCATTGAAGTTTGCAGAAAATTACTAAGTAAAAATCAGATTCAAATTTGAAGAATTGGGCCAGCTGGGCCTAGGCGGGAAAAATCCCGCCAGGACCCCATGTCGACAGGCCTGTCGACAGGGGTCTAGGCATGTCGACTGCCCTGTCGACAGCCCTGTCGACAGGGGGTGCACGGGCTGCTTAGCCTGGTGCACCATTTCTGATTGGGGTTGGGTCTTGTGGCTTGTTTCTAGAGAGTTCTGGGATCTGATGGCCCTAATTGAATCTAGGGTTAATCCTATGGTTCAAATCACTAACCTAATCTATAAATAAGACCCTAACCTACCCTAAATCATTCATTATTCATCCTAGTAACTTAACTATGCCAAAATCAAAACTCTCATGGCCTCCACCCTCTTCATACAATTCCTAATCAAATCCCTAAGAGATTTCCATGCATACAAGGGTATTTAGGCTTGTATGATCCTCCTTAGCTTGCATTAAAGGCTTGTTTTGCTATTGGCATCATAAAGGAGGAGTCTTGATCAAGTTTGCTTGCATTTGGGGGTCTTAATTAGTTGCATAAGGGGTTTCTTGCATTTGTTATACTCATTTGAGTCCGCATAAGCATTGTAAGCCCTCTTACCTTCATTTTAGAAACTCTAAAGTTAGTGTGTGATGAAAGTTGGGGGTTTACGTAAGTTTATTGAGTTGTGCATGTTATGCAAGGGTACTAAGCCATGATTTGCAAATCTATTGAGTTATGCATGTATACTAAGCCATGATTTGCAAGATTTATAAGTTATGCATGTTTATGCAAGTTTGTTAAGCCATGGTTTGTATGTTTATTAAGTTATGCATGTTTATGCAAGTTTGCTAAGCCATGATTTGTATGTTTATTGAGTTATGCATGTATACTAAGCCATGATTTGCAAGATTTATAAGTTATGCATGTTTATGCAAGTTTGTTAAGCCATGGTTTGTATGTTTATTAAGTTATGCATGTTTATGCAAGTTTGCTAAGCCATGATTTGTATGTTTATTGAGTTATGCATATTTATGCAAGTTTAAAATGACAAGTTGTGCATGTTTTGACAAGTTGTGCATGTTTATGCAAGTTGTGCATGTTTTGACAAGTTGTGCATGTTTATGCAAGTTGTGCATGTTTATGCAAGTTTAAAATGACAAGTTGTGCATGTTTTGACAAGTTGTGCATGTTTTGACAAGTTGTGCATGTTTTGACAAGTTGTGCATGTTTATGCAAGTTTAAAATGACAAGTTGTGCATGTTTTGACAAGTTGTGCATGTTTTGACAAGTTGTGCATGTTTATGCAAGTTTAACATGTTATGCATGTTTATGGTAATATGCAAGATCACTATGCCAAGTTGTGCAAGTCTAACATGTTATGCATGATTGTTGTGTAAGTTTATCATGTATGTTGTGCCAAGTTCCCTCTTCCTATCCTTTATGCGTTACTACGAATATGTAAGCGATAGAATGACGTTGGGGGTTTTGGGGTAAACTTAAAATACATGAAAATACAAGATTGGGAATTTACCTATTAAGTTAGGTCTACCCCTTGGGAATTTACCTATTAAGTTAGGTCTACCCAAGTATTTGTTGACTTGTAATTATGTTTTGAAATAAAGTGGACATGACACTTAGAAAACATAAGTGTGGCCAACTCGAGGTTGGGTTGAGTTTGTAGCGTAATTCTACCCGGAACCGACCGGCTTAACTAGTGGCTACAAACAATAGGACCCAATGTGAGAAGTTGGTCATGGGGTGCCAAGACCCGAGGTTAGACCAAGTTGTGGTGTAAAGCTACCCGGACCCGCCCGGCCTAACTAGTAACCACAACAAGGTCTAATGTGAGAGGTTAAGGTGCACTAAATTAATTAATGCCTCATGATTAGGGTTAAGTCAGGGTCCACTAATACTTAACCAATTTGGGGATTCGAGGGATTAGAATGTGGTTAAGTTCTGAACCGTTGGTTACACTTAACTAGTTTAATCCATTTGGGAGTTCAAGGGATTAGAACGGGGTTAAGCCACACTTAACCAGTTTAACCCAGGATTAGTGAAGGGTTAAATCACACCTAACCCTCTTAGGAAACCCTAGCGGCGGGTCTGTTCCGGCAGTAATCCCAGTTTGGTATCATCACAACCCTAGAGACTAGGCTAGGGCGGGGCACGATTACTGGACGGATGTAAGCGACCCAAGGGCGATGGCCGAGTGGTACAGCGGTGCGGGTCCGGCGGGCTACGGACGTGCACGTAGTCCGATGCTGGACAAACTCGAGGCACGGGTACCAGTAGGTTAGGGCTGTGCATTATTGCTTAAGTGTCCGAGGTCGACAACCGAGGGCTTGATACACCCAAAGGTGGACCCAGCACAGACTACCTACATCCATATGTGGGCCGTATGGACATCAATACTTGACGTGTTAGGCTTATAGGGAGCCGATCGACTAGACCGTTGGGTTGGACCTTATATTAAGGTCACTTCATGTTATTGGGCCAAGGTTTGGGCTAAGGGATCAATACCTGTTATGTTGTTTTACTAGTACACCGTGGTGCAAAACTTAACTCTGTTTATGCGATGATACCTCTATCTATCTTGTAGTTAATTTACCATGCCTGTATGTTGTTATCTATGATCATCTCAGTTCTCATCATGATGTTAACTTTATTAGTTTATAGACTGATCGTAGCAGGGCTTACTCAGTCTTTTTGACTGACCCGTTTTGTTTCGCCTCTTTTCTTCCGTTTCCCCCCCCCCCCCCCAGGTTCTCAGGGAGGGAATACAGGAGCCTAGCTTGGATCTTAGCTGCTTTCTTGGATAGCTCATGTATGCTTTGGACTTGGGCTTGCTATGGTTTCTTCCACTTTGGGGATAGCTACTATTATGTTTTCTTTTTCAGTTTCAGATAATGCTATTTCATGTACTAGACTTGTTTATTTGGGAAATTGACATCTTGATGTACCAGACTTGTTTTTGAAATAGTTTAAAAATCTTCCGCTGTTTTATTTACGTACTCTGTTTATTTACATATATATATGTCATGTCCTGCCTTGCTATATCATTATGCATGTTTACCAATAATGCCCCTCCAAAGCCAGTGCATTCCTTTGCGAGTGACCCTGGCGGAGGTGGGGTGTTACATTTCATTATCAAATATCTAGTCATATTAAAAAATAATTTTAAAGATATTATTCCACCTTAAAACATAACCCTTGGGCTAAAAACGAATGTTAGTAAAACATTATTTACTATAAACCCAAAAAATATTTTCTTGTAATCATATTTAAAAATAATAATTTAAAGATCCAACTATATTACTGGGTATAATCTAGTGATGTTAAAGACAGATGTAGTTAAGACATTGTCACAACAAGCACAACTTTTTTACTTATGCTTATCTTTGAAACATCTATTTAAAGATCTATGTATTTCATATGTGCAATCAGAAAGAGGTAATAGCAAATGCATTTGTCATACTGCCGCAGAAACCTAACACCACTTAACTTACTCTTATTTTTAAAACATTAATTTGAAAGATCTAAGTTAATTTTTAGTTAAGTTCAATTGGTGAATAATCGATTATCTTGTTAAAAACAACTACTTACAGAAATCATAGTTCATATACTTAGATCATTTTCAACCTTCTTAACTTTACTATTCTTCATTCAAGAGTGAAATCGGTTGAGTTAGAGCACTAGTTGCATGTCAAAACCTTTCCTTAATACTTCATTCATGAATCTCTCACAAGAATAAATCTGCCTCGTTTGCATCTAGTGTTAAGTACAGTAGTAATGAGAACAAGTAGGTAAACAATGTGATTATATATCTTTTTTGTCATTCCCAATTTAATTATTTCTAACCACGAGGGAATCCAATAATTTTGAGTTCTAGGGCTCCATCCTTACTCAATAGCAACCTTAACTTTCACAAATGGATAATCTTACTCCATTGACTTATTATGCATTTTATTTATTTCTTTAAAACTTATATATACATTAAATACATTAGAAATATTATTAAATAGGTTTGAAAACATATACAAAAAGATTAGAAAAAATAAATTTAAGTACAATGTTGGCACCTAATATCTTAAATAGTTTATTATAACATTTTAAATGTTGTAAACAGTCTGTTAAAAAACAACATTTAAAAGCATGATCGTTGTGACTAGTTTTAACCATTTTGGCAAGTGATGTAAGACTTGAAATTATTATAGTAAGTATTATGGTTAGAGGGCAAAAAATTACAAAAAGAAATGCTATGAATAACCTCAAATTTAGTTATAAAAATTTCAGAAATCGAAGGAATCAAAAATACACTTATAACGAGTATCTCGCTTCAAAAACCTTCAACATACTTCAATTTAATACTCAAGCTAAACAACCATTAAACATCAACTCAAAGCCACGCCATGTATTTAATAAGTTAATAGAAGTGATGTCGTGTTATATACTTATTATTTGCTTTCAAAGAAAAAGGGAGTGTAAATTTTATTACTTTACTAAGTTAATGTCACTTTGTCTTTATACTTTGCACATAACATATATACATGCAATTTACACGAACACGACAGTGAAGAAACTCATTTAGATCAATACGGAACTAAGAAGAAATCCTTAGGAAATAGAGAACCATCTCCTTTTATCCTTGTAAGAATAAAGATCCAACCTTTAGCATTTCCAAGACAAAGCGACACCTTCCTACTCCTCCCATTGCTCATGGAACCTCCTTGATCTCCATTTTCCTTACAACATCGAATACTTCTAACTTACCAATCATGCTTCCCATTATTTTTAAGGCCAGAATAAAATTTAGATGAGACTGAAGAAGATTTGGTTCATATGTGAAAGAGTAAGATAGTAATTCGTGGATTAGTGCTTAAGCACATACACCATTTTTAACTCTCCTGCTTAATCTCAAGCTTTAAGCACTTCCATCATTTTTAACTCTCTAATTCATCTTAAGCTAGGTAAAGGGATAAGTTGTAGCTAATATATAGTGAAGCATATTTGAACCGAAATTTCAAACCTTCAAACAACTAGAAAGTATATCCAACATCAGGATTCCAACATAAGTCTGTACAAATTTGCCTTACTACAGCACTCAGAGAAGAAAGATCAAACAGAGGAAACAGATATTAGATAGTAATAAAATGGTATATAAGCCTCTTGCTCGACACCAATAAGCATCATTGTCTCACCAAACTATCACTGTCACCTGCTACTCAGTCTGCCTATCCACAACCGGATGAACAACACAAGGTAATAAGAGGAAACATAAAACCTTGAGTCAGACAACAGTTTTAGTGAACGATAAAACAGCTAACAAATTTCATCAATAAAGTATATAAGAATGTATAGATAAACATACGAATCTACCCACAACACCAGAGAAGAACTCAACTCCTGTCTTCCCCACATCGGACACTGATAGCCTTTACATTAAACAATTCAACCATTCATCCATGGAAACCAGAACACCCATTCAATCATCGTAAAGCACTCATGACATCAATTTTATATATGTAACACCCCGCATTTTTAACTTAAGATAATAAAATAAGAATAACTTAATTAATTATTCAGAATTAAGTAAAACAAACTATGTCGTTGCGTTAGTCTCAAAATTCTGGTTCAGACAGACTTCGAGTTTGCGTAAAACGAACATCGTATGAAGAAGTTATGGGCTGCAGAAGTTGTCAGAGAAAACAGGAAACAACCCAGATCAATTTTCGGCCTCCAGACCCATGGGGGTCAACCCGCATGAAGGTGGGTCGACCCGCATGAAGGTAGTCAACCCCGCGGTCGACCCCTTCAACGGGGGTCGACCCCCCTACGAAAGATTTTGGCAGATTAGGGTTTTCTTCGATCTGGACGATTCTTATAGTTTTTAATCAAATCTGAGGGACCTAGTTCCTCCGTTACACCTATAAATAAGACCTTAGACCTAAACCTCATAATTCTGAGGCTACGATGAAGCTCTGTCATTACTCTTTCTCCTCAAATCTATTCAGAAAATCTAGATTTTAAATTCAAGATTTGGAAGAGATGATTGACATTAATAAAAGATTATTCAGAATCATGAAAAGCAAGTTAAACTTCTATATCTAATCTATTCAAATTCTTCCTGTTTGTTACCCTTCTATTTTAATAAAAATAATCAATCCATGGTTATTAGGTTTCAAATCAAATTAAAGGGGAAAAACCATGAATGTTAAAACTGGATCGATCCAGTATTAGGGAACAGCATAAAAGGTGAGTAGATTTAAGCTATACAGTTTAGATACGAATATGTTATGGTTTACCATTCCCCTGTATGTATAATTGAAATGCAATATGTTGAGAAATGTAACATATGTTAATAATGCCTAAAGTGATGGGTATGAAGTAGGAATAATTAATCATATGATGACCGACCTCGCCATATGTCAAGGGATAATGGTAACCTCAGTTTTAGCATAAACTCCATATGCCTTTCAACAATACGTACGCATGCCCAGCCTTGACAACTAGGCCTTTCAATGGTACCCAGGGTACTCGACCTACAACCGGTCTTTTAGGTGCCCCTATCGTACTCCTGCTTTGAGCCTGCTAGAACTTACGACAATGATAATCCCTCGGCCTTCGCAACTAGCTCAAGCAACCTTCTCAAGAAACCATTATCCACTAACTCACGACCTTTGAGTTGTCACCTCGTTCGCTATTCTACACTGATCAACGAACACCTTTTTACACATCGAACCCTCCTACTTAAATTTACTTCAAAGTCACACCAACATTGAGCCAATTACATCACTACGCTGCGGCTAGTGTACGGGGGGTTGCCATCGAAAATAAAAATTTAAAAGATCTTTTTGTTCAAATCTGAGTCGTACCCAAAAAAAAAAAAATCGAATTGGCATTGTGCGACCGACCCTGGAATAAGTACCGACCGACCAGGGCATGGAACCGACCCCACCTCTGACTTGTTCCCTAAGACAAGTTTTGGACTGGACCGACACAACCTCGACCAACCCAAAACCTGCACCCTCCCCCAATGCAACTTTGATTTCAACCAAAACATCGCCAAACGATAAATTCGACGAAACTAACTTGTCCAATCATAAAATATGGCCACAAACATGGTATGAAACCATTATCAACATGAATATGACGATTTTTGCCAAAATTATGCAAATCACTCCAAAAATATAATGAATGATCATATGAACAAAATTATAGATCTAACTTAAATAAACACATGAAATAGCTTAAGAATTACCGGTTTAACTAGCTAAATTAGATCCTAGGGTGATTCATATGAAAATGGACTTACCAAAGTGTAGATCTAAGGAGAACGACTTGAATTTGATGAAAAACATGATCAAACACTCATACACTTGATTGAATCCATGTGAGAGATGCATATCACTCACCAATTCTTCAAATCAAAGCAAAAACAATGAATTAAGATTCTGGAAAGTAAGCTATTGGATCCAAACTCCATGACTTAATGAACTCGCTCTTGAAACGATGTAGATCTAGCTTCAAATGGGTTAGATCTTCGATTTTCTAAGCTTAGATCTCGATTTTAATGGTGGAAAGGTGTTAGAGGAAGGAGGAACATAGGCTACCAAAAGAGAGAATGGAGAAACCAAAACCATTTCCTATATCTCTCACCCCTAATTTATAGCTACCACCAGCCCACTAATGGACCTTCCCAAATCCACCCATTGTGGCTCTTAAAACCTGAACAGTTAACTGAAAACCTTAAAACAATGGTTTCTCCCAAACCGGTGAGCCAAATCTTTAATGTAACCACTCTACGAAAAGGCAATCATCATTTCTTTTCCAATGGCACAGGTCTCATTACCTAATTCGACCTTAGTCAAAAATTTTGCCCTATACAAGTTTAACAGTGGTAAAATAATCACAAACAAAATTGTTAAAAATTATGGACATGTCTCACATCCCCATAAGCAACATATTAAAATATGAGAATGATCCAACCCTCAGGTAGTAAAATTACTCCAGAAATGAAGAAGAACAGAAGACGCACTTGAGAGTTGTGTTGGAAATCTTGTGAAAGAATCAGCTGAGAGCTAAGTTTTTAAAGTGTCACTTTTGGAAGAGTAAAGTGAAGTTCTTTCGCCATGTTGTTTCTGGAAATGGAATAGCGGTTGACAACTTAAAGCGGCAGCAATCTGGGACGGGGATAGACCAAAGAATGCGATCGATGTGAGAAGTTTCCTTGGCTTGGCAGGTTATTACTAACGGTTTATCAAGGATTTCTCTAAGATAGTTGCACCGTTGATCGGATTGACAAAGAAAAACCAAGTGTTCAATTGGGATGCATAGTGTGAGCAAGCGTTTGGGATCCTAAAGGAGAGGTTGACGAGTGCTCCTATTTTGACCATTCCAAATGGAGATGATGGTATACACCGATGCATGTGGTACTGGTCTTGGAGCAGTGCTAATGCAGAAGGATAAGGTTATGGCCTATGCGAGTAGACAGCTTAAGCCGCACGAGAGGAATTATTTAACTCATGATTTGGAGTTGGTAGCGATTGAGTTTGCTCTGAAGATGTGGAGACATTACCTATTGGGAGTTCGATTCAAATTGTTCACGAATCACAAGTCATTGAAGTATCTTTTCTCCTAAATAATTTGAATCATTGGTAGCAACGGTGGTTGGAGTTTCTGGCGTCATATGATTTTGGTATAGCCTATACTCCTGGCAAAGGCAACGCAGTGGAAGATGCATTGAGCCGAAGACACGCAAGTTTGGGAGCGATGTTTTCGGAATGGAATAGCCTCGAGTATTTGGCAAGGTTTGATTTCAGGCCAAGATGCGAGTTGGAACCTGAAATATTGGCAAGCTTGTCGATAAAACCTAATCTTATTGAAAGGATTGGTGAGAGCTAAAAGGAAGATGCAAAGCTTGTCGAGTCTATCCATAAACTGGAACCATAAGATAGTTCGAAGTAGATCAAGAAGGTTGGCTTCGAAAGCAATGGCGATTAGTTGTTCCTAATATCGAAAGATTGAGAGATGAGGTTCTGAGGGACTTTCATCACTCGAAGTTGACATTTCATCCTGGTGGTAATAAGATGAATCAGGACATGAAGCAAGTTTACTACTGGGAAGCATGAAGCAAGATATTGGAAAGTTCATTTCAAAGTGCATGAACTGTCAGTTGGTGAAAGCTGAGCAGAAGAAGCTGAGTGGTTTGCTTCAGCCATTTGAGGTTGGAAGTGGGAGCAACTATCAATGGATTTTATCGATGGACTACCTAGAACTAGAGTAAGAAATGAAGGTATTTGGGTCATCGTGGATCTCTTGACCAAAAATGCGAGATTCATTCCTGTCAAATTTACTTGGATAGTGTCAAAGTTGGCTGAACTTTATGTGAAATGGATAGTTTGGTTCCATGGTGTCCCAAAGAATATAGTGAGTGACCGAGATCCATTATTTATGAGTGGATTTTGGAAGAGTTTTCAAGAATCTTTGGGAACTGAGTTGTGCTTGAGTACGACTTACCATCCCTAAACTGATGGTCAAACCGAGAGAGTTAATCAAGTTTTGGAACATCCCCTGAGGGCTTGCGTGTTAGACTTCGGAGGATCATCGGAAGACCATCTACATTTAGTTGAGTTTGCATATAATAGTAACTACCAGTCAAGTATTGGGAAGGCACCATATGAGGCGTTGTATCGTAGACCGTGCGATTCTCCAGTTTGTTGGTCAGAGACTGGATATAAGTTGATACTTGGGCCAGAAATGATAAAAGAGTCCTCAGATTGTATCGAGATCGTTCGACAATGAATGAAAGAAGCCCAAGATCGTCAGAAGAGTTACGCCAATAAGCGTCGTAAGGACATGGAATTCAACGTGGGTGATATGCTTTTCATGAAGGTTTCATATTGAAGCATATGGTAAGATTCAGAAATAAAGGAAAGTTAGCTCTTAGGTTAATCGGACCATTTCCGTTAGTCGAGCGAATTGGAAAACTTGCATATAGATTGGAGTTATCGGAGAAGATGTCGAGTGTGCATAATGTGTTCCATGTGTCGTTTCTACGGAAGTTCGTGCATGATTCGAATGTTGTGGTATCTCCAGAGCAGTACGAAGATCTAGGAGTAGAGACCTTAGTTGCGAAACCTCGTAAGCCACTTCATATTGTGAGGAATGACACGAAACATCTTAGGAGGAAAACAGTTAAGTTGGTCAAGGTAAAATGGAGCGAGGATGGCGATGATTGTACATGGGAGATGGAAGAGAGCATGAGGGCGACTCATTAAGAACTCTTCGTCGGTAGGATCCTATGATATCGTACCATCGTTATATCATCATATCTTGTTGTTGTTTGATAGAATTCTGCATGCTAGGATAAAACTATGGATGCATGGCTTGATTGTTGCTAGTTTGGATGATAGAATTGGCTTCTCAAGGATGATAGGCATGCAGAATTATTGTGTTTGCTTGGAATTTTGGGGGAGGGGGAGAATGTAATAGCCCGCATTTTGTCTATCGGAGGATCGTAAAATATTTATATCCATAATATCATCCACGAACACAAGCACGAACTTATTCAACCGATCTTTGAAAAATCTATTCATAAAATCCACAAAGTACACTGGTGCGTTAGTCAACCCGAATGGCATCACCAACCATTCGAAGAACCTGGATGGTGTCCTAAATGCAGTCTTTTGCACACTATCCTTTGCCACCCGCAACTGGTGAAATCCCATTTCCAAATCCATCTGAGAAAACACTTTGGCCTCGTGAAGCTGGTCAAACAAGTCATCAATCCTTGGCAATAGGTACTTGTTCTTCTTAGCCACCTTGTTCAGCTCACTATAGTCCAAACACAATCTTAACGGGCCATCTGCCTTGGTTGCAAACACGACCGGTGCACCCCATTCAGAAACACTTCTCCGAATGAATCCCTTTCCTAGAAGGTCATGAACTGGCACCTCCAACTCTCGTTGTTACTAAGGCGCCATCTGCTTAAGAGGCATAACTATTGGTCTAGCACCCTCGACCAAACTGATCCTAAACTCAATCTTAAGATGCGAAGGCAACCCTTTGACCCCATCAAAGACATACTCATATTCATTAGTGATCAACACAGATTACAAGTCTTCCTGTGGAATCACAAGCAAGTATGGATAGCTCACGAAGGCACCATCTTCGGGCTTACATCTAATCAACACCTTTCGCCCTTCCACATCCCCAAACCTCAGCTCTAGCTTCTCGTAATTCACCCTTGCCTCATACCTCTTGAGCCAATCCACGCACAAGATGATCCCAAACCCAGCGAAGTCAAGTACAAAGCAATCACACACGAAAGAGAAACCATGACTTGACAACACTAGACCACGACATAACATGCACAAACTGGACGAACCCATAACTAGATTAGTCATGATCAATGGTCTATCACAAGTCCCGGGTTCCAAACCCAAGCGACACAAAAGCTCATTGCAAATGAAAGAATGAGATGCTCCAGTATCAAACAACACACAGACTGAAACACCATTAACTAAAAGAGTACCTTGAGCAACGACACCCTTTCTCTTCTCCTCTGCAGTAGGTGCTGTTGAAGAAGATGGCACGGCTTCTAAAGCATATGCCTTCACAACCTGCTTTCCTTTAGTTGATTCTGGACAGTCTTTCTTCTTTTGCCCAGGCTTCCCACACTTGAAGAATTTCTTCTTAGCTTTGGGATTCTTGCACTCATTGGAGTAATGACCCTTCTGTTGGTAGTTAAAGCAAACCACCTCACTCTTAGGCTTCTTTTGGCCATCTTTCCTTTCTATTGTTGTTGCTTCCTCTTCTTATTATTACCACCTTGTTGTGGTTTCCGAACATCCTTGGTTGCAGTAACAACATTTGCTTCCTAAGGAAACAAGCTCTCATGGCGAACAGTTTTATCCATAATATTCTCAAATGAATCATCAAGATGATCCTCCAACGACCTTCCAATATAGGTATCCAGACCCATAACAAACTTCTCGTTCTTTTGGTAGGGTGTATCAGTGTAGGAATGAGCATATCTGGACAAGGCCTTGAAATCAGAAACATAATCAAGCACAAAACAACCATTCTGTTTTAGCCTTACGAACCTCTTGAATAGAGCATACTTTTGAGCAGTGGAGATAGACTTTGCTTCAAACTTATCCTGGAATTGCACCCATGAAATTTCTACCTCTGGAGTCTCAAGTGTAACTGAACTCCACCATTCCATGGCCCTGCCTTGCAGCTGCCTTGACGCAAGCATTCTCTTAGTTGCATCTTCCAATCCCAAGTCTCTAAAAATAAGGATACAAGAATCCATCCACCTCTGAACCACTTTAGCTGGCTCAGTTCCTTTGAATGGTTTCCCTCCTAAAGATGTATAATCCTTGCACAACTTTGTAAAATCCACAACCCTAAGAACTCACACACCTACATCTCCCGCGGCTACCACTGCTGCGGGTACCTTTCGCATGACTGCTTCCATCATGGTCTCAAGCATGGTTGGGTAATCTGGTGTACCGCCATTACTCCCTCAAGGCATAACCCCTTCCCTAGCAATATGTCTTATAATTCATAGACTCATAATAAATCTGCAAATTAGAATGGTTAGCCACTTGCAGGAAAAGTTGCTAAAAAGTTACAAACACTACAATACTATATAGCATCATATAGTATACATCCAAATGATATCTATAAATACGTCTCTCATACGTAATTGCGTCTTAGAACTTTGGCTAAAATCGTTAACCAGAGCTCTAATACCAAATGTGACGACTGCCCACAACCCTTGCACTAAACAAGAGGAATAATGCACAGAACGGCTTGCTAGGCAGCTGTGGACGACCATCATAGGTAACAACGTCATCGGAACCTATCGTAAAACTCACAGCGCAATGATAATATATAATAGAACATATACAATAGGTAACGTAAAGTGAAGCATATTTGAATAGAAATTTCAAACCTTCAAACAACTAGAAAGTATATCCAACATCAAGATTCCAACATAAGTCTTTACAGATTTGCCTCACTACGACACTCAGAGAAGAAACATCAAACAGAGGAAACAGATACAAGATAGTAATAAACTGGTACGAAAGCCTCCTACTCGACATCGATTAGCATTGTCGTCTCACCAAAATATCACCTGTCACCTGCTACTCAGTCTGCCCATCCACAACCGGATGAACTGCCTAAGGTAATAAGAGGAAACATAAAACCTTGAGTTAGACAGCAGTCTTAGTGAGCTATAAAACAGCTAACAAAATTCATCAATAAAGTATATGAGAATGGATAGATAAACATACGAATCTACCCACACCACCAGAGAAGAACTCAACTCCCGTCTTCCCCACATCGGACAGTGATAGCCTTTACATTAAACAATTCAACCATTTATCCATGGAAACCAGAACACCCATTCAATCATGGTAAAGCACTCATGGCATCCATATTATATATGTAACACCCCGCACTTTTAATTTAAAATAGTAAAATAAGAAAAACTTAATTAAATATTCAGAATTAAGTAAAACAAATTGTACAGTTGCATTAGTCTCGTAATTCTGGTTCAGATAGAATTCGAGTTTGCATAAAACGGACATCGCATGAAGAAGTTTTGGGCTGCAGAAGTTGCCAAAGAAAATAGGAAACAGCCCAGATGAACTTTCGGCCTCTGGACCTACGGGGGTTGACCCCTTTAAGGGGAGAGTAGACCGACATGAAGGTGGGGTCGACCCACATGAAGGGGGGTCGACCTCGGAATCGACCCCTTCCAGGAGGGACGACCCGCCTACGACAGATTTTGGTAGATTAGGGTTTTCTTCGATCTGGATGATTCTGATGGTTTTTAATCAAATCTGAGGGTCCTGGTTCCTCCGCTAAATAAGACTTTAGACCTAACCCTAAACCTCATATTTCTGAGGCTACGCTGAAGCTCTACCATTACTCTCTCTCCCCTCAAATCTATTCAGAAAATTTAGATTTTAAATTCAACATCTGGAAGAGATAATTAACGTTAATAAAAGATTATCCAGAATCATGAAAAGCAAGGTAAACTTCTAGATATAATCTATTCAAATTCTTCCTATTTCTTTCCCTTCTCTTTTAATGAAAACAATCAATCCACGGTTATTAGGTTTCAAATCAAATTAAAGGGGGAAAATCATGGATCCTAAAATTGGATCAGATCCAGAATTGGGGAAAAGCATAAAAGGTGAGAGGATTTAAGCTATACAGTTTAGAAAATAATATGTTATCTTTACCATTCCCCGGTATGTACAATTGAAATGCAATATGTTGAGAAATGTAGCATATGTTAATAATGCCTAAAGTGATGGGTACGAAGTAGGAATAATTAATATGCTAAATATTAATTTGTTGGGATATGAACTTGTAAAATCTTGTATAGTAATTACCGTTACTTAAATTTCATGTCAATTTGTGTAAATTATGTACCCAGGCCATTAACTGTAAGAATTGGGAAAGGTACATATGGTTTATGTGATTTAAACAATTATCTGATTAATTAATTACATGTTAAGAAGGAATTGATTATATGTAAAGAATTATAATAGGCATGATACAATTTCATGTGAATTATAAATTATAATGGATAATTGGAAGAAATAAACATGCCTAGACTGTATAGAAGGTTTATGATAAATTAGAAATTTAACTACTCTTAGACACGAGGTTAGATTTCACTTGTGATAGAAGTCTGCCCGGAACCGCCTGACATATCCAGCATTCCCAAGTGGTAAATCCAATGTAAGGGGTCTAAGTGCAAAAATTAAAAACATGTAATGGTGCTAAGAAACAAGGTTAAGTCAACTTATGTAGAAGTCTTTCCGGATCCTCCCGGCAAATCCAGCGTACACGAGTGTAGGCTTAATGTAAGAGGTCTAGTGCTTATATATATATATGTACATAACAAGACATGAATAAATAGCAATAATGGTAATTAAATGTCTAACTCGGAAAGTAAGAAAAGAAGCAATGTAATAAACTGAGCTAGTGTGATGCAAAGGAAAAGTGATGTTTTTCCCTAAATGACCTATTTCTGAGAACGTTTTAGCAAGTAAGCCACAGTAAATACAGTAAGAAAAGTAAAGAAATTACATCCTACCACGGATTTATATGGGAATACTTATTAAAACAAATCACTGATTCCTTCTATCAAATTGATAAGGTCCATGAAGTGTTTTCCTTAATTATAAAAAGGAATATATATTACAGTGAGTGAAGAATAATGGTTTACAATAGTAAATGGTTTAAAAGGGGAATGATAATCACCTATTATAAATAAATAACATTAATGAAAATGTTGTATAACAGGTAGACTAATCCAAGGGACAAAGTAAAGATTATAACTGAGTAATAATAAACTATTACGGAAATGGGATAACCGGCGAAACGAGAGGAGGGACACTTAATTGTAAATTAAGTAATCAGTAAATGGGGAAAACCAGAAGCCGGTTGAGAAAAGGGGGAAAATATATGAAATATAAGAAGTTGTACTTAATTATAAATTAAGTAATCTGTAACCTTGGAAGTCTGAAACCCACTGATAAGAAAAACATGTTTTGGCGTGTCCTAGGGACAAGAGGAAATTATAACATAGGCTATAATAAATGGGTAGAGAAACTTATTAATGGGCGTTGGTTAATATAACTAAGTTAATAACTAAACAATGATAAGTTGTATTAACAATGTAAAATGGAATTATCATTAAATGAGAAAGAATGAGGAAAACGTATGAAATAAGTTATATTTAATCATGACTGACATGTTAAAAAAGAAAAATGTAAATTGAGATATACTTAATTACATATTATGTAAAACATGTTACGTAGCGATGAAATTAAACCAAAAAATAAAAGGGATTGTGGATTACAGACCTTGGTCCACAACCTTGAGAATAAGCTGTTGTAGGCTTATTAATAAACTTAAATGGGTTAAGTTATATTACTGAAATTAATACAAGAGGAACTGGGTAACTTTATTAAGAATTCAACATGAATGGGAATAACCAAGTTAAATGGAAACCTGGTGAGGTATGGCAAGCGCGTAAAAGAGTGTTTAGACATAGGGTCTAACAACATATTAAAGTGAGGCGCTTAGACCAGTCCGCACGTTTCAGGGTGAATAACCCAACAGGGTAGATCATCGTGGTGTTATAAGACAAGAGGGGAGCGCACATTCATCGGATTGTTCTGACAGCTCCAAAGGACTAGAAGGGGAAGCACGTGACTTCCTGAGGTGTGTAAGGTGCTCCTATTAGTCCAATGTGTAGTGGCAGATGTTTTAGATTGTGCTCGCAGAGGTTGGGTGTGTGCGTAACTACTAGGTGGGTGGGCCTTGACTGTTGAAGTAGTTATGCAGTCAGAATGCTATGACGTGGTGACACCAGGGTGATTCGGCGGTTGCCTCAATGGGGAGATGTAACACCCCACCTCCGCCAGGGTGGCTCTTGCAAGCAACTCTGACTTTGGAGGGGCGTTTTAAAACAAGGTAAACATGCATAATGATATAACAAGGCAGGACATGACATATATATATAAATAAACAGAGTAAGTAGATACAACAGCGGAAGATTTTTAAAACCATTTCAAAACACAAGTCTGGTACATCAAAATGTCAAATTCCCAAAATTACAAGTCTAGATAAAAGAACATCATCTGAAAGCTGAAAAGAAAAACATAAGTAGCTATCCCCAAAGCAGAAAAACCATAGCGAGCTCAAGTCCAAAGCATACATGAGCTATCCAAGAAAGCAGGTAGGATCCAAGCTAAGCTCCTGTATTCCCTCCCTGAGAACCTGGGGGGGAAACGGAAGAAAAGAGGCGAAAGAAAACAGGTCAGTCAAAAAGACTGAGTAAGCCCTACTACAATCAATGTAAACTGATAAAGTTAACTGTCATGGGCAGCAAGTATGAACATAAGGATAATGACATGATGATTAACTATCAAGGTAGATAAAGGTGTCATCGCATAATCAGGATTAATGTTTTGCACCCCAGGTGTACTAGTAAACTAACATAACAGGTATTGATCCCTCAGCCCAAACTTTGGCCCGATAACATGAGGTGACCTTAATACAAGGTCCAGCCCAACGGTCTAGTCGATCGGCTCCCTACAAACCTAACACGTTAAGTGTTGGTGCCCATACGGCCCACATATGGTTGTAGTCAGACTGTGCTGGGTCCACCTTCGGGTGTATCAAGCCCTCGGGTGCCAACCCCAGACACTTAAGCAATAATGCACAGTCTAAACCTACTGGTACTCGTGCCTCGAGTTTGTCCAATACCGGACTACGTGCATGTCCGTAGCCCGCCTGGACCCGCACCGCTGTACCACTCAGCCATCTTTTGGTCGCTTACCTCCGTCCAGTAATCGTGCCCCCGCCCTAGCCTAGCCTCTAGGGTTGCGAATGATACCCAACTGGGATTACTGCCGGAACAGACCACGCTGCTAGGGTTTTCTAAGAGGGTTAAGTGTGGTTTAACCCCTCACTAATCATGGATTAAATTAGTTAAGTGTAACCGACAGTTCACCACTTAACCCCATTTAATCCCTCGTATCCCCAAAATTGGTTAAGTATTAGTGGGCCATGACTTAACCCTAATCATGAGGCATTAATTAATTTAATGCACCCAACCTCTCACATTAGACCTTGTTGTGGTTACTAGTTAGGCCGGGCGGGTCCGGGTAGGTTTACACCACAACTTAGTCTAACCTCGGGTTTCACGTGCAACATGACCAACTACTCACATTGGGTCCTATTGTTTGTAGCCACTAGTTAAGCCGGTAGGTTCCGGGTAGAATTACGCTACAAACTCAACCCAACCTCGAGTTGGCCACACTTATGTTTTCTAAGTGTCATGTCCACTTTATTTCAAAACATAATTACAAGTCAACAATTACTTGTGTAGACCTAACTTAATAGGTAAATTCCCAAGGGGTAGACCTAACTTAATAGGTAAATTCCCATTCTTATGTTTTCATGTATTTTAAGTTTACCCAAACCCCCCAACGTCATTCTATCGCTTACATATTCGTAATAACGCATAAAGGATAGGAAGAGGGAACTAGGCATAACATACATGATGAACTTGCATATCACAACAAACATGCATAACATGTTAGACTTGCATAACTTAGCATAGTGAACTTGCATATTACCATAAACATACATAACAAGTTAAACTTGCCTAACATGGCATATGGAACTTGCATAAACATGCATAATCTATTAAACATGCATAGCACGGCATAGTGAACTTGCATAAGCATGCATAACTTATTAAACATGCATAACATGGCATAGTGAACTTGCATAAACATGCATAACTCAATAAACTTGCAAATCATGGCATAGTGAACTTGCATAAACATGCATAACTCAATAAACTTGCAAATCATGGCATAGTGAACTTGCATAAACATGCACAACTCAATAAACTTGCAAATCATGGCATAGTGAACTTGCATAAACATGCACAACTCAATAAACTTGCAAATCATGGCATAGTGAACTTGCATAAACATGCATAACTCAATAAACTTGCAAATCAACTTGCATACAAAACTTGCATAGCATATGACAACTTGCATATCATACTTGCATAATAAAACTTGCATGACATATGGCAACTTGCATATCATACTTGCATACTAAAACTTGCCTAACATATGATAGAAAACTTGCATATCATACATTTAACTTTAAAGTTCAAGTATGAAAGGAATAGGGCTTACAATGCTTATGCGGACTCAAATGAGTATAGCAAATGTAAGAAACCCCTTATGCAACTAATTTAAACCCCCAAATGCAAGCAAACTTGATCAAGACTCCTCCTTTATGATGCCAATAGAGAAACAAGCCTTTAATGCAAGCTAAGGAGGATCATACAAGCCCAAATATACTTGTATGCATGGAAAATCACTTAGGAATTAATTTAGGAATTGTATGAAGAGAGTGAAGGCCATGAGAGTTTTGATTTTGCCATAGTTTTGTTGCTAGAATGAATAATGAATGATTTAGGGTAGGTTAGGGTCTTATTTATAGATTAGGCTAGTGATTTAGACCATAGGATTAACCCTAGATTCAATTAGGTCCATCAGATTTCGGAATTCTCTAGAACCAAGCCACAAGACCAAGCCCAAATCAGAAATGGTGCACCAGGCCAAACAGCCCGGCCACCCCCTGTCGACAGGGCTGTCGACAGGGCTGTCGACACCCTGGGGACCCTGTCGACAGGCCTGTCGACATGCGGGTCCTGGCGGGAATTTTCCCGCCTGCGCCAGTTAGCCTTAACCCTTGCTTTTTAATTTAAAATTTAAATCTGTTTTTAACATGGAAATTTCTGAAAACTTCAATGGGCCTTAACTGGGTCATACGGACTCCGATTTTCGAAAACTCGGACTCTATTTCGCGTATTTTTCCGAGACGAACGCAATGGCATAGCCCGTTTCCCTTGATTCAGATTTTTGAATTAAATTCTGCCTCCATTTATGTTATAACTGGTTATTGAAAATACGGGTTGTTACATTCTCCCCTCCTTAAAGGATTTCGTCCCCGAAATCTTCAAGTTAGGAAGAACGTATCCTACCATCCAATCATCCATCTACTCAAAACATCACCCACGAGCAACCATTGTCCTTACAAGATTCTAAATGCTGGATGAACATATGCAGAGGTGTGTGTATATGTACTTATCTAATGCAAATATCATCAATGCGAATTATGTTAGTGAAATGAATCCATATGTATGCAATTCCTAACATAATGTATATCATCTATATGTGTGCACATAACATACACCCATATGCAACATCCATGTGATAACACACAATTTTCATCCATGAATAAGCATAAACACTCATGCATATGCAATATGAGGAGTGTGCGAGCCGATCTAGTGCCTAATCGTGTATAATGCATCCACGAGCAACCACTTGCAACCACTTGCAACCATCAAGCATAACATGTTTCAAACACATGTTTCAACCAAAGGGTTTCTACCTAAGGTTCTCATGACAAGATAAACATGATAAACTAGATAAACATGGACAGAGAAATATGCTAAAAAGAGATCTTAGCAAGATAAACTCCTTTTTGGATTACAAGAAATCCATTCAAACTCTGACATATAGTACTAACCGATGAGTCATAACCCGCTTATGGAGTTTACAACAGAAATGAGATCGAGAATGGGACCGAGAGGATATATACAAAAGATAACTTGCAAGCAAGCTCCACAGGAAAACAAGGATCAAGGATGCACTCTTAAAAAAAGATATGATGCGCGTATCTAGTCTTTACTCTTCTTAGTCACGTTTCCTTGAGCTTAACTCCACTGTGCTTTGACCGTCTTTTACTTCATGATTTCATGGCTTCCTAACTCCTATTTCCCAAATTCGAGTTGGAACTCGTCGCCTCTCGTCTCCCTTTTCCACTTATTCTTCTTTCTGCATACCTGGGTTAAACATAACTGTAACCTCATGATTTCATGCAAGCTCTCCAAAATTCACTAGTGAACCCTGGATCTCGTCTACTTACTATAAAGTATTCCACGCAGCAGAACTTTCTCTTGAAAATACCAATCCTCGTTGCCAATTGCCCTATAAACGTGATTTTCTATAACTCAGGCTTAATCGAAATGAACCATCCGCCTATAGACCATACCTAGATTCAGTTGCCTACCCCTGGCTTCCTGTAGGCTATTTCAAAACTGGCCAACTTTTTGAGGGTAAACCGTTGCTAATCATGACGCAGTCCTCTTGCTCTTCACCGGACTGAAATGAGCACTCTTCGTGAGTCTACCTATTATGACCCACATACCCGTATTCCCTTTCTTTGATCTAGGTAGTCCATCCACATAATCTATCGAGATGATTTCACACTTCCCTTGCGGAACCCCCAATAGAGGTAATGGCCCACTGGGCTTCTATGACTTGGCCTTAACCTGGTGGCACAACATGCATCCTGAGACCAACTCGGCCACCTCCTCGAGTGATGTGCATTTTCAAGAACCTTCTTTACCAGGTCTTTTACTTGAGGAACACATAATCTCTCATCGCGCCTTAGTCATCCCTTGTTATCTATAATATATCTAGCGAGGTGACTTAACATCTCGCCTCGAATCGACTGGTCCATGTTCTTGACCAACTGCGGGTCTTCTACCTGTGAAACCCCCTTCTTGATCCAGAAGAGTAAGTCTAAGCTCCGGGAATGCTAACTAACTAGCCAAACGGAGGAGGCTTCTTACTTCAATGGCCCTCCTCAGAGTTTTCCGGTCTTAAACCGCAACCACTTTAGCGGAATCCACCGCTAAGCCTTACTTAGGAACTATGTGCCCAAGAAATCAAACTTCCTTCCTCCAAAGTGACATTTGGAGAACTTGACCTTCAACTGGTGGCTCTAAGCGTATCCATCACCTCCTTGAGATGTCTAGCATGCTCTTCCTCGCTCTTTTGAGGAGATCAAAATATCGTCTACGACGACCACGACAAACTTGTTCAAGGACTCCCTAAACACCCTACCCATCAAGTTCATGTAATATGCAGGTGCATTAGTCAAACCAAATAGCATGAGTAGCCATTCTAAAAAAAAACCCATCTAGATTCCTAAACGCAGTCTTGTCAATTCCATCCTCAGCCATCCTAAGCTGATGGAATCCGGTAGCTAGATCAAAAGAAAACAGATGCTCCTACAAGCTGATCAAACAAATCATCGATTCTTGGTAACGGTTGTCTATTCTTGCCCCGTTTCCCGGAATTTACTCTCTTGCCTTGAGACTCATTCGCCTTGACCTCTTTCTTGTCATTGTTATCTTCTTCTTGAAGTAGGGCCATATTCACCAAATTCTCGAAAGTCGCCCCCAAGGGTATATGAGACATGGCCAAACCATGTAATGGCTCGTTTAATCCTAGAGCAAAGTGTAGGGCCTTCTTCTGAGCTGTATTAACCAAGTCTAAATCGACACGAGCCAGTTAATTAAACTTATCTATGTATTCCCTAATAGTCATGTCCCCTTGCTTCAGTGATAAGAACCTCAGTCCAAACCTTCCTCTAAAGTCATCCCAAGTCTCAATTGGCCTAGTAGCGGTGGTGACTACCCACCAACGTGCAGCTTCTTCCTTTAGCAACCATACTGCCAATAAAACCTTCCTGCGGTCACCTATATCAAAGGTGGCTAAAAGATCTTCGGTCTCTTTCAACCAATTCCTTGCCTCTACAAAAGTCTCTGTTCCACTAAAATTCTTGCCACCCATCATCTTAAAGTTCTTACAAGTTTCCGCAAAATCCGCTTGTGGAGACTGAGGGAGAAGAGGAACATCAGCTACGGAAGGAGGAGGAGGAACAGCGGCCTTGACTGGAAAGACAACATTAGAGACACCCGGGAACGGTGCCGTGACTTCCAAGTACCGATGAAACCAATCGGGTATTGTTACCCCTTCAGGTAAGATGAGATTATCAGACATGCTGGAAACGAAAAGAAAAGAGTTTCAAACGAGGGGTCAAAGGATAGTGCTAATGGCTTTTGGGGAATAGCCTTTTAAAAATAACTAGACTTTTCTTTGGAAAATACTTGGTTTTGAAAATAGTTTTTTTTTCAAAAGTTTTAAAAAAAAACCTTTTTATCCCTTCTCGTAAACCATATGCTCTGATACCAAATGTAACACCCCACCTCCGCCAGGGTGGCTCTTGCAAGCAACTCTGACTTTGGAGGGGCGTTTTAAAACAAGGTAAACATGCATAATGATATAACAAGGCAGGACATGACATATATATATAAATAAACAGAGTAAGTAGATACAACAGCGGAAGATTTTTAAAACCATTTCAAAACACAAGTCTGGTACATCAAAATGTCAAATTCCCAAAATTACAAGTCTAGATAAAAGAACATCATCTGAAAGCTGAAAAGAAAAACATAAGTAGCTATCCCCAAAGCAGAAAAACCATAGCGAGCTCAAGTCCAAAGCATACATGAGCTATCCAAGAAAGCAGGTAGGATCCAAGCTAAGCTCCTGTATTCCCTCCCTGAGAACCTTGGGGGGGGGGGGAAACGGAAGAAAAGAGGCGAAAGAAAACAGGTCAGTCAAAAAGACTGAGTAAGCCCTACTACAATCAATGTAAACTGATAAAGTTAACTGTCATGGGCAGCAAGTATGAACATAAGGATAATGACATGATGATTAACTATCAAGGTAGATAAAGGTGTCATCGCATAATCAGGATTAAGGTTTTGCACCCCAGGTGTACTAGTAAACTAACATAACAGGTATTGATCCCTCAGGCCAAACTTTGGCCCGATAACATGAGGTGACCTTAATACAAGGTCCAGCCCAACGGTCTAGTCGATCGGCTCCCTACAAACCTAACACGTTAAGTGTTGGTGCCCATACGGCCCACATATGGTTGTAGTCAGACTGTGCTGGGTCCACCTTCGGGTGTATCAAGCCCTCGGGTGCCAACCCCAGACACTTAAGCAATAATGCACAGTCTAAACCTACTGGTACCCGTGCCTCGAGTTTGTCCAATATCGGACTACGTGCACGTCCGTAGCCCGCCTGGACCCGCACCGCTGTACCACTCAGCCATCTTTTGGTCGCTTACCTCCGTCCAGTAATCGTGCCCCCGCCCTAGCCTAGCCTCTAGGGTTGTGAATGATACCCAACTGGGATTACTGCCGGAACAGACCACGCTGCTAGGGTTTTCTAAGAGGGTTAAGTGTGGTTTAACCCCTCACTAATCATGGATTAAATTAGTTAAGTGTAACCGACAGTTCACCACTTAACCCCATTTAATCCCTCGTATCCCCAAAATTGGTTAAGTATTAGTGGGCCATGACTTAACCCTAATCATGAGGCATTAATTAATTTAATGCACCCAACCTCTCACATTAGACCTTGTTGTGGTTACTAGTTAGGCCGGACGGGTCCGGGTAGGTTTACACCACAACTTAGTCTAACCTCGGGTTTCACGTGCAACATGACCAACTACTCACATTGGGTCCTATTGTTTGTAGCCACTAGTTAAGCCGGTAGGTTCCGGGTAGAATTACGCTACAAACTCAACCCAACCTCGAGTTGGCCACACTTATGTTTTCTAAGTGTCATGTCCACTTTATTTCAAAACATAATTACAAGTCAACAATTACTTGGGTAGACCTAACTTAATAGGTAAATTCCCAAGGGGTAGACCTAACTTAATAGGTAAATTCCCAATCTTATGTTTTCATGTATTTTAAGTTTACCCAAACCCCCCAACGTCATTCTATCGCTTACATATTCGTAATAACGCATAAAGGATAGGAAGAGGGAACTTGGCATAACATACATAATGAACTTGCATATCACAACAAACATGCATAACATGTTAGACTTGCATAACTTAGCATAGTGAACTTGCATATTACCATAAACATACATAACATGTTAAACTTGCCTAACATGGCATATGGAACTTGCATAAACATGCATAATCTATTAAACATGCATAGCACGGCATAGTGAACTTGCATAAGCATGCATAACTTATTAAACATGCATAACATGGCATAGTGAACTTGCATAAACATGCATAACTCAATAAACTTGCAAATCATGGCATAGTGAACTTGCATAAACATGCATAACTCAATAAACTTGCAAATCATGGCATAGTGCACTTGCATAAACATGCACAACTCAATAAACTTGCAAATCATGGCATAGTGAACTTGCATAAACATGCACAACTCAATAAACTTGCAAATCATGGCATAGTGAACTTGCATAAACATGCATAACTCAATAAACTTGCAAATCAACTTGCATACAAAACTTGCATAGCATATGACAACTTGCATATCATACTTGCATAATAAAACTTGCATGACATATGGCAACTTGCATATCATACTTGCATACTAAAACTTGCCTAACATATGATAGAAAACTTGCATATCATACATTTAACTTTAAAGTTCAAGTATGAAAGGAATAGGGCTTACAATGCTTATGCGGACTCAAATGAGTATAGCAAATGTAAGAAACCCCTTATGCAACTAATTTAAACCCCCAAATGCAAGCAAACTTGATCAAGACTCCTCCTTTATGATGCCAATAGAGAAACAAGCCTTTAATGCAAGCTAAAGAGGATCATACAAGCCCAAATATACTTGTATGCATGGAAAATCACTTAGGAATTAATTTAGGAATTGTATGAATAGAGTGGAGGCCATGAGAGTTTTGATTTTGCCATAGTTTTGTTGCTAGAATGAATAATGAATGATTTAGGGTAGGTTAGGGTCTTATTTATAGATTAGGCTAGTGATTTAGACCATAGGATTAACCCTAGATTCAATTAGGTCCATCAGATTTCGGAATTCTCTAGAACCAAGCCACAAGACCAAGCCCAAATCAGAAATGGTGCACCAGGCCAAACAGCCCGGCCACCCCCTGTCGACAGGGCTGTCGACACCCTGGGGACCCTGTCGACAGGCCTGTCGACATGCGGGTCCTGGCGGGAATTTTCCCGCCTGCGCCAGTTAGCCTTAACCCTTGCTTTTTAATTTAAAATTTAAATCTGTTTTTAACATGGAAATTTCTGAAAACTTCAATGGGCCTTAACTGGGTCATACGGACTCCGATTTTCGAAAACTCGGACTCTATTTCGCGTATTTTTCCGAGATGAACGCAATGGCATAGCCCGTTTCCCTTGATTCAGATTTTTGAATTAAATTCTGCCTCCATTTATGTTATAACTGGTTATTGAAAATACGGGTTGTTACAGGAGACGAAGGGTCATGACCAATAAGGATAGTAGATCGTCCGATACCCGTTATCAATAACCAGTGGGATGTGAAAAAACTAAAGTTAAATCCAATAGACCATTCACCTTTCACTATCGGGGTACGATGGTTGAGAGAAGATGCCAATTGGATGTTTAGATTTTTTTCTTAGGGGCAGTCGTTTAGCTCTTGTAGTCTTTACTAGTTGAGGGAGGGGCCGAGGTGGGGCCATAGCCACCGTGAAAACAAACCCAAGGTATATCTTTATATAGAGGCTGTTAAAGACGGGCCTGTACAGATATTGAAAAGCTCCCGATCAAGTTCCGTGTTTCTTGTATTGCCCTACCACGGGACTCGGTTCACCATAGAGGACGTCAGGTTATGAAATCAAGCTACAATTGAAGATACATGTGTGGGACAGTCCAGATACATGCATGTCGGTTTTAGGTGGTGTATCGTATACTTGAGGGCATCACTCTAGTATGGAATCTGATTCGATCGAAGGTGGCAGTCCACACGCTTACGTAGCATAGTAATGATAGATATATGCGGAACGTAACAATTTTATATAAAGATCTTTACGTCACTACGGTATAGGATGAGGGGCTGTGTATATTTTGATGGTGTTACGGTGGAGACCATGTGAGTGGGGTACCATGGGGTGTACCTTAATATTGGGGGTAGCTACATATATATTGTATTAGGTTAATAAACTAGGAAGCAAATGGGTGCAACTTGTGTGTAAGCCTTGATTGTTGATAACCCAAGTAACCTAATAAATAAGAAAACATGATTAAACGGTATTGTAGGATTATCCAAAGTGTATAATTTAAATCCAGTCACTAGAACTTGTGTTCTGACCCCCTACTCATACCATACTCGCAGGTAAGAATTGTGGCAGAGGCATAGGACACTATTGATAGCTTTGGATACTGGTTAGGCAGTATTATTAATACGGTAAGGCTATATTTTCATTATATTTCATTTTATCTATTCCGCTATGAGATAATTTCTGAGCTTTGACATGTTTTGTGCCTCTGTCTTTTCTGCAGGATATCAGAGCACAACAACTTGAGTTTTGGTATATTGGAATTTTGAAAAAAAAAATCGGTCCGTCAGAATTCGGGTTGTTTCATCTGGTTTTAGAGCTTAGGTTTAGGATTCCCATATAAATAGTGAGTGAACGTATTTGTATTTTTATAAATATAAATATATTATACATATACCTAGATCCATAAAGGAACCCACTAAATAGGAAGAGTATAATATTGTAAGAAATGGGATGTTTGTTTTGTACATTAAAGAAAGGAATATGGAAATTTGAGACCCTTAGGTAATTTGGGTGGAAAGTGTGCAATGTATTTTGTATCGAAGGAAGGTGAATCCCATATGAGTAGTATTTTAGGTTAGTGGGCTTGAAAACCTTATAGATGGGGAAAAATTTTAAAAAAGAAAAATGGATTAGGAATATATATAGTTGAGAGAATTGACCTTGGGGGTGTCCAGGAAAGCCTAGAAAAATTGGAAACCCGCTTTGAGTCTAACCCCATTGTTAACTTTTAAGAACTTGAAATTGTAGAAGTTCAGGGAAAAATGGTTTGTGATGTTTTCAAGTTTTAATCTTAAAATTTATAGTTTTAAATATGTAAAGTATAGATATTGGGTTTTAAAGTAAAATTCTCCAAATAAAAGGTGCATATTATATAGCAAGTATAGCCACTAGTTTTCTTGCTATATTTCATACAAGAATTTTTAATAAAGAAAGTTTTGAAGTCTCTATTCTTTTGACAATCATTTTTGATAAATTATTTAAAAGAGAAAATTTTGTTGGGTGGACAAAATAAGTGATAGAAATTAAGAATAGAGTTGATGTTTGCACCTTGTACTAAGAGACTGAACCAACCTTATAGGTAAAGTTATAAACTTGATTCAGAAATTGTTATCCTTATCTACTACAGTTTTTGTGATTTGAAAAAAAAATGATTTACATTTTTTTATGACATGTTTTATGGTTTGGAAAAAGTAAGTTTTCATGAGGAAAATGAGGTTCTGACGTTTTTAAATTTTTGGAAGAAAGTTTAAATGAAAAGGCCAAACCATGATTTTAAAAGTATGGAGTAGGTAAGGATTAACGCCTAGGGAAGATGGGAAAAGTTTTGAGGCTATGAAGCAGATAGTGAGAATTATCTTGGAATAATAGTGAGTTCCCATAGAATGCGTAAGAATTGAAAAGCCTAAGGTGTTGCTTAAAATAATTGTTGGTACACAGATAGAATTAGTAGTGACTACTGGATAGAAAAGGGCAAGTAAGTGTTTAGATCCTGTTGTTAATTTTCATGTTAGGGGTAAAACCCATTACTACATTCCTGTTGGGATCGTTCCATTGTTTTGTTTGGTAGTTAGGGTAACACCTAAACCTGTCATAGATCCCATTGTCTGACTTTTCCGTCTGAGGGGGAGATAGTCCTGAGATTCTTGGCCCTTAGTAGTAGCTGTGTAGGGTGTCTATTCTCCTGTTTTATTCGAAAGACTATAAGACTTATTTAAATTTAAACTAAGATCACACGGTTAAATAAGCTAAGGAAAAAGAAATGTTACAACTGAAAAGCAAACAGAAAATTCAGTAAAGCAACAAAAATGGAAAATTATAAGAAAGGATGGATAAAGATAAAAAATTCCAAGATAAGATGAAAAAGAAAACAAGTAACAAAAGAAAATTTTCTTATGTGGGCTGTGCTTGGATAGGAAAATAGGAGAATCTTTATAAATAGTTACATAAAATCATAGTACGGTTAGAAAAAGGTAGAAAAAGAAAAATGGATGATGCGAACTTTTCCGTTTTCCACCTTTTTGTAACATAAGAAATCGAGTTTAGAAAATTAGATTTTTCTGAAATTCGAAAAATAAAGTTGGCTGGTAGGATTTTGGATGCAACATTTGGACGAACCATGCTTTTACTCAGTAAGAGTGTGGGAAAATTTGGATGAAAAAGCATTTTAGTTTTCAAAATATTGCATTCATGTAGAACTGCCAGTATATTTAGGATGTGAGCATCATATTTTAAAAAGGATTTTTGAGAAATTTGTATACACATAGGAGGTACCACTAAGGCATACATGTATTATAATGTTGTATTTCACTTTGCACAAGTGCACGATGTTTGCACAAAATTGGATGCATACATGATGGATGTATATTATGCGAGGGGTTAATTGATTTAACCCTTATCAAATTTCGGGGAAAGAATTTCCTATGGGTGGGAGAATATAACACCTCGCATATTTAACTAAGATAATAAAATAAGAATAACTTAATTAAATATTCAGAATTAAGTAAAACGGATTGCACCCTTGCGTTAGTCTCGGAATTCTGGTTTAGATAGTCTCCGACTTTACGTTAAACGGACATCATATGAAGTTATGGGCCACATAAGTTGTCAGAGAAAACAGGAAACAGCACAGATCAATTTTCGGCCTCCGGACCCATGGGGGTCGACCTCTTCAAGGGGGGTCGACCCACATGAAGGTGGGTCGACCCTCATGAAGGGGGGTCGTCCCCGGGGTTGACACCTTCAGGGGGGTCGACCCCGGGGTCGACCCCCCGTGGCGGACTAGGGTTTTCTTCGATCTGGATGATTCTGATGGTTTTTAATCAAATCTGAGGGTCCTGGTTCCTCCGCTACCCCTATAAATAAGAACATAGACCTAACCTAAACCTCATAATTCTGAGGCTACGCTAAAGCTCTGCCATTACTCGCTCTCTCCTCAAATATACTCAGAAAATTTAGATTTTAAATTCAAGATCTGGAAGAGATAATTGACGTTAATAAAAGATTATTCAAAATCATGAAAAGAAAGGTAAACTTCTAGATCTAATCTATTCAAATTCTTCCTATTTCTTTCCCTTCTCTTTTAATGAAAATAATCAATCCACGGTTATTAGGTTTCAAATCAAATTAAAGGGGAAAAAACCATGGATGCCAAAACTGGATCAGATCCAGAATTGGGGAAAAGAATAAATAGTGAGTGGATTTAAGCTGTATAGTTTAGATAAGAATATGTTATCATTTACCATTCCGCTGTATGTATAATTGAAATGCAATATGTTGAGAAATGTAACATATGTTAATAATGCCTAAAGTGATGGGTACGAAGTACAAATAATTAATATGCTAAATATTAATTTGTTGGCATATGAAGTTGTCAAATCTTGTATAGTAATTACCATTACTTAAGTTTCATGTCAATTAGCGTAAATTGTGTACTCAGTCCATTAATTATAAGAATTGAGAAAGGTACATATTAGTTTATGTGATTTAAATAATTATCTGATTAATTGATTACATGTTAAGAAGGAATTGATTATATGTAAAGAATTATAATAGGCATGATACAATTACATGTGAATTATTAGTTATAATGGATAATTGGAAGAAATAATCATGCCTAGACTGTATAGAAGGTTTACAATAAATAAGAAACTTAACTGCTCTTAGACACGAGATTAGATTTCAAAGTCTTCCCGGAACCGCCTAGCTTATCTAGCATTCACAAGTGGTAAATCTAATGTGAGGGGTCCAAGTGCCAAAATTAAAAACATGTAATGGTGCTAAGACACGAGGTTAAGTCAAATTATGGTAGAAATTTTCCCGGACCAGCCCGGCAAATCCAGCGTCGTAGGCTTAATGTGAGAGGTCTAGTGCTTATATATATAAACATATGTACATAACAAGACATGAATAAATGGAAATAATGGTAATTTAATGTCTATCTCAAAAACTAAGAAAGATAGCGATGTAATGAAATGAGTTAGTGTGACGCGAAGGAAAAGTGATGTATTTCCCTAAATGACCTATTTTTGAGAACGTTGTTGCAAGTAAGCCACAGTAAATACAGTAAGAAAAGTAAAGAAATTACTTGCTGCCACGGATTTAGATGGGAATACGTTATGAAACTAAATTACTGATTCCTTCTATCAAACTGATAAGGTGAATGAAGTATTTTCCTTAATTATAATAAGGAATATATATTACAGTGAGTGAAGAATAATGGTTTACAACAGTAAATGGTTAAAAGGGGAATGATAATCACCTATTATAAATAAATAATATTAATGAAAATGTTGTATAATAGGTAGGCTTGTACAAGGGACAAAGTAAAGATTATAGCTTTGGCTATAATAAACTACTAAGGAAATAGATAGCTGGCAAAACGGGAGAAGGGCCACTTAATCATAAATTAAGTAATCAGTAAATGGGGAAAACTAGAAGACGGTTGAGAAAAGGGGGGAAATATATGAAATATAAGTTGTACTTAATTATAAATTAAGTAATCTGTAAACTTGGAAGTCTGATATCCGCTGATAAGAAAAACATGTTAGGCTTGTCCTAGAGACAAGAAAAAATTATAACATAGGTCATAATAAATGGGTAGAGAAACTTATTAATGGGCCTTAGTTAATAGAACTAAGTTAATAAGTAAACAACAATAAATTAATGGAATTATGATTAAATGAGAAAGAATCAGGAAAAATTATGAAATAAGTTATATTTAATCATGACTGACATGATAAACAAGTAAACATGTAAATTGAGATATACTTAATTAATATTAAGTAAAACATGTTACTATAGTGATGAAATCAAACAAGAAAATAAAAGGGATTGTGGATTACAGCCCTTTGACCACAACCTTGAGAACAACATGTTATAGGCTTATTAATGAACTTAAATAGTTTAAGTTATATTACTAAAATTAATAAGCAAGAGGAACTGGGTAACTTGATTAAGAATTCAATATGAATGGGAATAACCAAATTAAATGGAAACCTGGTGAGGTAAGGCAAGTGCGTAAAAGAATGTTTAGACATAGGGTCTAACAACATATTAAAGTGAGGCACTTGGACCAGTCCGCACATTTGAGGGTGAATAACTCAACGGGGTAGATCATCATGGTGTTATAAGGCACGAGGGGAGCGCACATTCATCTTATTGTTCAGACGGCTCCAAAGGACTGGAAGGGGAAGCATGCAACTTCCTGAGGTGAGTAAGATGCTCCTATTAGTCCTGTGTGCAGTGGCAGATGTTTTAGGCTGTGCTCGTAGAGGTTGGGATGTGCGTAACTACTAGGTGGGTGGGCCTTGACTGCAGAAGTAGCTATGTAGTAAGAATGATGTGACACGGTGACACCATGGTGATTCGGTGGTTGCCCCAATGGGGAGGCGAAGGGTCACGACCAATAAGGATAGTAGATCGTCCGATACCCGTCATCAGCAGCAAGTGGGATGTGAAAAGACTAGAGCTAAAACCAATAGACCATTCACCTTTCACTATCGGGGTACAGTAGTTGAGGTAAGTCTTCAAATGGATGTTTAGATTGTTTTTCTTAGGGGAAGTCGTTTAGCTCTTGTAGTCTTTACTAGTTGAGGGAGGGGCCGAGGTGAGGCCATAGCCACTGTGAAAACAGACCCTAGGTACATCTGTATACAAAGGCTCTTAAAGACGGGCCAGTACATATATGGAAAAGCTCCCGACCGAGTTCCATGTTTCTTGTATCTCCCTGCCACGGGACTCGGTGCACATTAGAGGACGTACGGTTATGGCATCGAGCTACAATTGAAGAAACATATGTGGGAAAGTCTAGATACATGCATGTCGGCTTTGGGTGGTGTATCATAGACTTGATGGAATTACTCTAGTGTGGAATCTAATTCGATCGAAGGTGGCAGTCTGTAACAAACAGGATTTTCAGAACCAATTTAAATTTTTTATTCTAGTTATTTTAATGGATTTTGAAATTTTAAAATGATTTATTTTAAATAACAATGATTTAAAATTTATTTTAATCGAAGTTAGAATGTTGTATTTTTTAATTATAAATAGAGTTTGAAATGGCGCGGTAGTTTGAAAATTCGATTTTAAATTTCAGTTGAATGTATAAAATTATTTTAAATTAGAATTGTACAAAACAAAAAACATTAGAATCTATTTAACTATATCTTTCTAATTAATGTAAGGAACTGAGATATCATTTTATAAATGGAAAGTAATGATTAAATTAAAATTCAGAATAGTCGTTATTGAATTTAATTATATTTTCATTATATTATATATGGCCCAAAATGTCACATTTTGCATACGGATGAATTTGGACTCGAAACCATTTCCATTGAGTTCAAAATGTCGTTTGCAACTCCGAAAGTATAAGCTTTGATATATTCCGAGATTCGAAATTGTAGCATTTTGGTTGGGTTTTGGGTTAATCAAACATAGCCCTTAAATAGCAAAATTTTGCATATGAGCTCAGAATTCGACGAGACCAATTTTGTCAGATTCATAATGAGAAATCATTGTTGAGTCCCAAAATGCACGTCGAACAGAGTTAGTATGTGGCCGTGCGAGGTGAAAACGTTTGTTCAAAAACAGGCAATCATTTTACAATGGAACATTATTGATACGACCTCGGAATTCGATTCTACTTTTGTTTCCAGATTCGTATCACCAAATAATGCTTAAATCCATAAGGCCGTTATTTTTGGAGTAGCTGTTTGGGCGGACAAGAAGAAAAGATGCGCTAAAATTGCATTTTTGAATAATATCTGAGCATCTTTGAGAATTTTAACAGAAGGTCAAACGAACTCAAAATTCGAGCGAAACTTGTCTCGTTGGACTCGTCTTGACTTCTACTATCTCCTATCCAAAATCCGCGGCAATTGGAGATCGTTTGCGTTCGGACAATCGAATGGAAAAAGAGATAAATGCACTTATCTTCCCTTTCTCTCTTCACTTTTCTCTTCCTCCTCTTTCTTCCTCTTTCCCATTAATGGGGAGCTCCACCCCCATGATGCCGCTCCTCCTCCCTCCTCTAGCCGCCGACAGCCTTCTTCTCCTCTCCTGCTCCTCCTCCTCTCCTCTCTCCTCTTTCCCTCTTCCAAATTTCAAAAACCTTATCCAAACCCTAGCTACATCGACCATCACCTCCCGCGCCCCAACGCCACCATTAGCGGCCTCCCCACGTCCAGTCAGGCCCCGCTACCACCAACCACCCAGCTCCGACCGTGGGCCCCTCGTCACCAAAAAACCCATTTTTCACAAATTTCTCGTTTTGCAAATAACACTGTCACAATTTTGCCAATAACTCCCAAACCATACATTTCTAGCCAAATCTCCACAGCACCGAAGTCGAAGAGCACGATTTTCTCTTCGATTTGGGTATATGGAAGTCCTATTTTGGATTGCGGAACTGTCCGAAAAATGCGTCCGAAGATCGCGGATATGCTGCTGTTTTTTGCGATTTCCGGCGAATTGGTGCAGTTTTGGAAGAAATAGGCAAAAGTTGTCCGAAATTGCGCATTTAGGCTAGTGACATAGTTTGGTGAAGATTGGAGGCATATGAAAATTCTAGAGCCAAAGAGGCAAATTCAAGTGCGGGGAACAACAAAAGCGAGCGCGGCTACAAGAACTTTTTTACATTAGAAGAATCGTGACGATTTGGGTTTTGTTGTAAATGGTGTCTTCAGTAACACTTTTCTTAAACCCAATTGAGAAAAGAATAAATCTTTTAATTAAGATTTAGTGAATTTTTCCAATTAATTAATATTCAATTGGAACTGAATAAAAGAATCGGATTTTTGGGTTTATCGTGAACGATGTTTTCAATAACACTTGTTCTTTAACCCGATAACAATGAAGTTAAGATTTGGAATTTATAAATCTTTATTCTAAGATTTAATGGAATTTTCCAAAGTAAAGTTTTCCAATTTAATAAAATAAATTTGGATTGAATGAAATTCGATTTGGTAATAATCGAAGTGAGCTTCTGTGGAGGAAGACTGTTAATATATATGGAATTTAAAAGGCTTCGTCGTTATTCCATTTATATTATTAGTCGGATACGGAAATTGATATCGATTATATATTGATCTGTTTTCCGTGAAGATTCCATAATTAATGGAATGTGATTTTGGATTTATTGTGAACCGTGTTTTAAATGACATCGGTTCTTTAACCCAGTCAAAGATAGGATTTCATGTCTAACGTTGTATTTCGAACTGTATTGTTAATCTCTACTAAATATATATCTTTTTGGTGGCGGAGAATTTATTATGTTGCTTAACACCCTTTTCTAGGACGTACGAGCTTAGAGGTAACATATCGTCAGAAATCAACGGTACGTTGTGGATTGTCAATGCAGCATGTTTGATTTCCCAAAGTTAAATAATCATTAATATTGATTTTTAGGAAGACTAAAACTAAGTGGAGTTTTAATGAATCTTTAATTAGATTGAAATGTGAATGTGATAATTTAAATTAACGAATTCGGTAAATGATCGAGAATGGAGTATCACCAGTTTTGCTCTAAACAATAGTTAAATCTTTAACTAGATTTGAACGAGAAATTGTAATTAAATTTACCGATAACATCGTGGTGCTAGATATGGAGTATTACCAATTTTGCTCCATGGGATGAATATGTTGGGATTGGGAAATCAAACAAATGGTCACTTCGGTAAGGTGCCCTAATCCCGATTAGTTTGGATAAACCTTAATTTGATTTGAACTGATATCCAAAGAAAGATTAAAGGATAAAATTAAAAAATTTATCTTTGATAAAGTTAGTGGGAACCTTTCCCTAATGATGTGAATATTTGAATAAAAGAATATTCTGAATTGGAATGAGGCATATGTTGTGTTTGTGTAGCACTTGTTTATAATATACGCGAGTTATTAGGAACGGACGGGTTTATACCCATTCTGAATAACTGATTCCACGATAAGTCGACAATGAAGACGGTGGTTGAAGACCAGAGGTCTTCACAACATTTGGATGATTACCGATTTCTTCATCGGGCTGTGCCCCCAAGATAAGGTAATAAGTGGTGATCGTTCAGACGTACTAGGAAATCGACCAGATATGCGAGGACCTCTCTCCTGTATTGGACATATGGGACGAGGAATTAGGTGCCTCTGATTTCTTTCAGAACCTAAACTAGTAAATGGATGTGTTCTTGACATTGGATTCTATTCTGTGTTGATTGATCTCTATTAAATATATATATTTGTTTGGTGGCGGAAAATTTATTCTCTTGCTTAACACCATACTATGAGATGTACGAGCTCGGAGGTTATATATCGGTAGCCATCAGTTGCATGGCGTGAATTGTCAGTGTGGCATGCTGAGATGCAAATGATCAAGGCTTCCGTTGAAAAGTAGAGTCTTGTGGTTGATGATCAAAGCATGGACTTAAAGGGCATAGCTTTGTATATAGCGCTAATTCGCGAGCCTCACACCTCAATATGAGTCAAAAACGGGATAAGGGACCGAAGGAGGACATGACATTTCTTTCTAGCTATGGGTAGTTTCATGGTATGGAGCCCAGACATTTATTATATTTTTACCTATGTGGAAGATTGATTGTGAAGCGTGTAACACCCCACCTCCGCTAGGGTCACTCACAAAGGGAATGCACTAGTTTTGGTGGAGTATTATCTAGGTAAACATACAAAAAGATATCGCAAGGCAGAACATAAATAAAGCAGCGGTAGAAATTAAAAACCAAATTTCATTACTTTCAAGAAAAGAGTCAAAACCTCATATATCCAAAGTACAAATTATTCCATTACATCAAGTTCTAAATAAAGAAGCATAAACTTAAGATAACAAAAGTAAATTATTCCCCAAAAATAGCAGAAGTGCAGCCATAGCATTGCTCAAGACCAAACTGTACATGAGCTGACAGAAAGCAATCTAAATCCAAGCCAAGAGCTAGCGTTTCCTCCCTGAGAACCAGTGTGGAAACGAAAGAAAAAGGGGCGAAAGAAAAAGGGTCAATCATAAATACTGGTAAGCCCTAGTGACTTTCAGCATAAAAACTATTAAAAGTAACATGACATGTGAAAACTGGAATTAAACATAAAGATGATAACAGGACTGGTATGATAACTAAGATAACAAGATAAGTCAAGTCTAGCATCGCATATTCAAGATTCGCTGCACCAACTGTACTAGTATTCTAACCCATGTCAAGTATTAACCATGAAATGATCCCTTGGCCCAATATCATGAAATGACCCATTACGGGGTCCTACAGTACGATCTACTAATCGATCGGCTCCCTACAAGTTCTAGCTCGTCATGTGTCTGTGTCATACGGCCCAATCACGAAATGTAGTCACTTGTGCTAGGTCCACCATAGGGTGTATCAAGCCCTTGGGTGCCAAACCATCGACACGAATCAAGCACGCATAGTGTAAACCTACTGGTGCCCAATGCCTGCTTTTTCAACTCCGGACTACGTGCACGACCATAGTCCGCCTGAACCTACAATGGCGCACCAACTCAGCCCAGTAATCGGGCTCCACCCTGCCTAGTCCCAGGGTATCGTGATACATCTAAGTGGGTTACTGCTGAAAAGGACCGCGTAACTAGGGTTTCTAATGGGTTAAGTGTTGTCATTCAAATTCGTGACTTAACCCTATCAAATCATGTATCAAGTTGGTTAAGTGTTTCCTTTCATGTTCATGACTTAACCCTATCATGTAGCATAAATTCATTAATGCGCCCCAACCTCTCACACTAGACTAGTTGTTGTGGTCACTGGATTTGCCAGGCGGTTCCGGGCAGATTTACACCACAACATAGACTAACCTCGGGTTTTAGGTGCGACATGACCAACTACCCACATTGGATCCTATTGTTTGCAGTGACTGGATTCGCTAGGCAGTTTCGGGCAGATTTACACTGCAAACTCAACCCAACCTCAAGTTGGCCATTTTCAAGTTCGTTCTAGAGTCATGACCATGTTCAAGTCTCATATCAAGTTTGTGACTAGTTTCAAGGTAAGTTTCATGTCTATATTCAGATTCAGATTATAACAATGTTCATGTTCCAAGTTCATGGTAAACTCAGGTTTGCCTAAACTACCCAAATCGTATTCCCGTCGCATATGAATTCGAATTGATACAAACAAATCTAATTAGAGAATAACGTAGAAAGAACAGGCATAAGGTGGCAAAAGTGATTACAAGTCAAGCATGGTATAACTTGAGATAAACGATTACAACAATACTGGCATATGGAGTAGTGGTCTCAAATATCAAATCTAGCAAAATAGGGTGATAGTCATGGTAACAGTTGATATAAGATAATAACCCCAAACTTGTGAATAACAACTAATTCAACATCACAGGCATGAATATTATGAACATTTGGGGTTTTAGATATACAACATATATAGGTCCCGAATCAATTAATAAATATTACCACAAGTCAAGATTCAAGATGAATAGATCCAAGGTGAACAAATAGTAGATCCAAAATACTAGATCCAAAATGAACAATGATAGATCCAAGATATACAATGACAGATCCAAGATAATTTTCATACTTAGGTTCAATTTCAATTTACAACATGTCCATATTAAGTTTAAAGTTTAGATCTAAAAGTAACTGGGGCTTACAGATCGTGATTTGAGAATTAGAAAACGAAGAGGCAATGTTGAATATCGAGTCTAACAGAAATCCCCCAAACAGCAATACTCTACACGTAGCCTTGTTGGAGAAGAAGTAATCCCTTTTCTATAACTTTTCAACCAGAGTTTTAGCAACATAAGGCCAGAGAGAATTTGTGTAGAGAGACTAGAGTTAGGGGTTGTTTATATAGGGTCAGGCCAACGAATTTAGACAGAAATCGGACTAGAAACATAAGAGTGAACTATGACGCAAAAATGGGCTCGACAACCAGGTCGACACCCAGGTCGACTTCATGGTTGACCCGGTCCTGGGCAGGTCGACACTATGGTCGACCCCCAGGTCGACCTGGTCCTAGGCTGGAAATTTCCCGCCCAGTCCATTCTGGGGTTTGAATTCGAAATTTGAATTCGAATTCTGAGCTTTTCTGAACTTGAAATTTCTGAAACTTTGAAGGGTCATAACTTGGTCATACGGACTCCGATTTTCGAAAACTCAAACTCGTTTCCAAGCAGAATTTCGAGATGAACGTAATGGAGTAACCCGTTGCCCTTGATCCATATTTGAAAATTTAATTCTGCCTTGATTTATGGTTATAACACATTATTAAAATACGGGTTGTTACATTCTCCCTTCCTTAAAGGATTTCTTCCCCGAAATCTCTAAGTTAGAAAGAATATATCCTACCATCCAATCATCCATCTACTCAAAACATCATCCACAGGCAACGATTGTCCTTAAAAGATTTCTAGTGTTGTATGAACATATGCAGTAAGTGTGTGTATATGTACTTATCTAATGCAAAAGATCAGGCGGTTACTGATTCAGTAAACCTCCTTAATGCAAAATATGTTAGTGTAATGAGTCCAACATGTATGCAAGTTCCTAACAAAATTTATAATCTCTACATGAGTGCACATAACATTCATTCATATGCAACATCCAAGTGATAGCATAACAAGTTCCATCCATGTACAAGTATAAGCACTCATGCATATGCAACATGAAAATGTGACTGAGCCGATCTAGTGCCTAATGTGTGTCATGCATCCACTAGCAATCACTTGCAAACACTTGCAACCAATTGCAAATATCAACCATAACATGTTTCAATCACATGTTTACATCCGTATGGTTCTACCTAAGGTTCTCAAGATAAGATCGAGAAGACAACAAGGCAAACATAGGTAGTAAAAGCATGATAAGAAAGGTTTTCAAGTTTATAGGAAAAGAGATCGAAAATATACCCTCAAAAAGAAATGGGTAAAGCGCGCGTATTTTCTCTTCGGTTTCCCAACTTGCGACTTCTTGGGCTTCACTCCACTGTACTTTAACTAGCTTGACTTCTCAATTCCTTAGCTTCTTGATCTCCGTTCCTAAGATACAAATCGGAACTCGCCTCAATGTTGCTTCTTTTTCCACTTCTATGCCTTCAAGGATGCTTGGCTCAACCACTTCGGCCGACTCAGGTAAGCACTTTCGAAGATGCGAGACGTGAAAGACATTGTGTACTCCAGTCGGCTTCTCGGGTAAGTCTACCATATAGGCCATCTGCCCAGTCCTCTCAGTGATATGGAACGGCCGTACGAACCTTGGTGCTAGCTTTCCAACCGCTCCAAAACGAACCACATTGCGCAAAGGAGAAACGTTTATAAAGACCATATCTCCGAGTTCGAACTCTAGGTCTGTCCTTCTATTTTCCGCATAAGATTTCTATCTATCTTGGGTCTTTTTCATCAGTCTTCATATCAACTCAACCTTCTCAGGAGTGTCCCTTATCATGTCGGGCCCAAGTATAATCCTATCTGTCGTCTCCAACCAACAAGTTGGGGACTTGCACGGTCTTCCATACAGGGCTTCGAATGGTGCCATTCCGATGCTAGCTTGGTAACTATTATTATATGAAAACTCCACGAGAGGAAGATGGTCTTCCCAAGTACCACCAAAGTCAAGAATACATAGCCTCAAAAGATCCTCTAGTACCCTATTTACCCTTTTGGTTTGTCCATCCGTCTGTGGGTGATAGGCTGTGCTTAAACTTAGTCGTGTACCCATTGCTTCTTGTAGACTATTCCAAAACTGGCTAGTGAAAATCGGGTCACGATCACTAACTATACTAGAAGGAAACCCGTGCAACCGTACTATCTCTCGAAGGTAATTAGACGCTAGCCATGATGCGGTCCTCTTGCTTTTCACCGGAATGAAGTGAGCACTTTTCGTGAGTCTATCAACTATGACCCATATGCTAGTATTTCCCTTCCTTGACCTAGGTAGTCCATCCACGAAATCCATCGAGATACTCTCCCATTTCCGTTGCGGAACCTATAAAGGATGTAATAGCCCACCGGGCTTCTTCGACTCGGCCTTTACTTGTCGGCACACCATGCACTTCGAAACGAACTCTGCCACGTCCTTTTTCATTCTAGGCCAAAAGAAAATGTGTTTCATATCCCTATACATCTTATCCCCTCCGGGATGTATGGTCATCTTCGAGTGATGCGCCTCCTTGAGGACTTTCCTTACTAAGTCTCCCACTTGTGGGACACATAGCCTTCCATCACGCCTTAGCCATCCCTTGTCATCTATCGCATACCTACCGAGGTGACTTGACGTTTCACCACTAATCAGCTTGTCCATGATTTCGACTATCTGTGGGTCTTCCTTCTGTGAAGTCCCTACTTGATCTAGAAGTGTAGGTATTAACTCAAGAGATGCTAACGTAACAGTCAATGACCCAACAGCCGGTGTAAAATCAAAGGTTGCTATAAACTATAGACTTTTCCTTTCAACAAACAAGGGGCTCAAGGTCAACATTTTCCTACTTAGCGCATCCGCCACCACGTTACCCTTGCCGGGGGTATAAGTTATATCGAAGTCATATGATGCCAAGAATTCCATCCACCGCTATTGTCTTAGATTCAAATCTTTCTGTGAGAAGAGGTACTTAAGCGATTTGTGGTCGGTATACATCTCGAACCTCTCCCCTAGAAGATAATGGCGCCAAGATTTAAGTGCAAAAACGATCGCCGCCAAATCCAAGTCATGTGTGGGATAGTTCTTCTCATGAACTTTAAATTGTCTACGCCCATAGCGTATCACTTTCCCTTCTTGCATTAGGACAGCGCCTAATGCTGTGCCACACGCATCTGTGTACACCGTAAACATCTTACTTCCGTCGGGTAATGCCAAAACTGGAGTTGTGGTGAGGGCTCTCTTGAGTCTCTGAAAAGCAATCTCACATTCTGTGTCCCATGCAAATGCTAGGTGTTTCTTCGTTAACCTAGTAAGAGGGGCTGAAATCTTAGCGAAGTCCTTAATGAACTTCCTATAATAGCATACCAAACCGAGAAAGCTTCTCACCTCCGTTGCGTTCTTAGGAATTTTCCAGTCTTGCACCACAACTATCTTTGCGGGGTCCACGGCTATGCCTTGCTTAGAAACTTCATGTCCAAGAAACTGAACTTCCTTCCTCCAAAAATGGCATTTGGAGAACTTAGCCTTTAACTGATGTGCTCTAAGCGTATCCATGACTTCCTTGAGATGTCTAGCATGCTTTTCTTCATCCTTTGAGAAGATCAAAATATCGTCCACGAAAACCACTACAAACTTGTTAAGGAACTCCCGAAACACCCTACTCATCAAATCTACAAAGTACGCGGGTGCATTCGTTAACCCAAACGGCATGACGAGCCATTCGAAGAACCCATCTGGAGTCCTAAACGCAGTTTTGTCAATGCTATCCTTAACCACTCTAAGCTGATGGAATCCTGTGGCTAGATCGAGTTGAGAGAAAACAGATGCTCCCACAAGCTAGTCAAACAAATCGTCGATTCTTGGTAGTGGGTGTCTATTTTCTTAGTTAGCTTGTTTAACCCATGATAATCTACGCATAAACGAAGCGAATCATCTGCCTTAGTAGCAAATACCATTGGAGCACCCCATTCAGAAATGTTTCGTCTTATGAAATTTGTCTCAAGTAACTCCTTAACTTGTTTACTGAGCTCTCTTCTTTCTCGCGGGGCCATGTGCCTAACGGGTAATGAAACTGGCTTGGCATTATCAACTAGATAAATTCGAACGTCTATCTCGCGTTTAGGAGGTAACCCCTTCACCTCATCAAAGACATCTGCATATTCTCGGACCACCCTTACAGATTGCAAATTGTCGATGGACGAGTCAAGAGATTCAAGATAACACAACATGACTGGTCCCTTAGGGTTACAAGAAATTTCAAGGGTATTACCAAGGCGAGTCATGAGCCTCACTACCCTTTGTTCACAATCAAGAATGGCTCCATAATTGGACAGCCAATCCGTACCTAGGATCAAACCGTATCCCATAAATCCGAGAACATAAGCATTACACGTGAATTCTACGCTTAAGATAGAAATCCTCAAATCCACACACATTATAGATAAATGAGCGGAGCCCCCAATTGGATTTGAAACTATAACGGGATCCTCAACCAGACTAGTACTTCGGTGCAGATTTTTAACAACATCATAAGAAATAAAAGTATGCGACGCGCCAGAGTCAAATAAGGTTCGAACAGGAAATTCAGAAATGTAAACAAGGCTTTCTACAGAAATATTACTACCTCGGTCAAGTGCTGGAGTGTTGTTGAGAGCATGCAACTGCCCTCTAGAAGGTACTACTCGCTGGGCCTGCCCTTACCCCTGCCCTTGCTTCTTAGGGCAATCTTTGTTGATGTGTCCAGTATCTCCACAATGAAAGCATTCACCCAACTTTCTCTTCTTCCTTCTACAGTCTTTAGCTTGATGTCCCGTAATACCACAAAAGTTACACTTCCTTGTCTCACGTGGTTTGTTAGTATTGTTGTTCTTGCTATTCTTGTTATTCTTGTTGCCTCCCTTCTTGAAGTCAACCTTCTTTTTCTGAGTCTCATTAGGCTTAACCTCCTTCTTGCTATTCTTGTCTTCCTCATGAAGTAGGGCCATATCCACCAAGCTTTCAAAGGTCGCCCTTATGGGTATATGAGTTATGGCCAAACTGTGTAGTGGCTCGTTCAATCCTCGAGCAAAGCGTACAACCATCTTCTGAGCTGTGTTAACCAAGTCCAATCCGAACCTTGCAAGCTGATTAAACTTATTCACGTACTCCCTAACGGTCATGTCCCCTTTCTTAAGTGCTAGGAACCTCTCCATCTGAAGGTTCTCTTCTACTGACGATAAGAATTTAAGCCCAAACCTCTCTCTAAAGTCTGCCCAAGTCTCAACTGGCCCGGTAGCATTGGTGACTTCCCACCAAAATGCAGCTTCTTCTTTCAACAACCATGCTGCCAACTGAACTTTCCTATGATCCTCCACATCGAAGATAATAAATAAGTCTTCAGTCTCCTTTAGCCATTTTCGTGCCTCAACGAAGGTTTCAGTTCCAACAAAGTTCTTGTCGCCCATTGCTTTAAAGTCTTTGCATATTTTGGCAAAGGCAGTACTAGGAGGAGGAGGAGGAGGAACCACGACCACTGGGGGAGGAGAAGGAGGGATGTCTACCGGACCCGAGCCGTTGGCCCTAGCTTCCAAGTACCTTCGGAACCATCCAGGTACGGGTACTCCCTCAAGAAGGTTATGATCAGACGTGCTGAAAAACGAAAAAGAAAAAGATTCAAACGAGGAAACAAAGGAAAGTGCAAATGGCTTTTGGGGAATAGCCTTTTTAAATATAAAACTTTTATTGAAAAATGCTTCTTTATAAATGGTTTTGGAAAATAGTTTTAGAAGGTTTTTTTAAAACTTTTGCACCGTCTGGTAACCTTCTGCTCTGATACCAAATGTAACAACCCACCTCCGCTAGGGTCGCTCACACAGGGAATGCACTAGTTTTGGTGGAGTATTATCTAGGGAAACATACACAGAGATATCACAAGGTAGAACGTAAATAAAGCAGCAGTAGAGATTAAAAACCAAATTTCATTACTTTCAAGAAAAGTGTCAAAACCTCATATATCCAAACTACAAATTATTCCATTACATCAAGTCCTAAATAAAGAAGCATAAACTTAAGATAACAAAAGTAAATTATTCCACAAAAATAGCAGAAGTGCAGCCATAGCATAGCTCAAGACCAAACCGTACATGAGCTGATAGAAAGCAAGCTAAATCCAAGGTAAGAGCTAGCGTTTCCTCCCTGAGAACCTGGGGGGAACGAAAGAAAAAGGGTCAGTCATAAAGACTGATAAGCCCTAGTGACTTTCAGCATAAAAACTAGTAAAAGTAGCATGACATGTGAAAACTGGAATAAAACATAAGGATGATAACAGGACTGGTATGATAACTAAGATAACAAGATAAGTCAAGTCTAGCATCGCATATTCAAGATTCGCTGCACCAACTGTACTAGTATTCTAACCCATGTCAAGTATTAACCATGAAATGATCCCTTGGCCCAATATCATGAAATGACCCATTACGGGGTCCTACAGTACGATCTACTAATTGATCAGCTCCCTACAAGTTCTAGCTCGTCATGTGTCTATGTCATACGGCCCAATCACGAAATGTAGTCACCTGTGCTAGGTCCACCATAGGGTGTATCAAGCCCTAGGGTGCCAAACCATCGACACGAATCAAGCGCGCATAGTGTAAACCTACTGGTGCCCAATGCCAGCTTTTTCAACTTCGGACTACGTGCACGACCATAGTACGCCTGAACCTACAATGGCGCACAAACTCAGCCGTCGTTCTGGTCGCTTACAATCAACCCAGTAATTGTGCCCCACCCTGCCTAGTCCCAGGGTATCGTGATACATCTAAGTGGGTTACTGCTGGAAAGGACCGCATAACTAGGGTTTCTAATGGGTTAAGTGTTGTCATTCAAATTCGTGACTTAACCCTATCCAATCATGTATCAAGTTGGTTAAGTGTTGTCATTCATTTTCGTGACTTAACCCTATCATTTTGCATAATTCATTAATGCACCCCAACCTCTCACATTAGACTAGTTATTGTGGTCACTGGATTTGTCGGGCGGTTCCGGGCAGATTTACACCACAACATAGTCTAACCTCGGGTTTTAGGTGCGACATGACCAACTACCCACATTGGATCCTATTGTTTGCAGTCACTGGATTCGCCGGGCGGTTCCGGGCAGATTTACACTGCAAACTCAACCCAACCTCGAGTTGGCCATTTTCAAGTTCGTTCTAGAGTCATGACCATGTTCAAGTCTCATATCAAGTTCGTGACAAGTTTCAAGGTAAGTTTCATGTCCATATTAAGATTCAAGTTATAACAATGTTCATGTTCCAAGTTCATGGTAAATTCAGGTTTGTCTAAACTACCCAAATCGTATTCCCATCGCATGTGAATTCGAATTGATACAAACAAATCTAATTAGGGAATAACATAGAAAGAATGGGCATAAGGTGGCAAAAGTGATTACAAGTCAAGCATGGTATAACTTGAGATAAATGATTACAACAATACGGGCTTATGGAGTAGCGGTCTCAAATATCAAATCTAGCAAAATAGGGTGATAGTCATAGTAACAGTTGACATAAGATAATAACCCCAAACTTGTGAATAACAACAAATTCAACATCATAGGCATGAATATTATGGACATTAGGGGTTTTAGATATACAACATATATAGGTCCCGAATCAATTTCATATAAATATTACCACAAGTCAAGATTCAAGATGAATAGATCCAAGGTGAACAAATAGTAGATCCAAAATGAACAATGATGGAGCCAAGATATACAATGATAAATCCAAGATAATTGTCATACTTAGGTTCAATTTCAATTTACAGCATGTCCATATTAAGTTTAAAGTTTAGATCTAAAAGTAACTGGGGCTTACAGATCGTGGTTTGAGAAATAGAAAACAAAGAGGCGATGTTGAATCTCGAGTCTAACAGAAATCCCCCTAACAGCAATACTCTACAAGTAGCCTTGTTAGAGAAGAAGCAATCCCTTTTCTCTAACTTTTCAACTAGAGTTTTAGCATCATAATGCCAGAGAGAATTTGTGTAGAGAGACAAGAGTTAGGGGTTGTTTATATAGGGTCAGGCCAATGAATTTAGACAGAAATCGGACTAGAAACATCGGAGTGAACTCTGACTCAAAAATGGGCCTGGCAACCAGGTCGACACCCAGGTCGACTATATGGTCGACCTGGTCCTGGGCAGGTCGACACTATGGTCGACCCCCAGGTCGACCTGTTCCTGGGCAGGAAATTTCCCGCCCAGTCCGTTCTGGGGTTTGAATTCGAAATTTGAATTTGAATTCTGAGTTGTTTTTGAACTTGAAATTTCTGAAAATTTGAAGGGTCATAACTTGGTCATACAGACTCCGAATTTCGAAAACTCGGACTCGTTTCCAAGCAGAATTTCGAGACGAACGTAATGGCGTAACCCGTTGCCCTTGATCCTTATTTTAAAAATTAATTCTGCCATGATTTATGGTTATAACACGTTATTAAAATATGGGTTGTTACAAAGCGCCTCGGATATATCGGTTACTAAGGAGCCGATGGATAGGTCCTTTAGGACCGGGAAACGTGTGTTCAGGAATAACTAATCCTCAAACGTAAGGGAGGACTGACTCCAAGGGTCTACTGCGGGAGATCCTGAGGCATTTGCTAGAGTGTCTTGAAGCTGGCGAGGAGTACATTCCTTGCCTCGACTCATGATGGAAATCAAATTTGCAATACATGACATTTCGGTTTTAATTGTACAACCAGTATGGCGACATTGTAGGATGGGGTACTATGCTGTCTATGATTGATATATTTGTATTTGAAGTAGTTATACACACTATACACTTACAATAGTATCAAAATGATTTGTTTTAAACGTACCAAGCATGTTTGGCTATTGTAAGGTAAAACTCTATCCTTCGGCTTGCGTTGCATTTTGTTACGGAACCTGAGTCTTATAATAGCTTCATTTTTCCAAAAAGCATTGCGCTGTTTGTTATATGCACTGGTATTGTTGGAAGGAAACCCATTCCGTGTTACTCGGCGTGGTCCTCTAATTTACTTTATTTTAAAGCAAAATTCTAAATAACTGCTTTAGCTCTCACACCAGTCCCATGACTGACATGGAGTTTATTGTTTTAACCTAAACTTTAGGTGCCCCTATTTTCCACGCGGGCAACGAGTAGTTTTGGTTTTGCAGATACTATATTTACAGGATCCTGATTTACAACTGGAGTTATATTCGGAACGCTCTGTATCCGTGTATTTCTTACAGTTATGTTATGTTACTTATGTATTAGTTTTCCGCTGCTATGTAATGTATTTTAATTTCTGATATTTATCAAATGTATATTATTTATTCATACTCTGTTATATTCTTGTACTCTGATGTAATTGTTGTAATAAGCAATGAAATTTCTTCTGTTTATGTTCTAATTTGTCGTGTTCTCAACTCAATCCGGGCTTTCCCGTAAGGGCGAGTTTGGGTCGTTTCAGCGTTGTATCAGAGCTTTGGTTTATAGAGCTCGAGAATAAGACACATTAGAACCAAACAAAAGAATTCATCAGAGATTGGATTAGTAATATCCAATGAGAATGACTCGTTAGAGATGAGATCAGTAGTATCCATGAACGTGTGTAAAGAGAGTTGTTTTTAAAAATAAAAATGAAAAAAATTGACTTCTGAAAATTTAATCTAATTACATGTATTTGAGTATATTATTTTATACTGAATTTGGACAATCTAGTATAAGAAGATTTTGCATATACGCATCATAAACATATGTTCGAAGTCTCAAATATATTGGATAGATATAGAATCACACTCTAGTCGCCCGGGGATGATTCTGATGATGAGGCCTCATCATCAGAGTCTATGCATGAGTTTCAAAAGTGGGATATCTATATATTTCCAATTGACTGGTGCGAGTACCAAAACATATTAGAATTTATTGTTGTGATCTGGCACTAAAAAACTGATTTTTGACTATGTATTAAAGTTATGTGTTTGAAAAGCTAATCCACTACTTGATTGTTGGTTGTGTTTTTTGATTATTATTTAACTAATAAAAATATTGAAATGATAATTAATTTAACCAATATGTGAATGAATGGTAAATTTAGCCAAATCGAATCAAATATTGAACTGAATTGAAAGTTCATTGAAATCGCATATATGTACATGTATATACATAGATCAGCTCATAGCATGAAAGCTAAGAAGAGGAATAAAATTGTATGCCTGACAAATAGGTACATGTTTACTAATTTATTGGGTTTTGATGATTTTACGAGCCGCTTGGGTTTTTCTTTTTCTTTTGGATTGATGAGGGCCCTGCGTGGATAGTTGCGGTTTTAAAGGTCTCCCCGCATAAAGGAGGTTATGGCGAAATTTTTCGAAAATTTAGGGTGTTAGCCAACTTTTGAAGAATTTGAAAATTCTTAGAAACAGAAAAGTTGAAGAATGAAAGCCAGAATGAATGTTGAGTTGGTTGGTTAAACAACTTTCAGCTCCGTTCCTTTTCGAGGACGAAAAGATTTTAAGTGGGGGAGATTGTAACAACCCGGATTTTCAGAACCAATTTAAAAATTTTATTTTAGCTATTTTAATGGATTTTGAATATTTAAAATGATTTATTTTAAATAATAATGATTTAAAATTTATTTTAATCGAAGGTAGAGCGTATTATTTTATTTTAATTATAAATAGAGTTCGAATTGGGGCGGTTGTTTGAAAATTCGATTTTAAATTTCAATTGAATGTATAAAATTCATTTTAAATCAGAATTGGACGAAATAAGAAATGTTAGAATCTATTTAACATATCTTTCTAATGAATGCAATGAACTGATATTTCAATTTATAAATGGCAAGTAATGATTAAATTAAAATTCAAAATAGTCGCTATGGAATTTAATTATATTTTCATTATATTATATATGGCCTCAAAAGTCACATTTTGCATACGGATGGATTTGGACTCGAAACTACTTCCATTGAGTTCAAAATGCCGTTTGCGACTCCGAAAAGTATAAGCTTCGATATATTCTGAGATTCGAAATTATGGCATTTTGGTTCGGTTTTGAGTTAGTCAAACATAACCCTCAAAAAGTGAAATTTTGCAGATGAACTCAGAATTCGACGAGACCAATTTTGTTGGATTCATAGTGAAAAATCATTGTTGAGTTCCAAAATGCACATCAAACAGAGATAGTATGTGGTCGTGCGAGGCAAAACCATTTGTTCAAAAATAGGTAGTCATTTTACAAAGGAACATTATTGATACGACCTCGGAATTCGATTCTACTTTTTTTCTGGATTTGTATCTCCAAATAATACTTAAATCCATAAGGACATGATTTTTGGAGTAGCTGTTTGGGAGGACAAGAAGAAAAGGTGCGCTAAAATCGCATTTTTGAACAATATCTTAGCATCTTTGAGAATTTCAACGGAAGGTCATACGAACTCAGAATTTGACAAAACTTTTCTCATTGGACTCGTCTTGACGTCTACTATCTCGTGTCCAAAATCTGCGGCAATTGGAGATCGTTTGCGTATAGACGATTGGATGGAAAAAGAGATAAAAGCACTTATCTTCCCTTTCTCTCTTCACTTTTCTCTTCCTCCTCTTTCCCTTTTAATGGGGAGCTCCACCCCCACGCCAATGCTCCTCCCTCGTCTAGCCGTCGACATCCCTCTTCTCCTCTCCTCCTCCTCGTCCTCTCTCCTCTCTTTCCCTCTCCCAAATTTCAAAACCCTTCTCCAAACCCTTGCTCCTCCAACCACCACCACCTCCCACGCCCCATTGCCACTACCAGCGGCCTCCCCATGTCCAGTCAACCCCCCTTGCCCCCGCCGCCATCAACCACCCAGCTCCAGCCATGGCCCCTGCATCACCAAAAAATGCATTTTTAAAAATTTCTGGTTTTGCAAATAACACCCTGTCACTACTTCGTCAATAACTTCTAAACCTCTAGCCAAACTCCATAGCACCAAAGTCGAAGAGCACGATTTTCTCTTCGATTTCGATATATGGAAGTCCTATTTTGGATTGCGGAGCTGTCCGGGAAACACGTCCGAAGATCGTGGATCCGCTGCCTTTTCGCGATATCCGGCGAATTGGTGCAGTTTTGGAAGAAAGTCCACTAGGCTAAAGTTGTCCTAAATGGCGCGTTTAGGCTAGTGACATAGTTTGGTGAAGATTGGAGGCCGTATGCAAATTCTAGAGCCAAAGTGGCGAATTCAAGTGCGGGGAACAACAAAAGTGAGCGTGGCGACATGAATTTTCCAAATTAGAAGAATCGCGATGAATTGGTTTAGCTTCTGGGTGAGAACTTCTCACTCTAACTTTGTTTACAGTTAAATATATACTAGGATGCAGACGGTGCTTAGTAGCACCCACACCTTTGATTGAAACCATGGATGTTTGGCTGTTTGTTTTGATTGATTCATTTGTTTGAATTTGGCTTGGGATGTGAATTGAATTGATTAGAACTGGTATGTGTATGGCGCAAGCTAGTATTAAGTAAGGGATAAGGCTAAAGCTTATTCCGGTTCTAGTATCACGCCGTTATGCTGCAGAAATTTCCTAAAATATGTTAGAACAATGAAAATATCATTTTTATTCTATAAATGAACTAAATAAGATATTCATGTGTTGAATTAAATATTTTATCATTTAAAATATAATTTTTAACATGTATATTAATGAGAATAAATATTCATTTACAAATCGGATGATTTGTTTATGTACACTCATTTGACTGATATTGTATCGGACGATATATTTTACACATCGCCCAACTACACAAATAAATTTTGTGTATTTGTTGATTGAAACCCCATAAAGGTATTGAGATGATATTCGACATACACTAATCCCAATTATTTAGTTATATGTTAATCATTTGGTAGACAGGTTGTTGTAAGCATTAATTATTCATAATTAATGCTTATGTAGTTGTGTAGTGCACTCTGGATGATGGTTGATTGTTTATAATTGTTGTTATATACATGTGTTGTATGAAATCCATATAACTAACATTATGTGGTAAATGATTGTGTCTTATTCCAATTCAGAAGGCATGAATATTTTAAAATAAAGAATATTTTAAAATAATATCTATAAAGGATTAAAAGGTGATTTTGATGTCCGATTTGGGATGGACACAAAAATATTTAAATATATAAAGCCATATTAATGAGGTTAACGCCATTTTAACGTGAACGATATTTATATCGATTTTTTTCATTTTTATAATGAATATCGAAAAGGATATGATTTCAAAAACTGATATTTTGAAAATATTATCATTTATATATTATTATAATGATAAGGAAAATTCAGTTTTGATTTAAAATTGAAAATGAAGTTGGAATCATTTTAAAAAGAATTTATAAATGAATTATAAAATACGTTTTAAATGGAAATCGACGAAATATATATATTATATATATTTAGTAGGCTGAGTAGAACGCACCGCGCAGCGACCGTTCGCGAATTTCGACCATTGAATTTGAATTGATATTACAGGAGATCCGACCGTTGGATTCCCGTAAAACTCGAACCATTGGGTTCATATCGAAAAGAGCTTTCTAATGATTACAAGAGATTTGAAATCTAACGGTTGGATTTGGAATTATGTCCAAATCAAATTCGAAAAAGGTCGTTGTAAGTGCAGTTTGATGACCGTTTATGGAAATCGACTGAAAGGGCCTTAATAAAATTATTAAAAAAATTAATAATTTATGTAAAATCATAACAAATGGTTTGGAAAGAATTTGGATGAAAAAATCTATGTTTGTAAAGATAAAAATATATTTTTATCAAGATGAACTAGTTATTAACTAGATTTGAAATCCAATAATTTTTAAATAAAATAAATTGATTTGTGAATGGTTTTAATATAACCAGAATTTCCAATATATGAATTGGAATGGAAATAATCTTCGGAATATTTCGATATTGGATTCCGTGATTATACAGATATCGTTATGGAAATTTGGAAGATATATATATATTGTTATTTTCAATACGTTATTTGTTGGTTTCAGAATTTGATATTGAATATAAACCGATATAATTTCTATTCAGAGCCTTGTATTTAATGTGAAATGAGATTTTGGGATTTGTGTTTTGTCGTGAATGGTGTCTTCAGTAACACTGTTCTTAAACCCAGTTAAGAAAAGAATAAATCTTTTAATTAAGATTTAGTGAAGTTTTCCAATTAATTATTATTTAATTGGAACTGAATAAAAGAATCAGATTTTTGGGTTTATCATGAACGGTGTTTTCAATAACACTTGTTCTTTAACCTGGTTAACAGTGAAGTTAAGATTTGGAATTTATAAATCTTTATTCTAAGATTTAATGGAATTTTCCAAAGTAAATTTTTCCAGTTTAATAAAATAAATTGGGATTGAATGGAATTCAATTTGGTAATAGTCGAAGTGAGCTTTTATGGAGGAAGACTATTAATATATATGGAATTTAAAAGGCATCATCATTATTCCATTTATATTATTAGTCGGGTACGGAAATTGATATCGATGATATATTGATCTGTTTTCCGTGAAGATTCCATAAATAATGGAATGTGATTTTGGGATTATTGTGAACCGTGTTTACATTGGTTCTTTAACCCAGTTAAAGATAGGATTTCATGTCTAACGTTGTATTTTGAACTGTATTGTTGATCTCTGCTAAATATATATCTGTTTGGTGGTGGAGAATTTATTCTATTTCTTAACACCCTTCTCTAAGACGTACGATCTTAGAGGTTATATATCGGTAGAAATCAATGGTACGGTGTAGATAGTTAATGCGGCATGTTTGATTTCCCAAAGTTAAATAATCTTTAATATTGATTTTTGGGAAGATTAAAACTAAGTGGGGTTTTAATAAATCTTTAATTAGATTGAAATGTGAATGTGATAATTTAAATTATCAAATTTGGGAAATGATTGAGAATGGAGTATCACCAGTTTTACTCCAGTCGATAGTTAAATCTTTAATCAGATTTGAATGTGAAATGGTAATTAAATTAACCAATAACACCATGGTGTTAGATATGGAGTATTACCAGTTTTGCTCCATGGGATGAATAAGCTGGGATTGGGAAATTAAACAGATGATTACTTCAGTAAGGTGCGCTAATCCCGACTAGTTTGGATAAACCTTAATTTGTTTTGAATTGATATCCAAAGGTAGATTAAAGAATAAATTTGAAGAATTTATCTTTGATAAAATTAATGGGAACATTTTCCTAATGATGTGAATATTTGAATAAAAGAATATTCTGAATTGGAATGAGGCGTATGTTGTGTATGTGTAGCACTTGTTTATAATATACGTGAGTTTTTCGGAACGGCCTGGTTTATACCCATTCTGAATAAGTAATTATACGATATGTCGACGATGAAGACGGTGGCTGAAGACCGGAGGTCTTCACATCATTTGGATGATTACCGATGTCTTGATTGGGCTATACACCCAAGAAAAGCTAATAAGTGGTGATCCTTCAGACGTACTCGGAGATCGACCGGATATGCGGGGACCTCTTCCTGTATTGGATATATGGGACGAGGAATAAGGTGCCTCCAGTTTCATTCAGACCCAGAACGAACTAGTAAATGGATGTGTGTTGACATTGGATTTTATTCTGTGTTGATTGATCTCTATTAAATATATATCAGTTTGGTGGCGAATAATTTATTCTCTTGCTTAACACCCTTCTCTGAGACGTACGAGCTCAGAGGTTATATATCGATAGACATCGGTTACATGGCATGCATCGTCAGTGTGGCATGCTGAGATGCAAAAGATCAAGCCTTCTGTTGAAAAGTAGAGTCTTGTGGTTGATGATCAAAGCATGGCCTTAAAGGGCATAGCTTTGTGTATAGCGTTAATTCGCGAGCCTCGCACCTCGGTATAAGTCAAAAAGGGGATAAGGGACCCAAGGAGGACATGACGTTTCTTTCAAGCTATGGGTGGTGTCATGGAATAAAGCCCAGACATATATTATATTTTTAGCTATGTAGGTGACTGATTGCGAGGCGCCTCAGATATATCGATTACTACAGAGTCGATGGATAGGTCCTATAGGACCGGGAAACGTGTGTTCAGGAATAACAAATCCTCAAACGTAAGGGAGGACCGGCCTTGGAGGATCCATTGGTCTACTGCGGGAAATCCTGAGGCATTTGCTAGAGTGTCTTGAAGCCGGCGAGGAGTACATCCCTTGCCTCGACTCATGACGAAAATCCAATTTCCAATACGTGACATTTCGGTTTTAATTGTACATCTAGTATGGCGACATAGTAGGATGGGGTACTATGTCATCTATGATTGATACATTTATATTTGAAGTTGTTTTATACAGTATACACTTATAATAGTATCAAAATGATTTGTTTTAAACGTACCAATCATGTTTCGCTATTATAAGGAAAAACTCTATCCTTCGGCTTGCATTGCATTGTGTGATGGGACCTGATTATTATAATAGCTTCATTTTTCCAAAAAGCATTGCGCTATTTGTTATATGCATTGGTATTCTTGGGAGGAAACCCGTTCCGTGTTATACGGCGTTGTCCATTGATTTACATTATTTTAAAATAAAGTTCTGAATAACTGCTTTAGTTCTCACACCAGTCCCATGATTGACCTAGAGTTTATTGTTTTAACCTAAACTCTGGGTGCCCCTATTTTCCACATAGGTAGTTAGTAGTTTTGGTTTTGTAGATACTATATTTACAGGATCCTGGTTTACAGCTGGAGCTATATTCGGAACGCTCTGTATCCATGTATTTCTTACAGTTATGTTATGTATTAGTTTTCCGCTGCTATGTAATGTATTTTAATTTCTGATATTTATCAAATGTATATTATTTATTCATACTCTGTTATATTCTTGTACTCTGATGTAATTGTTGTAATAAGCAATGAAATGTTCTTCTGTTTATGTTCTGATTTGTCGTGTTCTCAACTCAATCCGGGATTCCCCGTAAGGGCGAGTTCGGGTCGTTTCACAGTCCGCACGCTTAGAATAGTAATGATAAATGTATGCGGAACGTAACGTTGTTATATAGATATCTGTACGTCACTACGCCGTAGGATGAGGGACTGCGTATATTTCGATGGTGTTACGGTGGAGACCGTGAGAGTGGGGTACCATGGGGTGTACCTTAATATTGGGGGTAGCTACATATATATTGTATTAGGTTAATAAACTGGGAAGCAAATGGGTGCGACGTGTGTATAAGCCTTGAGTGCTGATAACCCAAGTAGCCTAATGTAACACCCCACGTCCATTAATGTCACTCACAAAGGGAATGCATTAACTTCCATGGAGGTTTTAAGTGAATATAGAACAGAAAAATTACAACAAGACAGATAATAAGTAGTTCTTGAAAAATCTAAAACTTCATTTTATTGCAGCGGAAATTAAACATGTTTATTACATCCCAAAACCATTAATCAGAGTCAAGTACATTATCCATCTTCATAAAAACAAAATACATAATCCCATTGCACAAATAGCCATTAAAGAAGATAACAAGCTGGACTTTACTTCAAGGGTCCAAGCTTTCCAAAGAGATGAAGTAATCCAATCAAACTCCACTAGAGCTGGGTCCAACCTGAGGACCTGGAGGGGAAAAAAGGATAGAAATGGAGGGGGTCAGACATAAAGTCTGGCGAGTATGACAATTCTAACAATACTATTATCAAAATAACTAGACTAAGACATAAGCTGGAAGACAAGTAAATGTCTATGAACTATTAGGTATGGAATGAACAGATAAAGATAACGTGAAGGATAACGTTAAAGGCATACATAATTACTATCGAATAATTACTACACTGCACCGCACATTACTACACTACACCACACCAGTCACCCTAAAGGTTGATCCCACTTGCTTCACACAGAAACTATAGCCTTGCGTACCCCTAGCTAACTACATAGGTGCCGTCTGCCCCTATCTCCACTAGGTGTACCCCACTACCCACTTTCGATCGGCTTCCTACTCGTAGATACCCGTGCTGGCCCCACAGTGGGGCGTATCACTCCCCTAAAGTGGCAACCCGATACAACTAAGAATGCACGACTTATACTTACACGATGCAACAACGTATTACCTACCAGCCCGGGTCCACACACGCATATGTAACCCGTTGGACTTGCGTTGCCACCGTTCCCTGTTTTGGCCTCTTATTGTCAAGCCCAGTATGCGTGTCCCGTCCTCGACTTGGGTCGAGCCCACAAAGATACGTTTGGGTTATTGGTTGAAATGGGTCCCCCACAAGCTACCCACCTAAGCTTGTCAACAATAGTATATCCCACTTAACCCTCTTAGTCATGTTCATTTACATGTGTGTTTGGTTAAGTCTTACTAATCGTATTTCTCATGCCACTAAGGGCACCCACTAGATTCCTCATGCCACCCAAGGCACCTACTTAACCCCCATGTCCCACCTTACATGTTTATCTGGTTAAGTATTTCTTAATTCATTTAGGCCATAACCTCATAAAGACCTCTCACATTAGACTGGCAATTATGGCAGCTGGATTTGTCGGGCGGGTCCGGCCAGTCTTACACCATAAAAGAGTCTAACCACGTGTCTTTACAACTGTTATGCTTTAGTTTAGGCCTATGACCTCTCACGTTAGGCTGACATTTGTGACCACTGGATTTGCCGGGAGGGTCCGGGCAGGTTTACGTCACAAACGAGTCCAACCTCGTGTCCTAAGCATTGATTATCACTTATAATCTTTTACCCCAGTTTTAATAATTCCCTATCCAAATTATTAATTAAGTCCACTTTTATTGATGTCCATAATTGACTCAATTATGGTCATCCACTCATGGTATGCAAAATCATATCAATTGCACCCATCTTATTATTAATTCCTTAATATTACCCCTACCCCACGTTTATACGTTCGCTTATTCAACGCATAATACAGGCTAGACTTGAATAGTCTAACACATAGCACAAAGATAAATTATCACAACATATGGACAATTAAAATAAATCTAATCATAATAGGGGTGAAACTTGCATAAACTACGCATGTTAAGGATCAAAGGGTGTCAACTTGTTAAATGTCACAATTTACATGATATGATCATAGCCCAAATCTATACATAAAGTTGCATATGGGGTTTTCAGGCAATATAATGATGGTGTGAACTAGCATAGGGTATCGCATATGTAATAGCATAATCCTAGATGTCATAATAGATGTCATGGCATATGTTCATAACTTTTCTAATCAATCTAACTTGCATATGTAACTTGTCAAACAGATCAACATAGCCCAAACATGATGATTTAATTAATATGAACTAACTAGCATGGATGGCTTTTTAACATGTATGATTCATCACAACTTAGCCTAGAAACTTTCAACATACATTTCATAGCATGATTTACAACATATAGGATATCATCACCACATAGCATAGGATTAATAACATACATGATAACATATACGACAATTCACATCATCTACTCATAATCCATTCATGACTTAACCTATTTAAAATGATAGTAATCTTGTTAAGACTATCATATTCACAACTTAGAGAAGAAGAGAGAGTTTTTCTTTGCTTTAGGGTTGAGAGAATGAGAATTGAATTAGCTTTTCTTCCTTCTTAGTTGGCGGCGGCTCCACTGATTTCCATGGCGACGGTATGATGGTAACTATTCTATTTTTCTTATGAATTAGGGTGAGAGACTACCTAGGTATTTATAGAGTTAGGATTTATTTTAGACCGTCAGATCAACTCAGAACTAATCCCAGCCAACCAGATTAGGTCAGAAACCCTAATGGGTCATTACTCAATTAAAAACAGGTCAGCCAGAAACCCTAGCCGCCAGACCCAGGTCGACAGCCAGGTCAACACTATAGTTGACCTGGGGGGGAGTCGACATGGCAATCGACTGGGGGGGAGGTCCACTGATTCACTTTCTGTTTGAATTTTAAATTTTCTGCGAGCTGTTTTGAATTTTCTGAAACTTCCGATGGCCATAACTTCTTCATACGAAGTCCAATTCACGCAAACTCGGACTCTATTTCAACCAGAATTCCGAGACGAACACAATGGCGCAACCTGTTTCCCACAATTCTCATGTCTTAGATTAGTTATTCTTTAATTGGTGAATATTAATATTAACAGAATTACGGGGTGTTACATTCTCCCCTCCTTAAAGGATTTCGTCCCCGAAATCTTCAAGTCAAGAAGAATGTATATCCTAACATCCAAACAACCATCTACTCAACCATCAAACACAGATATCCATTGTCCTTATAGACTTCTAATGCTTTCATGTTTAAATGCACAGTTTGTGTATATGTCCCTATCTAATGCAAAATCAGGCGGTCCACTGATTCAGTTGACCTCCTTAATGCAAACCATGATAGTGCCATGCATCCATTATGTGTGCAAAAGTTCCTTAATGCTACATATTATCTCTATATGCGTGCACAATCATCATCTGAATGCAGCATCCATATGATTAAACAATCATCATACATCCATTTTACTAAATACAGCCATTTATATGCAATATGCAGTATGAAGTGACCGAGCCGATCTAGTGCCTAATAGTGTGTGTATATGCGTCCACGAGCAACCACTAGCAACCACTTGCATCCACTTTGCATCCATCATACATAACATGTCTCAAACACATGTTTCAACCATAGGATTATCCAAACTAAAGGTCAAAGATACTATCGAGAGGATACGCTAAAGGTAAGATAAGTACAAGATAAGTGATAAAGGAGAAATTAAAGGACATACCCACGAAAAGAAAAGGGTATCGTGAACGCATCTTCTCTTCTGTCTCCCAAGTAGCATTGCTCTCATCATCTCCCCATTGTACATTGACTAGCCTGACCTCTCGATTTCTCAGCTTCTTAATCTCCGACCCAAAAATGCATGTAGGAGCTCGTCGAATCGTCGCATCACGCTCTATCTCCACCTCTCTAAGCAAACTCGGCTCTACCACCTCTGCGGTCTCGTGCAAGCACTTCCTCAAATGTGATACATGGAATACGTCGTGTATACCACTAAGTCTCTCCGGCAACACCACTCTATACACCATTTGTCCAATCTTCTCCTTAATAGGAAACGGCCCTACAAACCTTGGTGCTAACTTCCCAACGGACCCAAAGCGAACAACGTTCCGTAATGGAGACACTTTGATAAAGACCATGTCCCCAACCTCAAATTCAAGATCCGTCCTCCTCTTATCCGCATATGATTTCTGCCTATCTTGCGCTGCTTTCATCCTCCTTCGAATCAAGTCAATCTTCTCCGAAGTCTCTCTAATTATATCTGGCCCAAGTAAGATCTTATCCATAGATTCCCACCAACATGTAGGTGAACGACAAGGTCGTCCATAAAGAGCTTCGAAAGGTGCCATGCCAATGCTAGACTGAAAGCTGTTATTATATGCGAACTCCACTAACGGAAGATGCTCTTCCCATGTACCCCCAAAGTATAGGATACATAGCCTCAAAAGATCCTCTAGAATGCGATTCATCCTCTCGGTCTGGCCGTCCCTCTGAGGATGATATGCGGTGCTCAAACATAACTGAGTCCCTACCACCTCTTGTAAGCTTTTCCAAAATTCGCTAGTGAAAATAGGATCGCGGTCGCTCACTATGCTAGAAGGAACACCGTGCAAACGAACTATCTCTCGGACGTATACAGAAGCTAACCATGGAGCAGTCTTCTCACTCTTCACGGGAACGAAATGGGCGCTCTTAGTAAGTCTATCTACTATAACCCAAATCCCCGTATTACCCTTCCTCAATCTCCGTAATCCGTCAATAAAGTCCATCGAGACGCTTTCCCACTTCCATAGTGGAACCTCCAATGGGTGAAGTAACCTATCGGGTTTCTTTTGCTCCGCCTTTACTTGTTGGCACACCAAGCATCTAGCGACATACTCGGCCACGTCCCTCTTCATACCGGCCCAAAAGTAAACTCGCTTCATGTCTTTGTACATCTTGTCCCCGCCGGGATGAATGGTCATCTTCGAACGATGTGCATCGTCAAGAATAGTCTTCCTTTGGTCATCATCTTTTGGTACACAAAGTCTACCGTCCCTACGTAACCATTCCTTATCATCTAGGGTATACCTACGGAGATGGCTTGATGACTACCCTCCTTTGAGCTTTTCTACTAACTCAACCAACTGTGGGTCGTCTCGCAGTGCCTCGCCAATCCATCCCAAAAGCGTAGGTCTGACCTCCAAGGATGCTAGCAGACCGGGTACAAAGTCAGCGGAAGGTCTAAAGTCAAACATCAAAATGAATTCTAAACTTCGCCGCTCAACAAACAAAGGACTTAAGGATAATCTTTTTCTACTTAAGGCGTCTGCCACCACGTTACCCTTGCCAGGGGTATAGGCTATTTTGAAGTCGTAGGATGCTAATAACTCCATCCACCTTTGCTGCCTTAAGTTCAAGTCCTTCTGAGAGAACAAGTATTTTAAAGACTTGTGGTCAGTGAATAATTCGAATTTCTCGCCAAGAAGATAATGACGCCAAGACTTAAGCGCGAAAACAATAGCGGCCAACTCTAGGTCGTGCGTGGGGTAATTCTTCTCATGCGCTCTCAACTGCCTTCCACCATAGGCTATTACCCTACCCTCTTTCATTAAGACTGCGCCTAGTCCCGTCCCACAAGCGTCAGTATAAACAGTAAATGGCTTACTCCCGTCTGGCAGTACTAAGACTGGGACTGAGTTCAAAGCTCTCTTCAAACGTTGGAACGCATCATCACAATCCACGTCCCATGTGAAAACTAGGTTCTTCTTCGTCAAGCGTGTTAATGGAGCTGATATCTTTGCGAAGTCTTTGATAAACTTCCTATAGTAGCCAGCCAACCCCTAGAAACTTCTCACTTCGGTAGCATTTTTAGGAACCTTCCAATCTTGGATGGCCACCACCTTCGCGGGATCCACAGCTATCCCTTCCTTGGAGACCACGTGCCCTAAGAATCGTACTTCCTTCCTCCAGAAGTGTCACTTAGAAAATTTTTCTTTAAGGCTGTGCGCTCGTAGGGTCTCCAACACTTCCCTAAGATGTAGGGCATGCTCTTCTTCATCCTTAGAAAAGATCAAGATGTCGTCTACAAAGACTACCACGAATTTGTTAAGGTACTCCCTAAACACCCTACTCATCAGATCAACAAAGTATGCGGGGGCGTTTGTCAAACCGAACGGCATCACTAGCCATTCATAGAAACCGTCCGGAGTCCTAAAGGCAGTCTTGTCTATGCTATACTCAACCACTCTCAACTGATGGAAACCAGTGGCTAAGTCCAACTGCGAAAACACTGAGGTGCCAACTAACTGATCGAAGAGATCGTCAATCCTCGGCAGTGGGTGTCTGTTCTTCTTAGTAAGTTTATTAAGTTCTCTATAGTCCACACAAAGTCTAACGGACCCATCCGCCTTCGTGGCAAATACTACTGGAGCACCCCACTCCGATATACTTCGTCTTATGAACCCCTTCTCAAGTAACTCCTTCACTTGCTTATCGAGTTCCCTCCTTTCACGAGGAGCCATGTGGCGTACTGGCAAAGATACTGGTTTCGGATTATCCACAAGATATATTCGAAAATCTATCTCCCGCTTCGGAGGTAAGCCCTTCACCTCCTCAAACCCATCTGAATACTCTCGGACCACTCTAACAGATCATAGATTTTCCTCAGACGCGTCAAGCGATTCTAAATAACTTAGCATAACGGAATTTATGGGATTACAAAAGATTTTGAGAGTGTTGCCAAGGCGAGTCACGAGCCTAACTACTCTCCTTTCACAATCAAGAACGGCCCCATTTCTGGATAACCAATCCATTCCTAAAATTAGCCCATAGCCCGTGAAGCCCAACACATAAGCATCACATCGAAACTCAACGCTAAGTATAGAAATTTTCAAATCCAAACACATCATGGACAAATGAGATGAGCCCCCAATTGGATTCGAAACAACTAAGGGATCCTCTACTAAACTGGGTTTTAAGTGCAGTGATTCTACTAATGATGTAGAGATAAACGAATGCGATGTGCCCGAATCGAATAAGGTACGGACAGGATGATCAAACAGAAAAACTAAGCTTTCAACAGAAATGGTTCTACCTCGTTCTTGCAGCGGTGGGACCGCGAGAGCCTGAACTTGTCCCCTTGCCTGCCCTGGTGCTGTAAGAGCCTGCACCTGTCCTCCCGAGGTAGCCCCTGCCCTCTGCCCCTTCCTTGGGCAGTCCTTCACTAAATGTCCCGCATCGCCACAATGAAAACAGCCAGTCTTCTTTTTCTTTCGGAAGTCCTTGCTGAGATTGCATGGGGTCCCACAGTTAAAGCATTTCTTCTTTCCCTTGCCATTATTGTCTTTACCACCCTTCTTATTTTGCTGTTGGGGTTTCTTCTGATCCCCTTTCTTCTCGGGTGCCTTATCAGCTTTAGCACTTTTCTCCTCGTGCATGAGCGCCATTTCTACTAGCTTTTCAAAGGTGGCCCCCATAGGGATGTGGGTCATGGCCAACCCTTGCAACGGTTCATTCAAGCCATTCACGAACCTTAGAGCCTTCTTCTCCGGCGTGTTCACTAAGTCCAAACCAAACCTTGCTAGCTGATTAAATTTGTTGACATATTCTTTCACTAATGAGCTTCCTTGCTTCAATGTCAAGAACCTTTCCATATATAGATTTTCTTCCGCCCTAGAGAGAAACTTCGCCTCGAACCTACGTCTAAAATCCGCCCAAGAGTCAACAGGACGCTCCCCATTAGTGACCTCCCACCAAAACGAGGCCTCTCCCTTCATTAGCCAAGCTGCTAATCTAACTCTCCTCCCTTCTTCCACTTCAAAGATTTCTAGCAATTCTTCCACATCCTTAAGCCAATCTCTAGCTTCCACAAACGTTTCTGACCCTTGAAAGTGTTTTCCACCCATAGCGTTAAATTCCTTGCACGTCTTTGCAAAAGTATCTACGCGAGGAGGAGGAGGAGGAACGGGTGCAACTAGTGGTGGAGGAACATTGGCTGGACCCGCAGCGGCCCTAGCCTCTAACAACCTCCTATACCATCCTGGTATCGCTACACCATCAGGTAGGTTAAGATCTTCAGCCATGCTGAAACGAAAAAGGAAAGATTCAAAATGGAGAATTCGAAAGATAAAGATATATGGCTATTTGGGGATTATGTTTTTCATAAAAACTTCCTCTTTAAATTTCTCATTAAAACATGTTTTTGAAAACACTTCTTCCAAAAATACTTTAGAAAAATGGTTTTTCTAAAAACTTTATCTGTTCTGGTAACCTTAAGCTCTGATACCACGTGTAACACCACACGTCCATTAATGTCACTCACAAAGGGAATGCATTAACTTCCATGGAGGTTTTAAGTGAATATACAATAGAAAAATTACAACAAGACAGATAATAAGTAGTACTTGAAAAATCTAAAACTTCATTTTATTGCGGCGGAAATTAAACATGTTTATTACATCCCAAAACCATTAATCAGAGTCAAGTACATTATCCATCTTCATAAAAACAAAATACATAATCCCATTACACAAATAGCCATTAAAGAAGATAACAAGCTAGATTTACTTCAAGGGTCCAAGCTTTCCAAAGAGATGAAGCAATCCAATCAAACTCCACTAGAGCTGGGCCCAACCTGAGGACCTGGAGGGGAATAAAGGATAGAAATGGAGGGGGTCAGACATAAAGTCTGGCGAGTATGACAATTCTAACAATACTATTATCAAAATAACTAGACTAAGACATAAGCTGGAAGACAAGTAAATGTCTATGAACTATTAGGTATGGAATGAACAGATAAAGAAAACGTGAAGGATAACGTTAAAGGCATACATAATTACTATCGAATAATTACTACACTGCACCGCACATTACTACACTGCACCGCACCAGCCACCCTAAAGGTTGATCCCACTTGCTTCACACAGAAACTATAGTCTTGCGTACCCCTAGCTGACTACATAGGTGCTGTCTGCCCCTATCTCCACTAGGTGTACCCCACTACCCACTATCGATCGGCTCCCTACTCGTAGATACCCGTGCTGGCCCCACAGTGGGGCGTATCACTCCCCTAAAGTGGCAACCCGATACAACTAAGAATGCACGGCTTATACCTACACGATGCAACAACGTCTTACCTACCAGCCAGGGTCCACACATGCATATGAAACCCGTTGGACTTGCGTTGCCACCGTTCCCCGTTTTGGCCTCTTATAGTCAAGCCCAGTATGTGTGTCCCGTCCTCGACTTGGGTCGAGCCCACAAAGATACGTTTGGGTTACTGGTTGAAATGGGCCCCCACAAGCTACCCACCTAAGCTTGTCAACAATAGTATATCCCACTTAACCCTCTTAGTCATGTTCATTTACATGTGTGTTTGGTTAAGTCTTACTAATCGTATTTCTCATGCCACTAAGGGCACCCACTAGATTCCTCATGCCACCCAAGGCACCTACTTAACCCCCATGTCCCACCTTACATGTTTATCTGGTTAAGTATTTCTTAATTCATTTAGGCCATAACCTCATAAAGACCTCTCACATTAGACTGGCATTTATGGCAGCTGGATTTGCCGGGCGGGTCCGGGCAGTCTTACACCATAAAATAGTCTAAGATCGTGTCTTTACAACTGTTATGCTTTAGTTTAGGCCTTGGACCTCTCACATTGGGCTGACATTTGTGACCACTGGATTTGCCGGGCGGGTCCAAGCAGGTTTACGTCACAAACGAGTCCAACCTCGTGTCCTAAGCATTAATTATCACTTATATTCTTTTACCCAATTTTAATAATTCCCTATCCAAATTATTAATTAAGTCCACTTTTATTGATGTCCATAATTGACTCAATTATGGTCATCCACTCATGGTATGCAAAATCATATCAATTGCACCCCAACATCTTATTATTAAATCCTTAATATTACCCCTACCCCACGTTTATACGTTCGCTTATTCAACGCATAATATAGGCTAGACTTGAATAGTCTAACACATAGCACAAAGATAAATTATCACAACATATAGACAATTAAAATAAATCTAATCATAATAGGGGTGAAACTTGCATAAACTATGCATGTTAAGGATCAAAGGGTGTCAACTTGTTAAATGTCACAATTTACATGATATGATCATAGCCCAAATCTATACATAAAGTTGAATATGGGGTTTTCAGGAAACATAATGATGGTGTGAACTAGCATAGGGTATCGCATATGTAATAGCATAATCCTAGATGTCATAATAGATGTCATGGCATATGTTCATAACTTTTCTAATCAATCTAACTTGCATATGTAACTTGTCATACAGATCAACATAGCCCAAACATGATGATTTAATTAATATGAACTAACTAGCATAGATGGCTTTTTAACATGTATGATTCATCACAACTTAGCCTAGAAATTTTCAACATACATTTCATAGCATGATTTACAACATATAGGATATCATCACCACATAGCATAGGATTAATAACATACATGATAACATATACGACAATTCACATCATCTACTCATAATCCATTCATGACTTAACCTAATTAAAATGATAATAATCTTGTTAAGACTATCATACTCACAATTTAGAGAAGAATAGAGAGTTTTGCTTTGCTTTAGGGTTGTGAGAATTAGAATTGAATTAGCTTTTCTTCCTTCTTAGTTGGCGGCGGCTCCACTGATTTCTATGGCGACGGTATGACGGTAACTATTCTATTTTTCTTATGAATTAGGGTGAAAGACTACCTAGTTATTTATAGAGTTAGGATTTATTTTAGACCGTCAGATCAACTCAGAACTAATCCCAGCTAACCAGATTAGGTCAGAAACCCTAATGGGTCATTACTCAATTAAAAACAGGTCAGCCAGAAACCCTAGCCGCCAGACCCAGGTCGACACCCAGGTCGACACTACAGTCAACCTGGGGGGAGTCGACATGGCAGTCGACTAGGGGGGAGGTCGACACTAGTGTCGACTCCCCAGTCGACCTGCCTGGGCGGGAATTTTCCCGGCCAGCCCGCTTCTGCACTTTCTGTTTGAATTTTGAATTTTCTGCGAGCTGTTTTGAATTTTCTGAAACTTCCAATGGCCATAACTTCTTCATACGAAGTACAATTCACACAAACTCGGACTCTATTTCAACCAGAATTCCGAGACGAACACAATGGCGCAACCCGTTTCCCACAATTCTCACGTCTAAGATTATTTATTCTTTAATTGGTGAATATTAATATTAACAGAATTACGTGGTGTTACACCTAATAAATAAGAAAACATGATTGAACGGTATATGTAGGATTATCGAAAGTGTATAATTTAAATCCAGTCACCAGAACTTGTGTTCTGACCCCCTCCTCATAACATACTCGCAGGTTACATTTGTGGCAGAGGCATGTGACACTATTGATAGTTTTGGATATTGGTTAGGCAACATTATTAATACGGTAAGGCTATATTTTGATTATATTTTATTTTATTCATTCCGCTATGAGATAATTTCTGAGCTCTGATATGTTTTGTGTCTCTGTCTTTTCTGCAGGATACTAGAGCACAACAATTTGAGTTTCAATAGATTGGAATTTTGAAAAAAAAAATCAGTTTTCAGAATTTGGGTTGTTACAATATATCTCATGTAAACCATCTGAATCGATTTCAACATCCCTCAAGCACAAGCCACAAAGGTCTAAATTAATATCAGACAAGCACCCAAGGAACAACTCCTTCGATGTTGGACAATCTATATGAGATGTTTCAAACAAAGCGACCAATCATCCGTGACACACTCTAGCTATCACCGCCAATCCTGCTTCGAAACCATCGATAATCGTATGATGTTCGACCTTGCCATATGTCAAGGGCTAATGGTAACCCCACTCTTAGCATAAACTCCATACGCCTTTCAACGATACGTATGCATGTCCAACCTTGACAACTAGGAATTTCAACGATACCAAGGGTACTCGCCTACAACCGGTCTATTAGGTGCCCTTATCGTACCCCTACTTTAAGCCTGCTAGAACTTAAGACAACGACAATCTCTCAGCCTTTGCATCTCTAGTCATCTAACCCGATGACTTTTCATAGCTCAAGAAACCTTCTCAACCAACCATTATCCACTAACTCACGACCTTTGATTGTCACCTCATTCGTCGTTCTACGCTGATCAACGAATTCAACACTTCGAATTTTTCTACTTGAATTTACTTTGAAGTCACACCATCCCCGAGCCAATTACATCACTGCGCTGCGGCTAGGGTTGGGGGGTTACCCTCGAAAAAAAATAAATGCTCTTTTTGTATAAATCTTAGTCGTACCCGAAAAATAAAATTTTTCAGAACTGGCCCTATGCGACCGACCCTGGAATAAGGACCGATCGACCAGAGCATGGAACCGACCCCTCTTCTGACTTGTTTCCAAAGACAAGTTTTCATCCCGACCGGCCCAACCTCGACCAACCCAAAACCTGCACCACACCAATGCAACTCCGATTTCAACCAAAACTTCGCCAAACGATAAATTCGACGAAACTAACTTGCCCAATTCATCAAATATGGCCATAAACACGGTATGAAACCATTATCGACATGAATACGGCGATTTTCACCAAAATTATGCAAATCACTCCAAAATTATAATAAATGATCATATGAACAAAATTATAGATCTAACTTGGATAAACACATGAAATAGTATAAGAATTACCAGCTTAGCTTGCTAAATTAGAACCTAGGGTGATTCATATGAAAATGGACTTACCAAATTGTAGATCTAAGAAAAACGACTTGAATTTGATGAAAAACATGATCAAACACTCATACACTTGATTGAATCCATGTGAGAGATGTATATCACTCACCAATTCTCCAAATCAAAGAAAAAACAATGAATTAAGATTCCGGACAGCAAGCAGTCGGATCCAAACTCCTTGATTCAATGAACTCACCCTGGAAACGATGTAGATCTAGCCTCAAATGTTGTAGATCTTCGATTTCCTAAGCTTGAATCTCGATTTTAATGGTGGAAAGGTGTTAGAGGAAGGAGGAACATAGACCACCAAATGAGAGAATGGAGAAACCAAAATCATTTCCCATATCTCTCACCCCTATTTATAGCTTCCACAACCCACTATTGGGCCTTCCCAAATCAGCCGATTATGGCTCTTAAACCTGAACGACCAACTGAAAAACCTTAAAACAATGATTCATCCCAGACCGCTGAGCCAAATCTTTAATGTAACCACTCTACGGAATGGCAATCATCATTTCCTTTCCAATGGCTCAGGTCTCATTACCAAATTTGACCTGAGTCAAAAGTCATTCCCTGTGCATGGCTGACAAGGGAAAAATGGTCACAAACAAAATTGGTAAAAATTGGACATGTCTCACATCCCCATAAGCAACATAATAAAATATGAGAATGGCCCAACCCTTAGGGAATAAAATAAAAATATTTTACGATCCTTCGATACGTAAAATGCGGGCTGTTCAGATACTATATGCATACTTATAATGAGTGCAAGATAGGGATAAAGTGACTAGGTATATGTATACTTATAAATAAATCACATAAAGAGAGAAATTTGTGCCCAGTAAGTTTCAAATGGAAGAAGGAGGATGTAGCATTAGAAATATGTTGTGCACATACTAACTAAACTTTTTGCACGCAATAAGAAATCAATGCCATAGGTGTGACAAAAGATAAAAAAGGGAAAGATTAAAGCAACCTTTCCTGTCTATAATTAACCACCTTAGCTTTAGGATAATTTTTTGTGCAAAATTAGAAAAGGGACAAGGGTGCATAGCTGTTTGTCATTTAATAATTTTTGATAATAATATCAATTAGGGTAAAATAGACAATAGTTAGCCAACCAATGATGGAATAAATAGGTAGTGGCCAGGCTATGTTAGTCTAATATACATTTTCTCTAAAATAAATATAAAAAGAAGAATGGAAGGCAGCAGCAAACATAACAGTTTAAGCTGTATAAAGATCCGATTTAGGAGCTTAGAAAAAAAGGAAAATATAGGTGAGCATTTCCACTTAATATATAGCAATAAATCCTATTCAAGGCAGCCTAATTTCAAAAGAAATGTATGCAAGTTTGTGTAATGTTGGTTTTGAAAAATTTTAAATAGAATTATCATGATTTGGTCCAGATAATTGGATGGTAATAATTTTAATGTTGTTGATATTTATGCATGGAAATTCCTCTTTAAAAAAAATCTGTTCACTAGCGATTTCTGTCAAATTTAAATATTTTATTCAAGGAAGTGATACAGAGCCAACTTTTGAATGGATGAATTAGGGCCATCTTCCTTATATTTATGCTATTAAAATGTGGTCTAAGCTATAAGGGTGTAGGAATATAGGGTAAGAGACACTGCTTAAGTCCTATAACCAATTAAAATCAGGAACTGGGGTGCACTGAAATCTTCATATGTTTAGCTCTTGATTTCCACATAATTTATAAATATTAAATAATGTGATTTAGTTGGGTTTGCAAAATAAAGGAAGTTTAACTAAAGCACAGGCAATAGGAAAGGGGGCTTCAGGGTGTGCCTTAGTAATAAAACACTCATGGCCAAATTTTAGCATCAAAGCATATTTTAGAAAATAGGTATATATGAATACAATGTTTATATTATTGTTGCATATTTTAGATATATGTGTTTGACTGCTTCCAGTGCTAAGTATGAGTGATTATGTTTGTTGGTTGTTTTGTTTTGTTGCTGTGATGAATTAATACTCTTAGGTAGTATGATATAAATAAGGAAAATAAATAAATAAACAAATCTTCCGAGTGATAATATGGCTCAAATTTGATGAGCACCTTGATTAGCTTAGCATGGGGAATAATGCAAGCTTACACATGGATTGTTTATATCAAGGGATCCGAGTGTGCTGGTGTAATTGATAGAGCACACAAAGTTCACCAGTGAATTTAAGCGATAGGGTTTGATCTTGATAAGTCTAAAATGATATATAAAGTAGGACCTAATATATGGCAAGGGAATGTGCTGAGGGTAGGTTGATATAAGTTGAAATGGTTTGGTTATAAATTGATTTCTTTGGTGCTTATGCTTGATTGAAATCTGAATTTATTTTATATGTTGATCTTGGTATCTGATGTACGTGAATGGGGAATCATGCATAAATTGATACCTAGTTGTAATAGTTTCATTATTGGATACATAGACAGATACACCAGAAAAATCATGTAAATGAAGTTGACATACTCGCTTTGACCTGCATATACGAATAAAAAACCTACTGGGTAGCAAGTAGATGGGCTAAGAGTGGAATGAGGGATGCTGGATTAATCTGATCTATGGAATGAGGTTAGTGTGCTTTTGCATGTTGGATGTTTGAGTTAATTTATGTGTTGTACCATGTAACCAATGTAAAATTGACTATGAATACTCTGATAATTGCAGATGTACAACATCCTTAAATAAGCATAAGAGGAACTGCTTGTAACTAGGGCTGTCAATTTCCAACACGACCCGTGACCCGACCCGAAACTCACACGGAAATTAGCAGGTTAATCCGACCTGTTTAGTTAGCGGGTCATTTTCGGGTCAACCCGAATTTGACCCGTTTATAAACGGGTGGGTTTAGAGTTGACCCGCTAACACGATTTTGACCCGCCAAACCCGATTATATGTTGTGTCTCTTCCATATTATTAGTCTTTTATGTATATTGTTAGTGTTAAACTTTTATGTATTTAGTAATCAGTATGCTCGTATATGTAAGTTGTTATATTTTACTAATTTATTCTTCTATGTTATTAGTTATATTTTACTTATAACAACTGTATCTTTTCCATACTGGTAGTCTTTAATTTATGCAGTATGGGAATATATACTTATGCATAGAAAATAATTTTTGGATATGGTGATTTCATGCTTTATATATGTGTTGTCTGTTGGCGACTTTGCAACTTATTGCATGTTGGTGATTATATAACAGTGTGCATGTTGGTGATTTTACTTTTTGTTACTTATATTAGTAGGCAATATCTATCAATGGGTCAAACGGATAAACTTGACCCAACACGACCCGACACGACCCATTTAGTTAAACGGGTTACGCGGGATGGGTCGGGTCGGGTCAACCCGTTTATAAACGGGTCGGGTTAGGGTTGGGAAAATATGACCCGTTTAATAAACGGGTTGACCCGACCCGTTTATAAATCAACCCGAACCTGACTTGACCCGACCCAAACCCGACCAGACACAACCCATTGACAGCCCTACTTGTAACCCTATGTAATGAAGTGCTTGTCTTACCTATCTTACAAGCTTGATATCATATGTTAAGTAACCTTCTCACACCAGAAATAAGTATGACCTCTTGTTTGATTGCCTTTACAATCTTTGGGGTGTCTCGTTACTAAGGAGGCAGATCTTGGATTGTTCACAGGAATAAGTGCATGGTTTTGCAAATGTTTGAGCCGAGGGAATTGCTAAATATTAAGTTAAAGCAACATTTTTTTAAACTTATTAAAGATGCACTTTTTAAAGAGGACTTGATGTAAGATGATTGACTCCATTGTATCCTCATAGGAACTAATTTGGATGTGTTAATGTAACTGATGTAATTAAATGTTGAAATGTTTAGTTTGCTATGCAAATAAATATAGGTTGAACTGGTTAAGTTTATTTATATTATAGGATGCACAATGAAAAAAGCATAGCATATAAATAAAATGTGCATGTACTTTCTTCTTTGTTCAGCAAGGATTAGATATGAATAAATTTATATACATATAAATGATGACAGGAAACAAGGGAGTTTAAATTGGTATTTGCACAAATAAATAGATTATGTTAATTTTGTTACTTAAAATGCTCATAACATCAAGATGTAGAATTATTATGAAAATCTTAAGCATTAATTTGTGTTTATTTGATTAATTGATCTATGAATGAAGAATTTACAAGGTTAAGATGATTAATTATTTTTCTAAGAGGAATTTGGAATCTGAGGAACATGAGTATTGTAACAAAACCCAATTTGAATTAACATATAATTTATATGTCAAATAAAAATTGCAATAGCAAGCAAGACGCCCTCAATCAATTGAGGGAAGGTAGATAATGTCAAATCTTTAGAAGGAATAAGCAATTTTGACGAAGCTTAATGTAACACCCCACACCCGCTAAGGTCACTCACTAAGGGAATGCCTTAACTTCGGTGGAGTATTTTAAGTGAATATAGAACAGAAAAATTACAACAGACAGATATAAGTAATACTTGAAATTTAAAACATCATTTCATTGCAGCAGAAGGTAAACATGTTTGGTTACATATCAAAAACCAACAAGAGTCAAGTATAAAATATCCATCTCGTTAAAACATAAGTACATAATCCCACTACATACTAATAGCCATAATAGAAAAGATAATCCAGCTTTACTTCAAGAGTCCAAGCTCCAAAAGATAGATAAAGCAATCTTAATCAAAGCCCACTAGTGTTAGGCCCACTCTGATAACCTGAGGGTTGGGGAAAAGATAAAAACAACGGGGTCAGACATAAGTCTGAGTGAGCCCTATAACTTTAACAATACAATCATTAAAGTAATTAGGGTATGATCTAAACCTAGTACGGTACGACTGGGGATAAATGACTACACTAAGCAGCCAACTAGACTCAGGATGAACTAAGATAACGGTAAAGACGCGCCTATCCACCCAAGGATAAATACTACACTGCACCACCCCAGATCTACCCACCCAAGGGTAATTTCTAACTGGACCACACCAGTAATTCCTACTTAAAGGTTGATCTCTCCCAAGGACTTAGAAAAATTTACCCAGTAGTTTCGTGTACCCCTAGCTGACTACATAGGTGTCGTCTGCCCCTATCTCCACTAGATGTACCCTGTACTTAGTAATCTTAATAGTAGTCTCTTGTACCCCTAGCTGACTACATAGGTGTCGTCTGCCCCTATCTCCACTAGGTGTACCCACTACTCCCATTCGATCGGCTCTGCAACGTAGATACCCGTGCTGGCCCAACAGTGGGGTGTATCACTCCCCAAATGTAACAACCCGTAAAATCTGGGCCAGTTTAAAATTTTTATTTTGGCAATTTAGCGAATTTTGAATATTTAAAATGAATTATTTTAAATAATAATCGACGAAATATATATTATATATATTATGTATATAATATAATGGCCTGAATAGAACGCGCCGCGCCGCGGCAGTTCGCGAATTTCGACCATTGACTTCGAATGGACATTACGGGAGATCCGACCGTCGGATTCTCCTAAAACCGGAACCGTTGGGTTCGTATCGAAAAGAGCTTTCTAACGAATATTAGAAATTTGAAATCTAACGGTTGGATTTGGAATTATGTCCAAATCAAATTCGAAAAAGGTCGCTGTAAGTGCAGTTCGATGGCCGTTGATGGAAATCGACTGTACGGGCCTTGATAAAATTATTAAAAATAGTAATAATTTGTGTAAAATCATAAGAAATGATTTGAGAAGAATTGGGATGAAAAACTCCATATTTGAAAAGATAAAATAGATTTTTATCGAATTGAACTAGTTATTAACTAGAAAAATAATCCAATGGTTATAAGTAAATAAATTGGATTAGATTTGAATTGAAATTATCTTTGGATATTTTCGATATTGGATTCCGTGATTATACAGATATTGTGATGGGAATTTGGAAGATTTCGATATCGTTATTCCCGATATGATATCTGTTGGTTTCAGGATTTGATGTTGAATATAAGTCGATACTCTCTCTATTCAAAACCTTATATTTAATGTCAAATTTGATTGATTGATGGTTTGGATTGTGCTCGACCAGTTTATGAGCAAAATATGCTTTTACATTTAGCATTGGGTTGGGTTGAAAATATCTGTGTGCTAACGCCTTGTGAAACACTTCACGATTTGACGATAAGGTGTTTAGCGATGTTGTGTTCATTTCAAATTTAACGAATGATTGTGAAATGATATTTTTCTTAAGTGAAAAGAAATGTATTCCCGATTTTGGATAGGGAATGTTTTATAGAAATGTTTTATAAAACAGAAAGGATTTCGAGGCCCAAAACCCGATGATTTCTAAAATGATTTAGAAATGTATTATATGTTACATTGTGGTTCATCGCGTATTCAATTAGTTGCTATTGATGATGTATCTGTTTGGTGGCGGAGAATTTATTCTCTTGCTTAACACCCTTCTTTGAGACGTACGAGCTCAAAGGTTATGTGATTAATAGTGACTGATCATATGCGTGAATTACTGATGTGAAGTACTATATTTTGAAAGTACTTGTGATTATTACGTTGTGAAATGATTTTCCCTACTTCGGGATATGAAATGATTTAGTATGTGGCTAAAGATTCGGGTAACCCTGAGACTAAAAGTATGGGTGAGAGGGCGGTGTATGCTCTCCATGAGTGGGAGGTGCATCGTCGGTGTAGCCTACTCCTACGTGGGGTAGGTGCACATTTATATATCGAGTTGCGAGGTGCGTACCCTTTGCCTTGTCGATGGGGAGCACGATATTTGGTTGCATACTTGTTTGTATGCATTGTTATGTTTTGGAATTCACATTTCAAAATGGTTTGATTTGAGATCCCGAAGTGAAATTCTACTTTGATATAGAAAGTTAGATATGTATTTCAAATGATTTGAAATAAGAAATCGGGAATAAAATCCAAAGGAATAATTTCTGTAAATCGAATTGGATTTAGAAAATCTAAGTGTAGTGATTATTCTAAGTGGGTAGATTGGGATATTGCCTGTTGATTGATGCATAGTAGATCCATATATCTATATTGATTGTTGTTTATACACTGGCTTTCATGGGGGTAAACCCGTTCCGCGAAAGTGGCGTGGTCCCGTGATTTGCATTATTTTTGAACAAAGTTAACAACTGTTTTTGAGTTCTCACACCAGTCCCATGACTGACCTGTAGTTTGCTTTTCCCTTGCGAACTCGGGTGCCCCTATTTTCCACACGGGCAGTCGAGTAGTTTTATTTTGCAGATGTATTGAGCAGGATTCTGGATTGAAGCTTTAAGCTGTGTCCAGACATTTACAGTCTTCCGCTGTGTAGTTTATATTTCCGTTGTGCACTGTTTTACATTTATGTAAATTTATCTTCCGCTGTGTATTATATTTCGATATACTCTGATATTTTGTACTCTGATGTAACATTATTATGATGTTTATTGAAGTCTTCTGTTATTTGTCTTGATGTGTTGTATACCCAAAGTTAGCGTATGCGGGATTCGAACGGTCTTGGTCGGTTTAGCGATCGATTAGGTCCGGGCGAAACCCGTTGTCGTTACACGTGGTATCAGAGCTTTGGTTAAACTCAAATCTTTAGGGTACAACTCATTAGAACTGAACAAAAGACTCATCAGAGGTAGGATTAGTAGTGTCCTATAAAAGAATCCTCATTAGAGATAGAATCAGTAGCATTCTAGAATGAGTCGAGAGTTATTTGTTTATAAATAACGTATTTGTGATTATATATAATCTGATTTTAGAAAATATGATTTTAAATATATAAAATTATATATTTGAAAATATAATCAATTAATTGATTGATGTTTGTGTTGTTGGTTTATTTGTTTGATAATTTTTAACCATTTAGCCAATTGAACCAAATAGTAAACTGTATTGAAAATTGGTCGCATATGCATGCATATACATATACTTACATTGAACAGGTCATAGCAAGGAGGCTAGAGCCGAGAATAAAATTTGTTTGCCCGACAAATAGGTACATGTTTACTACATAATTACTGTTTTGTTTGGGTGATGATGATTTTATGAGCCTATTGGCTAGCTGCTTGGCTTTTTCTTTTTCTTTTTGAGATCTGAAGGACCGGGGAAGCTATTTGAGATTTCCCGATGCTCCCATTGCAGGGGAGGTTATGGCGAAATTTTTCAAAAATTTAGGGTGTTAGGCAAATTTTTGAAATTTTGAAAATTCTCATAAACTGAAAAGTTGGAGAATGAAAGCCGGATCGAACGTAGTGTTGATTAATCAAACCACTTTCGACTTTGTTCCTTTTCGGGGACGAAAAGTTTTAAGTGGGGGAGATTGTAACAACCCGTAAAATCTGGGCCAGTTTAAATTTTTTATTTTGGCAATTTTAGCGAATTTTGAATATTTAAAATGAATTATTTTAAATAATAATCGACGAAATATATATTATATATATAATATAATGGCCTGAATAGAACGCGCCGCGCCGCGGCAGTTCGCGAATTTCGACCATTGACTTCGAATGGACATTACGGGAGATCCGACCGTCGGATTCTCCTAAAACCGGAACCGTTGGGTTCGTATCGAAAAGAGCTTTCTAACGAATATTAGAAATTTGAAATCTAACGGTTGGATTTGGAATTATGTCCAAATCAAATTCGAAAAAGGTCGCTGTAAGTGCAGTTCGATGGCCGTTGATGGAAATCGACTGTACGGGCCTTGATAAAATTATTAAAAATAGTAATAATTTGTGTAAAATCATAAGAAATGATTTGAGAAGAATTGGGATGAAAAACTCCATATTTGAAAAGATAAAATAGATTTTTTTCGAATTGAACTAGTTATTAACTAGAAAAATAATCCAATGGTTATAAGTAAATAAATTGGATTAGATTTGAATTGAAATTATCTTTGGATATTTTCGATATTGGATTCCGTGATTATACAGATATTATGATGGGAATTTGGAAGATTTCGATATCGTTATTCCCGATATGATATCTGTTGGTTTCAGGATTTGATGTTGAATATAAGTCGATACTCTCTCTATTCAAAACCTTATATTTAATGTCAAATTTGATTGATTGATGGTTTGGATTGTGCTCGACCAGTTTATGAGCAAAATATGCTTTTACATTTAGCATTGGGTTGGGTTGAAAATATCTGTGTGCTAACGCCTTGTGAAACACTTCACGATTTGACGATAAGGTGTTTAGCGATGTTGTGTTCATTTCAAATTTAACGAATGATTGTGAAATGATATTTTTCTTAAGTGAAAAGAAATGTATTCCCGATTTTGGATAGGGAATGTTTTATAGAAATGTTTTATAAAACAGAAAGGATTTCGAGGCCCAAAACCCGATGATTTCTAAAATGATTTAGAAATGTATTATATGTTACATTGTGGTTCATCGCGTATTCAATTAGTTGCTATTGATGATGTATCTGTTTGGTGGCGGAGAATTTATTCTCTTGCTTAACACCCTTCTTTGAGACGTACGAGCTCAAAGGTTATGTGATTAATAGTGACTGATCATATGCGTGAATTACTGATGTGAAGTACTATATTTTGAAAGTACTTGTGATTATTACGTTGTGAAATGATTTTCCCTACTTCGGGATATGAAATGATTTAGTATGTGGCTAAAGATTCGGGTAACCCTGAGACTAAAAGTATGGGTGAGAGGGCGGTGTATGCTCTCCATGAGTGGGAGGTGCATCGTCGGTGTAGCCTACTCCTACGTGGGGTAGGTGCACATTTATATATCGAGTTGCGAGGTGCGTACCCTTTGCCTTGTCGATGGGGAGCACGATATTTGGTTGCATACTTGTTTGTATGCATTGTTATGTTTTGGAATTCACATTTCAAAATGGTTTGATTTGAGATCCCGAAGTGAAATTCTACTTTGATATAGAAAGTTAGATATGTATTTCAAATGATTTGAAATAAGAAATCGGGAATAAAATCCAAAGGAATAATTTCTGTAAATCGAATTGGATTTAGAAAATCTAAGTGTAGTGATTATTCTAAGTGGGTAGATTGGGATATTGCATGTTGATTGATGCATAGTAGATCCATATATCTATATTGATTGTTGTTTATACACTGGCTTTCATGGGGGTAAACCCGTTCCGCGAAAGTGGCGTGGTCCCGTGATTTGCATTATTTTTGAACAAAGTTAACAACTGTTTTTGAGTTCTCACACCAGTCCCATGACTGACCTGTAGTTTGCTTTTCCCTTGCGAACTCGGGTGCCCCTATTTTCCACACGGGCAGTCGAGTAGTTTTATTTTGCAGATGTATTGAGCAGGATTCTGGATTGAAGCTTTAAGCTGTGTCCAGACATTTACAGTCTTCCGCTGTGTAGTTTATATTTCCGCTGTGCACTGTTTTACATTTATGTAAATTTATCTTCCGCTGTGTATTATATTTCGATATACTCTGATATTCTGTACTTTGATGTAACATTATTATGATTTTTATTGAAGTCTTCTGTTATTTGTTCTGATGTGTTGTATACCCAAAGTTAGCGTATGCGGGATTCGAACGGTCTTGGTCGGTTTAGCGATCGATTAGGTCCGGGCGAAACCCGTTGTCGTTACACGTGGTATCAGAGCTTTGGTTAAACTCAAATCTTTGGGGTACAACTCATTAGAACTGAACAAAAGACTCATCAGAGGTAGGATTAGTAGTGTCCTATAAAAGAATCCTCATTAGAGATAGAATCAGTAGCATTCTAGAATGAGTCGAGAGTTATTTGTTTATAAATAACGTATTTGTGATTATATATAATCTGATTTTAGAAAATATGATTTTAAATATATAAAATTATATATTTGAAAATATAATCAATTAATTGATTGATGTTTGTGTTGTTGGTTTATTTGTTTGATAATTTTTAACCATTTAGCCAATTGAACCAAATAGTAAACTGTATTGAAAATTGGTCGCATATGCATGCATATACATATACTTACATTGAACAGGTCATAGCAAGGAGGCTAGAGCCGAGAATAAAATTTGTTTGCCCGACAAATAGGTACATGTTTACTACATAATTACTGTTTTGTTTGGGTGATGATGATTTTATGAGCCTATTGGCTAGCTGCTTGGCTTTTTCTTTTTCTTTTTGAGATCTGAAGGACCGGGGAAGCTATTTGAGATTTCCCGATGCTCCCATTGCAGGGGAGGTTATGGCGAAATTTTTCAAAAATTTAGGGTGTTAGGCAAATTTTTGAAATTTTGAAAATTCTCATAAACTGAAAAGTTGGAGAATGAAAGCCGGATCGAACGTAGTGTTGATTAATCAAACCACTTTCGACTTTGTTCCTTTTCGGGGACGAAAAGTTTTAAGTGGGGGAGATTGTAACAACCCGTAAAATCTGGGCCAGTTTAAAAATTTTATTTTGGCAATTTTAGCGAATTTTGAATATTTAAAATGAATTATTTTAAATAATAATCGACGAAATATATATTATATATATATTATATATATAATATAATGGCCTGAATAGAACGCGCCGCGCCGCGGCAGTTCGCGAATTTCGACCATTGACTTCGAATGGACATTACGGGAGATCCGACCGTCGGATTCTCCTAAAACCGGAACCGTTGGGTTCGTATCGAAAAGAGCTTTCTAACGAATATTAGAAATTTGAAATCTAACGGTTGGATTTGGAATTATGTCCAAATCAAATTCGAAAAAGGTCGCTGTAAGTGCAGTTCGATGGCCGTTGATGGAAATCGACTGTACGGGCCTTGATAGAATTATTAAAAATAGTAATAATTTGTGTAAAATCATAACAAATGATTTGAGAAGAATTGGGATGAAAAACTCCATATTTGAAAAGATAAAATAGATTTTTATCGAATTGAACTAGTTATTAACTAGAAAAATAATCCAATGGTTATAAGTAAATAAATTGGATTAGATTTGAATTGAAATTATCTTTGGATATTTTCGATATTGGATTCCGTGATTATACAGATATTGTGATGGGAATTTGGAAGATTTCGATATCGTTATTCCCGATATGATATCTGTTGGTTTCAGGATTTGATGTTGAATATAAGTCGATACTCTCTCTATTCAAAACCTTATATTTAATGTCAAATTTGATTGATTGATGGTTTGGATTGTGCTCGACCAGTTTATGAGCAAAATATGCTTTTACATTTAGCATTGGGTTGGGTTGAAAATATCTGTGTGCTAACGCCTTGTGAAACACTTCACGATTTGACGATAAGGTGTTTAGCGATGTTGTGTTCATTTCAAATTTAACGAATGATTGTGAAATGATATTTTTCTTAAGTGAAAAGAAATGTATTCCCGATTTTGGATAGGGAATGTTTTATAGAAATGTTTTATAAAACAGAAAGGATTTCGAGGCCCAAAACCCGATGATTTCTAAAATGATTTAGAAATGTATTATATGTTACATTGTGTTTCATCGCGTATTCGATTAGTTGCTATTGATGATGTATCTGTTTGGTGGCGGAGAATTTATTCTCTTGCTTAACACCCTTCTTTGAGACGTACGAGCTCAAAGGTTATGTGATTAATAGTGACTGATCATATGCGTGAATTACTGATGTGAAGTACTATATTTTGAAAGTACTTGTGATTATTACGTTGTGAAATGATTTTCCCTACTTCGGGATATGAAATGATTTAGTATATGGCTAAAGATTCGGGTAACCCTGAGACTAAAAGTATGGGTGAGAGGGCGGTGTATGCTCTCCATGAGTGGGAGGTGCATCGTCGGTGTAGCCTACTCCTACGTGGGGTAGGTGCACATTTATATATCGAGTTGCGAGGTGCGTACCCTTTGCCTTGTCGATGGGGAGCACGATATTTGGTTGCATACTTGTTTGTATGCATTGTTATGTTTTGGAATTCACATTTCAAAATGATTTGATTTGAGATCCCGAAGTGAAATTCTACTTTGATATAGAAAGTTAGATATGTATTTCAAATGATTTGAAATAAGAAATCGGGAATAAAATCCAAAGGAATAATTTCTGTAAATCGAATTGGATTTAGAAAATCTAAGTGTAGTGATTATTCTAAGTGGGTAGATTGGGATATTGCATGTTGATTGATGCATAGTAGATCCATATATCTATATTGATTGTTGTTTATACACTGGCTTTCATGGGGGTAAACCCGTTCCGCGAAAGTGGCGTGGTCCCGTGATTTGCATTATTTTTGAACAAAGTTAACAACTGTTTTTGAGTTCTCACACCAGTCCCATGACTGACCTGTAGTTTGCTTTTCCCTTGCGAACTCGGGTGCCCCTATTTTCCACACGGGCAGTCGAGTAGTTTTATTTTGCAGATGTATTGAGCAGGATTCTGGATTGAAGCTTTAAGCTGTGTCCAGACATTTACAGTCTTCCGCTGTGTAGTTTATATTTCCGCTGTGCACTGTTTTACATTTATGTAAATTTATCTTCCGCTGTGTATTATATTTCGATATACTCTGATATTCTGTACTCTGATGTAACATTATTATGATGTTTATTGAAGTCTTCTGTTATTTGTTCTGATGTGTTGTATACCCAAAGTTAGCGTATGCGGGATTCGAACGGTCTTGGTCGGTTTAGCGATCGATTAGGTCCGGGCGAAACCCGTTCTCGTTACACCAAAGTGGCAACCCGATACAATCAATGGTGCACGGCTTATACCTACACGATGCAACAACGTCTTACCTACCAGCCCGGGTCCACACACGCATATGAAACCCGTTGGACTTGCGTTGCCACCGCTAACCCATTTTGGCCTCTTATAGTCAAGCCCAGTAAGCGTGTCCCGTCCTCGACATGGGTCGAGCCCAATAAGATACATATGGGTTACTGGTTGAAATGGGCCCCCACAAGCTACCCACCTAAGCTTGTCACTTTATCTAGTGCATCCCACTTAACCCTTTTCTAATAATCATGTCCACTTACATGTTTAATGTTTGGTTAAGTCATCTAATCATATTTCAATTGCCACTCAAGGCACCCACTAGATTTCCTCATGCCACCCAAGGCACTTACTTGATTTCCACATGCCACCCAAGGCACTTACTTAACCCTTTAATCATGTTTAATTACATGTTCCACTTTGGTTAAGTATTCTAATCTTATCTTCTATTGCCACCCAAGGCAACCATTAGATTTTCCCTATGCCACCCAAGGCACTTACTTAACCCTTTAATCATGTTTAATTACATGTTCCACTTTGGTTAAGTATTCTAATCTTATCTTCTATAGCCACCCAAGGAAACCATTAGATTTTCCCCATGCCACCCAAGGCACTTACTTAACCCTTTAATCAAGTTTAATTACATGTTCCACTTTGGTTAAGTATTCTAATCTTATCTTCTATTGCCACCCAAGGCAACCATTAGATTTTCCCCATGCCACCCAAGGCACTTACTTAACCCTTTAATCATGTTTAATTACATGTTCCACTTTGGTTAAGTATTCTAATCGTATTTTCTATTGCCACCCAAGGCAACCACTAGGTTTTTCCACATGCCACCCAAGGCACTTACTGGATTTCCACATGCCACCCAAGGCACCCACTTAACCCCTCATGCCCCACTACATGCTTATCTGGTTAAGTGTTTCTTAATTGATTAAGAACGTAACCGTTGTAAAGACCTCTCACATTAGACTATCTTTTATGGCAGCTGGATTTGTCGGTCGGTTCCGGGCAGCCTTACGCCATAACCGAGTCTAACCTCGTGTCTTTACACTTGTCACGTAATTAGTTTGTGCCTAAGACCTCTCACATTGGGCCAATCATTTGTAGCCGCTGGATTTGTCGGTCGGTTCCGGGCAGTCTTATGCTACAAAAGGGTCCAACCTCGTGTCTTAGTCGATTAATTACACCTAATTAATCACCCCCATAATTTGTATTAATTATCCCTAATTAATTACAAATTTAACGATGTACATAATTGACTCAATTATGTCCATCCACTTTATGGTATGCATAATCATACCTACATCATTTCATTAACATGAATATTAACCCCATCGTTCCCCACGTAATTCGCTAACATGACATACTTAAAAGGGAAGATTCATCACACATACAATGGGTTCAACTTGCATAACATTAGCATCAACATGGGTTTAAAAGGTGTCAACATGCGTATAGCATCAAACCCAACTAGCATAAATAATCAACCCAAACTTGCATGAATCACATATGTCATAAAGAGGTTAACTTGCATAAGTTACTTATGTCACACAAAGGGGTAAACTTGCATATGTATGTATGACATACAAAGGGGTTAACTTGCATATGTATGCATCTCATACAAAGGTGTAAACTTGCACATGTTACTTACATATAATCAAACACCAAACTTGCATAACATGTCATATATGAACTTGCATATAATCAAACACCAACTTGCATACATATCATATATGAACTTGCATATAATCAAACACCAAACTTGCATAACATGTCATATATGAACTTGCATATAATCAAACACCAAACTTGCATAACATGGTGTCATAATGGATCAATGTTTATCATAGCGATTTGCATAACTAGCATCATGAACACATAGCCTAAAACTTGCATAACTTGCATAACATCATGATCACCTAGCATATGACTTGCATAACTTGCATAACATCATGATTACATAGCATATGACTTGCATAACTTGCATAACATCATGATCACATAGCATATGACTTGCATATCTTGCATAACATCATGATCACATAGCATATGACTTGCATAACTTGCATAACATCATGAATACATAGCATATAATTTGCATAACATCATGAACACATAGCGTATAACTTGCATAACTTCATGAACACATAGCATATAACTTGCATAACATCATGAACACATAGCATATGATAACATAACTTGCATTGATCCACATTCATAGCCATAACCTCATTATATCCTATCATAATCATTTCAACAATTGGTCATTAAGGCTATAGAAACTCACAACTTGTTGATTAGCACTCCTATGAAGAAGATTAAGTTGCTAGAGTTGATTAGAAGTTGATTTAAGAAGCTATCTTCCTCTTTAATTTGATGGAGGCTCCTTCAAGTTGCATTTTGATGGCATAACAACGTTGTCTCCAATTTTAGTATGAATTAGGGTAGTCTTAGGGTGTATTTATAGAATTAGGATTTAGTTTAGGCCCTTAGATTAACCCTAGATTAAGTTAGAGCCGTCAGATTTCGTCACAAGCCCTAGAACATAGCCCAAACCCCATCAGGTTGCACCCAGGTCACACAGACCGACAGGGGGGGTCGACCCCTGGGTCGACCCCTAGGGAGGGGGTCGACACCCATGTCAACCCCTGGGTCGACTCCCTCAGTCTGGCGGTAATTTTCCCGCCTCTTCTGAAATGTGAAATCTGAATATTTAAATCTGTTTGAATTTTCTGAAAACTTCTTCGGGCCTTAACTGGGTCATACGGACTTCGATTTTCGAAAACTCGGACTCTATTTCGCGTATTTTTCCGAGACGAACGCAATGGCATAGCCCGTTTCCCCTAATTCATATTTTAAAATTTAATTCTGTCCTGTTTTATATTATAGCAAGTTATTCAATCATACGGGGTGTTACACTTAATAAAAGGCTATGTGTGAAGAAGCATACATATTTATAAAAGTAAGATGAGCACGTATAGATATGCATGCTGGCACTATTATATATATGTGTGTGTGTGTGTGAGTGTGAGAGAGAGAGAGAGTGTGTGTGTGTGTATACCCATGAGACAACTATATGCGTACATATAGTATATAGGCTAACATGTTGGGTAAAAGATACTTAAAATACTCTGCATCTATTAATCAATAAATTAGTCATATTTGGATGCATAAAAGGGGTAATGTTTTGATATAGTACCTTTTCCGTTTTACAACCTAATGGGTTTAAACAGAGACCAAATATTCATCAGTTTTGCATAGTATTATGCTTGAATAAAATTGAAATATCATGGAAATATCTAGTTGAACTTTAGTGTAATTAGAAGTATGATTTTACTTAGGCATTGTAACGTAGGACTTGGGTAATTTGTTATTTTGAACTAAAAGTGTAATATGTGCAATGTTGAAGTATCCAGCCATTATCTTCAGCATTGAACATGATTTTTAATGGAGTTTAAAGTGTATTAAGAATGAACCTATAAGTTTTGTTTAAGCTGAACATCACCTCTTAAACTTGTATATGAGGAAATGATTTAAATATATTTATATATCCCCTTAATGGCGACAGGTGAAAACTTCTCCTGCTTTCACCATGCGTGAGCATCCTTTCAACCTTCTTTAAATCGCTTCTTCTCACCACTTTGTTTCTGCAAATTTCAACGATTTCTTCATCGATAAAACATTTGATTTCCATTTGATTTTCACCTTTATTTCATCTTATAACCCTAATTTTCACGAAGTGTCAGATCTATTAATCTACCATTAGATCTATATTCTGGTTCGATCTTCATCTATTCAGTCTGTCAGATCTGATTAGTTTGAGCTTGGATTATAAAGACATCATTAATTTGGGATTCGGCATGGCCGGCGCAACTGAATCAGCTTCAGTTCAAAGTTATCCAACCGATCTTCCATTTTCGAGCTAGTTTAAGATCAGTTGATTTGGGTAAGATTATTTTTGTATAGATCTTGGTATAATGGATTCCGAGTAGTTTTAATGTCTCGTTCATACTAGTTATTAATAGTCCTGTTATATAACTTGGTTGGTTTATTTTGGTTTTCTTGAGTTGGATTTATACATCTTTAGGGAAAGTCACCGTTTCTTATGAGTTTTTCTCCAGTCACCTTTCTATTTGATGATGACTTCCGTTGATTCATAAAGTTATTTTTAGGATCAAGGAAGTTTTTAGTATTTTAATCAGTACTTCAGCAAGTTAATAAACCTCACGTTACTCGTTTATGAGATTGGAATCAATGTTTGGATACTGGATTGTTTTGAGGGTGTTTGGTTGAATGTCCATGAGTAGCGGTTATTGATTTACATCTGTTTATTCTTGTCCTCTATTTCACGTTCTCCAGTACATCATGTATCCTAATGAAAATGATCAAAGTATGGTCGATTGGTTAGATTGTTTGGATTTAACATGTTGATAACTCATAGTAGGCAGATCAGGGCAAATGTTTTTGGTTTGTAGATGGCACTTGGATTCCTTTTAATGTATATAAGAAATCTAATTTTGGTACTAAGATTGATTTACAGTTGTTTGTGAATCATCAACTAGACTTAGTGATCGGAATTGGATTTTCTTTTAGGATTTTAGTTTTTACTGAATGTAGGTGCTATCTACACTTATATGCTGTTTTGATGTGCATTTTACAAATTTTTGTGGCTAAAAGTGCTACTTTGGATTATGGAATGGAGATCGATTGCTTTATTGTTGAGACTTCAGCTGGTTATATAAGCTGCTCATCTGAAATTGGGTGAGATTGATAGGTACTATGAAAATTCGTAGATAGATATGAGTAAAAGTGGAAACTGGTCATATTTGTTGGTTTGATGCAACTGGGGTAGTTGAAGTTCTTCAAGCGTTAGCAATTTGGTTGGTTTTCACATGGTTTTCAGAAATTTGGTGTCTCAATTTTGAGAGAAGTGATGTTCAGTTTTACTGCAATAGTTTGTTATAAGTAAATGAAGCTACTGCATGCAGTGATCTAGTATTTTCTAGCATCTCTCTTTACTGTTGCCAAGTAGGGGCAGAGGTCAATTCGGCCTGTTGTAGTTTGAAGGAATGGTGACAGCTCACATACACCATTAATTTGGCCAAAATGATTATGAACATGGATTCTTTTATGCAAGTATTCTTTCTGACTTCAGTATCACCAAGGAAAAACATGAGACTGGATTCTACTTGTTATTGAGGGAGAACAAGCTCAGGAGGAGTAATTGGTTCCGGGAGGTGCAGTCTGCTGCACGTTATTGCGGGATATTGGCTTAATCATGGGCCAAACTTATGTCATTGTTTTTCTTTAGTTACTTTACTTGTATTTCTTGTTTTATGTTTTTGATGTATCATGTACTATTTTTTTAGTATAATAAAGTGAACCAATTTTCAATATATATATATATATATATATATATCCTGGGCTACATAGTCGATATAAGCTCCGACTTTGACTATTGGCAATATGGTGTTGGTGATCATATGCTTGACTTGTTTTTAGCTATTATTGTTGGTGTATCTAGAAGGAAAGAAATGCTTATGCATTCGACAGACCCATGCATTATTTTTGGGAACATGTAGGCATATCTTATACTTATTTCATGCATGGATAGGTCCATCCCGCTCGGTGCTTTTAGGCTCACCATCCCTCAGGCGAACAGTCTAGTGGAGTCCTTTGGAATCACAAGTAATGATCCAACTTTCTTATCTAATTTTAACTTTCTTATCCCGTTCATATCTAATTTTAACTTTCTTATAAATAATCGAATTCCATTTTATTAATTCGTGTTTAATATTTGATTTCGAATATGAATTTACAATTACCAATCACTTATCCAAAGTTAACCCGATTCAAACTTGATTAACTAATTCTTATTCTACTTAGTTAATTCTACTTAATAATTAAAATATTATTTTTGTTTCCAAGAAAACATGTCATTTACCCCATTTGAGTTCAATATTTATTTGACAACTCAAGTCATGATTTTTAAAATAGAAAATCCAAATTTGATTAACATAAAATCCTTCGATTTAATTTATTTAATTATTATAATTTATAAACGATTATAGCATTGTTTTTCTGAAAATTTTATTTTGATATAACTCAAAATCTGCAAGATGAAATAAAGAATTTTCTCTTCCATTAGAAAACTATCATCCAATAAGTCTGAACGTTTCTTATTTCATCGAAATCCAACTTAAATTAAGTTTTATATACTCAATTGAAGTTCGAATCGTCAATTTATAAAATACTACGTTGCGGCGAGTTCGTTTTAATTAAATTAAATATAAACGTTTAAACTTCGTTTATAAACAAATTTCAACTCCATTTTCAATATTTTTAAAATAAATCAGGCCCGTTATCCAAATCTAACTTAACAATTCCGATTGTCATGACTCATCGATTATTTTATTTCATATTCATAACTCATTTATGAATTTATTCAAAATTCAAATTCTATATTCAATTCCAATCCACCTTAAGTTAAATTATTTATAAAATTCGATATAACTGAATTTTGATTATAAATTCCATTTATGGGAATAAACAATTAATTCAACATCCTTTACCATTACAAACTAATATCATCCCTTGATAATAGTGAAGTCGTCCAAGTTAGGGTATTTTATTTACCTCTCAGACCTTGACCAATAAAGTTCTTTTCTTGAGATAGATAAAATATTGTAATACAAAACTCGATTTAATTCTCAACCTTTATTCCATTTCTTAGATTTGGAAATCTATTTCCAAGTTACTCGATGAAAATTACTTCATCACATTTATAAACGTTGTTTACAAACTAACTTCCCTATTTCATATCTTAAAATAAACTTCCAATTTAAACTCCACTTTAAACTTGATTCCCATTTTATTTCATTATTATAAATTGATGGATTTATTTCAATTCAGTTACATTCTGAACATCGGAAATAATTTCATCGTTTCCTTTTGAAACGATTACCAATTCCCTTTTTGAATTCATACTTGAATTCACATTTCCCAATTATCCAACGATAATTTATTTCATTACATTTATTTACATCGATATAAATTGACTACTTGTTTTATTATTAAAAACAAGCTTATTTTCCTAGCACATTCGAAATTCATTTTCTATTTAGAAAAATAGATTTTCCTTTTAAAATCCCAAAATCCATTTTCATGATATTATAAAATGCCAATATTTTAGGGCCAGTGATATTCAAACATCCAAATACACAAACCATCAATCCAATTCAACATATCACACATATATAAATACGTAAACAAACAATAATAAATTTGTGGAATCCAGTTGGATCTCTCCAACCTGTTTTCCTTGCATCCATAGATGTTAGCCAACATAAATAATACGTATCCTGCTTTAAGGTAGGATATCGAGATATGAAGGTCATCCACTGTATATATTGTGGGATGCATAGGGTCATCCGCCAGTGGTACTTCGGGAAATATCAAATATATATAATAGCCACAACTACCAAGCCTAAATATAACTAATATATAATAACCACAATTCATCAATAAACAACAATGCAAACAATCAACCAACAACCAGCATATAAATATTTATATTAAATAAAAGTTCAATTATAATAAATTATAATCGAACCAGAGAGCGAGTTTACTTACCTTAATTTTTATTGTGATCTATTCCAATTTGCTTTCACTGCGTAGGCTACGACAACACAAATTCAACATGAAAAATCTCATTTGCTTGAATCTGATATTCTACTAGCTAGTTATTACGATTATAAAATAATATGTGGTTTAATTTACCACGTAAACAATTTATTTCATTAACAAATTTTACCTTAATTAATTGTAAAAATCCTTCTTCTTCCCTTTTCTAGCATCAACTGCATGTAAACTCCATTAACCCCATCAACTTGAATCTCAAAGCATTTTAAACATCACCACCTTTAAGAACTCACCCACTGAACTGCCTCAACATGAAATTGTAGCTAATTCCCATCCTATTCTCTACCGTCTATCACTTATCATCACCAATGCCCCAGGTCTGAAACCCCATGCCATCATTTTTCGACCCCATCTCACACTGCAGCAACTTCACTAAAACATCATATAATCCTTTTTTTAGACTTTCGAAAGTGGCTTCTCCTCAACTAACCATTATCCAGCCCCTAATCAAATTTCCATACCACCTGAAACCATGCTTCAACAACTTCCTCCAACTCAAGACACACGACAGTAAACCCAATCATCACCTATAGGTCAATGTCGACCGCTACTCCAACATTTGTTTGTCGATCCCAATCGCACGGTTCAACCCAAAACATCACAAAAATCCCAAATTAACGTTGATTGAAATTAGTTCAATCGAATTCAGTTTGCCTCAATCAAAATCGAACTCCACCAACATTTCACTTCGATGCCTACAGGGATGAACGATACCTATTTTAGCCCTAAAATCGATTGTTGCCCGAAGTCGGCCTCCCATGAATTTGTGATTCATCTTCTTTATAGCTCGCAAGCGCTTCAAGCTTGGTCTCCAACATCTGGGAACATCGCGATTTTAATTCGCGTTTTCTGATGGAATTTCTTGTTTTTTTTAATATTATAATTACAGATCGAAGGCGTTGATTTTGATTGACTAGAAGGGAGAAACAAATGAGGGGAATGGAAATACTTTGTTGGTTTAAGACAATGGAGGTAACAAATGTAGTTGCTTGATTTATAGGTGCAAAGGGAAAACAACGAGTATGCACCATTATTATTTTTGTTTCCTTGATATCAAAGTTGGGAGGCAATTTTTACTACCCGTGAAAAACAGTAGGCCAACACGATTTTCAATTTGAGGACTGCGGAGAGGTTGACTGAATAAAATTTTGATTTTATTTTATTATATATAATATTTCAAAATATCTTGTGGGCCTAACTTGCAATTCTGAACCACTATTTTAATGTAACGACAGACCTTTCTAACATTATTTTCTATTCTGGACTCAAGGGAGCGGGATCTGAAATTAAATTTGATTGTATGAAAAGATAACAAATTTAAATTCAAGATTAATATTAAATTCAATTGATTAAAATATAATCGATTTCAAAACAATTTAATCCATTGATAATAAAAATTTATTATCAGTTAAATTCAATTAAAGTTTATATTGATCGACAAAATCATTTTGATCCAGTTTTAACTGTGAATTCAATTATTTTTGTTTTCGTATTACGATAATTCAATATATTCGATATTAAATAGTGTACTGATTATTAAATCGATAAACCCAATATAAAAATCCATTTATTATTCCAATTCCATATTTAGAATAAATTAAAAAGTTTAATATTAAATGGCTAAAAATCCGAGACGTTACATATGTCAAGAATACATCTCGCTCATTTGAGTCTTCCTTCCTTTTGGATTTAGTTTATATACACCAACGTGTGTATTCAATCGGCAAACAACCCAAACTCTCACGAACAAAATATTTCCTAATACTAGGTCTACTTTGAACAACGCTTGACCTAAACTTAGTAAACAATTAAACCATACAACCAATAATCATCAAATTCCTAAACTAATATACAAGCATTCATAACAGTGATAATAAATTGAACAAAACCCATCTGTGGCAATAAAAGTGAAATATATGTCCAGATAGTCTAAATCCATCTATCAGGTCAAAATAGTGCGCAATAGAGCATAAACGGGTAAATAGTGTGCACATTAACTCGCAACTGGATAAGATGTCCTAATTATGGTCAAAACTACTCAAATTACTTTCTAGCATTTTTGTTTATCACTTTCTAGCTTCAACTATTCTAAATATTATGTTTTATAACCAGTTATCAGTTTAAAACGATAAAACTATACTATGCAAACAATTACAATCTGGTGAGAGATAATATTACTCACCTTAGTCAAATCAAACAACGTAGAGCTCGTCAATATGAGTCCATAGAATAAACAACATTTAATTCCGACCTCGCACGAAAAAGATATAACCAGTATGAGTTTTACGTTTATTTAATTTGATTCAATAGTTAAACAAGTAATTAGATTAATTTAATTACCCTAGACTATCATCTTCTCTAACGCATAATACAGACTATGCATAAATCAGTGTACAAACCCATGGTCGTGAATATTGAGCGGAAGATTTAAGTCCTAATTCTTAGTGAAACTAAGATCAGTCAAACGTACTATATTCCCGAACACTTGCTCCTCGTAGTGGTTGCCTTCACGTCTAAGTCGCACCATCGTAGGCCATTATGACCTAGAATGAACCCCACGCTGCCTCCGTACATCACATCACGCCATCGCCAACCGGTCCCCACCAAATATCCACCTAGGTGCACTGTAACAAGCAGAGATTATCCCATCCTCCCCACGCGCCAACTCCGACCGATCGCCAAGGAAAACCTAACCATAAATCTGATGTTGTTGCCACAATTAGTGCCAAACTCCATGAAGTAGTATGAGCATGGAGAGATTTATCTCACAATCTCAATGAATCTAAAATCGTGATTTTAGAATGAACGGATTTTTCGATTTGAATTTTTGAAGATATAAAAGGACGCAACCATTGCAAAATTGATGAAACAACGATAATGGGTTTTTGGGGAGGAAGCACTGTAGTTAAGATTTATAATTCACTAATTTATTCTTCTTTTATTTTGAATTCCTTTACAAAAGCAATGCCCATTTTATTTTCTTACGAGCAAATGATACATATGATCATTACGAAACTCGAAGGCGTGCATCACTACAACGATACGGTTCCAAAGGTACAAGTCCTTGGGGAGGAAGCACTATAGTTAGGATTTATATTTCACTAATTTATTCTTCTTTTATTTTGAATTCCTTTACAAAAGCAATGCCCATTATATTTTCTTATGAGCAGACGATACATATAATAATTACGAAACATGAAGGCATGCATCATCACAACGATATGGTTCCAAGGGTACAAGTCCCGTTGAAATCCGAGGCTACTGCCCGGAATGATAATTTTACATGTATTTCGAGATCGATATGGTCATCAACTGGTCTGAACTTGAAATATAGTGATCCTTATACTTTTTATTAATGCAACGAACCAAACGAACTCAAAGGAACTAGTCTCAAGTCCCGATCGTTTGTGAGAAAGCACCTATTGGAACCATCAATCGAATAATTAATGACCAATATTTTAATAAAATATTTAAATATCCAATTGTTAAAATACGGGTCGTTACACCTATAGTGTGCATAGGTTATCACTCTATGATTTAATAACAACCGATCAATGGGTAGTTTTAGGAAGATTTTCCTAATTACAATATTTTCTTATCTTGTAGAAGTGCAAATAGTCAAAAGTGGATGAGAACGGTCAACCCAATTTATAACCTTTTATGTTATCTTATATGCTCACTTTGGATGTACAAAAACACCTACCCTACCTGACACTAGAACTACTTGGCTATCAGTTTCCCTTGCTTATCAATCGTGCCAATAATCATAAAATCTCACTAGGCTTTATGTCTGACCCATTTGTCCTTCCTTCTTTTATTTTTCTTTCCCCTAGGCTCGCATGGTGAAAGTGCATAGTTCAGATTGTTTAACAATTTCTTACTTGGAGAATTTTCTTTGCAACAGATGTATTGATTCTTTCCAATTTCATTTCTTTCCATGGTTTGGTTGTATTTATGGCTACTATTTGAGGGATATGATTTATGTACTCTGATATTCTATGATTGAGATTTTCTTTCCACAAGACGTGGTATTTGGTTTCTGAAATAAATGTAATTGTATTTGGGTAATGCTAAGGGGTATGAGGTGTTTTACACGTTGACGTGGTAAATAAGCGACAAATAGTTTAGGACTCAATCGTGGGGACTAAACATGTAGTGCGCTAAGATTACTGTTTCAGACTCGTTCTAACGGCGAATGAGTACGTATGCCAGCACAGAAATAAGTGATCTAATAGAAAAATGATTACAAGCAATGGATCCTAACGATGACCGAGCGTACAGACACTGAAGCGAGAAATAAGACATCCTGGGTTCTTAGTACTACTAAATAGATGTACATTTCAATTAGTACATAGATGGTTTTAGTGCTGGAAATAAGAGACCGCAACAATTAGTTTGATTCGTACTAATAGTTCTTCCTTGGAAGGACTCTGATTTGTTGTAAGGGACACCACTGGTATGATAGGCGCTTGGAAAAGAGTATTTTAGTTGATCACAACGTAGAATAAGGAATAATTCTTAAGCAATATTTTTAAATTAAGAATTCAATGCAAACAACCATCCAATGAAATCACATTAAGAAAAAACACGAACACAGAACCTTTATAACACTTAGAACAACCTTTGAGATTATCATCACTTATTATTTCTCATTCTGATAGTTATTTTTCATTCACCAGACTTTTATATCTGATTCATTTTGTTTTTCCCTTTATTCCCATTAGGCTTATAGGGCAGTGATTGATTTCTGGTTAGTTTGAAGCACAACTTGAGAGCTCCATCTTCTTCATGTATCTTATTTCATCTTTGTATTTTCATTTGGTTCAATTATATGTTGGATTTGTTGGGAATATTTAATATGTACTTTGATTTGGTTTTATGTGAGACTGAGATGTAGAAATCTGATATTATTATGTTTTGAAATAATGGTCTTACGCAAGACTCTTTATTCAGTTGAATGTTTCCATTGTAAAATGTTTTTATTTTTACGTCTTTTGATCTTAGTCTCTGCATGTTTTACTTATATTTAGATGATTCGCGCTCTTTGACATGACTCGATAATGATATGTCAAGGGGTGTAGGCTTTCGCAATGATCATGCCTTCTCATGCCACACATGTTTAATCAAATATTTATTATAAGTTAGTAAACTCCGCTTGTGTGTCGATGAGGGTTCAATTAAATTAGTCCGAGAATTAAACAATAAAGTAAATACAATCGTTTCATACTACTTATTTTACTATATCATTTAATTCAACTTCACATTCAATCGAAAATGCGAAAAAAATTTATGAGAAAGAAATTACTTCAAAAATCTTCTTTGAAACTATAAAATTGAATATATATTATAAACTAGTAAACTCCACTTGTATGTCAATGAGGGTTTAATTGAACCAGTCCGAGATTAATCAATAAAGTATACGCAATCTTTTCATACTACTTATTTTACCAAATCATTTATATCAATTTCTTATCCAATCAAAAACATGTATTTTTTTTATGAAAAAGAAATTACTTTGAAAATCTTCTTTGAACCAATAATCGATAGTGGAAAAGAAAAGTTCACACAGACACGCGCGCACACACATAAAGAGGGAGGGTTATATGGCATCACTTTTAGGAGTATACCTTTTGCATCTGAAACAAAGTCGCTCGCTTATATGGGTGTTGGATTGTTTGGCTACAATAAAATCTTGGAGTTATGCGCAGCAATTTAGGGGTGAATGTTTAGTTAGTTTGGTTTATCCGATGATAAAACTAGTTAAATCAAACTAGAACCAATAAAAATGAAAATCAAACCAACCCATTTATGTTTGGTTGGTTTAGTTTGTCATCCTATTTACCAAACTGCAGATATTTTGTATTTTATGTTTGTAATATTAATTATAATTTGAGATAAATTATAGATACATGTAGGGGTGGGAATAAACCGCACTGTCATATGGAAAACGCCCGCACCGAAACGTAAAAGTGGTGCGGAAAACCGGACCAAAACTTCTCTATAGAACACGTACTCTAAACTAAACCGATTCAAAATGATACGGTCTTGCGGTTTGAGCTGTTGACACAACCATATTAAACCAGACTGAACAAAATAGTTGCACTACCAGTCTTATGATAGAAATATAGCTTATTCCTATCTACTATTCATTTTAACAATGCATATTCTATTTCAGGATATGTTGCTATTATATTTATAATAAACGTTATTGCAAAGGAGTAAGGTATAGTTTTAGTATAATAGTTTCTTTATCTAGTTTTGGATAAATGTGTGTAACACCCCACCTCAGCCAGGGTGGCTCTTGCAAGCAACTCTGACTTTGGTGGGGCGTTTTTAAAACAAGGTAAACATGCATAATGATATAACAAGGCAGGACATGACATATATATAAATAAACAGAGTAAGTAGATAAAACAGCGGAAGATTTTTAAACCATTTCAAAACACAAGTCTGGTACATCAAAATGTCATTTTCCCAAAGTTACAAGTCTAGATAAAAACATCATCTGATAAACTGAAATACATAGTGCTATCCCCAAATAAAAGATGATAAACCATAGCGAGCTCAATGTCCAGGCATACATGAGCTATCCAGCAAACGAGTAAGCGATCCAAGCTAAGCACCAATGTTCCCACCCTGAGAACCTGGGGGGGAAACGGAAGAAAAGAAGCGAAAGAAAACAGGTCAGTCAAAAAGACTGAGTAAGCCCTGCTACGATCAGTCTATAAACTAATAAAGTTAACAGCATGATGGAAACTGAGATGATCATAGATAACAACATACTGGCATGATAAATTAACTACAAGATAGATAGAGGTGTCAACGCATAAACAAGGTTAAGTTTTGCACCACGGTGTACTAGCAAACCAACATAACAGGTATTGATCCCTTTGCCCAAGCTTTGACCCAATAACATGAAGTGACCTTAATATAAGGTCCAGCCCAACGGTCTAGTCGATCGGCTCCCTATAAACCTAACACGTCAAGTGTTGGTATCCATATGGCCCACATATGGTTGTAGTTAGACTGTGCTGGGTCCACCTTTGGGTGTATCAAGCCCTCGGGTGTCAACCCCAGACGCTTAAGCAATAATGCACAGCCCTAACCTACTGGTACCCGTGCCTCGAGTTTGTCCAACACCGGACTACGTGCACGTCCGTAGCCCGCCTGGACCCGCACCGCTGTACCACTCAGCCATCGCCTTTTGGTCGCTTACATCCGTCCAGTAATCGTGCCATGCCCTAGCCTAGCTTCTAGGGTTGTGAATGATACCAAACTGGGATTACTGTTAGAACAGACCACGTTGCTAGGGTTTTCTAAGAGGGTTAAGTGTGGTTTAACCCCTCACTAACCATGGATTAAATTAGTTAAGTGTAACCAACAGTTCACTTCTTAACCCCATCTAATCCCTCGTATCCCCAAATTGGTTAAGTATTAGTGGACCCTGACTTAACCCTAATCATGAGGCATTAATTAATTTAATGCACCTTAACCTCTCACATTAGACCTTGTTGTGGTTACTAGTTAGGCCGGGCGGGTCCGGGTAGGTTTACACCACAACTTAGTCTAACCTCGGGTTTTGGCACCATATGACCAACTTCTCAGATTGGGTCCTATTGTTTGTAGCCACTAGTTAAGCCGGTAGGTTCCGGGTAGAATTACGCTACAAACTCAACCCAACCTCGAATTGGCCACACTTATGTTTTCTAAGTGTCATGTCCACTTTATTTCAAAACATAATTACAAGTCAACAAATGCTTGGGTAGACCTAACTTAATAGGTAAATTCCCAATCTTATATTTTCATGTATTTTAAGTTTACCCAAACCCCCCAACGTCATTCTATCGCTTACATATTCGTAATAACGCATAAAGGATAGGAAGAGGGAACTTGGCATAACATACATGATGAACTTGCATATCACAACAAACATGCATAACACGTTAGACTTGCATAACTTAGCATAGTGAACTTGCATATTACCATAAACATGCATAACATATTAAACTTGCCTAACATGGCATAGGGAACTCGTATAAACATGCTTAACTTATTAAACATGCATAACATGGTATAGTGAACTTGCATAAGCATGCATAACTTATCAAACTTGCAAATCATGTCATAGTGAACTTGCATAAACATGCATAACCCAATAAACTTGCAAATCATGGCTTAGCAAACTTGCATAAACATGCATAACTCAATAAACTTGCAAATCATGGCTTAGCATAACTCAATAAACTTGCAAATCATGGCTTAGCAAACTTGCATAAACATGCATAACTCAATAAACTTGCAAATCATGGCTTAGTAAACTTGCATAAACATGCATAACTCAATAAACTTGCAAATCATGGCTTAGTAAACTTGCATAAACATGCATAACTCAATAAACATACATAAATCCCAACTTGCATCACATATTAACTTTAGAGTTTCTAAAATGAAGGTAAGAGGGCTTACAAATATTATGAAGACACAAATCTACTAATAAAGATTGAGAAGCCCTTTATGCAAGCATAAAACCCAAAACAAAGCTCCAATAAGAAACAAAAATCCCAAAAACTCTAGCTTAGCAAATAAAACTTGCAACTTGATGATGTATGCAAGCTAATGATTCTCCATACATCTTAGAAATGCTTGTATGAACATCATATTTTCATAGGAATGATACATGAAGAGGTTGGAGGCTAGGGTTTTTAAGTGGAGGCCATTTGAGAAATCAATTTGACATAGTTTGGTTGCTAGAATGATTAATGGGGTTTTAGGGTAGGATTAGGGGCTTATTTATAGAAGATTAGAGTGTTTTTAGCCCTAGGATTAACCCTAGGTTAGTTTTGGCCCGTCAGATTTCGGAATTCTCTAGAACCAAGCCACACAACCCAGCCCAAATCAAAATGGTGCGCCAGGCAACATTGCCTGGCTACCCCCTGTCGACAGTGCTGTCGACAGGGCTGTCGACACCATAGGGACCCTGTCGACATGCGGGTCCTGGCGGGAATTTTCCCGCCTGCGCCAGTTTGCCCTAACCCTTGTTTTTTTTTATTCGAAATTTAAATCTGTTTTTACTTAGGAATTTTCTGAAAACTTCAATGGGCCTTAACTGGGTCATACGGACTCCGATTTTCGAAAACTCGGACTCTATTTCGCGTATTTTTCCGAGACGAACGCAATGGCATAGCCCGTTTCCCTTGATTCAGATTTTAGAATTAAATTCTGCCTCAATTTACATTATTACAGGTTATTGAAAATACGGGTTGTTACATTCTCCCCTCCTTAAAGGATTTCGTCCCCGAAATCTTCAAGATAGGAAAAACATATCCTACCATCCAACATCCATCTACTCAAAACATCATCCACGAGCAATCATTGTCCTTAAAGGATTCTAAATGTGGTATGAACATATGCAAAAGTGTGTGTATATGTACTTATCTAATGCAAAAATCAGGCGGTTACTGATACAGTAAACCTCCTTAATGCATATGTATGTAAATCAGGCGGTTACTGATACAGTAAACATCCTTAATGCATATGTATGTCAGTGAAATGAATCCATATGTATGCAAATTCCTAAATTCATAGTATCTATATGAGTGCACATAACATTCATCCATATGCAACATCCATGTGGTGGCACAACAAGTTTCAATCATGAATAAGCATAAACACTCATGCATATGCAACATGAAGAGTGTGTGAGCCGATCTAGTGCCTAATGTGTATAATGCATCCACGAGTAACCACTTGCAAACACTTGCAACCACTTGCAAACATCAAGCATAACATGTTTCAAATACATGTTTCAACCAAAGGGTTTCTACCTAAGATTCTCATGACAAGATAAACATGATAAACTAGATAAACTAGATAAACATGGACAGAGAGATATGCTACAAAGAGATCTTAGAAGATAAGCAAGATAAACTCCTTTTTGGATTACTAGAAATCCATTCAAACTTTGACATATAGTACTAACCGATGAGTCTTAACCCCCTTATGGAGTTTACAACAGAAATAAGATCGAGAATGGGACCGAGAGGATATATACAAAAGATAACTTGCAAGCAAGCTCCACAGGAAAACAAGGATCAAGGACGCACTCTTAAAAAGAGATATGATGCGCGTATCTAGTCTTCACTCTTCTTAGTCACGTTTCCTTGAGCTTAACTCCACTGTGCTTTGACTATCTTTCACTTCATGATTCCTTGGCTTCCTAACTCCTATTTCCCAAATTCGAGCTGGAACTCATTTCATTATCGCCTCTCGTCTTCCTTTTCCACTTATTCTTCTTTCTGTATACTTGGCTTAAACATAATTATAACCTCATGATTCGTGCAAGCTCTCCAAAATTCACTAGTGAATCCTGGATCTCGTCTATAAAGTATTCCACGCAGCAGAATTTTTCTTGAAAATACCAATCCACGTTGCCAATTGCCCTTATAAACGTGATTTTCTATAACTCATGCTTAATCGAAATGAACCATCCGCCTATGAGTGATAGGGCATACCTAGATTCAGTTGCCTACCCATGGCTTCCTGTAGGCTATTTCAAAATTGGCCAACTTCTTGAGGATAAACCGTTGTTAACCATGATGCAGTCCTCTCGCTCTTTACCGGACTGAAATGAGCACTCTTCGTGAGTCTACCTATTATGACCCTCATACCCGTATTCCCTTTCTTTGATCTAGGTAGTCCATCCACATAATCTATCGAGATGTTTTCACACTTCCCTTGCGGAACCTCCAATGGAGGTAATGGCCCACTGGGCTTCTATGACTTGGCCTTAACCTGGTGGCACAACATGCATCCTGAGACCAACTCGGCCACCTCCTCGAGTGATGTGCATTTTCAAGAACCTTCTTTACCAGGTCTTTTACTTGAGGAACACATAATCTCTCATCGCGCCTTAGTCATCCCTTGTTATCTATAATATATCTAGCGAGGTGACTTAACATCTCGCCTCGAATCGACTGGTCCATGTTCTTGACCAACTGCGGGTCTTCTTCCTGTGAAACCCCCTTCTTGATCCAGAAGAGTAAGTCTAAGCTCCGGGAATGCTAACTAACTAGCCAAACGGAGGAGGCTTCTTACTTCAATTGCCCTCCTCAGAGTTTTCCGGTCTTAAACCGCAACCACTTTAGCGGAATCCACCGCTAAGCCTTACTTAGGAACTATGTGCCCAAGAAATCCAACTTCCTTCCTCCAAAGTGACATTTGGAGAACTTGACCTTCAACTGGTGGCTCTAAGCGTATCCATCACCTCCTTGAGATGTCTAGCATGCTCTTCCTCGCTCTTTTGAGGAGATCAAAATATCGTCTACGACGACCACGACAAACTTGTTCAAGGACTCCCTAAACACCCTACCCATCAAGTTCACGTAATATGCGGGTGCATTAGTCAAACCAAATAGCATGACTAGCCATTCTAAAAAAAAACCCCATCTAGAGTCCTAAACGCAGTCTTGTCAATTCCATCCTCAGCCATCCTAAGCTGATGGAATCCGGTAGCTAGATCAAAAGAAAACAGATGCTCCTACAAGCTGATCAAACAAATCAACGATTCTTGGTAACGGTTGTCTATTCTTCTCACGATAATCAACATGTAAGCGAAGCAAACTGTCCACATTAGTAACGAATACTACTGGAGCACCCTACTCGAAAATGCCTCGTCTCAGGAAGTTCTTCTCAAGCAACTCCTTGACTTACTTTCTTAACTCTCATCTCGTGAGGCCATGCGCCTAACCGGCCACGAAACTGGCTTGGTATTACCAACCAGATAATGCGGAAATCTATTCCTCGTCTAAGGGTAACCCCTTCACTTCACCCAAGATATCAGGATATTCTCGGACCACCCTCACAGATTGCAAACTATCGATAGACGAGTCGAGGGATTTCAAGATAACATAACATGACGGGACCCATAGGGTTACTAGAAATTTCTTAGGGTATTACCGAGGCGAGTCATGAGCCTCACAACCCTATACACAAAAACCAAGAATGGCTCCAAAACAGGACAACCATTCCATGCCCAAAACCAACCCATATCCCCTGAAACCGAGAATATAAGCATCCCACGAGAATTCTATACTCAAGATAGAAATTTTCAAATCCACTCAGACCACAAACAAACGGGCAGAACCCCCAATTGGATTTGAAACATATACGGGATCATCAACCAGACTAGTACTTAGGTGCAAACTTTCAACTAGATCAGATGAAATAAAACTATGCGATGTGCCAGAATCAAACAAAGTATGAACAGGAAAAAAAAATCAGAAAATGTAAACAAGATTTTCAACAGAAACACCACCTCTATCATGAGCTGGAAGAACGGTGTTGAGGGGATGAATTCGCCCTCCAGATAGTCCTGCACACTGAGTCTGACCTTGCCCTTGTTTCCTTGGGCAATCCTTGCTCAGACGCCCAGACTCACCACAATGAAAGCATTCGCCCCGCTTTCTCTTCTTCTTCCTACATTCCCTGGATATATGTCCAACTTTACCACAGAAGTTACATTTCCTATTCTCTCTTGGCTTGTCCTTGCGGTTGTTGTTATTCTTGCCCCGTTTCCCGGAATTTACTCTCTTGCCTTGAGACTCATTCGCCTTGACCTCTTTGTTGTCATTGTTATCTTCTTCTTGAAGTAGGGCCATATTCACCAAATTCTCGAAAGTCGCCCCCAAGGGTATATGAGACATGGCCAAACCATGTAATGGCTCGTTTAATCCTAGAGCAAAGTGTAGGGCCTTCTTCTGAGCTGTATTAACCAAGTCTAAATCGACACGAGCCAGTTGATTAAACTTATCTATGTATTCCCTAATAGTCATGCCCCCTTGCTTCAGTGATAAGAACCTCAGTCCAAACCTTCCTCTAAAATCATCCCAAGTCCCAATAGGCCTAGTAGCGGTGGTGACTACCCACCAACGTGCAGCTTCTTCCTTTAGCAACCATACTGCTAACAAAACCTTCCTGCGGTCACCTATATCAAAGGTGGCTAAAAGATCTTCGGTCTCTTTCAACCAATTCCTTGCCTCTACAAAAGTCTCTGTTCCACTAAAATTCTTGCCACCCATCATCTTAAAGTCCTTACAAGTTTCCGCAAAATCCGCTTGTGGAGGCTGAGGGAGAAGAGGAACATCAGCTACGGAAGGAGGAGGAGGAACAGCGGCCTTGACTGGAAAGACAACATTAGAGACACCCGGGACCGGTGCCGTGACTTCCAAGTACCGACGAAACCAATCGGGTATTGTTACCCCTTCGGGTAAGATGAGATTATCAGACATGCTGGAAACGAAAAGAAAAGAGTTCAAACGAGGGATCAAAGGATAGTGCTAATGGCTTTTTGGGGAATAGCCTTTTAAAAATAACTAGACTTTTCTTTGGAAAATACTTAATACTTGGTTTTGAAAATAGTTTTTCTTTTCAAAAGTTTTAAAAACCTTTTTATCCCTTCTCGTAAACCATAGGCTCTGATACCAAATGTAACACCCCACCTCCGCCAGGGTGGCTCTTGCAAGCAACTCTGACTTTGGTGGGGCGTTTTTAAAACAAGGTAAACATGCATAATGATATAACAAGGCAGGACATGACATATATATAAATAAACAGAGTAAGTAGATAAAACAGCGGAAGATTTTTAAACCATTTCAAAACACAAGTCTGGTACATCAAAATGTCATTTTCCCAAAGTTACAAGTCTAGATAAAAACATCATCTGATAAACTGAAATACATAGTGCTATCCCCAAATAAAAGATGATAAACCATAGCGAGCTCAATGTCCAGGCATACATGAGCTATCCAGCAAACGAGTAAGCGATCCAAGCTAAGCACCAATGTTCCCACCCTGAGAACCTGGGGGGGAAACGGAAGAAAAGAAGCGAAAGAAAACAGGTCAGTCAAAAAGACTGAGTAAGCCCTGCTACGATCAGTCTATAAACTAATAAAGTTAACAGCATGATGGAAACTGAGATGATCATAGATAACAACATACTGGCATGATAAATTAACTACAAGATAGATAGAGGTGTCAACGCATAAACAAGGTTAAGTTTTGCACCACGGTGTACTAGCAAACCAACATAACAGGTATTGATCCCTTTGCCCAAGCTTTGACCCAATAACATGAAGTGACCTTAATATAAGGTCCAGCCCAACGGTCTAGTCGATCGGCTCCCTATAAACCTAACACGTCAAGTGTTGGTGTCCATATGGCCCACATATGGTTGTAGTTAGACTGTGCTGGGTCCACCTTTGGGTGTATCAAGCCCTCGGGTGTCAACCCCAGACGCTTAAGCAATAATGCACAGCCCTAACCTACTGGTACCCGTGCCTCGAGTTTGTCCAACACCGGACTACGTGCACGTCCATAGCCCGCCTGGACCCGCACCGCTGTACCACTCAGCCATCGCCTTTTGGTCGCTTACATCCGTCCAGTAATCGTGCCACGCCCTAGCCTAGCTTCTAGGGTTGTGAATGATACCAAACTGGGATTACTGTTAGAACAGACCACGTTGCTAGGGTTTTCTAAGAGGGTTAAGTGTGGTTTAACCCCTCACTAACCATGGATTAAATTAGTTAAGTGTAACCAACAGTTCACTTCTTAACCCCATCTAATCCCTCGTATCCCCAAATTGGTTAAGTATTAGTGGACCCTGACTTAACCCTAATCATGAGGCATTAATTAATTTAATGCACCTTAACCTCTCACATTAGACCTTGTTGTGGTTACTAGTTAGGCCGGGCGGGTCCGGGTAGGTTTACACCACAACTTAGTCTAACCTCGGGTTTTGGCACCATATGACCAACTTCTCAGATTGGGTCCTATTGTTTGTAGCCACTAGTTAAGCCGGTAGGTTCCGGGTAGAATTACGCTACAAACTCAACCCAACCTCGAATTGGCCACACTTATGTTTTCTAAGTGTCATGTCCACTTTATTTCAAAACATAATTACAAGTCAACAAATGCTTGGGTAGACCTAACTTAATAGGTAAATTCCCAAGGGGTAGACCTAACTTAATAGGTAAATTCCCAATCTTATATTTTCATGTATTTTAAGTTTACCCAAACCCCCCAACGTCATTCTATCGCTTACATATTCGTAATAACGCATAAAGGATAGGAAGAGGGAACTTGGCATAACATACATGATGAACTTGCATATCACAACAAACATGCATAACACGTTAGACTTGCATAACTTAGCATAGTGAACTTGCATATTACCATAAACATGCATAACATATTAAACTTGCCTAACATGGCATAGGGAACTCATATAAACATGCTTAACTTATTAAACATGCATAACATGGTATAGTGAACTTGCATAAGCATGCATAACTTATCAAACTTGCAAATCATGTCATAGTGAACTTGCATAAACATGCATAACCCAATAAACTTGCAAATCATGGCTTAGCAAACTTGCATAAACATGCATAACTCGATAAACTTGCAAATCATGGCTTAGCAAACTTGCATAAACATGCATAACTCAATAAACTTGCAAATCATGGCTTAGCAAACTTGCATAAACATGCATAACTCAATAAACTTGCAAATCATGGCTTAGTAAACTTGCATAAACATGCATAACTCAATAAACTTGCAAATCATGGCTTAGTAAACTTGCATAAACATGCATAACTCAATAAACATACATAAATCCCAACTTGCATCACATATTAACTTTAGAGTTTCTAAAATGAAGGTAAGAGGGCTTACAAATATTATGAAGACACAAATCTACTAATAAAGATTGAGAAGCCCTTTATGCAAGCATAAAACCCAAAACAAGGCTCCAATAAGAAACAAAAATCCCAAAAACTCTAGCTTAGCAAATAAAACTTGCAACTTGATGATGTATGCAAGCTAATGATTCTCCATACATCTTAGAAATGCTTGCATGAACATCATATTTTCATAGGAATGATACATGAAGAGGTTGGAGGTTAGGGTTTTTAAGTGGAGGCCATTTGAGAAATCAATTTGACATAGTTTGGTTGCTAGAATGATTAATGGGGTTTTAGGGTAGGATTAGGGGCTTATTTATAGAAGATTAGAGTGTTTTTAGCCCTAGGATTAACCCTAGGTTAGTTTTGGCCCGTCAGATTTCGGAATTCTCTAGAACCAAGCCACACAACCCAGCCCAAATCAAAATGGTGCGCCAGGCAACATTGCCTGGCTACCCCCTGTCGACAGGGCTGTCGACACCATAGGGACCCTGTCGACAGGCCTGTCGACATGCGGGTCCTGGCGGGAATTTTCCCGCCTGCGCCAGTTTGCCCTAACCCTTGTTTTTTTTTATTCGAAATTTAAATCTGTTTTTACTTAGGAATTTTCTGAAAACTTCAATGGGCCTTAACTGGGTCATACGGACTCCGATTTTCGAAAACTCGGACTCTATTTCGCGTATTTTTCCGAGACGAACGCAATGGCATAGCCCGTTTCCCTTGATTCAGATTTTAGAATTAAATTCTGCCTCAATTTACATTATTACAGGTTATTGAAAATACGGGTTGTTACAATGTGAGTTATAATCTTATTTGAATTATCTTACTTAATGTTTATGTATTGATTAAAATTGATGTTTGGTCAACGTATTAAAACAATCTCGCTTGTCATTAAATGTAAAATTGAAGTATTCATACCAAAGAAAAAAGCTTCGCAGCCATGGTTGCCACCAAATCTTATCAAAATCCAATCTTTGATGATAACCCAGATCAGAATGGGGGCTCTACTTCTTCCCCCCATCTCTCTCCACCCCTCTTACTAGCCTCAACCCTGCTTTTCCACAATCTTCTTCTATATTCGTCACTGATGATGAAGGATTTATAGTGGTACAAAATCGAAAGAAAGCTATGAAACCAGATCAGAAATCGGTCGCAACGACTTATATCCAAAAGGGGACTGGAAAATCCAATGAGTACCCATTCAAACCTAAATAGGAGCCATTTCCTAGTTACAATAGCAGTAGATTCTAGCCCAAGAATTCAAGCAGAAATGTTCAAGAACATAGACAATCGACAAAGTCAATTTGTCAAATGCCACAAAGACATCTTCCTAGGCAAAAATGGTAAAGAATGGTGGTCAAAGTTCAGATTTCGATCTGAAATATATTTCTCCGGTGGAAACCATCAACTATGAGAAGATTATTGTAGTGGGTGAAGAGATTAGCAACCGAACTGAAGGTAAATGGGGTTGATCAGTACTTGCCTATGTCTTTAGCAAAAGACCGCCCTATCATCATTTCAGGGCATTTGTTACTCGTACTTGGAATCCCATCGGTTCTTTTGAGATCTTTACCCGTGACAATGGGTTTTTTATTATCACATTCACAAACGTAGAAGATTGTGAGAAATTATTACATGCAGGGCCATATTTAATTAATGGCAAGTTAATCATACTCAAGAAATAGAGCAAAAAACTAGTTCTTGATCGAGATCTATTCAGTATAATGCCTGTTTGGATCATGCTACTAGAATTAAACCTAAGGCTTTGGGATAAGGAAGCATTTAACGCTATAGCGGAATCCCATTGAAATTGGATGAGAAAATAGCAAAGGAAACCCATTTAAGCTATGCACGAATTTTAGTTGAGATTAGTGCAGATGCAGAATTACCCAATGAAGCATCTATATATATGCATGATGGGGAAATCATTACGCAACAAATTACTTATGAATTGATCCCTGACAGATGCAAGATCTGTGAATGCTTTGGTTACTCCCTGAATAATTACATTAACAATAAAGAAAGTAGTGAAACACTGAAAGATGTTACATACCATGTTTCAAATACTGATATCAATATGCCAGTAAACAATTCAGAAGATATCCCTCATAAAATCCCCGATTCAACATATATTCTTTCGTCTTTTGCGGGAGAAAAGATGAATATATATTCTACAGCAAATACTAATACAGAATTAGGTAATTCTAAACTGAATAACTCAACACAATTCAACCAAAAATCTGCAATTTCCTCTGAAAATTTGTAGACCATGTTTGCTTACAACGATACTAAGGACACTAATGCTTCAGTACCCTCAGAAAAGATAGAGCATAACATTTAAGAAGGTGATAAACAATACTTCACAGATGGGGCACAAAGGAATAGGTCATTAAGCCCTCCTCCCATATGAAGGACTCAAGTTTAATTACAAATTCAGATAATATGAATTCGGTGAAAAAAGGAATAGAGCTTTGTGCTTCTCTCATTTCAGTTGATCCAATCTTCACAGATTCCTCTCTGTTAGTCCATGGTCTTGCACCATCCAAGCCTTCTTCTATTTTTGAAACTGATAATGAAACACCCCACCTCCGTTAAGGTCACTAGCAAAGGAAATGCCTTAACTTCGGTGGAGCGTTTTAGGTAAAAGATGCATATAAATTACAAGATAGATAAATAAAGCAGCGAAAAATAAAGTCATTTTATAAACAACGTGGTTCAGTCAAGTTTTTACAACAATTGTCTCAATCATACTTAAAAATAATACATAAAACTTCTATCTTGATTCAAAAACTTCCAAGTATAAAAGAAGCATAAAAATAACAATGATACTCTAAAATAAAGCATGAACCAACCATAGTAGTGGAAGAGAGAGTCCAAAGAAATACATCGACTATCTTCGAGCTTGGAAAGAAAGCTGAGCTAAGTGGTAAAATTTCCTCCCTGTGAACCCTGGGGGGAAACGGAAGAAAAGAGGCGAAAACAAATTAGGTTAGACATAAGTCTGGTAAGTCCAGTGACTTTCAACATGTAAATAGGCAAAAGCATCATGACATGAATAAACTGAATATAAAACAATACCGTGATAATAAGGATAACAAGATAACATAAGATTAGCATAAGATATGACAAGGCAAGATAAACTGAATGCGCTTCTACTCTTTCTCTACTTCGCTACTACCTTGTTATTCTGATTTCTGCACCGCCTAACTAGTGTCCCAACTAGTAATCTGTGTAAAATGAAAATATTACAACGCGATCCCAATCCCTGCAATTATGGTAGCCTTCAGGTGTACATCTAATATGAGGATCTTACCTCAATCAGCCTAATTGTCATAAAGATGTTAGATGTACCCTTACTACCCTATCGATTGGCTCCTTACTTGTATTAATGTTCCATGTGTCTGTGTCAGTCGACCATCTCTTGCGTGTAGATACGTTGTGCTCTTCCCACCATAAGGTGTATCAATCCTTATGATAGCAACCCGACACGATTCAAGATGTACAGTGTATAACTACTGGTACCCAGTGCCTACTTTTTCCACTCTGGAGTATTTGCACGCCCGTAAACCGTCGGAACCTACACTGATGTACCCCCTGCCGCTATTTTGAATTCTTATAATCAACCTAGTAATCGTGCCCCACCCTGCCTAGTTTCAGGGTACCTTGATACATCTATGTGGGTTACTACTGAAATAGGTCCCCGCTACAAGGGTTTCTTATTGGTTAAGTTTGTAGGCCTATATTTACTAATATTACCCGCCAACCCGAAATGTACTTAACCCTCTCACTGATTCAAACATGTTTACTTAATGGTTAGGTTTGTGGGCCTATATTTACTCATATTACCCACCAACCCGACATGTACTTAACCCTCCCACACATTATGTCATATTGGTTAAGTGTGTCTTATTAACCCTTCTCACTCGTCATGTTGGATTGGTTAAGTGTTTCCTATTAACTTAACCCCGTTCATTCATCATGTTATATTGGTTAAGTATTTCCCATTAACTTAACCCCATTCGTTCATCAAGTTACATTGGTTAAGTGTTTCTTATTAACTTAACCCTGTGCGCTCATCATGCTGTATTGGTTAAGTGTCATCAATCAATTCAAGTTAACTTAACCCATCCACTTGTCGTTTTACATTGGTTAAGTGTTGCCTTCTTGTGTTAATTTAACCCTTCCACGCATCCTGTTATATTGGTTAAGTGTTGCTCTCTTATTTTAACATAACCCTACCCATTCGTCATGTCATATTGGTTAAGTGTTTCTTATTAACTTAACCCTACTCATTCATCATGTCATATTGGTTAAGTGTTTCTTATTAACTTAACCCTACGCATTCATCATGTCATATTGGTTAAGTGTTTTAAATTTACTTAACCCCACCTTCTTGTCTAATTAACATGTTATAACGGTTAAGTGTTCTAAATTTACTTAACCCAACCTTCTTGTCAAATTAACATGTTATAATGGTTAAGTGTTCTAAATTTTACTTAACCTTACCATTCTTAGCATGTCTGTTTATTGGCATTAATTAATTTATTAATGCCCCAACCTCTACATTAGAACTGTTATTTGCGGTTACTGGATGTGCCGGGCGGTTCCGGGCAGACTTCTACCGCAAACTCATTCTATCCTCGGGTTTTCGGCTAAATGCGCTAACCTCCCACATTAGATCTGTGTTGTTGCGGTTACTGGATGTGCCGGGCGGTTCCGGGCAGTTTTACACCGCAACTCAATCTAACCTCGGGTAAGGCATGTTTATCGTTTAGCATATTTACCATACACGTCCAAGTCTAGATTTTGTATGCTAATCATCCCAAATTCAGAAAACTAGTCATGATCCAATTCTCAAGTTATACCCCAACAAAGCTAATTGCAAGTTATGCCCCAATAATTCAAGTTCAAATTATTACTCAACATAGGTTACACCTAATCTTCCCAAATTTGCAATAATAGTCATGCCCAAAATTACAATATTCATTATACTTGGTGTCCCAGCCAATAGTTAGGCCAAATCTTCCAATTTACATTTTTCCCCCAATCTAGGTTTAATATTTCAAGTTACACCAAATTCCGAACAATAACAACCATGCCCAAAACTTGATTTTTATGCCAATTAACCCATCTTGCAGTTATAACGATAATAGTGCCCAATATCAATTACAAGTTATACCTAAATCTCAGTTACAAGTTACGCCCAATAGTACATAAAATGGATTAGGCCCAATTCCCCCGTATTCCAATCGCATACATAACAAGATTTCTTTTAGGTTTGAGACAACCTAGATCCAAAACAAAAGGGGAAGAAGAGGAAACATCAAAGATTAGGCATACAATAGCCATACGACGCTAGATTTGATAATAGTAATATCAGGAACAGAAAAGAAATATAGATCTAAATTACATCGCAGGCATAAATCTGATAGATTACATTTGAATAGCATTGCAGACACTATTCCGATAAAATAGATTTGAATAACATCGTAGGCACAAATCAGATAAAATAGATTTGAATAACATCGCAGGCACATATCTGATAAAATAGATTTGAATAACATCGCAAGCACAAATCTAATAAAATAGATCGGATAAATCTGAAAAGGATTATCTCACAATCAGGTATAGCTTGGATTCAGATGATTACATGCTAAGAAATTAAATTAAGAATTCACATCTGAAAGTAACTTGAACTTACAAAACAAAGGGCAAGTCTTGTTTTCTTGGATCTGTTTTCTGAAACTGAAAAGCTATCCCTTGACGAAGACTATCGATACTCTAATTTAGATTTGATTCGTAGCTTCTAACTTGCTTTCTAGTTTGCTTCCTAGTTGGAGAAGAATGGTGGCTATGCTAGGTTGACCATGGACAGCATGGTGGCTCCTTGGAATAAAATTGTGTGATTTAGGGTTGAGGGTTGGGGTCGCTTTTATAGAGGTTTAGGTTTATGTGAGCTGTTAGATCAACTTAGGAGCAATCAGAACCATCCAGACTAGATAGATCTGTCCAAAAATCGCCACCTATGCCCCAGTGAATCAGCAACAAGTCAGAAAATTGTCACTGTTTGGATCTGGGCGAGGGGGTCGACCCCTATAGGGGGGTCGACACCCCAGTCGACACCCCTCTTAGGTGGTCGACACCTTTATCCCCCCCCCCTGGGGGGAGTCGACCCCTATGGGTGGGAATTTTCCCACCAAGCTGATTCATGTGATTTTGAAATTCGAACTGTTTTGTTTATTTAATTATTTAATTTCTAATTTAACACGAAATCTTCTGAACTCCATAACTTCTTCATACGGAGTCCGATTCACGCAAACACGGACTCTATCTCAAGCAGAATTCCGAGACGAATGCAATGGCTTAAACCGTTTCCCTTAATTCTCACTTTTAAAATTAAGTATTCTTTAATTCGTTACTTTAATAAACATAGAAAATACGGGGTGTTAAATTCTCCCCTCCTATAAAGGATTTTGTCCCCGAAATCTCCAGGTCAAAGAGAATGTATCCTAACATCCAACATCCATCTACTCAGCCATTAAATTACAGGCATCCATTGTCCTTAAAAATAGTTCTAATGCTTTCATGATCATATGCATAGTGTGTGTACATGTCCTTATCTAATGCAAAATTAGGCGGTCTACTGATTCGGTTGACTCCTTAATGCGAATTATGTCAATGTTATGAGTCCATCATGCATGCAGTTACTCCTAATCGTATTTTATAACTTCTACTTGAGTGCCCAATCATTCATACAAATGCAATATCCATATGATAACACATCAAGTTTCAATCCATATACAAATACATATATGCATATGCAACATGAAAGTGACTGAGCCGATCTATTGCCTAACGTGTGTATATGCATCCACGAGCAACCACTAGTAAGCACTTGCATTCATTTGCATCCACCAAACATAACACGTCTCAAACACATGTTTACATCCATTGTCTTCTACCTAAGGGTCGAGGATTGGACCGAGAGGATATACTTAAAAGATAAAGACTAGCAAATAAACTTTACAGAAAAGAGAGATCAAGGATATACCCTCAAAAAGGGTATGATGCGCGTATCTAGTCTTTAGTCTTCGAAGTCGCATCTTCTTGAGCTTTCCTCCATTATGCACTGACTGTCTTAACTTATCCATTACGTCAACTATCTGAGAGTCTTTTCTTCATGAAGTCCCTATTTAATTCAAAAACGTAGGTCTTACTCCTAGCGATGCCAACAACTAACTTAATCGAAGGTTTTAAAATCAAAGTTTGATATGTATTCTGAACTTTTCCTTCTAAAGGCATCCACTATGACCTTACCCTTACATCAAAATGGCGCCTAGTCCCGTGCCGCATGCATCCGTGTATACCGTAAGCCTTTTACTACTGTAAGGTAAAAGTCAAAATTGGGGCTGTTGTAAGAGCCCTCTTCGATTGTTGAAAAGTGACATCACAACAAATATCCCGAGCAAAGGTTAGATTCTTCTTCGTCAATCTTGTACGTGGGGCGAATACCTTCACAAAGTTCTTAATGAACTTCCTACATTTGCCCGCTAGTCGAAAAAAAGCTTCTTACTTCTGTTGCATTCCTTGGGACCTTCCAGTCTTGCACCACAACTAATTTTGCGGGATCTACTGTTATCCTTTCTTTGGACGCCACATGTCCTAGAAACCTTACTCCACAATTGAAATTTTTGGAGAACTTCGCCTTGAGTTGATGTGCTTGGAGGGTATCCAAGACTTCCCTTAGGTGCAAAACATGTTCTTCCTCATTCCAAAATATCATCTGTGCACAAGCGAAGTGAACCATCCGCCTTTGTAACGAAAACGACTAGAGCACCTTATTCATAAATACTTCGCCTTATGAACCCTTTTTTAAGTAACTCTTTTACTTGTTTACTGAGCCCTTCCTTTCCCTTGGATTCATGTGTCGTACAGGTAATGCAACTGGTTTTGTATTCTCAACTAGATGTATGCGAAAATCTATCTTGCGTTTATAGGGGACAAACCCCTAACCTAATCAAAAACATCTGCGTACTCATGGACTACGCCAACGGATTGCAAATCGTCGATAGATGCATCAAGCGATTCTAGGTAGCTAAGACAAGCTGATCCCTTAGGGTCACACGAAATCTCGAGGGTATTCCCGAGACAAGTCGAAAGTCTAACTACCCTCCTCTCACAATTACTAACTAAACCAATCCATGCCTAGAATCAACCCATAGCCCCTGAAACCAAAAACATAAGCATTACACTTAGAATCAATATAGCTATTCTTAAATCCTTACAAACCAAAGATAAACAAGCCGAACCACCAACCGGATTTGAGACAAAAATGGGTTCTTTTATTATACAAGTACTAAGGTGCAGAGACTCAACTATGGAAGCAGATATAAACGAATGTGAAGTGCTAAAATCAAAAAGAGTACTAACAGGATGATCAAAAAGAAAAACTAGACTTTTTTTCAACTGAAGCTTTACTACCTCTCTCTCAGGTACGTTGGCTGTAAGAGCATGCAGTTGCCCTCCAGAAAATCCTGTCCTTATTTCTTGCCCTTGTCCATATGACCTGTTATACCATAATAACGACACTGCCTCTTGTCTTAGATTTCCTATTCTTTCCTCCTTTGTGAACCAAGTCCATATCCATGAGTTTCTCATCCTTGGGTTGTGTTCCTTAGCCAAACCCCCTTATTTTCATCTATGCCATCTTTGGGTAACTTGTTGACTAGTCTCTTGAAAGTTGCCTCCATTGCACGGAAATCCCTACAAAGCTTGAAAGAAAATTAGCCGTAGGTGAAACTATTGCAGCTATAGATGGAAGTTGTGCAATTCCTTGCTCTTTGACAGATGCCGTAGTCTTATCAAGCCTACGGAACCATGCCGCGATGAGGTTACCACCCAGAAAGCCAGGAGCTCCGAAGACTTAGGAAAGAAGGAAACAAGGATTCAAACAGAGGATTAAAAGATAGTGCCTATAGCTTTTGGGAATATGCCTTTAAGACAAAACCTTTTTCTTTAGAAAAATGCTTCTTTTAAAATTGTTTTGAAAATAATTTTTCAAATCTTTTATCTGATCTGCTAACCTTCATCTCTGATACCAAGTGAAACACCCCACCTCCATTAAGGTCACTCACAAAGGGAATGCCTTAACTTCGGTGGAGCGTTTTAGGTAAAAGATGCAGATAAATTACAAGAAAGATAAATAAAGCCACGGAAAATAAAGTCATTTTATAAACAACATGGTTCAGTCAAGTTTTTACAACAATTGTCCCAATCACACTTAACCCCAATAAATCATGAACCAGCCCATAGCAGTGGAAGAGAGAGTCCAAAGCAATACATCGACTATCTTCGAGCTTGGAAAGAAAGCTGAGCTAATTGGTAACATTTCCTCCCTGTGAACCTTGGGGGGGAACGGAAGAAAAGAGGCGAAAACAAACTAGGTCAGACATAAGTCTGGTAAGTCCAGTGACTTTCAAAATTTAAATAGGCAAAAGCATCATGACATGAATAAACTGAATATAAAACAATACCGTGATAACAAGGATAACAAGATAACATAAGGTTAGCAAAAGATATGACAAGGTAAGATAAACTGAATGCGCTTCTACTCTTTCTCTGCTTCTTGTTATTTTGATTTCTGCACTGCCTAACTAGTGTCCCAACTAGTAATCAGTGTAAAATGATAATATTACAACGTGATCCCAATCCCTGCAATTATGGTAGCCTTCAGGTGTACATCTAGTATGAGGATCTTACCTCAATCAGCCTAATTGCCATAAAGATGTTAGATGTGCCCTTACTTCCATATCGATCGGCTCCTTACTTGAATTAATGTTCCATGTGTCTATGTCAATCGGCCCTTTCTTGCGTGTAGGTACCCTGTGCTGGTCCCCGCATAAGGTGTATCAATCGTTATGATAGCAACCCGACACGATTCAAGATGCACAATGTACAACTACTGGTACCCAGTGCCCGCTTTTCCCACTCTAGAGTACATGCACACCCATAAACCGTCAGAATCTACACTGACGTACCCCTTGCCGCTATTTTGACCGCTTATAATAAACCCAGTAATCGTGCCCCACCCTGCCTAGTTTCAGGGTACCTTGATACATCTATGTGGGTTACTGCTGAAATGGGTCCGCTTACTAGGGTTTCTTACTGGTAAAGTTTGTGGGCCTATATTTACTAATATTACTCACCATCCCGATATGTACTTAACCCTCCCACTGATTCAAACATGTTTACTTAATGGTTGAGTTTGTGGGCTATATTTACTAATATTACCCACCAACCCGATATGTACTTAACCCTACCATACATTATGCTATATTGGTTAAGTGTTTCTTATTAACCCTTCTCACTCGTCATGTTGGATTGGTTAAGTGTTTCCTATTAACTTAACCCCGTTCATTCATCATGTTATATTGGTTAAGTATTTCCCATTAACTTAACCCCATTCATTCGTCCAGTTACATTGGTTAAGTGTTTCTTATCACCTTAACCCCACGCGATCATCGTGCTGTATTGGTTAAGTGTCATCAATCAATTCAAGTTAACTTAATCCACCCATTTGTCGTGTTACATTGGTTAAGTGTTGCCTTCTTGTGTTAACTTAACCCTACGCATTCATCATGTCATATTGGTTAAGTGTTTCTTATTAACTTAACCCTACTCATTCATCATGTCATATTGGTTTAGTTTTCTTATTAACTTAACCCTACTCATTCATCGTGTCATATTGGTTAAGTGTTTTAAATTTACTTAACCCCACCATCTTGTCTAATTAACATGTTATAACAGTTAAGTGTTCTAAATTTACTTAACCAAACCTTCTTATCTAATTAACATGTTATAACGGTTAAGTGTTCTAAATTTTACTTAACCTTACCATTCTTAGCATGTCTGTTTATTGGCATTAATTAATTTATTAATGCCCCATGCTCTCACATTAGAACTGTTGTTTTCGGTTGCTAGATGTGCCGGGCGGTTCCGGGCAGTCTTCTACCGCAAACTCATTCTAACCTCGGCTTTTCGGCTAAATGCGCTAACCTCTCACATTAGATATGTGTTGTTGCGGTTACTGGATGTGTCGGGCAGTTCCGGGCAGTTTTACACCGCAACTCAATCTAACTCGGGTTAGGCATGTTTATCTTTTAGCATATTTACCATACACGTCCAAGTCTAGATTTTATGTGCTAATCATCCCAAATTCACAAAACTAGTCATGTTCCAATTCTCAAGTTATACCCCAACAAAGCTAATTGCAAGTTATGCCCCACAAATTCAAGTTCAAGTTATTACTCAACATAGGTTATACCCAATCTTCCCAAATTTGCAATAATAATCATGCCCAAAATTACAATATTCATTATACTTGGTGTCCCAACCAATAGTTAGGCCAAATCTAAGTTTAATATTCCAATTTACATTTTTTCCCCCAATCTAGGTTTAACATTCAAGTTACCCCAAATTCCGAACAATAACAATCATGCCCAAAACTTGATTTATGTGCCAATTAACCCATCTTGCAGTTATAACCGTAATAGTGCCCAATATCAATTACACATTATACCCAAATCTCAGTTACAAGTTACGCCCAATAGTACATAAAATGGATTAGGCCCAATTCCCCCGTATTCCAATCGTATACATAACAAGATTTCTTTTAGGTTCGAGACAACCAAGATCCAAAATAAAAGGGGAAGAAGAGGAAACATCAAAGATTAGGCATAAAATAGCCATACGACGCTAGATTTGATAATAGTAATATTAGGAATAAAAAAGAAATATAGATCTAAATTACATCGCAGGCATAAATTTGATAGATTACATTTGAATAGCATTGTAGACACTATTCCAATAAAATAGATTTGAATAACATCGCAGGCACAAATCTGATAAAATAGATTTGAATAACATCACAGAAACAAATCTGATAAAATAGATCGGATAAATCTGAAAAGGATTATCTCATAATCAGCTATAGCTTAGATTCAGATGATTACATGCCAAAAAATTAAATTTAGAATTCACATCTGAAAGTAACTTGAACTTACAAAAAAAAGGACAAATCTTGTTTTCTGGGATCTGTTTTTTGAAACTAAAAAAGCTATCCCTTGACGAAGACTTTCGATTCTCTAATTTAGATTTTATTTGTAGCTTCTAACTTGCTTTCTAGTTTACTTCCTATTTGGAGAAGAATGGTGGCTATGCTAGGTTGACCATGGACAACATGGTGGCTCCTTGGAATGAAATTGTGTGATTTAGGGTTGAGGGTTGGGGTCGCTTTTATAGAGGTTTAGGCTTATGTGAGCCATTAGATCAACCTAGGAGCAATCAGAACCGTCCAGACTAGATAAAGCTATCTAGAAATCGCCACCTATGCCCTAGTGACTTGGCAACAAGTCAGAAAATCGTCACTGTTTGGATCCGGGCGAGGGGTCGGCCCCTATAGGGGGGTCGACACCCCTCTTGGGGGGTCGACCCCCCTTGGGGGGAGTCGACCCCTATGGGCGGGAATTTTCCCGCCCGGCCGATTCATGTGATTTTGAAATTCAAACTGTTTTATTTAATTAATTATTTAATTTCTGATTTAACACGAAATCTTCTGAACTCCATAACTACTTCATACGGAGTCTGATTCACACAAACTCAGACACTATCTCAAGCAGAATTCCAAGAAGAACGCAATGTCATGACCTGTTTCCCTTAGTTCTCACTTTTAAAATTAAGTATCCTTTAATTTGTTACTTTAATAAACATAGAAAATGCGGGGTGTTACAGATAATCAATGTTGTAAACCAAACATTGTCTGCCTCAAAACCTGCAGCAACAATCAAAAAGAAGAAGAAGACTAGAACTAAAAGCTTATCAGAAGTTGCTTCAATTGAAGATAATAAGGATGCAAAAGGTCATGATTCAAGAAGAAATATATTGGAAAATACAAAAAGTGGGAAAAACAACTTAAAGCTATTGATCATGCATACTAGCTTAAAAAAATGGCAAGCAACTGGAGGTTAAGGGGATAACAATAAGCACGTTGCTCTACTGTAGATGCTAAGTATCCTTGGATTGTATCCATGGTTTTAATTTTATATATTAATATATGTATATAGCATGGAATATACGGGGGCTTAATTCCCCTGAAAGGCATCTTGACCTTTCAGATTTTTTGAATAAATACAAACTTAGTATTATAGGTTTTCTTGAGCACAAATTAAATGATAAGAAATTAGCTGATCTGCAAACCAGAAGATTCTCAAATTTTAATTGTATCAACAATAATATAAATGGAGGTAATGGTAGGATAATGTTTTTACATAATCCTAGCATATGGTCTCTTATTAATTATTTTATTGATATTTAGTACATTCGCTGTATTTTTAAAAACAAAGGGGGTCTAATACTAAAGATCACTTTTATGTATGCTTCCAATTTTGAAAAAGATAGAATTAAGTTATGGAATTGTATAGAGAAGTTTAGCCTATTTATAGACAGTCCTTGGATGTTAACATGGGACATTAATATAGTTTTTCATAGTTTTGAAAAGAAAGGAGGAAACACTATCCCTTTTCAAAAATTAGAAAGGATTGTTAAATTTATTTCAAAATCTGGTCTAATTGAACCCCTATTCATGGTAATAAATTCACCTGGAAATCAGATGAATTTAGAAATATACACTGTAAACTTGATAGCATTTTATTCAACCAGGATTTTATAAATATTTTCTCTAATGTGAAATGCAGTACTTTACCCCAAAATTCCAGTGATCATACACCTATCCATGTTTCTTTTCTGATAAGTAAAAATGGAACATATAACGCTCCTTTCAGGTTTGTAAACGGAGGGGTATATGAGGACAAGTATAAAGAAGTTTTTCATAATAGTTTTAATAATAACTTGTATAGTACTGCTCAATACAAATTTAACAAAACTTTCCAGATTGTAAAATCAAACCGTAAAAGTTGGAATAACAATAGGAACAAAAGTGATATTAAAGCTATTAGGGATGAGTGTGAAAGAATCCAAAATGATTTAGAAGATAATTGCTTAGACAAGGTTATGGCAGAATCATTTTTAATGCTCAAGTTAATCTTGTAAATGCTCTACACGTTAACTCTGTTAATCTTAAAAGAAGGCCAAGATTGACTGGTTAACTACTAGGGATGAAGCTAGCAAATTTTTGTTACACTAGAATGTCTAATAGGAGAAACCTAAATGATATTGAGAAAATTATTGACTGGGGCAAACCAATTAATGAAGCCTCTCTGATAGAGAAAGAGGCCATTAATTACTTTTTCTCAATATATGATACTTCTAATTATTCTAATAATTTTCCCAGTATTGTATTTAAATATACCGTTAAAAATAACAGTATTGATATTCTATTAGCCTCTGTTAGAAATAAAGAATTCAAAAATGTCATTTTTAATGCCAATAATGATAAGAGTCTTGGACCTGATGGTTTTGGTGCCAAATTTTACAAAACACATTGGTCAGATCTGCAAACTGCTTTGTGTGATTCCATATCAGAATTTTTAATTCTGGTAAATTATTGAAAAATACAAATCATACCTTTTTAACTCTGATTCCTAAAGTGGAAACTCCATCAGGGTTAGAGGATTATAGGCCAATTGCTTGCTGCAATTTTATATATAAAATTATTTCTTCTATTCTTTGTAATTAATTTTAATGCTTTCTTAAATTCATCGTTTCTGAAAATCATAATGCCTTTATTCCTGGGAGGTTAATTTCTGAAAATACTTTATTAGCTCATGAGTTAATAAGGGATTTTAATAAGAAAAATAAGAACCTTAAGTGTATTAAAATTGACTTGCATAAAGCATTTGATAAGGTTAATAGAAATTTTATTATATATTATGCAGCAAATGGGTTTTAATGAGCAATTCTATGCTTTGATTAAAGAATGCATATGTCATGTCCCGCAAATCCGTACTATCTGAGTTGACTACATACATCTCACGTCCAACCCAAATTGCAAAGAAATACGAATCATTATTAGAAAGAAGTTAGAGGATGAGAAATAGAAAGAAATAAGTATTAGAATAGAAGGAAACGAAGATCACAAACTCACAGCAGAACGAATAAAATATATTAGGTAACATAAACTTTGAAATACAATTCGGTAACTTTATACACATACCGTCATCAGAGCACAACAGCTATTTCTGGAACAGTTATAAACACTTGTTTCCAGATACAAACATGGTACACAGCGGAATATATGATAGTCTATAGCTAACTGGTGAAGCCTTCTGCTTCAAACTCCTCCAAGTGAATCTATAAAATTTGGACTACTTGACTGCCCGTACAAATTTGGGCACCCAAGAGTTTAGGAAAAACAAACAAAATAAACTCTGGGTCAGTCATGGGACTGGTGTGATTAAACTCCAAACATTTGTTTAACTTTCAAAATCCTTTTGAAGAAAGGATAATAGGAAGACCAGCCCACACAAAAACATGGACGGTTTTTACCTTACTATAACCCAAAACTCTTTGATACGAAAATCCAGTGATATTATAATAGTGTCTAAATCAAATAAACATCAATCTAGCGGAATGCTTGCATCTCACGCTCCATATATATAATATAAAATAAAAAACCGCAGGGCGCTTATTGGAGATTGGATTTCCAACATGACAAGGTATGGAACCACCTTACGATAGTGTATCTCTAGAGGGAATACAGTAGGGTTCAACAAGAACGTCTTGCAACCTGGACCACACATGACCGACCACTCATTTCGCTCGAGTATATCGAATGTATATCACCAAACGTTGGGATCAGCAACCGTTTCCCGAAAGGGAAAGAATCAATAGATTAAAGAAGCAAATGGAATTTCTTTAGATAGGTGATTATACACCCTAATGGGAGCGACCCACGTAGCCGTGCTGCCTGCCCGATTTTTGTCATTTCCAAGTTGTTGAGGCCTAATGCTACGATTTCTTATCATTCATTGACAACGCAATCACTTTGAATACCACATTGTCAGATCCGTAAATCATTAATTGATTTGCACAAATATATTCTGGATATTATGCTAAGAGAATAAATCCTCCGCCACCATATATATTTATACAGACCAACATATTCAATCATTGGAAATACTTTGTTAGACATTCGTCCATATACGTTCGTTCTGGGATTGAACGAAACCGAAGGTACAATTTCTATTAATAGAAAAAGTACTTGCACTTTACTTTGTCTTTGACTATCTTCGTATAATCTGATTCGCTATGCTGCTGCCAATTCGGAGTGGTTCACGGATAATAATCCAACATGTCTCTCCATATTAACAATGATATGGGCAAACACTTCGATAGTCGGTTATTTAACTATCGAAGAAAAACAAACATTCATTCAAAGCAGCAACAAATCACTGGTCCTTTTAATTAATATTATTTAATTAAAACACTTCTCCATTTCCTTATCAATATTTGTCAACCAAATATTTTCAACAATCATCTTGCCCTTTTACATATTTGGAAAACATTTCCATATATAGCCTCCTTTTATTTTCTATACTTTGAAAAATATATTCTATTTGCAATTGGAAAACATTCCAATTACTTATCTCTTTCACGACCATTTATTTCTATACTTTGGAAACATTTATTATTATATTGCCAAATTTCCATTTACTTGGGTTAAAACGAATGTTATGTAAAATATCGCTACAATAACCCAAAATACTGCATTCGACTAAATTTCTTTAAACACTTCTCTTCGAGACTGAATCTTGTTATTTATCAGCTAATAATGAAATCAATCGAGTTGGGGGTATAATTACCTCTCAGACCTTGACTGAAAATATTATTAACTTCACAAAAGACACGACCGCTAACTCGAGCAATCAACACCATATTAAACCAATTTTCCCTTTCTAAAACACGTATACGCTTCTCTTTCTATTTTTGAAAAATCTAATTTATAGATTTCCTTTTTGTTTATAATATTCTATTTTTAAGTTCATTTCCTTATCGAATTCTATATATATCGATACACTGATTTCTAACTATTAAATTTTCTTAATAATATTCTAACTCCTTAAATGTCTGGAAAAATTCGCCATAACCTCCTCTGTACCGGCAAATATTCCAAACCTCAACTCGCCTCTCTAGGCCCTTTCCATTCAAAAAGAAAATTAAAAAGCCAAGCGGCTTGCCGATTCGGCGCATAAAATCTCATATGGAATTTAAACATGTACCTTTTTGTTGGGCATACAAATTAAAATCTTAATACACTTCATTCCATACCTGTCTAACCCATATCCAAATATTCCCATTTGGTTTCAACTCAATCCATTCGTCTTAACCCAATTCGCTAATTTATTTTCTAATTAGCTATTTTGCCTACTTCACTTCTTTGTCTGAACATAACATGTTCTAATATAACATCAACTTACTTATAAACAAATCGAATTCCACTTTATACTCAAGTTTCCTTTTCGATTTCGAATATAAATTTCCAAATCGAATTCACTTATTCAAAGCCCAATTTCAAATCAAAAATCTCATTAGCTAATTACTATTCATATTAGTTAATTCTGTTCAATAATTAAAAATCTGATTTTTATTTCAAAAATCAATCCATTACTCCACTTGAGTTCACATATATTTTACAACTCAAATCTGAAATTTTCTAAATAGAAATTCGGATTTTATTCGCTTAAAATCCTTTTATAAAATTAAATAAACCGTTATGGTTTTTAAATGTTTATGACGCTGTTTTTCTGAAAATTCGATTTTGTCATAACTCAAAATATATATGACGAAATTCAGAATTTTCTCTTCCATTAGAAAACTATTATCTAATTGGTCTTGATGGTTCTAGTTTCACAGGATTCCGACTTAATTTGAGTTCTGTATACTGAATTGAAGTTCGAAACGCCAATTTACGAACAGCCGCGCTACGGCGAGTTCGTTTTAATTATATTTAATATATAAACATTTTAAACTTCGTTTATATATAAATTCCACTTCCATTCTAATATATTATATACATATATAAGATCGGCTTTCCAAATCTAAGTTAAACATTTCTATTTAACTCAATTGTAAATTTTATTTACAACTCTGTCTTTTATATAATATTCCAATTCTTTTGGAGTTAAAATATAAATCCTTTGGATTTATTTCAATTCTGTTTACAATCCGCATTCTGAAATATATTTCGTCATTCCCACTAAATGATTTCAAATTCTATTTTCAATTTCTCCTTTCAATTTCTATTTTTTATTTCTATTTTCAAATTTCTATTTTCAACTTTCTATTTTCACTTTCTATTTTCAACTTTCTATTTTCAACTTTCTATTTTCAACTTTAAACTCTAAATTATTCAATGATAATCTATTTCACCCGATTTATAAATATTGTTTATAAATCCAACTTCGTTGTCTTATATAATAAAACAAGCTTCATTTCAAAAATTCTATTTTAAAAAAAAATCTTATTTTTGAATATTTTGTTTATTTTAACTTATCCATATATAACATAGAATCTATTTTACTATTTAGTTTAAATATTAGTCTCTAATTAATTCAATTCTACTATTCCTTCTTGAAATAATTTATTTTATAAACTCAGTATAATCTAACTTAATTATCCAATTAAATTTCCATTTCGAACATTAGAATAGATTTCAATGTTTTCTATTTAAAACGATTTCCAATTCATATTTTTAAATTCACATTTGAATTTAACTTTCCCAATTATCTAATGATAATTATCCATTTTATTTATATACACCATTTATAAATTCATTTCAATTTCCTGTATTATTTAATTTATTACCACCATTTATAAATTCAATACTTGTTTATATTTTTCAAAAGAAATAAATATTCCTTAGCCCATTCGAAATTCAAATTCTATTTTAGAGAAAAATAGAATTTTCCTTTTGAATTTAAAAATCCCTTTCCACACTATTTTTATAAATTAACATTTTTGCCCAGTGATATTTAAACATCCAAAACACTCAATTATCAAATCACGGGTTTTATAACACACCATATATGATAATATATATGAATACAAACAAACAATAATAGTTTTGAGTAATCCAGTTGGATCCCTCCAACCTGTTTTTCCTTCATCCACAGACGTTAGACAACATAAATAATACCCATCCTGCTTCGAGGCAGGATATCGCGGTATAGATGGTCATCCACTATCATAGCGTGGGGCGTATAGGGTCATCCGCTAATGATACTACGGGCATCCGCTAATCCAACCAATCACCAATATATATATAATAGCCACAAACACAAATCCTATATAACTAATATATTTTTAACAGCCAAATAATATTTTAATTCAACCAAAAAACCATCAAACAATTATTTTTAATGACTAAAAATAATTATAAATAAATAAATTGAGTGAGATTTACTCACTTGATTTTAATTTGTCGAATCGGGCCAATTAAAATTCCAGTCTATAAGCTTCACAACAATGGTTCCTGCTTGTTTAGTCGAAACTATTATCGTACAAAAATATATACCCGTTACACATTTGATATATTTATATATATATTACTTAGTCATTACTTGTTAGTTAAAATTTTAAATAAATAACTTAGTTTAATTTACCTCATTTCTAGAGTTTCACATCTCCTTCCTTAGTGCATTAAGTTAGGCAAGATTCCTCCACTTCACATTCAATAAACCAACATTAAACTCTCAAAAATCCTAGTTCGTCTATTCAACAACACTCAAAATCACCACTAGTAGCCTAACTTCCCATCTTCCTCATGCGTCTCCCCCTTTTAGAACCAACCGCACCTTCTTCCAAAAATACAATGCAATGGCACTTAAATCTCCCTTTTTCTCTTGTAAGAAATCTCGTTTCCTGCCCCTGCCAATTTTTGACATCTAGCCTCAAAGATCACGCACCTCAGTTAATCGTTCCCATTACCACAAATTCGAGTTCAAGCTGACTTCCAACTTACAAATACAACCCGTTCACCCCTCAATTCAGCATCAACGCGGTAATCCCTCAAATCATGGCCAAATAAACGCCGTTCTTCCTTTGAAATCGCAGTGGCCTCATCCTCCCTTCGCACACCTCCACAGCGTCAGAATTCCCCTCTACAAATTTTCCAAACAAACCCTGATGACACACCTTTCCTCTTGATCGTGAGCGTTCCAATATCGACATCAAGTTTCAGATAATACCGTGGCTTGGGATCACGATCTCCCTTCCCTCTCTATTCGTGAGCGTCTTTGGCACGCTGGTTTCAAGCTCCAGGAATTTATAGATTAAATCCGGATTCGCGATTTTGATTTTCTATATATATATATCTGAGGAGGATTTTGGGTTTTGATTTTCAGTGGGAACGAAATGCACTTCTTCGAATTGATTTTAAATGGAAGGGAGGCTCGTGATTTCCTAAAGGAAAAGGGGAACTCATGGTTTTAATTTTCTTGAGGGAGCAGCGTTACTAATTACTGAGGCATGCAAATGATTTAATTCTCTTTGGAATGATTTCAATTTCCTTTTAACATTATATTCGTGAAGAAGAAAATACAGAGCAGTAAGTCGCAATATTTATAAATGATAAATACTTCGCGGTGAAGAAATTAGGTCTGTAGGGTACAACATAGATTATAGGTTAAGGTACACTATAATAAATTCTGATTTGATTATACATTAATGCGATTTGATTTTGATTTGACTGCGATTTGATTTCGTATTTAATACAATTCGATATAAAGCGATTTTTATTCTTTTTAGATGGATATCGATTTGATTTCGAACCTGTCCACAATCAAATATCTCGGGGTCCATTAATTTAAATCACGAACCGCTATTCTAGCGTACCTTCCGACATTTCAATATAATAATCCTATTCTGAACTCAACAGTAAATATTCTGAAATTTAATTTCAACATATATACCATATTAAATTAATATAATATAATTTATATTCGAAAACCACAAATTCTTTGATAATAAATTATTTATTATTATCGTATATATCAAATAAAATTCCTACTTATTATCTGAATCATTTTGATTTAGTTTTTAACTTCGATTTCAATTATATTTCGAATTACAATAATTCGATATATTATAAATTAAATTATATTCGATTATTAAATTGATAGCTCAATATAAAAATTAATTTATATTATCAACTAAATATTTTAATCCACATTAAATATTTAAAATTAATTGACCAAAAAATCACGGTCGTTACATTCTTCCCCCCTTAAAAGAATTTCGTCCCCGAAATTACTAGGATAGAAAAGTGCTTCAAACCCATTAACTTTTCAAAAATTTTAGTTGAACTCAACTCTTTATATTTTCAACAAAGTTTAATTCGTACAAAACTTTTTGTTCTCGTTTGTTTAATCTAAATGATTTACATCCAATATATTACCATCCAATTCATATTCATCCAAATTGATTTTAGTCAATTGATTCACTTCAATCCATTTAACTTGCTTAAGTTAATTTAAATTTCAGAAATTCAAATTCCCTAGTTTTTATTTAAAATCCCTTTGAAATCATATAAACATATACCTATTTTTATAACTCATCACAAATTCAAAACATTTGAATTTTCAAACCTAGCTTGTTTTTTTTCAAACAAATGTCTATCAAAACTTTTCTAAGGTAGCAATCCATCACTTAGAACTCGAAAATGAACACTGATGATGTCACGATCTTCATCAGAATTATTTCCCAGCTATTAAAGTGAGTTCAGTGCTTTGTTACTTTCAAAATCCATCTCAAGATGATTTTTATTCAGAATCCTTCAAACACAAAGCTATATTGTTCTAATATACTTCAGAAAATATTTTCAAACTTCCCAGGATTTAAATTTCAAATTCTGGTCTGAATTCAATTTTAATTCATCTCATTTGTATATTTAATTCATATACAAACTCTATTTTGGTTATATATAACCGTTCCAATTTTTATAATCAAATTTGATTAAAATAATAACAACCAACTCATCCATATATTACAATAATTTCAGAAAATTATTCTATTTATAGAAAAAATATAAATCTAGGGTAAAATTATTTTATTTTCCCACATTAAAACAATATCGTGTCTAATCTTCTGTTCAAGTATTTACAAACGCTTATCGACGTCGTGGCGTCCCAGGATTCGACCAGAATTCATAAACCATCCAACAGACTAGCCAACATAATATAAAATAGTTTTTATATCAATTAACAAATACGCGCTCTCATATATATACGCTCAACTCACTCTAGGGTACTACTGGCCCTATCTCTAATGAGCACAATCCCACCAAAGCCTAGGTATTCGCTCAACCTAAGCTTTGATACCAACTGTAATGTCCCGCAAATCCGTACTATCTGAGTTGACTACATACATCACACGTCCAACCCAAATTGCATAGAAATACGAATCACTATTAGAAAGAAGTTAGAGGATGGGAAATAGAAAGGAAGAAATATTAGAATAGAAGAAAATGAAGATCACAAACTCACAACGGAACGAATAAAATATATTAGGTAACATAAACTTTGAAATACAATTCGGTAACTTTATATACATACCATCATCAGAGCACAACAACTATTTATGGAACAGTTATAAACACCTGTTTCCATATACAAACATAGTACACAGCGGAATATACGATAGTCTATAGCTAATTGGTGAAGCCTCCTGCTTCAAACTCCGCCAAATGAATCTGTAAAATCCCGACTACTTGACTGCTCGTACAAATTTGGGCACCCAAGAGTTTAGGGAAAACAAACAAAATAAACTCTGGGTCAGTCATGGGACTGGTGTAAGTAAACTCCAACCATTTGTTTAACTTTCAAAATCCTTTCAAAAGAAAGGATAATAGTGAGACCACCCACACATAAACTGTAACAACCCGAAAATCTGAGCCAGTTTAAAATTTTTATTTTGGAAATTATAGCGAGTTTTGATTATTTAAAATGAATTATTTTAAATAATATTGATGAGAAATTTATTTGAATATAATTCGACGCGTATATAAATTATATTCAAATAAATTTCTCGTCAATATTATTTAAAATAATTCATTTTAAATAATCAAAACTCGCTATAATTGCCAAAATAAAAATTTTAAACTGGCTCAGATTTTCGGGTTGTTACATAAACATGGACGATTTTTACCTTACTATAACCCAAAACACTTTGATACGAAAATCCAGTGATATTATTACAGTGTCTAAATAAAATAAATAACAATCTAGCGGAACACTTGCATCTCACGCTCCATATATATAATATAAAATAAAAAACCACAGGGCGCTTATTGGAGATTGGATTTCCAACATGATAAGGTATGGAACCACCATCCGAGAGTGTATCTCTAGAGGGAATACACTGGGGTTCAACAAGAACGTCTTGCAACCCGACCAACACATGACCGACCACTCATTTCACTTGAGAATATCGAATGTATATCACCAATGGTTGGGATCAGCAACCGTTTCCCGAAAGGGACAGCATCGATATATTAAATAAGAAAATGTAATTTCTCTAGATAGGTGATTATACACCCTAATGGGAGCGACCCACATAGGCAATGCTGCCTGCCCGATTTTTGTCATTTCCTGGTTGTTGAGGCCCGAGGCTACAATTTCTTATCATTCATTGATAGCATAGTCACCTTGAATACCACATTATCAGATCCGTAAATCATTAATTGATTTGCAAAAATATATTCTGGATATTATGCTAAGAGAGTAAATCCTCCACCACCATATATATTTATACAGACCAACATATTCGATCAATGGAAATACTTTGTCAAACATTCGTCCATATACGTTCGTTCTGGGATTGAATGAAACTGAAGGCACAATTTCTATTAATAGAAAAAATCCTTTCACTTTACTCCGTCTTCGACTATCTTCATATAATCTGATTCGCAACGCTACTTCCAATACGGAGTGGTTCACGGATAATAATCCAATCGGTCTCTCCATATTGACAATGATATGGGCAAACACTTCGATAGTCGGTTATTTAACTATCGAAGAAAAACAAACATTCATTCAAAGCGTCAACAAGTCACTGGGCCTTTTAATTAATGTTTCATTAATTAAAACACTTCTCCATTTTCTTATCAATATTTGTTAACCAAATATTTTCAACAATCGTCTTGCCCTTTTACGCTATTTGGAAAACATTTCCATATATAGCCTCCTTTTATTTTCTATACTTTGAAAAATATATTCTATTTGCAAGTGGAAAACATTCCAATTACTTATCTCTTTCATGACCATTTATTTCTATACTTTGGAAATATTTATTATTATATTTCCAAATTTCCATTTACTTAGGTTAAAATGAATGTTACGTAAAACATCGCTACAACAACCCAAAATATTGCAGTCGACTAAATTTCTTTAAACACTTCTCTTCGAGACTAAATCTTGCTATTTATCAGCTAATAATGAAGTCAATCGAGTTGGGGTATAATTACCTCTCAGACCTTGACTGAAAATATTATGAACTTCACAACAGACAAGACCGCTAACTTGAGTAATCAACACCATATTAAACCAATTTTCCCTTTCTAAAACACGTATACGCTTCTCTTTCTATTTTTGAAAAATCTAATTTATAGATTTCCTTTTTGTTTATAATATTATATTTTTAAGTTCATTTCCTTATCGAATTCTATATATATCGATACACTGATTTCTAACTATTAAATTTTCTTAATAATATTCTAACTCCTTAAATGTCCGGAAAAATTCTCCATAACCTCCTTTGTATAGGCAAATAGTTCAAATATCAACTCGCCTCTCGGGGCCCTTTCCATTCAAAAAGAAAATTAAAAAGCCAAGCGGCGTGCCGATTCGGCGCATAAAATCTCATGTGGAATTTAAACATGTGCCTTTTTGTTGGGCATATGAATTAAAATCTTCATACACTCGATTCCATACCTGTCTAACCCATATCCAAATATTCCCATTTGGTTTCAACTCAATCCATTCGTCTTAACCCAATTCGCTAATTTATTTTCTAATTAGCTATTTTGCCTACTTCACTTCTTTGTCTGAACATAACATGTTATAATATAAAATCAACTTACTTATAAACAAATCGAATTCCATTTTATATTCAAGTTTCCTTTTCGATTTCGAATATAAATTTCCAAATCGAATTCACTTATTCAAAGCCCAATTTCAAATCAAAAATCTCAATAGCTAATTACTATTCATATTAGTTAATTCTGTTCAATAATTAAAAATCTGATTTTTGTTTCAAAAATCAATCCATTACTCCACTTGAGTTCACACATATTTTACAACTCAAATCTGAAATTTTCTAAATAGAAATTCGGATTTTATTCGCATAAAATTCTTTTATAAAATTAAAAAAACCATTATTGTTTTTAAATGGTTATGACGCTGTTTTTCTGAAAAATTGATTTTGACATAACTCAAAATATATACGACGAAATTCAGAATTTTGTCTTCCATTAGAAAACTATTATCTAATTGGTCCTGACAGTTCTTGTTACATAGAATTCCGACTTAATTTGAGTTATATATACTCAATTGAAGTTAAAAACACCAATTTACGAACTGTCGTGCTGCGGCGAGTTCGTTTTAATTATATTTAATACATAAACGTTTTAAACTTTGTTTATGTATAAATTCCACTTCCATTCTAATATATTTTATATATATATAAGATCGGCTTTCCAAATCTAAGTTAAACATTTCGATTTTTCTAAATCGTCGATTTTTACAACTCTATCTTATATATAATATTCCAATTCTTTTGGAGATAAAATATAAATCCTTTGGATTTATTTCAATTTTGTTTACAATTCGCTTTCTGACATATATTTTGTCGTTCCCACTAAATGATTTCAAATTCTATTTTCAATTTCTACTTTCAATTTCTATTTTTAATTTCTATTTTCAAATTTCTATTTTCAATTTTCACTTTCTATTTTCAACTTTCTATTTTAAACTTTCTATTTTCAACTTTAAACTCTAAATTATCCAACGATAGTCTATTTCACCCGATTTATAAATATTGTTTATAAATCCAACTTCGTTGTTTTATATAATAAAACAACCTTCATTTCAAAAATTCTATTTTAAAACAAAATCTTATTCTGGGATATTTTATTTATTTTAACTTATCCATATATAACATAGAATCTATTTTAATATTTAATTTAAATATTAGTCTCTAATTAATTCAATTCTGCTATTCCTTCTTGAAATAATTTATTTTATAAACTCAGTATAATCTAACTTAATTATCCAATTAAATTTCCATTCTGAACATCGGAATAGATTTCATCGTTTTCTATTTAAAATGATTTCCAATTCATATTTTTAAATTCACATTTGAATTTAACTTTCCCAATTATCCAACGATAATTATCCATTTTATTTATATACACCATTTATAAATTCATTTCAATTTCCTGTATTATTTAATTTATAACCACCGTTTATAAATTGATTACTTGTTTATATTTTTCAAAACAAGTAAATATTCCTTAGCCCATTCGAAATTCAAATTCTATTTTAGAAAAAAAATAGAATTTTCCTTTTAAATCTAAAAATCCCTTTCTACACTATTTTTATAAATTAACATTTTTGCCCAGTGATATTTAAATATCCAAAACACTCAATCATCAAATCACGAATTTTATAACACATCATATACGATAATATATATGAATACAAACAAACAATAATAGTTTTGAGGAATCCAGTTGGATCCCTCCAACCTGTTTTTCCTGCGTCCACAGACGTTAGCCAACATAAATAATACTCATCCTGCTTTGAGGCAGGATATCGCGGTATAGAAGGTTATCCACTATCATAACGTAGGGCGTATAGGATCATCCGCTAATGATACTACGGGCATCCGCTAAATAATATTTTAATGCAACCAAACATCCATCAAACAATTATTTTTAATGACTAAAAATAATTTTAAATAAACAAATTGAGTGAGATTTACTCACTTGATTTTAATTTGCCGAATCGTGCCAATTAAAATTCCAGAATGCAAGCTTCACAACAATGATTCCTACTTGTTTAGTCGAAACTGTTATCATACAAAAATATATACGCGTTACACATTTGATATATACATATGTATTAGTCATTACTTGTTAATTAAAAATTTAAATAAATAACTTAGTTTAATTTACCTTATTTCCAGAGTTTCACATCCCCTTCCTTAGTGCATTAAGTTAGGCAAGATTCCTCCACTTCACATTCAACAAACCAACATTAAACTCTCAAAAATCCTTGTGCGTCTATTCAACAACACTCAAAATCACCACTAGTAGCCTAACTTCCCATCTTCCTCATCCGTCTCCCCCTTTTAGAACCAACCGCACCTTCTTCCAAAAGTACAGTGCAATGGCACTTAAATCTCCCTTTTTCTCCTATAAGAAATCTCGTTTCCTGCCCTTGCCAATTTTTGACATCTAGCCTCAAAGATCACGCACCTCAGTTCATCATTCCCATTACCACAAATTCGAGTTCAAGCTGACTTGCAACTTACAAATAGAACCCGTTCACCCCTCAATTCAGCATCAACGCAGTAATCCCTCAAATCATGGCCAAATAAACACCGATCTTCCTTTGAAATCGTAGTGGCCTCATCCTCCCTTCGCACACATCCACAGCGTTAGAATTCCCCTCTACAAAATTTCCAAACCAACCCTGATGACACTCCTTTCCTTTTGATCGCGAGCGTTCCATTATCGACATCAAGTTTCAGATAATATCGTGGAATCACGATCTCCCTTCCCTCTCTATTCGTGAGAATCTCTGGCACGCTGGTTTCAAGCTCCAGGAATTTATAGATTAAATCCGGATTCGCGATTTTGATTTTTTTTATATATATATATATATATATATATATATATATATATATCTGAGGAGGATTTTGGGTTTTGATTTAAAGTGGGATCGAAATGCACTTCTTCGAATTGATTTTAAATGGAAGGGAGGCTTGTGATTTCCTGAGGGAAAAGGGGAATTCAGGGTTTTAATTTTCTTGAGGGAGCGGCATTACTAATTACTGAGGCATGCAAATGATTTAATTCTCTTTGGAATGATTTCAATTTCCTTTGAACATTTTATTCGTGAAGAAGAAAATACCGAGTAGTAAGTCGCGATATTTATAAATGATAAATACTTCGCGGTGAAGAAATTAGGTCTGTAGGGTACAACATAGATTATATGTTAAGGTACACTATAATAAATTATGATGTGATTATACATTATTGCAATTTGATTTTGATTTGACTGCGATTTGATCTAGTATTTAATACGATTCGATATAAAGCGATTTTTATTCTTTTTAGATGGATATCGATTTGATTTCGAACCTATCCACAATCAAATATCTCGGGGTCCATTAATTTAAATCACGAACCGCTATTCTAGCTATCAACCGACCTTTCAATATAGTAACCCTATTCTGAACTCAACAGTAAATATTCTGAAATTTAATTTCAACATATATACCATATTAAATTAATATAATATAATTTAAATTCGAAAACCACAAATTCATTGATAATAAATTATTTATTATTATCGTATATATCAAATAAAATTCCTACTTATCATCTGAATCATTTTGATTTAGTTTTTAACTTCGATTTCAATTATATTTTGAATTACAATAATTCGATATATTCTAAATTAAATCATATTTGATTATTAAATCGATAACTCAATATAAAAATTAATTTATATTATCAACTAAATATTTTAATCCATATTAAATATTTAAAATTAATCTACCAAAAAATCCGGGTCGTTACAGCATAAATAATGTGACCTACTATGTAATGACTAATGGTTCCCTAAAAGGTTTTATTCACAACAATCGAGGAATTAGACATGAAGACCCATTGTCTCCTTACTTATTCTCTATTGTCGTGGAATACGTTTCCATTCAAATGGAAATTCAACTGATAAGGGGGAACATTAAACCTATTAACATAAATAGGCCGCATACACTTACTATATGCTAATGATATGCTTCTTTTTTTGAAAGAAAATAGGAAAAATGCTATTACAATTAGTAGATGTAACAACCCCGAAAATCTGAGCCAATTTAAAATTTTTGTTTTGGTAATTTTAATGAATTTTGAATATTTAAAATGATTTATTTTAAATAATAATGACGAGAAATTTATTTTGAATAGATTTAGAACGTATATATATTTTTGAATCGTCGTTAGAATATAAATATTTTATTTTAATTATAAAAGGAACTGAAAATAGCGTGGTAGTTTGAAAATTCGATTTCAAAGTTCAAATGAATGTGTAGGATTCAAAATAAACCGGACTTTAGCGAAACCAAAAATATTAGAATCTATTTGAAAATATCTTCCCAACGAATCCAAAAAGTTGAAATTTCATAGCGGGGATAAAAAGTTATGTCCAATTGAAAATTCAGAATAGTCGCCATGGAATTCTAACCTTTAAAAATGGAAATTTTGCAAACGACCTCTGTTCTCGACGAAACCACTTTTGTTGAATCGGGGATGTCTAATTATTGCTAGGTTTCAAAATTCATAATTTTCTGAATCAATATGTGAGCGTGGCACACTAAAACGTGTTTTGTCAATTTCAGTTAATTTGAATCGACCAGAAAATGGCCATTTTTTTCAGACGGTGACGAAATTAGTTTTGTTTGGATCGTATCATCAATACTAAGCTAGAAATAATTTTTCTGTAAATTTTAGAGTCCAATTGTGGCCCCGATAAATTGAAATGTGCGTTCAAATTCAATATATGGATTTATATATTGATTTTGACGGAAACTGATCGAAACGATCGGATCAGCTTTCGATACATATCCCATTGTGTTCAGAATAGAGCTAATTAGCTAGGGGCGACAGTTGGTGGAGTTCGTATCGTAAACATGAATTATAGAAATTAAAGGGATTAAATATAATAAAATAAATTTATATAAATACCCCTCACATAAAACCCTAACCTCCGTTTAACGTTCAACCGCCACTCAAAACATAAATCTCTCAAATCCAGCCGCCACAAGCGACTGTGGCTAGGGAGTCAGAGGGTCGTTGATTCAGGATGGTGAGGCGGTCAGAACGAGGGTGGTCCGCGACCCTATCATCGAAGGTGGAGGCGGAATTCCTGTTCGAAACGGAAAGGGGGGAATGGGAAATTGACGACGGCGATGGCGTTTCAGGCGGAGCGCCTCTAGGCGTGGGGTCATGGTGGATAGGGCTTACCGACGGTGGGCCCAGGTCGGCCGACAATGGCCTGAGGCGGCGACAGTGAGCTTCCAACCAGAGGGAGCAACGTTGAGATCAAAAATTAGGTATAAAATTTACTAATTAAGTCAATTTCTGATTTTTTTTATATATATAAATAAAATTTGTTTAAATTTCTGTTTTATATAATTAACATTTGCAAAAATCTGAAATTTTTATATATATTATATCATAGTTTTAAAACGTGAAATTCATATAGAAGTAGCGATGTTTAGAAAATATAGATAGCATATGTTTTTAAAAATAACATATGTTTATAAAAATATAAATATCTTTGATTTGAAAATATGACCTTTATAATAAAAATAGCAGTGTCAAAACAGGATTTTTATATATTCATATAGCGAAGAAAAATATAATTCTTATTTTTATTTATATCGTTATAGAATAAAGATATGATCTTTTTATATGAAGTATGAAGTAAAAATATAAATTTTTTATATGTAGAGTAATAAAAACATAATTTTTATTATATTACTAGAAAGATAAAAAAATAATTTTTATCATGGAAGTAGCGGTGTAAAGGAAATTTTTGTATATATGTAGTAGAGTATAGAAATACGAACATTATATATAAAAATGTGATTTTTATATAGAGAATAGCGAGATAAAAATATGATCTTTATTATAGGAACACCGTTATAAAAATAGAATTTTTATCTATATAGTAGCGGTATAAAAATAGAATTTTTATCTATATAGTAGCGGTATAAAAATAGAATTTTTATCTATAGAGTAGCGGTATAAAAATAGAAATTTATCTATATAGTAGCGGTATAAAAATAGAATTTTTGTCCATATTGTGTAGTTATAAAAACGTGATTTTTAAATGCATAGCAACAATATAAAGATGCGATTTTTTATATATGTAGTGGATACGAACAACGAAAGTAACAAAAGGCGAGCACGACGAAGATTTTCTATTTATGAAGAGTCGTGGTGTTTGGTTTAGCTTCTCGGTGAGAACTTCTCACTTTAATTCTTGCTTTCTAGTTAAAAATATATACTAGGACATAGACGGTGCTTAGCAGCACCCGACACCCGTTGTCCACAGACCATGAACAACTTGTTTGATTTTGTTGTTTGGTGAAAATTGATTGTGATATGGAATAAATGAAAATATATATTCATGTGTTAAAATAAATTATTTATCATTTAAAATATAAATTTAACATGAATGTGAATAAATAAATATTCATTTACAAATCGAACGATTTGTTTATATACACCCATTTAGGATATTGATTGGGACGATAAATTTTACACATCGCCCAACTGCACAAATAAAAATCAGTGTTTGTTGATTTGAAACCCCACACGGGTGTTGGGATGATATTTGGCGTACACTAATCCCTATTGCTTAGTTTTATGTCAATCGAATGGTTGACAGACTGTGTAAGCATTAATTATTTATATTTAATGCTTATGCAGTTGTGTGGTGCACTTTGGATGATGGTTGATTATTTATCATTGCTATTATATACATGTGTTGTATAGAATCCATTTAAATAACATTATATGATAATTGAGTGGGTCTCATTCCAATTTAGAAAATAAATTATATTCATGTGTTGAATAAACAAAATAGTCATGTGTTGACGGCGTATGTTGAGAATATTCATGTGTTGAAAATACTTATGCGTTGAACGAAATATTTTATACAATAAATTTCACATTTTTATTGTAAGTTGAATAAAATAAATATTCATGTGTTGAATAAAATATATATTCATGTATTGAAGAAAATATTCGTTTATTGAATAGAATAACGAAGTTATAGAAATATATAAAGCAGTGTTGATTAGATATGCGCCATTTTGACGCGAACGATATTTATATCGATTATATTCGTTTTTGTAATGAATATAGAAAAGGAAGTGATTTCAAAATATAACGTTTTGAAAATATTATCATTTATATATTAATGATATGAAATATTCAATTTTGATTTAAAATTGAATATGAAGTTAAAATTGTTTTTAAAACGAATTTAAACAATTTATAAAATACGTTTAGAATTGAAATCGACAAAATATATATAATATATATATTATATATATTAAATGGCCTGAATAGAATGCGCCGTGCCGCGGCAGTTCGCGAATTTCGTCCATTGATTTCGAATTGACGTTACGGGAGATCCGACCGTCGGATTCTCCTGAAACCGGAACCGCTGAGTTCGTATCGAAAAGAGCTTTCCAATGAATATTAGAAATTTGAAATCTAATTGTTGGATTTGGAATTATGTCCAAATCTAATTTGGAAAAGGTCGTTGTAAGTGCAGTTCGATGGCCGTTTAGGGAAATCGACTGTACGGGCCTTGATAAAATTATTAAAAATATTAATAATTTGTGTAAAATCATAATAAATGATTTAGAAAGAAACGGGATGAAAAATCCCATATTTGAAAAGATAAAAATATATTTTTATCGAAATGAACTAGTTATGAGCTAGAATCATAATCCAATATTTTTGAAGAAATAAATTAGATTTGAAGTGGTTTTAAAAATAATCAGAATTTCCACTACGTGAATTGGAATGGATTTGAATCGAAATTATCTTCGAAATATTTCGATATTGGATTTTGTGATTATACAGATATGGTTATGGAAATTTGAAAGATATATTTATATCGTTATTTCCAATACGATATTTGTTGGTTTTAGAATTTGATATTGAATATAAGCCGATATATTTTCTATTCAGAGCCTTGTATTTAATATCAAATGGGATTTTGGGTTCGTCGTGAATGGCATCTTAAATAACACCGTTCTTGGACCCAGTTTAGAAAAGAATAAATCTTTTAATTAAGAATTAGTGAAATTGTCCAGTTAATTAGTATTTAGTTGGAATTGAATTTAAAGTGATTTTGGGGTTTATCGTGAGCAGTGTTTTGAATAACACCTGTTCTTTAACCCGATTAACAGTGGAAAGTAATTTTTGGTTTATCGTGGACCGTGTTTTAGATGACATTGGTTCTTTAACCCAGTTAAAGACAGGATATTGGTTTTTGGGAAGATTAAAACTAAGCGAAGTTTTAATGAATCTTTAATTATATTAAAGTGATCGAGAATGGAGTATCACCAGTTTTGCTCCAAAGCGATAGTTAAATCTTTAATTAGATTTGAACGTGAAATGGTAATTAATATTTACCGATAACACCGTGGTGTTAGACATGGAGTATTACCAGTTTTGCTCCATAGGATGAATAGGTTGGGATTGGGAAATAAAATAAATGATTACTTCGGTGTGGTTCGCTAATCCGGACTAGTTTGGCAAACCATAACACGGTTTGAAATGATATCCAAAGGAAGATTAAAGAATAAATTTAGAAGAATTTATCTTTGATAAAATTAATGGGAACCTTTCCCTAAGAATGTGAATATTTGAATAAAGAATATTCTGAATTGGAATGAGGCGTATGTTGTGTTTGTGTAACATTTGTTAATTATATACGCAGGTTATTCGGAAAGGCCGGGTTTATACCCATTCTGAATAACTGATTCGACGATAAGTCGAAGATGAAGACGGTGGTTGAAGACCGGAGGTCTTCACATCGTTTGGATGATTACTGATGATCTTGATTGGGCTGTACACCGAAGAGGAGGGAATCAGTTGGTGATCGTCCAGACGTACTTGGAGATCGATGGATATGCGAGGAATAAGGTTCCTTCGGTTTCGTTCAGACCCAGAACGAACTTGTAAATGGACTGTGTGTCTGACATTGGATTTTATTCTGTGCGATTGATTTCTATTAAATATATATCTGTTTGGCGGCGGAGAATTTATTCTCTTGCTTAATGCCCTTCTCTGAGACGTACGAGCTTAGAGGTTATATATCGATAGATATCAGTCGCATGGCATGAATTGCTTGTGTGGCATGCCTAAGTGGCAAATGATAATGGTTTTTGTTGAAAAGCAAAGTCTTGTAGTTGATGATCAAAGCATGGCCTATGTGGCACAGCTTTGTGTATAGCGTTAATTCGCGAGCCTCACACCACAGTATGAGTCAAAAAGGGGATAATGACTGCAGGGAGAGCACAACGTTTCTTTCTAGCTATGGGTGATGTCAGTGACCTAACAGCCCTGACATTTATATACTTTTTACCTGTGTGGTTGTTGGAAGCGAGGCGCCTCGGATATAGGTCTGAAAGGACCGGGAAACGTGTGTTCAGGAATTGTCAATCCTCAAAAGTAAGAGAGGACCGACCCTGAAGATCCAGGATTATTGTGTGTGGTCCCGAGACATTTGCTAGAGTGTCTCGAATGGAGAGGAGCTTGCCCCTTGCCTCGACTCATGATGGAATCCAATTTCCAATACGACCTTTGCGGTTTTAATTGTAGAATTAGTATGGCGACATGATATATTGTGACAGCCCGCCCCGTACTAGCCGACATTTACTCCAATTGTGCGCTGTACACATGTCCAACTAGCACAGAACGGTCGTCAGAAGGAAAGAAAGAAGGTGAAGAACTAACAAAGAACCTGTAAAATGTCTCACAGCGCATGGAATAAAATATAATAACAAAATACTTGACATAAAACAGGCGAGACAGTGCGTAAGCTGAAAACTAAATCATGTCTAACATGGCAGCGGAAATCCAAAATACAGCTTATGATCCAACATCCTTATTACAACTTCAAAAATACTGTCTCTAAGAAAAAGAAAGAAAAAGGTACACTACTAATGCCCAAGCAGTGACCATCGATGACACAGGGAGATAATACATAAATATCATACGTGGAAGCCTCCTTCTTGTCTCCAGTACAGCTACCCGTGCATCCACCTAACCTGTCTCTAGTCTGCTCGTGTGAGCACCCAGAGTAATAAGAAGAGACATAAAACTCTGGGTCAGACAAAAGTCTGGTATGAGTGATAAGCAACTAAACAAACAATAACAGGTATAATCCAATCATACCTGAACCGGAACCTGCAACCAAAGAGTTAGTACTACATACTGTACAATGCCCTATGATGCCACTAACATATGGTGTGTAAGCATACGGGGTGGGGGTGTGCATGTCATAGTGATGGCAAACAAATCAATCATAGCAACCATCCTCACATCTCTCACTCAGTGCATAAAGCATACGATATCCACTACTTTGGTCACCCAATACTTTGGGCCATGACGGAATCCAATCCCGTACAACTATCACTACAAGCCCACTATCCATCTCGGTGGTGAACCAAAGTTATGAATACCGACAACCCCTTTGCACACGTCCCGCAGCAAAGTCCAATCACGAAGTGAACTCATTGGTTCCTAACTGGATCCTGAGCTCTAACTTCCCCTTGGACTACCTTTGCATCTCGGGTTATGGTCATCTTCCTCCGGATCGGTCTTCATTCAGTTCATAGCCTCCTGGTTCGGTTCGCAGTCACCAACTCGTAGTCATCACAATCGGATCGTGGGGAGTCTTCCTGGTCGGATCGCCATCATCGGATCGCGTCGCGCCATACGGATCGCGCCTCGTCAGCTCGTGGCGCCCTGTCTGGTCGGATCGTGCCCATTAGTTCGTGGCGCCTCATCTCGGATCGCGTCGTGATGACGCACGGGGCCAGATCGGGGTCTTCGTTTGTCCACGTCTCGTGGTGCTTGGGTGGCTCGTGGCGCTTCGGAGCGGATCGTGTAGTGGACTCGGGTCGTGAGCACGTCACGCGAGCGGGTCCTTCTGGCGGATCGTGGCGCATGGTGGCGTGGCGCAGCCTCGGTTCGTGATCATAGGGGGTGCGATCCGATCCGGGTAAATTCCTGCACTTCGTTCTAGCGACAGTCTTTTGCCATTCGACGGCGTTTTTGACCAAACTAACACTTCTAAACAATCACAAGACATCTCATACAGTCATAGCAACATATAGTATCGACCACAAACACCAAAACATGAATCATAGCATGTAAAATGGATCAAACATACCCAAAACCCATATTTTCCCCTTAAGCATGTTCAAGCAAAACTGAGGATAGGATTAACAAAACTTAACCAAATTAGCCAATTTTTCTAACAGAGACCTAAAATAATATTTATGAATTTCTGAATATTTTTCCAGATTTTAATCATGCACAAATTCGCTAATTATCACTAATTACCCCTTAATCCCCTAAAATCCGGGATTTGCAAAATTAGTCGAAATTAACCCAAATTCATATCAGAGGCATAAAATGAGGTTTTAGAATTTTAGGAATTTTTCTAGAATTTTCTGAGTTATATTTTCGCTAATCTTCGCTAATTACCATAACTAGCCATAATTAGTGAAAAAGCAAGCTAATCACTCACCTTTGCCACAAAATAAACTATAGATCTGAAATGATTCTCTGTTTGGGTTGAATTCCAATGCTTAGCAGCAGCTCCAACTCTGATTTGATGTTGATTAGCCTTGGTTTGATGCTAATTAGCTTAATCTTCAATGTGTTTAGAGGTGATTTGGGATGATTCTAGATGTTGGAGGCCATGACTAGGTTGAAGGAAAGCAAGTGGCGGCTGGAAAAATGAAGAAGAAACCGAAATTCTAACCCTATCAGCCCTCATATACCCCTAAACCCGAAATCCCCCATTGGGCCTAGTTGCTAATCACCCGGTTTAGCCCAATTAAGCTGTTTTTCCACTTCTGAACCTTAATTCAGCCCTACAGCCCAAACGGTAAGTCCGTTTGACTAATGTGACCACTCTACAGAAAGAGAAACCATCATTCGGATCCAATGGAAGTGGTTTCAGGTCAAAATTCCTTTCCAGTCAAAAGTTATGGACGAAACAAGATCAACTAGGGGCAAAACGGTTATTTAAAAATTGGCAAAAATCATGAACATGGGAAATGACCCTACTAGTCGTTCCCCAAAAGTACACGACCATACGACTTACTAGGAAAAAGAAATAAATATTCTATGATCCTAGATGCGTAGAATGCGGGTCGTTACATTCTCCCCCCCTTAAGAAATTTCGCCCCCGAAATTCCTTAACTAAGAAACAAACAATGGGTCCCGCATGCCTATCAACCAATTTCAAACAATCAAACATACATGATAGCACAACAAACCTATCCTAGCATGCGGTTTACTAACAAGGGAAGAACTATCGCCGCTAAAATCTTACCAAGCGAAGAGCTTTGGATACGACTTTCTTATGTTATCCTCTACTTCCCAAGTACAGTCGTTCCCTCGCCATCGATCCCCATCTCTACCCTAGCGGTGATTTCCAATAGGTTAGGATCGTCCCTCTGACTGGAACCGATCCACTCAATCCAGATCGATCTAATCTTCAAGCTTACTAGCGTTTCTGAATCCAATTCACACTTAGGTCTGAGGTTATATCCCATGATATACTATAGTTGCTTCCATTCCAGAAACATGGCCTCTAAACTGGTATGTCTCCTACCCAATGCATCAGCTACTGCACCTAGTCCGGTACTACGACATCCGTCCATACTGTCATCTTCTTAGGTAATCCAACCCTATACGTCAAATCACCAACTACATTCCAAATGTCCTTTCAAGTCTAACCTGAATCTTGCCTACATCCCTACTGCACATCCAACGTATATTCACCTCCTAGAGGCAAACTAGGTCCATCCAATGACCCTAGGCACTACACCTATATCCGTACTGTACGTCTAACGTACATTCACCTTCTAAAGGTGAACTAGATCCATCCAATGAATCTAGGTACCCTACCCAAATTTGTACTGCACGTCCAACGTACATTCACCTTCTAAAGGTGAACTAGACTCATCCAATGAACCTAGGTACTCTTCCTATCTCTGTACTGCACGTCCAACGTACATTCACCTTCCAAAGGTGAACTAGACTCATCCAATGAATCTAGGTACTCTACCTATGAGTCCAAGTCCAACTTGAAGCTCCTATATCCGCTGAATCTCCAAGATCAAAAGACGCTCCACAATTCCCAGACATACTTCAAGTCTAACGTGAAGTATCTCACACCTGTCATATCACCATGATCAACAAATTTATCTTATTTCCATTCAACAGGATCCTACAGGTGATAGTCTAATCAAGAGAAGAAAGATAAGAACAAACATAGCAATCATAGCATCCATCAAACAAATCCTATCCATCACCTGCTAAAGCCATAAATACGTCTATATCTGTATGTCTGGTCTAACCAACATCAATAACTAATGGAAGCCCCACCATACGTCCAACGTACATTTATCCTCCAAGGATAACTAAAACTAATGGAAGCCCCGCCTCCAAACGGACTACCGTACGTCCAACGTACGTTTATCCTCCAAGGATAACTAGATCACGTCCAACGTATCCAAGGTAATGGGCGTCCCCATATACCCCTGCTTTTAGTCCTCCTAAAATACTTGAGTCCAACCCAAGTCTACCCATTATCTTGCTGCCCTCTCGAGTCCAACTCGAGCCGAATCTAATTCCTTGCAGCCTTCTCGAGTCCAACTCGAGTCAATCTATAACTCAGACCCAGTCTTGAGTACCTATTCCCGACTAACTCTAGTCCAACGTGAGTCGTCCCCCCTATTCGTTGCATCTCTAAGATCAATCAAACACCTCTTTCCTTTTACGAGTTCAAGTCCAACTTGAATCGTCCTAACCTTCGTTGCATCTTCTATGATCAACGAATACATCCTATTCTTTCAAAAACAACATCAACATAGGGTCCTAAACAATTCATTACTTTGCGTCTTTCTCGAGTCCCACTCGAGTCATCTCCTAACTCTATCGAGTCTAACTCGGGGCAATCCTTACCATCGAATAGTCTTATCCTGTTACAGTTGCCCATCATTCCTCGAGTAAACCAAGATATCATCCAATGAAAATCACAACAACCACTTATCTCCCACGCAGACCACCCTAGTCGACCTCGACATTCCCCGAGCACAAGCCCCAAAGGCCTAAACCAATATCAGACAAGCACCCAAGGAACATCTCCTCCGAGTTCAGACAACCTGCGTGAGATGATATGAGCAAAACATCCAAACACTCAAGCATCCATATCTGACTTTGGCTATCCTCGCCAATCTTGCTTGAAACTATCGTCGATCACTTTACCAAATCCTGACCATCCAATGTACATTTTCTTCTTTAACTCTCGTTATCATCTTCTACATAAGGTAGGCAATCTAATACCACCCTACGTCCATCATCCACTCTAATGGTCGTCAAAGGCTCTTCACAATCTACTGTCACTCTATACCTTTGGAGTCAATCGGCTCCCCAAAATCAAGCCAAACCTAGTAAAGCTCGAAATAAAGCAATCACAACAAACATACATCCATGACTCGATAAGACCATATTATGACAAATCCTACAAAAGCTAGCCAAACCACCTATCGGGTTTGTCACTACTAAAGGTCTATCGACTATCTCGGGTTCCAATTCCAACCTATCTACCAGGTCACTAGATACGAAGGAATGGGAAGTCCCGATATCAAACAAAGCTAGAACATGAACATTATAAATAGAAAGCATACCTCGAATAACGACACCTTTTTCCTTCTGCGCCGCAGTTGGGGCATTCGACGAAGAAGGAACAGCGTTGATAGCATATGCTTTCACGATCTGCTTCTCCCTAGGAGGTTGTGGACATTCATTCTTGTGATGTCCCGCTTGCCCACAATTGAAGCACTTCCTTTCCCCAGGCTTTTCCCGACAATCTCTAGCATAGTGGCCCTTCTTGCCACAGCTAAAACACTCAGAATCTTCCCTGCTTTTCTTCTTTGGACCATCCTTAGCTTGGGCCTGATTCTGCTTCCTTTTGTTCTGGGGATTCTCCTTACCTCCACCGCTTGCTTGCGGCTTTGGTTCCTCTGCTGATGCAATAGCAACCTCAATCTTTGGCTTAGGGTAAAGACTCTCTGACCTTAATGCTTTCCCCACAATCGAGTCAAACGTCTCATCGATGTGGTTTATAAGCCTTTCCCCCAAGTATCCATCCAAGCCAGTTATAAACTTCTCATTCTTCTTCTCGGCAGTATCAATCAAAGATAATCCATATTTCGACAAAGTGTCGAACTCAGCAACATACTCCGAGATAGCCCTGCCATTCTGCTTCAACTCTAGAAACTTCTTAAACAATACCGACTTCTGAGCAGCTGGGATAAACTTATCGCTAAAGCGAGCCTTGAACTGATCCCAAGTAATCTGATCCTCGGGAGTAGCTGCTTTGATGGCATCCCACCAATTCATTGCCCGTCCTTGCAGCTGACGGGATGCTAGCCTTCTCTTCATCGCATCCTCGATACCCAAGTCCTCAAAGATGCGCTCGCAGCTATCCAACCAATTCTGAACATCCGTAGCCGATTCCGTTCCGTGGAACGGCTTTCCACCAAGGTTAGTATAATCCTTGCTCAGCTTGGCGAAATCGGCCCTAGGCGCCTGCACCGCTACGCCACCACCATTAACAACATTAGGGACTGCTCCCTGAACATCCCTAATCATATCCCTCATGAAGTTGGTGAACATCGTCCTCAAGTCTGGGTCATTTCCATTGTTACCCCTTCGACCATTGTTCCTCAAGTTTCGGTTCATCGTTCAATCGGTAAAGAGAACGAATTAGCCATCTCCATGGTGGTACTAGTGCAGTGCGACTTCATCCTTAACTATACTAATAGTATATATATATCTATATAGCTTTGAAAACCAATTTTGAAAAATCAAAATAATAGCAAATACGCGCTCTCATATACGTATACTAACTCTCCCTGATGACTTTCCCCAGGTTAACTACGCAACCTAGAGCTCTGATACCAAATGTGACAGCCCGCCCCGTACTAGCCGACATTTACTCCAATTGTGCGCTGTACACATGTCCAACTAGCACAGAACGGTCGTCAGAAGGAAAGAAAGAAGGTGAAGAACTAACAAAGAACCTGTAAAATGTCTCACAGCGCATGGAATAAAATATAATAACAAAATACTTGACATAAAACAGGCGAGACAGTGCATAAGCTGAAAACTAAATCATGTCTAACATGGCAGCGGAAATCCAAAATACAGCTTATGATCCAACATCCTTATTACAACTTCAAAAATACTGTCTCTAAGCAAAAGAAAGAAAAAGGTACACTACTAATGCCCAAGCAGTGACCATCGATGACACAGGGAGATAATGCATAAATATCATACGTGGAAGCCTCCTGCTTGTCTCCAGTACAGCTACCCGTGCATCCACCTAACCTGTCTCTAGTCTGCTCGTGTGAGCACCCAGAGTAATAAGAAGAGACATAAAACTCTGGGTCAGACAAAAGTCTGGTATGAGTGATAAGCAACTAAACAAACAATAACAGGTATAATCCAATCATACCTGAACCGGAACCTGCAACCAAAGAGTTAGTACTACATACTGTACAATGCCCTATGATGCCACTAACATATGGTGTGTAAGCATACGGGGTGGGGGTGTGCATGTCATAGTGATGGCAAACAAATCAATCATAGCAACCATCCTCACATCTCTCACTCAGTGCATAAAGCATACGATATCCACTACTTTGGTCACCCAATACTTTGGGCCATGACGGAATCCAATCCCGTACAACTATCACTACAAGCCCACTATCCATCTCGGTGGTGAACCAAAGTTATGAATACCGACAACCCCTTTGCACACGTCCCGCAGCAAAGTCCAATCATGAAGTGAACTCATTGGTTCCTAACTGGATCCTGAGCTCTAACTTCCCCTTGGACTACCTTTGCATCTCGGGTTATGGTCATCTTCCTCCGGATCGGTCTTCATTCAGTTCATAGCCTCCTGGTTCGGTTCGCAGTCACCAACTCGTAGTCATCACAGTCGGATCGTGGGGAGTCTTCCTGGTCGGATCGCCATCATCGGATCACGTCGCGCCATACGGATCGCGCCTCGTCAGCTCGTGGCGCCCTGTCTGGTCGGATCGTGCCCATTAGTTCGTGGCGCCTCATCTCGGATCGCGTCGTGATGACGCACGGGGCCAGATCGGGGTCTTCGTTTGTCCACGTCTCGTGGTGCTTGGGTGGCTCGTGGCGCTTCGGAGCGGATCGTGTAGTGGACTCGGGTCGTGAGCACGTCACGCGAGCGGGTCCTTCTGGCGGATCGTGGCGCATGGTGGCGTGGCGCAGCCTCGGTTCGTGATCATAGGGGGGTGCGATCCGATCCGGGTAAATTCCTGCACTTCGTTCCAGCGACAGTCTTTTGCCATTCGACGGCGTTTTTGACCAAACTAACACTTCTAAACAATCACAAGACATCTCATACAGTCATAGCAACATATAGTATCGACCACAAACACCAAAACATGAATCATAGCATGTAAAATGGATCAAACATACCCAAAACCCATATTTTCCCCTTAAGCATGTTCAAGCAAAACTGAGGATAGGATTAACAAAACTTAACCAAATTAGCCAATTTTTCTAACAGAGACCTAAAATAATATTTATGAATTTCTGAATATTTTCCAGATTTTAATCATGCACAAATTCGCTAATTATCACTAATTACCCCTTAATCCCATAAAATCCGGGATTTGCAAAATTAGTCGAAATTAACCCAAATTCATATCAGAGGCATAAAATGAGGTTTTAGAATTTTAGGAATTTTTCTAGAATTTTCTGAGTTATATTTTCGCTAATCTTCGCTAATTACCATAACTAGCCATAATTAGTGAAAAAGCAAGCTAATCACTCACCTTTGCCACAAAATAAACTATAGATCTGAAATGATTCTCTGTTTGGGTTGAATTCCAATGCTTAGCAGCAGCTCCAACTCTGATTTGATGTTGATTAGCCTTGGTTTGATGCTAATTAGCTTAATCTTCAATTAGAAAGTGTTTAGAGGTGATTTGGGATGATTCTAGATGTTGGAGGCCATGACTAGGTTGAAGGAAAGCAAGTGGCGGCTGGAAAAATGAAGAAGAAACCGAAATTCTAACCCTATCAGCCCTCATATACCCCTAAACCCGAAATCCCCCATTGGGCCTAGTTGCTAATCACCCGGTTTGGCCCAAGTAAACTGTTTTTCCACTTCTGAACCTTAATTCAGCCCTACAGCCCAAACGGTAAGTCCGTTTGACTAATGTGACCACTCTACGGAAAGAGAAACCATCATTCGAATCCAATGGAAGTGGTTTCAGGTCAAAATTCCTTTCCAGTCAAAAGTTATGGACGAAACAAGATCAACTAGGGGCAAAACGGTCATTTAAAAATGGGCAAAAATCATGAACATGGGAAATGACCCTACTAGTCGTTCCCCAAAAGTACACGACCATACGACTTACTAGGAAAAAGAAATAAATATTCTACGATCCTAGATGCGTAGAATGCGGGTCGTTACATATATGGTACCCATGCCGCCTATGATTGATACATTTATATTTGAAGATGTTTTCTTCACTTATAGTAATAATAAAAGATGAAATTTAGCGTATCAAGCATTCTTTGGCTATTATAAGGTAAAACCCTATTCTCCGTCTTGCGTTGCATTGTGTGATAGGACCTGGGTCTTATATTAGCTTCATTTTTCTTTATTTAGCATTACGCTGTTTGTTTTATGCACTGGTATTCTTCGGAGGAAAACCCGTTCCGTATTATAAGGCGTGGTCCCTTGATTTACCTAACTTTAAAATAAAGATTAATAACTGTTTTAGTTCTCACACCAGTCACATGACTGACCTGGAGTTTATTGTTTTAACCTAAACTCTGGGTGCCCTGGTTTTCGACACGGGCAGCTAGTAGTTTTGGTTTTGCAGATTTATATTCACAGGATCCTGATTTACAGCTGGAATGATACTCGGAAAGCTCTGTATCCGTGTATTTCTTTCAGTTGTGTGTTGTATAATTTTTCCGCTGCTATGTATTTAAATGTAATTTAAATCTCTGATATTTGTCAAATGTGTAATATTTATTTATACTCTATATATTCTTGTATTCTGATGGAATTGTTGTAATAAACAATGAAATGTTCTTCTGTTTGTGTTCTAATTCGTCTTGTCCTCACGATAATTCGTTCTTTCTCTTCTCTTCGGAGACCAAGGAAGTTTGGGTCGCCACAGTAGAATTCTAGAAAACATGGAAATGGATGCAGGTCTTACTGTCAACTCTAGCAAAAGCAATATTTATTTTAGAAAAAATGCCTTGCATAAAGATGAAATTATGAAACTCTTGAATTACAAGGAAGGGAAATTACGAGTCAAATATCTTGGTCTTCCAGTAAGCACTAATCAAATTAAAGATAGAGACCGTTCTAGGCTACCTGACATTATTCATAGCAAACTAGAAGGTCGGTTTAGTAAACTACTCGCTTTGGTCGGTAGAATGGAACTCACACACACTGTCATCACAACAATTATCATATATTGGATTCAAACACAACATTCCTATTAGTGCCAATCAAAAAATTGATAAGATGTGTGCAAACTTCATTTGGAAAGGAAAGCAACATAAAATTGCATGAGATAAAGTTTGCAAGCCAAAAATATTTAGTGGACTTGGGATTAGAAACATAAAAGATCTCTTTGAAGTTTGCAAATTTAAATTATTATGGAAATTTTTGGATGGTAAGTCCTTGTGGGCCAGATGGATAAGAGCTAAATATTTAAAGAATAGAAATTTCTGGATTATTAGAAATGAAAATCAACACTTATATGCGGAAAACATTTTAGATTGCAGGAGTTTGGGCAAAAATCTCATTGAAAGAAAACTGAAGGATGACATCAAACTAGTTTGTGGTTTGATCCATGGATATGTGGTAATTCACTTATTGATTTGCTTGGTTGGAACAATTTATATCTCCTAGGTGGGGTTAATGATAATGTTCAGAAGCTTATTATAAATAATTGTTGGAGCTTTCAAAATTGTTCTGTTGTACTTATTTTTAAAGATGCAACTCATAGCATTCACATTGATCGAAACAGTTTCAGAGACAACTGGGCATGGAAACTTCGCTCAAAAGGGAAATTTTCTTTCGAAAAAATACGACAATTTCTTAAAGATGCAGACTATGATAAGCAAAGTTAAGATTTTTTACTTAATGGTAAGCAATGCTTCAGGGGTCAACTCATTCATGACATTGGCAACGTGAATTAAGCAGGGTTTTCTGACTTCCTTCCTGGAGCCAGCAACTCTTACCTCTACACCAGTACAACTTGCAAGGGAAGTGAACATGACTACATTACTAAATACTTATTTATTTCTAATAATACGAATATTAATCTGTGTTGTATATCTAATGCAGAGGGAAGAGTATACCATCCACCCAGTTGGGATCCAGAATACCACTTTTCTCTAAAAATGAGAGATTCTGATAAATCGTACTGCCTCCCTCAAAAGACTGAAAATAATCATCAATTAGGCATAGGGCTGTTATGGTAACGGTAAATTTACCATTACCATACCAGTACCAGTCCATCGATAATCATTTTTAGTCGAAATCGGTATACCAGTTAAAACGGTATGGTAACGGTAAATTTACCAGTTTTAACGGTAAATTATCGGTAATATTTCTTCAATACCAGCGGTAACGGTAATTTTACCAGTTAATTTAAATAAATGTATATTTATCTGATATGCTTTATTACATGCATTTAGAACTAAAGAAATAATTATACTTAGTTCAATAATTAGATGAAATAATTCTAAGTACACTTATTTTATTTTTCATTTATGTTTTTTATAAACTAGCACTACATACAGTATAATAAATATGCATTATGTACAAAAAAAACATGTCAAGATATAAACTTTGAGGGACAAACGGTAATTTACCATTACCAGTGTAACGGTTACTAGATTCTTGGTATACCAGTCTTCGGTATACCAGTCGATCGGTAACGGTAACGGTAATCAATTCTAGCTTACCAGTAAAAACGGTATGGTAACGGTATTTGCCAAATGGTAACGGTTACCATTACCATAACAGCCCTAATTAGGCATGGTTAATGACAATAGAGATATAGCTGAGCACTTTAACTTCCTTCCTGGAGGATACAACCCTAATCTCGACGACAATAAGATCTTAGAGGGAAGTAAACAAGATCTAGTTAGAAAAAGTGTGTTTATTGCTAATAAACTGGATGGTAATTCGTGTTGTTTACCTATTACAGAGATGAAAAGTCGCAACCCACGCAACAGTGATCTAGAACGTCCTCTGCATCTGAAAAAGACAAAACAATGGAAGAATCACAACGGTTTCTACTTAAAGTTGGCAACAATCACTATAAAGGCAAGATAAATGACCAGATCTATCACTTATCTTGCTGGGGCAAAGGGGAGAGCAGCGGATGTAAGAAGATTGTGGATGATCATAGCATGAAGATGCATAACGATAGCTGCTTTAACTCTTCAAGCACTAAAACGCGCAGATCTGAGGACTCATTACTCAAAGAATAATGGAATCAAAGCTAGGATTAGCGCTTTAGCTAACCCTAACTCCTTCTATGTGATGTCAAAGAAGGGTGCAGACTATATTTGGAAGCCGCCATGAAGTTTCATAGCTACGATGATGGAAGCAGGTGAACTCTCCTTTCTCGACCGCCATTTTTAAAGAGATTTCGTGGATTAGGGTGGCAGAAGATTGTCGGCTAGGGTTATGAGTTGTTATTTATGTTTTGCTATTGGATTATACTATTTTTACCCGAACAAATGGGCATTGGGTCACACATCATTTTTATGTATTCAATTTTTTTATTTTTTTTCTAATTTTATTAAGTTAGAAATCAATCTTTCAATATGGGTAATATTGTGTGTTTTACCTTTTAAGCAAAACTGCATGACACGGTTGTAAATTGGTTGGTGATGGAAGTAATTTTCATATTTTATATTTAATACGGGTTCAAACCGAACCGAACCAAAATCGAATCGTAATATATTAAAACTTAACCGAAACCGAACCATTTAAACGAGTAGTATAATGAGTCTTATTTTTAATCAACTGTTTGATGTGGTGTGGAAGTGGTTTGAACTTTAAACCGCACCAAACCGACTCGCGCTCATCTCTAGATATATGACTATAGTTTTATTATTTATGATTCTTACGCTCTCTAAAAGCGACTTTGACACATGAGATAGCTGAAGTTTACTTAGATAAGTGACCTAATCTAAAATATTTATTACAATAGCTATAATCTTGAAAATATGGTAAAAGTTCAGTTAATCTTGTTTAACCAACAATCAAAGTAAATATATTTGGGGATCGATTACAAACCGATTTAACTTAAAAAATAAACCAAATCTGTCAAAATAAAGATTTTGTTGTTTATTTGGGTAAACCAAGTAATGCTCCCCCATCGCAGCATGAGTGCAATTTTGTTGACACCCAAAAAGTGATGTCAACAAAACTTCCACCTCTGATTGGTGGAAATCAGGAGGGCCCATATGGGTCCCCCTGATTTCCACCAATCAGGAATGGAAGTTTTGTTCGCACCCCTTTTTTGGGTGTGAAGAGAATCGTATTCATCGCAGCATGGTCACAGAAGTTGCTATAAATCACCAGTCTTTTCTCCCCCAAACGGACACTTTCTTTTTCCCCTCCAGACAGACACTCACTTGCAATTAAACCTGTCTTGTTCTCTATTCACTTAATTGCATCTTCTCGTTTTCCACTCCATTTTAGAACTCTAGAAATCATATAAAAAGAAGAAGAAAGTGCGAATAAATATTAACGATTTTTTGCCGAAATAATATTCAAAATCTAATCTTGGCAAAATGGGTTTAGGCTACAACTATGCCTTTTCAGCTCCATTTTGTGCCGAGGATAATAATAGCATACTCTGTTTCGAAGAGATTGTAGATGAAGAAGAGAAAACTCATGATTGTACTTTCGAAAATGAAAATGTTGATTTTTCTCCAAGTTTTTCCAATGATTTTCCATTACAGAGCGATGGATGTTTAGATTTGATTTTAGAAAAAGAAGTAGAGTTTTTGCCTAGATGCGATTATCAGAATAGATTTATTTCTGGTGCTTTAGATTTATCCCTTCGAAGAGAAGCCATTGACTGGATTTGGAAGGTATTGTTTTCATCTTCGCAGTTTTGTGTTTCTAATCGCTGCTTTTCTAACGTTTGGTTATTTTAATGTTGCTAGGCTAGCTAGCAGTTCCTCAAGTTAAACCAATTTTATAAACATTTACTATATTTTTATGTTGGGGGACTTATTTTGATGAATTTTAGTGATGACATTTTATTAATCACAGGTTCATGGGCAATACAAGTTTGGACCATTGACTGCTTATTTATCTGTAAATTACTTGGATAGATTTCTATCTGCTTACGACATTCCTGTAAGTACCATAAAATGCCTTCTTAAAGGTTGAATAAATCAGTTTTTTAAATCTCTGTGAACCATATTTTTTTTTTTTAAATTTTGATGTTAATATAGCAAGGAAAAGTTTGGATGATTCAATTACTAGCAGTAGCCTGCTTATCGCTGGCAGCAAAAATGGAAGAAACAGAAATGCCATTATCTTTTGATTTACAAGTATACATTGTTACCTAATTCTGGTCATCATTTAATCTTTTATCATTTCGCGGTGACTGAAATAGTTTTGGAACTATATGCAACATACATGCATTTGATTAGGTTGGGGATGCAAAATATGTGTTTGAATCCAAGGGTATACAAAGAATGGAGCTTCTACTCCTAAGCACACTAAAATGGAGAATGCATGCAGTCACTCCATTTTCATTTATCGATTTTTTTCTGGCCAAGTTCAATAACGATTATCTACCTTCTAACTTTTTGCTTGTTCGATCAACCCAGCTTATCTTGAAGACAGTAAAAGGTAATCGAATTTAAATCATAAAATAGTTCCTCTCACGATGAAATAAATACTGTAAATTTGTAGTAGATGGTCACAATATTGCAATTCAGGTGTGGACTTTTTAGGATTTAAGCCATCTGTGGTTGCTTCTGCAGTGGCATTGTCAACTTTGGAAGAAACCCATGCGATAAACATCGATACGGCCATTACTTGCTGCAACCATGTAAACAAGGTGAAAGTTCTTGATTTTTGTGCATGTTGTTACTTTGCATATACAATAACGTAACTGAAAGCGCTTGAACTCTAACGTATCAAAGTATGTCTAATTGATTCAAGATGTACATACATTTATCGATTCGTGCATGTTTGTTGCTATATACAGGAGAGAGTGGTGAGATGTTATGAAACTATACAGAAGGTGATACTGATGAAGTTTGATAGTTTGAAGGGTGCAGACAGAGCACAAGTTTCTGATGATCCACAAAGTCCTAGTAGGGTTTTAGATGTTTCTTGCCTAAGCTTCAAAAGTGATGACACAACTATTCATTCACATGAAGATTCTGAACACAACTGCCCACCCAGCAAGAGAAGAAAATTAAGCAAGCCATGTAGTTCATGATTCGAAGAACATTGCTTTAGTGTGTGCTCATTTTGCTGATTTGAACATAATTAGAAGAAAAGGAAATGAATATAACGGGGTGGACTAGTTGCCCATGCTATCAAAGATGAAGGTATGGGAGGTGTGTTTATGGCATTATGAATGGTTTTATTTTCCTTTTCGTTTTTGGTTTTTTTTGTGGGGGAAGAAAATAACTTTTTGGAGCAGACCCAAAAAAAGAGTGGAATTTGTTTGCTTGTTTGGGAATGATATTTAAAACTGACATTTTTTTTATATGATTGCTTTGCTTCACTGCCAGTCCGTAGGTTTGACTGCTTTTTTTTCTGCTTTAGGCTCATTAATTTTGCTTCCCGATGTGAGAACAGTGTGATATTTAAATGAGAGCTTTATCGCGGAATATGAAAAGTTTCTCGGAAAAAGAATCTCACTTCGAAGCTGATTTGATCCTAAATAGTAATATTAGAGTACTAATAATGGAACTTGCTCGAAATTCAAAATCATAGATAAGCAAAGATTGTAAACAGGTCGGATAGAATTGAACGGAACAATTTCTAGTATCAAATGTTATTCGCACGAGCATGATGATGGACACACAATAAAAAAGGTCAAATTTTTTAAACAATCATATTTTTATTTAAGTTTTCTTTTTATAGTTTGTGTTTCAAACAAGAATCCTACAATACAGACTAAACACCTAATAAGCTTGGATTGAGTTGGACAAAGATTTATCCTTTTAGATATGCGACCTATACATGAGTTTCTATAAAGGCATCTTCAATGGGTTTAGGACTCTGAGTATTCAAGGTTGTGTTCCAAGTAAGAGTCCAGTGGTCAGACCTTTGACGTTGGACGCCTAATGTTAGAAGCTCATTAAATAGATGTCTGAAGCTGGACGTTATTATACTACAGATGAAAAGGGTGTTGCAATTTATGAGTCGTTGGGCATCTATTTAATCAGCATCTGTGTTCTGACGTCCATTATATGAGCATCTAAGATTGAACGTCTGTAACAACCCACTATTTCGATCATTTCGAGTCGATAATAAAACCTACTCAAATCGTTTAAAACAACAAATTGTTATTGCTATGGGGTCAAATACAAAATGTTCACAGAATCACAGACAAATCAGACATTGAAAAAGGAATATCTCTCAGTGGAATAAATAAAGTACAATAGTAGTTCATGAAACTTATAAATATTGATTTTCGAAATTTATACATAATGTCAAAGTTAAGAAATTTGATATAGCGGAAGTATAAATACAAGGATTTCTAATACAAAAGAGATAACTGGAACCGATGATAGGAATGATGTCTTCAACAAGTCTCTAGCTCTGAAAGGTGAAATCTTAATGTTGCAGTACTTGGTCTGAGCCGAGCAATAATGCAAAGATAAAGCACTCGAATCAGGAGTAACATCCTCATGAAAGTAAATCAACTCAAGCGAAGTGTTCAATGAAATGCATCAATAACTTAAACGATGTTTGAGATTTTCATCCTTTAATAATTCGTTAAATTATTTATTATATAATATAATGCGCTATTATAATAATGTCTATTCAGTAAAGTTTAAAATAGCGTAAATAGGATTACATTTTTACCCTTATATTGTTTATAGGCACTGTAATCTATACAGATACCGTAAAATCCACCGTAAACTATGTTTATCAAAGGGTACTCCATACGTACGATACAAACAAAAAACGTAGGGGGCTTGATCAGGATAATATGACAAGAAACCGAGGCTATACCCATCGGTAAGATTCTACCGGATTTCGGACCTAGGCTGGTGGTAATGCATAGCTGCAACTACCCCCCACCTTATACAATACCTCTAAAATCAAAGGCACGCCTAACCAATCACAGAGTAACATATATGTTATCAAGGAAGCATGGCTGCTAAGAGGAGCTAACTCAATTGATCCGAGTATGACTCATATTTTAGTCATTTTAATTATGACCTGAAAGTCAAGGCTATCGATCATTGTTCTCTTACTTCATTGCAGTAGCATTCGCTAAACCAACCTACTTCATTCTGGATTCTCCACCATGTGCACAGTTGTTAAAATGGTTCTCGACATTGACAAAGAGTATGATAATATCCGGTCCTGGTCTGTTTAGAACTAAACGTTTACATTATTCACACTGTAGTCATTTACATTTAAAATCATATTTCAATATCATAAATCAATTCAACTTCAAGTATCAATTTCTTTATAATCATTTGTTCAAAACAATTAAGGATTGGGTTCATTTTCAAATTCCATACCGTTAAACAATTCATTATCAATTTCAAAATCTGATTTTACATTCTTTTACAAAAATTGTTAATTAAAGAATAAATTGAGAAAAATTAGGAATTGGGAAACGGGGGTTGCGCCATTAGGTTCGTTGTGATTTTCTGGTTCGGATAGACTTTTGGTTTATGTAAAACAGACTTAAAACGAATAAGTTATGACTAGTTGAAATTTGAATTTCAAACGCGAAATTAAAATAGAACTCAATAAAATTAATCAATAAATTTTGCTCAATCAGCATAGGAACTGGGACGACCCACTCCCACTTGGGTCAACCCAGGACCCAAGTGGGTCGACCCATTTATCGATCCACCTAGGAGGTGGGTCGACCCGGTTCACTCAGCCACGCACGTTTTCTTGCCTGGCATGCCTTGATGTTGCTGGTGGCTCAGGAAACTTCTGGCTGATGTGGTTTTGAGCGTTTTGATTGAAAATCTAGTTATCCTAAGGCCTAAACCTTCCTATTACATATATAAATAGATTGTACTCCTCTGGTATTCCCGACCAACCTCATTCTTTATCTTCTCTGCCTCCACTTCACTTTTCTCTAAAATAAAAATATATTGTTGGGGGCACAAAATTTGGAGTATTGTTTATTCATAGATTTGATGGATTTTCAGCCAGGGCCTTTGGATTTGCATTTCTTAGGCGAGTTTTTGTTAATTTCTAGATTTCTTTTGAGATTGGGATCAAATTTATAAAATAGTAGTTGTGCTTGTTTTGGATCCAGTTAATGTCTATTCTTTGATCCAGATTATTAAGGTAGTTCTATTTTTTTTTTTTTTTTTTTTTTTTTTTTGAATTCCGCTGTTTACTTCTGCAAAGTATATTCAAAATTATTTTGATTTGTTATTCCGAGTCTCTTTCTCTCCTTTTTCTATTTTTTTTTTAGATTTTTGCAGTTGTGCTAAACATATGCCTAAAAATAGCATATGAACACGTTAAAAACAAGCATGAACCTATAAACATAATATTTTGGGTTGGATTATTTCTCTTTTTCCTTGTTTTGCATTTGGATTGGGAAATAAAATACATTGAATAGAAATAACAAAATGTTGAGGCTAAAGATTGAATGATTTTACAACTCCAAATAAGAAAGATTGGAATAAAAGTAATTTACATTTAAATGAGAGCTTTATCCCGGAACATGAAAAGTTTCTCGGAAAAAGAATCTCACTTCAAAGCTGATTTGATCCTAAATAGTAATATTAAAGCACTAATAATGAAACTTGCTCGAAATTCAAAATCATAGATAAGCAAGATTGTAAACAAGTCGGATAGAATTGAACGGAGGAGGATTTAAAGGAGGTGTCATAGTTTTGTATAAGAGATTCGGGGTGATACCGACGGAACAATTTTTAATTTCAAATCTTATTCGTACGATCATGATAATGGACACACAATAAAAAAACTTCTAATATTTTTGAACAATCGTATTTTTATATAAATTTCTTTTTTTATAATTCGTGTTTCAAACGAGAATCGTACGAATACAGACTAAACACCTTATAGGCTTGGATTGAGTCGTACAAAGATTTATCCTTCTCGATATACAACCTATAGATGAGTTTCTATAGAAGGCATCTTCAATTGGTTTAGGACTCTGAATATTCAAGGTAGTGTTCGAAATAAGAGTCCAATGGTTAGACGTCTGACGTTGGACGCCTAACGTTAGAAGCTCATTAAGTAGATTTCTGAAGCTGGACGTTATTATAGTACAAATGAAAAGGGTGTTGCAGTTTATGAGTCATTGGGCGCCCACTTAATCAGCATCTATGTTCTAACGTCTATTAAATGAGCATCTAAGACTGAATGTCTGTAACAACCTACTATTTCGACCGTTTCGAGTTAATAATAAAACTAACCCAAATCGTTTAAAACAATAAATTGTTATTGTTATGGGGTCAAATACAAAATCTTCACAGAATCATAGACAAATCTCAGACATTGAAAATCAGAATACCTCCCAGCGGAATAAATAAAACACAATAGTAGTTCATGAAATTTATAAATGCAGATTTTCAAAATTTATACATAATGTCAAAGTTACTAAAATTAATGTAGCGGAAGTATAAATACAAGGATTTCTAATACAAAAAAGATAACTGGAACTGATAGATATGAATGATGTCTTCAACAAGTCTCCAGCTCTAAAAGTTGAAATCTCAATGCCGCATACTCAGTCAGAGCCGAGCAATAATGCAAAAATAAAGCATTCGGATCAGGACTTACATTCTCATGAAAGTAATCAACTCAAGTGAAATATTCAATGAAATGCATTAGTAACTTAAATGATGTTTGGGATTTTCATCCACTAAGGATTCGTTAAACAATTTATTATAAAATATAATGCATTATTATAATAGTGTTTACTCAGTAAAATATTAAAATAACGTAAGTAAGATAACATTTTTACCCTTACATTATTTATAGGCACTTAATCTATACACATATCGTAAAGTCTAATGTAAACTAGTGTCTATCAATGGGTTCTCCATAGGTACGATACAATTAAAAATCGTAGGGGGTTCGACCAGTATAATATGACAAGGCACCAATGTTATACCTAACGGTAAGATTCTACCGCATTTCGGACCGAGGCTGGTGGTAACACATAGCCGCAATTCCCGCAAACCTTATACAATACCCCCAAAATCAGAGGCGCGCCTAACCAAACACAGAGTAACATATATGATATCGAAGAAGCATGTCCGCTAAGAGGAGCTAACTCAATTGACCCAGGCATGACTCATGTCTAAGTCGTTTTAATTATGACTTGAAAGCCAAGGCTATCTATCGTCGTCCTCTTACATCATTTCAGTAGTGTTTGCTAAACCAACCTACTTCATTCTGGATTCTCCATCATGTGCGCAGTTGTTAAAATGGTTTTCGGTATTGATGAATAGTATGACAATATCCGGTCTCGGTCTCTTTAGAACCAAATATTTACATTTCTCACACCGTAGTCATTTATATTTGAAATCATATTTCAATGTCATAAATCAATTTAACTTCAAGCATTGATTTCTTTATAATCATTTATTTAAAACTATTTAGGCTTGGGTTCATTTTCAATTTTCAATTTTCAATTTTCAATTTTCAATTTTCAATTTTTATATTGTCAAACAGTTCATTATCAATTTCAAACTCGTATTTTATATTCTATTTCACAAATTATATTATAAACCGAGATTTTTAACTTACATCAATTCAGACATAATGGCTCGGATTAGAATAAACTTTAGTTTAAAATTGTAAGATATATTTAAAAATGATTTAATTTTTTAAAATAGAATATATATAATTTAGTTTAATATAAAAATGGTCCCATTAAATATAATTTTTATGAAATAGTTATAAAATTTTAATAGTTAAAAATAGATAAAATAGTTTTACTAAAAATAGTAATAAAATTAAAATAGATAAAATAATTTAAATAAAATCGAATCCGAAACAACCCAAATTATAAACCATTACTTCAATTTGGTTTAAAACTTAAATTCTAAATTCATTTCATTTCATTTCATCATATTATTCAAAACAAATTTCACGGTTTGATTGTTAGTTTAATTTCTTAAATCTAATTCTTCAATGTTATTTTTTTGGCAAGGCCAACTGGAACAACCCAAATTTCGAATGTGTAATAATTATTTAACCCAATTGTCAATTAAAGAATAATTTTAAAAAAAGGGGAATTGGGCGATGATGATTGTGCTATTAGGTTCGTCGCGATTTTCTGGTTCGGATAGACTTTTGGTTTACGTAAAACGAACTTAAAACAAATAAATTATGACCAGTTGAAGTTTGAATTTCAAATTAGAAATTAAAATAAAACTTAACAAATTTAATTAATAAATTTTTCTCGGTCAACGTAGGAACTGAGACAACCCAGTCCTTCCTGGGTCGACCTCTATGTCGACCCACCTGGGAGGTGGGTCGACCTAGTTCACTCAACCAGGCACGTTTTCATGCCTGGCACACCTCAATGTTTCTGGAGTATACGGGAAACTTCTTACTGACGTGATTTTCAGTGTTCTTATTGAAAATCTAATTATCTTAAGGCCTAAACCTTCCTACTACATATACAAATAGACTATACTCCTCTTTCATTACCCACCAACCTCATTCTTCATCTTCTCTGCCTGCACTTCACTTTTCTCTAAAATAAAAATATATTGTTGGGGGCACAAAAACTGGAGTATTGTTTATTCATAGATTTGAAGGATTTTCTACAAAGGCCTTTGGATTTGCATTTCTTGGGGGAGTTTTTAGTGATTTCTAGATTTCTTTTGAGATTGGGACCAAATCTATAAAATAGTAGTTATGGTTGTTTTGGATTTGGTTATTCTCTATCGTTAGATCCAGATTATTATAGTTGTTCTATTTCTTTTTAGAATTCCTGTGTCTACTTCTGCAAATTATATTCAGAATTCTTGTGGTTTGTTATTCCAAGTCTCTTTCTCTCATTTCTCTAATTCTTTTTAGATTTTTGCAATTGTGTTAAACATATGCCTTAAAAAAGCATATGAAGACGTTAAAAACAGGCATGAACCTGTAAACATAATATTTTGCAATGGATTATTTCTCTTTTTCTTTGTTTTGCATTTGTGTTGGGGAATGAAATACATTGAATATAAATAATAAAAAATTTGAGGCTAAAGATTGAATGTGTCTAAAACCGCAAATAAGAAAAGAAAGATTGGAAGAAAAGTAACTGGACTGAATCAATGCCTATTTGACAGATTTGACTGAAATGGATTGTAACTGGAAAATTTACAGAATTTTTAAATTTTGAATTAGAATATAAACATGATAATTTATAATGTTAAACCAGTAATCCTTGTTGTCGGGTTTAGCCTAGTACTCCTTGTTGTCAGGCTCTAATATAAACATGCTAATTTGTAATGTTAATCTTGTACTTCTTGTTGTTGGGTTTAGCCTAGTACTCCACGTTGTCAAGCTTTCATAAACATGTTAATTTAAATTGTAGGCCCAATACTCCTCGTTGTCGGGCTTAATAAATTAAATTGTTTTGGGGGCCAAATCAAGGATTAGGGGGGTTTGAGCCAAGTTGTTTGGGATCCATTTCATGTATCATACCATATTTATCATTTCGGTCTCACTTAAGGCAAGGGCACACACCATGTTACATTATGGATGTAAGTCAGTTCAATTGAGAGGGTGTGAGTGCGTTCCTGTGGGTCAGTGTGCGTGCACTGCCTCAATTTGGGGAATAACTCATTTTCACACCTAATGATAAGGTTATATCAAATCACTGATGGACTAGGGCCTAGTAAATCCGAACCCATAGTGGGCATAGGTTATCCATGATTCATCATAGCCAATCGTTTGGGTAGTATTAGGAATTTTCTTCCTAATTTATTTTATTTGTAGAAGTACAAACAATCAATATCGCTATTGAATATTTCAAATGAGATCACTTATATCTTTGTAAAGCATCTTTTATAATATCTCTACTTTATTCCATTCACTTTTAGGTGTGCACAGATACTTATCCCTTTATTGGCAGTAGACTGCTATTTTATTTATGTATCTCCTCTTATCAATCATGCTAGAAATTACTATAGCTTACCGGACTTTTTTTTTCTAACTAATTTTCTCCTTTTCTTCTTTTCTTTTCTTCCCCCCTAGACTCTCAGGGAGAAGTACTTAGCTCGGATTGCTTTATTGATTTTTCTTGGAAGACTCTTGCGGAGATTTGATGTTTATCTTTTTTTTCCCCCACGATTTGCTTTTTTTTTTTTTTGGCTATTTGGGGATACTTTTGTTTTGTACTCTGAGGTTTCTACTGTGACTGAGATTGCGACATGGAATTTTTCTGATGCTTTAGTTTATTTGGAACAATTTAAGGTTGGTATGTCATTTTAACATAAATTGTCTTTTCTTCCACTACGAACTTATTCTTTTATGTCGTGTTAAATCTTAGTCTTTGTGATGTTTATCGTCTTTATGCCTACAACGCTCAACACTTTTTAACAAGATTCTGCATTAGGATTGTGTTAAGGCGTGCGAGGTGTTACATTTGGTATCAGAGCCTAAGCCTACAAGGTTACCAAAATTTTTGTTTTAAAATAAAACTTTTTGATAGGAAATTTATTTTTGAAATTGAAATATATCCCCTCTAGTCAAGTTACAACATTCCTTTGGTTTCTTCAAATTATAAATTTCTATCTCGTCTCTTGCACAGCATGTCGGCAGCCCTAATCTTCCCGAGGTCATTCCTATCTCCGCTTGGTTTCATAGATATTTAGAAGCTACAACGCCTGTTGAGGGACAAGAACATGCGTAGGATCCAGCACCCGCTGTAGTGGTTCCTTCTAACCTACCTACAGACGCGGATTTCTCTAAAATTTGTAAGGACTTTTTTAGTTTTGGCAGCAAGACTTTCAGGTACTGAGACATTTGTGGAGGCACACACCTGGATTAGAGAACCAAAAAGGATTTTTGAGTTTTTGGAACTTGAGGATGGGATGAGAGTTCGACTTCCAGCTTGGGAACTTAAGGAGGAAGTTTCTTTTTAGTGGGAGACTGTAGAGGCTGAAGGAAGGAATATGTGTTAGGTCATATTCATAAATAGGTTCGAGAGGAAGTTTCTGTCACCTATTAAAAAGGGAATGCAGTTGGAAAGACTTTTGAGTCTGAAGCAAGGAGATATGCTAGTAAAGGAATATATCAATCGGTTTAGCATAGACTTGGTTAATACTGCTCACAAGAAGGTTGTTTGGTTTGTGAGAGGGATGAATCAATCTCTCCAAGGTTTAGCTATGGCTGACATTCCTATGGAAGAGACTTATAAGGCTTTGATTGAGATGGCATTGATGCATGCAGATAAGGAAGAAGAAGTTTAAAAAGGGAAGAATGAAGCTCCTAAGTTCTATGGTCCTAAGAATTTTTTTTGGAATAAGAAAGACAAGAAGAAGCTAGGAGAAATCCTCAGAAAGGACAATTCAAGAGTCATGGTTGTGGGATGCCAGGGCATCTCATCAAGGGCTCCAGGAGGCTTAAGGGAAAGTGCTTTAACCGCGGGAAGCCGGAACATCTGAATAGAGCATGCCCACAGAACACTAGACAGAGTGCTAGTACAATAGCAGCTTCAACTCAGGTACATGTATTGAAGGCAACATCGACGAACAGTGGCCCTGACAGAGGAAGGAAAGTCTCTGTTGAAGGTTTGATCTATATCTCTGATTTTATACTCTTTTTGATTTGGGAGCTTCTCATTCGCTATTTTCAGTACTGTGGTTGACTGTTTGCACTTAGAAATCTAACTTATTACTGATCCCATGGTAGTTTCAAACCCTATAGGTGGTTCGACACACTTATCTATGATCTGTAGAGGCTTGAAAATTTCTTTTTTAAGCGTTAAGTTTGATTGTGATGCCTATGTGTTGGAACTTTCAGGGTATAGGATGATCCTAGGGATGGATTGGTAGGCCGTGTATTGGGTCGTACTTGACAACGAGAGAAGGGTCATTCGTTTGATGACTTGTAGTGGTAGGATCCTAAAAATTTCTTGGAACCCATGAGGGACAGTCATGTTGAGCTTTCTTACTCCGTAGATTCTTCTATTGATGTTTTTTCTATAATTGTTATTTGTGAGTATCTAGACGTATTTGAGTAGGTCAGAGGATTTCCACTTAGGCGAGAGATTCATTTCTGGAGTTATCTTAGCGAAAAAGCGAAGCCTGTGGCGCTACCAATTCGACATATGGCTCCGAGGGAACGAAAAGAGTTGAGCAAGCAAGTGGGTGAACTTTTGGAGAAATGTTTTATTATATGGAGTATTTCTAAGTGAAGTATTCACCACTAAGGCCGATTGTTCCCTCCGTCTATGAGTAGAATACCGAGAATTGAATAAGCTCACAAAGAAAAATCATTACCAACTCCCTTAGATAAATGATTTATTTGATCAGTTGGTAAGTGTGTCAGTATATTCTCAGATGGATTTGGGTATTGGTTTCCATCAGTTACATGTCGCAAAGGATAACATTGATATGGAGGCATTCTGGACTCCTGATGGTTTCTTTAAGTGGTTGGTTATGCTTTCTCGGCTAACCAACGCACCAACTTATTTTGTGGATCTGATGAGCAGGGTATTCAGGGACGTTCTGAATAAATTTGTTGTGGTTTTTGTAGATGATATCCTTGTCTTGTCGAGGAACGAGGACGAGTATGCTTCGCATTTAAGAGAGGTTCTCAGTTTTCTCTGAGCTTATCAGTTGAAAGAAAAATTCGCCAAGTGCAATTTTTTAATGAAAGGGTACAATTCTTGAGGCATATGGTATCTAAGGATAGGTTGACAGTGGATCCCGTCAAGATAGTGGTGGTACATAATTGGAGGATCCCCAAGAACGCCACTGAGGTGAGAAGTTTTCTTGGCTTAGCAGTTTACTACACAAAGTTCATTAAAGACTTTGCATGGATCTCAACACCATTAGCCCAACTTACTGAGAAGAATCTGGCTTCTCTTGGGATACGGATTATGAGGATGCTTTTTCGTAGGATGAACAATGCTCTTACTAGTGCGCTAGTTTTGGCGTTACCCGATGGATCTAAGATGTTTACAGTATATACTGACGCTTATGGGACGGATCTAGGTGCAGTATTGATGCAAGAGGGTATATTAGTGTGCTATGGTAGTAGGAAGCTAAGGGTTCATGAGAGAAATTACCCTACACATGATTTGGAGTTGGCTACTATAGTATTGGCACTTAAGTCTTGGAGACGCTACCTTCTTAGGGGGAGGTTAGAGCTATTTACAAATCAAAAGTCACTCAAGTATTTTCTCTCTCAAAGGGATCTCAATTTGAGGAAACAAAGGTGGATGGAGTTCTTAGCATCATATGATTTTGAGGTTTCATCTAACTTTGGCAAGAGGAATGTGGTGGCTTATGCGTTGAGTAAATAGAGAACGACATTGCATACTTTATTCGTTGAGTGACAGATCTTGGAGTATATAGCCACTTTTTATTTTCGAACTTCTACAAACTTCACACCAGGATTGTTGACATTGTTTGTTGTAAGACCTACACTATTAGAGAATATTGGAGCTAGATAGAGAGAGGACCCTGAGCTTTCAGATACTTTGGATAGATTGAGTAGAGGAGACGATTCTAGGCACCTTGTTAGGTATACTATGGATTGTAGAGGATGGATTCCTCGGGATGGTAGCTTGTGTGTTCCCCGCATATGATTTGACGAGTGCAGTTTTGGTAGAGGCTCATCACTCTCGGGTGACTATCCATCCGGGTGGTGATAAGATGTATCATGATATGAGGTGAATCTTTTATTCGTCCAACATGAAGAAGAGTGCGGCTAAGTTTGTAGCTAGATGTATGACATGATAAAGGTTTAAGGAAGAATAAAAGAAGCCTGGTGGAATACTTCAGCCATTGGATATACCATTGTGGAAATGGGAAAGTATTTCTATGGGTTTTTTGGACGGTTTGCATAGATCAAGAAAAGGAAACACTAACATTTGGGTTATTATGGACTGGTTAACAAAGAGAGCCCATTTCCTCCCGGTTAAGAGTAAAAGGACGGCTGCAAGGTAGGCTTCTTTTTGTATTCGTGAGATAGTCGAGTTGCATGGTATTTCTTCAAGCATTGTCAATGACAAAGATCCCATTTTCACTAGCAAATTTTGGAGGAGTCTAAAAGAAGCTGTGGAAACACAACTCAGGCTGAGTACCGCGTGTCACCCTCAAACGGATGGGCAGACCGAGAGAGTCAGTAGGGTTTTGGAAGACCTACTGAGGATGTGTATATTAGACTTTGGAGGGACTTGGAAGATCATCTACGACTCATGGATTTTTCTTATAATAATAACTTCCAATCCAGCGTAGACATGACACCCTTTGAAGCCTTGTATGAGCAGCCTTGTAGATATTCGGCGTGTTGGGAGGACTCTACAGACAGATTGCTTCTAGGGCTAGAAATGATTAGAGAAACATCAGATAAAGTTGAGTTGATTAGAATGAGGATGAAGGCAGTGTAAGATAGGAAGAAGTCCTATGCCGATAAAAGAAAGATTGATTTGGAATTTGTTGTTGGAGATTTGATCTTCATCAAAGTTTTATCACTTAGGAAGTGGTGAGGTTTGGCTCAGTCAGCAACTTGGCCCCAAGATTTGTTAGACCATTCCCAGTCATTGAGAAGATAGGGAAGATGGCTTTTAGAGTTCAACCACCAGATAGATTACCAGGCGTTCATGAAGTGTTCGACATATCACACTTGCGGAAGTGTCTTCATGATTCAGCGGAGATTGTTGAGCCTACTGCACTGGAGGATGTAGAGATCGAGCGTGAAGCATCCATTAGACGACACCTCAGCGGATCTTAGATTGGGAGACCAAGAAGTTGAGGAATAAGGAAGTATGATTGGTCAAAGTACAGTAGAGAGAAGACAATAGTGAGGCTACTTGGGAATCCGAAGAGCGAACGCATAATTCTTATCCCAATTTGTTTGATGGTACGTTCCGATTTTTTCCCTTTTCCATCTTTAGCTCTTAGGCTCCATCTCTTAAACCTTTGAACTTGATCTTAGGAGAAACCTATAGTTAATAAGATATGATTGAAACATGTCTTTAAAGCATGTTATGTTTGATGTTTGCAAATGGATGCGAGTGTTTTTAAGTGGATGCAGTGGATGCATATACACACACTAGGCACTGTGATCGGCTGAATAGGACACTTGTATATGCATATGGATGTGTGTGCATTTTATTTATTTCTATGGATGTCGTTATATGTTTGTTTCATATGGATGATGTTTGATGCATGCTTATAGAATTAACTGTTATCATTAGGATTTTGCGTACATTTGGATGCATGGCACTGACATATTTGCATAAAAAGGAGGTCGACTGAATCAGTAGACCGCCTAATCTTTTGCATTAACTAGGATCATATACACTGCCGTATTGCATAAATACATAAACTGCATTAGATAAATTAAGGACAATGGTTGCTAGTGGATAATGGATGAATAGATGGATGAAGAAAACACTTGTATTATTCTTCCACGTTAGAGATTTCGGGGATGATATCCTTTAAGGAGGGGAGAATGAAACAACCAAAATTTTGAACGTGTAATAATTATTTAACCAAATTGTTAATTAAAGATTAAGTTGAAAAAACTTGGGACGTAGGCAACGGGGATTGCGCCATTAGGCCCATCACGATTTTCTAATTCGGATAGACTTTTGGTTTGCGTAAAACAGACATAAAAGGAATAAGTTATGACCAGTTGAAGTTAGAATTTCAAACTAGAAAATAAAATAAAAGTTAACAAATTTAATTAATAAATTTTGCTTAATAAAAGCAGGAACTAGAACGACCCAGTCCCAATTGGGTCGACCCAGGGGTCGACATAGGGCCCAAGTGGGTCGACCTCTGTGTCGATCCATCTAGGAGGTGGATCGACCTAGTTCACTCGCTAGGCACATTTTCGTGCTTGGCACGCCTAAATGTTGTTGGAGGCTTCAGAAAACTTCTTGCTGATGTGGTTTTGAGTGTTCTGACTGAAAACCTAATCACTGTTTCAAATCTCAAAAATATCGCCCGTGATCTCCTCCGAGATCTAATTTTGGGCTCCTTCCGAAATGAAACAGCAAATATCAGTGTAAATCTTCTTTCCAATATATCGCCCGAGATATTGCAATATCGAACGATATATCGACCGATATATCGACCGATACGAAATACTGGAATATCATCCGAGATTTTTTTTTTTGGTTAAGATTTAAATCTGTGCTTGAACCACAACATTAATTAAAAAAACTCAAATCTAGACACGATAATCTCCTGCTATTTTACGTTTTGCAAGTCAAATGATCATATTGTATGTTCATATATGTTCTACAATGCTTATGATTTTCAAATTTGCTTTTTTTTTTACATACATGTTACCTATAGAATTATGTAATTTATGGTCTACTTATGCTGTAATTTTTGATGTTTTGGATCTTTTTAATGTTTTATGTCTAAAAATAATTTATTTTCATGAATTATATGTTTTAAGCACTAATCTATTTGCATTGTGTTATAATTTTGTTTCAAGCATATTACGATTTGGAGTATGAATGATCTTTCGTAAGTTAAGAAAAATAACGTGATTTTGCAATTCAAATTTAAGTTATTATGTTTTTAATAGCATTCATAAAAATAATTTTGTAAGAATATCATTTTTTAACATATCATGTACCCCTAGATTGTTCCGATATGAACTTTCAGACCCGAGATGGAAATCCAAGATGAACCCCCCGAGTTAGACTCATCTCGTCCGAGATCTCTCCCAATACGAGATCAAGTCTCTAAAATCCCCGAGATGAAACACGACCGGTATCCAAGATTTAAAACTATGAACCTAACTGTCTTAAGACCTGAATCTTCCTACTATATATATAAATAGACTGTACTCCTATATCATTCCCCACCAACCCCATTTTTCATCTTCTCTACATCCACTTCACTCTTCTCTAAAATAAAAATATATTGTTGGGGGCACAAAAATTGGAGTATTGTTTATTCATATATTTGAAGGATTTTCTACCACGGCCTTTGGATTTGCATTTCTTAGGTGAGTTTTTAATGATTTCTAGATTTCTTTTGAGATTGGGACTAAATCTGTAGAATAGTAGTTATGGTTTTTTGGATCTGGATTATTCTCTATTCTTTGATCCAGATTATTACAATTGTTTTATTTATTTTCTAAATTCCTCTGTATACTTCGGCAAATTATATTCATGATTCTTGTGATTTGTTACTTCGAGTCTCTTTCTCTCTTTTCTCTATTTCTTTTTAGATTTTTGCAGTTGCGCTAAACATATGCCTAAAAGAGCATATGAAGACGTTAAAAACATGCACGAACCTGTAAACATAATATTTTGCATTGGATTATTTCTCTTTTTCTTTGTTTTGCGTTTGGATTGGGAAAAAAAATACGTTGAATAGAAATAATAAAAAATTTGAGGCTAAATATTGAATGTGTTTAAAACTGCAAATAAGAAGGAAAGGTTGGAATAAAAGCAATTGGACTGAGTTAAAGCCTATTTGACAGATTTGACGAAAATGGACTGTAACTGGAAACTTTACAAAATTAGGAAAATTTGACTCAGAATAGAAGCATGTTAATTTGTAATGTTAACCCAGTACTCCTTGTTGTCGGCTTTAGCCTAGTACTCATGTCGTTAGGCTTTAATATAAACATGTTAAGATGTTAACCCAGTATTCCTTGTTGTCGAATTTAGCCTTGTAATCCTCATTATCAGACTTTAATAAATATGTTAATTTAAATTATAGGCCCAATACTCGTCGTTGTCGGGATTAATAAATTAACTTGTTTTGGAGGACAAATCAAGGGTTGGAGGGATTTAAGGCAAGTTCTTTGGGATCCGTTCCATGTAGCATACCCTATTTATCACTTCGGTCTCACTTGAGGCAAGTGCATGCACCATGTTACATTATGGATGCAAATCGATCCAATTGAGAGGATATGAGTTCGTTCCGGTGTGCCAGTGTGCGTGCACTGCCTCGATTTGGGGACATAAGCCATTTTCACACCTACGAATAAGGTTATGCCAAATCGCTAATTGGCTAGGGCCTGATAAAACCAAACCCACAGTGGGCATGAGTTATCCATGATTCTTCGCAGCCGATCGTTTAGGTAGTATTAGGAATTTTCTTACTAATTTGTTCTATTTGTAGAAGTGCAAAATAGTCAACATCACTATTGAATCTTTCAAATGAGAACACTTATATCTTTATATAGTGTCTTTTATAATATCTCCACTTTATTCTGTTCACCTTTAGGTGTGCTCAGACACTTACCCCTTTATTGACACTAGACTACTATTTTATTTGTTCATCGTCTCTTGTCAGTCGTGCTAGAAATTACTATAGCTCACCAGACTTTTTATCTGACCTATTTATCCTTTTTCTTCTTTTCTTTTTCTTTCCTACAGGCTCTCAAGGGGGAAGTGCTTAGCTCGGATTACTTAATTGATTTTTCTTGGAAGACTCTTGCAGAGATGTACTGTTTATCTTATTTTCTTTCCATTGTTTTCATGTAATTTCATTTGGCTATTTGGGGATACTTTTGTTTTGTACTACGATATTTCTACTGTGATTGAGATTGAGGTATGGAAATTTTATGATTCTTTGGTATATTTGGAATAATTTAAGAATGATTTTTCATTTCAACATAAATTGTCTTTTCTTCCGTTGTGAACTTATTCTGTTACGTCTTCTGAAATCTTAGTCTCTGTGATATTTATCATCTTTATACCTACAATGCTCAATATTTCTTAACAAGATTCGACATTAGGATTGTGTTAAGTGGTGCAGGGTGTTACACCAACCGGTTTTTATTATGATCCGTGACACTATTTTCGTTATAACAAATAATGAGTAAAAATTTATACAGGATATAGGCGGATCGCCTACCTGCAATAGTCATTTCCTAGCCCTAGCTACAAAGAAACAAATAGAAAAATCACCATGCAGGATGAGTTACATAATACATTGCAAGCTAGAAGGCAGATTAAACCACTAACAAACAACACTAAACCTTAACAGGCTGCTAGGTAGTCCTACTTACATAACAAATTACAAGAAAAGTCAACAATTACATGCACTCAAGAACACAAGAGCACCATTGATGACAAGACAACATCACATTTCGTGAAAAAGGCAACAAACTTTGACCATAACCATAACAACAGACTGTCACTACAACAAATCAAAGGCCAAAATTACATACACAAGAGTTTTGCCTGAAAAGTCCACAACCAAACTACATCTACTCCCTTTTATAATAGAGAAAACCAACCAGCAACCAAAATGGTAAAAACCACTACACCGTCACAAGCACTAAAACAACCTACAGCCAAACCACAAACGAACCTACTTTCACAACGTCTTACCAATCTTACCAAAGACGCATATTCACGCCAAGAAAAACATACCAAAAACGAAGACAACATGAATTCGAACATAAAAAACCTAAAACAGAAAATCAAATCTGGAGAAAGTACCACAATCATCACATCGATTACTCGATCCATAACTTAAAAAAAGCATGCCTTGTGATTGTGATAGATATTCTAGAGTCCAGATCACCATTGAAGGTGAATCGGGTTAAAGAAGCGATATGAAAGAGAAGATATGGCGCGATAAAGGATGAAGAAAAGACATAAGGATTCCACTGGAAGAACAGGGAGGAGATAAGAGCGATTAAACAAAGGTGAAGGCGAGAAAAAAGAGGGGAAAGCAACTAGATCTGGAGATGGTGAAAAGGCGAACTAAATGGGAGAGAAGAGATATGATTATCCAAATGGCAGGAAAATTAGGCAGAAACGAAAGGGTATAAAAGTGGAAGAATTCGAAGGAAGAAATAAGAAGGCGGCAGAGAAAAAGCAAAAAAAATCAATCCTCACTGATAGGTAAATGAGATCTCTTTTTGGCATTTTTCCATCAAAATTTGTTAAATTAACAAATTATGAATTTAAGTCTTTAAATAAAATTCTTCCATTCGTTTCATTTAATCAAATCTTAAATTGAATTCTTCCTTTAATTTATATTTGTTGAAGATATTATATTAAATTAAGTCTTTGTATTAAATTAATTTAAATCTTAAATTAAATATTTTAAAACTTAATAAATCTTTTATATTAAATTTAATTTTTTTAAAGTAAATTATTATATTAAATTGTTTTACATTATAAAAATTTAGTTTAAATTAAATTTAACTTTGAATATTAAATCTTAATTAAATTTATAAATACTTACAAACATCAATTCCATTAAATCAACTTTAACTTAAATTCATATATTCAAGTGAAATATTCCGAACATTAATTTAAACAAATTTTTGAGATATAATTCAAAATCAGTACATACTTATAAATTTCAGAAATTAAATTTCATTGACCAACGATGTCGTTATATAATTTTATATACTATGGTGAAGTGAATCATATACATACATACATATATATATATATACACATACATATATCATTTGAACCAGTTTAGTTAAATTACCAAGTATATATCATTTCAAACCGTATCCAAATTCAATATCAAAAGGTATAATGATTTGGGTATATATATATATATCATTTCAACCCATAATAATTTTCCTAAATACAAAGGGAACGTGCATTGCGAGAGCATAAACTAAAAACATAACAATACTAATATGCAACATAACAAATTCGTATCATGTCAATAATAGTCAAGACATAAATTGCATGTCAGAAATAAATATATATAAAAAATAGCACAATTTCATGTCATGAATGCCAATTTAAATTTAATATAACAATTATGCAAACTAAAACAATTCTAACATTTCAATTTCGTGGCACTAAACAGAGACAAACGAACGGACATGAAAAGTAAGATGCACAACTCTAGCTACAAGAACAACTATGCATTCTCTAACACCATGACACAAATAAATTCATAAAACAGTACCCCAAGAACTTTAAAAAGAAGAGAGTATAGTGGTTTAGGTAAGGAAGATGGATTTTGACTTTCACTAAATTTACAAAACAAAACAAGTTATTTTTTTGATATTTTTAAAATAGATTTTTAGATATATTTAATCTCTGAGTTTGTAAAAGTGGCCAAAAATGAAGTTTTAGGAAATTCTTTTTTTTTCAAGATGAAAAAAATATTGAATTTTGATAAAATTTGAGGGAGATACGAGGGTATTTTCAGATCCAAAAATCTTGGTCTGAAAATAAGTCTGGAAGATTAACGATTTCGATGCAGAATAATATGAAATATGAAAAAGTTCGTCATGAATGTTGTAGCTCTGTTAGTTCCACCCAAACTGAAAAAAGAAACAGTTTATTTGGATTACCTATGAGCAAGTTATGGCCATGGGAGGACAGGGCAAAATATGGAAAAAGAAACATAAAATAAAAATTTGTGTAATAGGTTTAAGTTTGTGGCTTTTGGGTTTGGGTCATGGATGTGTGCTAAGACCAGCGGGTGAAACATGGTACTAGGCACCGTTTTGGCGGTGCATATGCTAGGTGGAGGTTGGCTTTATTGTTGGCGGTAGGGTTTGGTTGCTAGAAAGAAGGGAAACAATGGATTTCATAGGAAAAAGGGATCTGGGTTTTGAAATTTCTAGATTTCAATTTTTTTGGGTATGAGTCTTAATAATTGAGAAAGGGTAGAAATTTGTTTTTGTAATACCCTGCATTTTTAATGAATTTAAAACTATGCAAATATGTATATATATTATATACTAAGAGAAAAAATTAAATAATGACAATAAATATTTCATGTAATGAGCTCATGTAGTGAAATGAAAGAAAAATTAAGTGCAATACATGAAATGCGAAGAACGCATGCGGACAATTAAATAAAAAAAGAAAATTTTGAAGAGCTTCGGGAATTTGGTCACGAAATTAGCGTCATTGAGTTCGTGGCGATTTTACGATCAATTTAGACCTATGGTTTGTAGAACATCGATTTAAAATGAAGAAGTTATCTTTAAATTAAATATTGCAGCAAAACATGAAAAAGAGGAATGAAATAATGTTTAGCGTTGTTCTAAGGCTTGTAAGCAAAAGAGTTAGTAGCTCATTTGGTTAGAACATGTGAATTGCATACAAGGGGTACATGGTTTGATCCCTGCCAGCGCTATATTTTTGTTTTAGGGGAATGGCTAAAAAGTGACTTAGTCTGAACACAGTTCAAAAAGTGGTTTAGTGTGAAAATGGTTAATTGGGAAGATAGCAAAAAAGGAAAATAAATAAATATATATAGAATATATATAAATATAAATATAAATAAAAATAAATAAATATGTATACATATATGACGTGTACGCATCATGTGGTACACGTGGCGCATTTTTGTTGGTCAAGGATTGTTTGTTTGAACGTGGATTTTTCTGGTTGGTTGGGTGATGATTTTTCTTGTATTAGGGCTAACGTGGCTTTATTTGATTGGTCTGCTGAGGTGTCTTTGTGTCACGATGATTTGGATGGTTTGGATGGCTCCTAGGTTGATCCAAAGGCTAGAATTAATCCTAGACTTCTATATAATCAACTCAAACCCTAAACCTAAAATACATAAACACATTCTATGAAGCCGTCATGCTGTCTCTCTCTGAACTAGCGTAGCCTCCATCTTCTTAAAACTAGAATATCTTCTTTAACTAGAAATCAATTAGAAGAACATCAAAAGTCTACATCAAAGTAATAACTTAACAAATTCAGAAATCAGATTCCAGAATACAAGAACTGTTCTTTTTCTGTAAGTTCAGTTATATTTCAGATTTAAATATATAAAAGTCATGACTTGAAAAAATTGATTCTAGAACTGTGCCTAATTTGTGAGTCTGATTCATGTTTATCCTTATGAAAAATCGAAAATTAACTATGCCTATGAGACTATTGTGATTTGTACAATTGGACTTATCGTATTGTATATTAATTTGGTGATGCTTTATGTTATGTTATGTACATGTTCATAAGCTAGGTCATGTTCATATATGCTTATATGTTTAGATCTACATGCTTGCTTTTATGTTATGTTATGTACATGTTCATAAGCTAAGTCATGTTCATATATGCTTATATGTTTAGATCTACACGCTTGCTTTTATGTTATGTTATGTACATGTTCACAAACTAAGTCATGTTCATATATGCTTATATGTTTAGATCTACATGCTTACGTGTTTAGATCCAAGTTAATACATATGTTTAAGATCTATGTAAATTCCTATTCATATGCTTAAGATCTATGTTAATTGGATCCGACTCAAGTACAAGTTCACATTAATATGCTTGACTAAGTTTATATTGTTCATGAAAAATTTGTATTACACATGCTTAGTTAGATTCATATTATTTTGTGCTGTTGGAATGCTACATGTTCCTTTCTTTTCCCTTTTGTTTATGAGTTAGGCTAATTTGTGAGCCTAACGTTCTATGTAAATTATGTGAAAGAATAACGAGGGGAAACATTGGGGTAAAACATTAAATTATATGCTAATGGCATAGATTGGCTCATAATCATGTAAATGTTTAATAACATGAAATGGTATAATTTGTATACCATTAATTATGAACATAATTTAAACAGTAAATGTGACATGACAACACTTTTGGATAATTTACATATAAACTTGACATAAATGATGAATATGTAAATTAAATAAAGGATGAACTTGCCTAACCCGAGGTTAGATTGAGTTGTGGTGTAAAACTGCCCGGAACCGCCCGACACAACCAGTAACCGCAACAACACCTATCTAATGTGAGATGATAGTGCATCATGCCCAAGAAAAACCCGAGGTCAGATTGAGTTGTGTTGTAAAACTGCCCGGGACCGCTCGGCACATCCAGTAACCGCAACAACACAGATCTAATGTGAGAGGTTGGTGCATTAATAAATCAATTAATGCTAATGAACAGGACATGTTAAGAATGATAGGGTTAAGTTAACTAAGGCAAAACTTAACCAGTACAACATGTTAATTAAACAAATGGTAGGGTTAAGTTAACTAAGGCAACAATTAACCAGTACAACATGTTAATTAAACAAATGGTAGGTCTTAACTAAGGCAACACTTAACCAGTACAACATGTTAATTAAACAAATGTAGGGTTAAGTTAACTAAGGCAACACTTAACCAGTACAACTTGTTAATTAAACAAATGGTAGGGTTAAGTTAACTATGCAACACTTAACAAGTACAACATGTTAATTAAACTAATGGTAGGGTTAAGTTAACTAAGGCAACACTTAACCAGTACAACATGTTAATTAAACCAGTGGTAGAGTTAGGTTAACTAAGGCAACACTTAACCGATATAACATGATTTATGGTAGGGTTAAGTAACACAAGAAGGAAAAACTTAACCAATATATAACATGATGTATGATAGGGTTAAGTAACACAAGAAGGCAACACTTAACCAATATATAACATGATGTATGATAGGGTTAAGTAACACAAGAAGGCAACACTTAACCAATATAGCTGTAACGACCCAGAAAATCTGAACCAATTTAAAAATTTTAAATTGGCTAAAATAATGGATTTTAAATATTTAAAATAAATATTTTTAAATAATAGAGATGAAAAGTGAGTTGAATCGACAATTGAAAATGAATATAATTAATTATAATTATAAACAAGGCCTGAAAAGGTGCTGTAGTTTCAAAAATTGAATCCAAACTTTGTCGGACTGTACCGGGTGCAAAGAAAAACGGATTTGAGTGAAACCAAAAATATTTAAATCTGTTAGTGAATACCCTTCTAACGAATCTGAAAAATCAAATTTTCATAACGGAAAGCAAAAGTTATGGCCAAATGAATTTTCAGAAAGGTCGCTATGGAAATTATATAGCCCGTGAAATTGGCCATTTTGCATACGACCTCGGAATTCGACGAAACAACTTTTGTTGGATCCGGGATGGGAAGTTATTGCTAGGTTTCAAATTTCGTAATTTTTGAAGCTAGTATGTGAGCGTGGCAAAGGAAAACGTGTTTTGGTCAATTATAGTTAAATTGGATCGACCAGAAATGGGCCTTTTTGCAAACGGTCTCAGAATTCGACGAAACTAGTTTTGTTGGGACTGTATCATCAAAACATAGCCAGATTTATTTTTCTGGAATTTTTCGAATCAGTTTGTGGCCCTGGCAAATTGAAATGTACGTTCAAATTGAATATTGAATGTTATATATTTTAATTTGAAGGAAAACTGACTGAAACAGTCGAATGGGCCTACGAAACATATCCCATTGTGTTCGGAATGAGGGTAAAAAGCTAGGGACGACAGTCGTTGGGTTTAGATTGGTGGTCGTGTCAGAAAACCCCTTTAAAACTCACCCGACCAATCATAATTTAAAAAAATAAAAAAAGTAAAAGAAAACCCTTTCTCTCTCCCCAAACGAACGGCGAAAACCATTCGAAGCTTCCCAAGCCGATTCCGACCGCCTCCGCCACCTGCAGCCACCGCCACCTACCGACCTCGACTCGCCTCCCTCTCCTCTTTAAATCCGACCCACCCTCCACCACCGCCACCTACCCACCTCGACTCGCCTCCCTCTCCTCTTTAAATCCGACCCACCCTCCACCACCATCGACGCCTCCTCCGCCTGAATCGACCCTCCAAAGTTCAACTCTTCCCAACGCCGCCGCCGCCACTAGGTTGCACCGAGCCTGACCCCACCACCACGCGCGCGAAGCCCTCTTGTAGATCTTCGACGCTGTATCCTCTGAACGAGCTGCAACTTCGCGGATTGAAAGAAATCCTAAAACCTAGTTTTGAAGAAAAATAGAGGTATACGGCTGTTTAATTTAAAACTGTTTTTAACAGTTTAAAACCGTTGCAAACTTTGAAAAATCATATCTTTTTCGTTTCTTGTCGAAATCCAGTGAAACAAGAGACAGTGGACTCGTGTGGACGTCTTCTACCTTCTAGAAGAGACCACATATTTTTCTGAGCCTTCTGCTATTTTTGGTGGAGTGGAACCCAATGTGAGATTTCTAATTTATAAACGATATGGAAAACGACGATGTATAAATTATATAGTCGATGTATGGGTTATATAAGCGTTGTACACCTCATGTATAAGCGTTGTATAAGTTGTACGTTCGATGTATAAGTTATATATGCGTTGTAAAAATTATATATGTATTGAAATAGAAGTGAATTGCTATATATACATATATACATATACATACATATATATATATATATATATATATGTGTGTATATATATACGCCCCTCGTCCACAAACCATGGACGATATTTATTGGTTGTGATTGGTGTGAAAATTGATTGATAGCGAATGGTTGTTTGGGATTGTTTGTGGTTGATATTGATTGATTGTGTTTGAAAAATACCCGTTTGTAGTTGAGAAATATTTGGTTAAAACCACATAGGATTAGTTTGTGGAAATGAAATAAAAATATACATGCCGCCTGCGTGCGAACTAGATGCATGATCCCCATTGTCAAAAACCGCGAGGTTTTAAGGTAAAGCGAGGAACCGTACTAGGGACGGTCCCGGTTTTAACTACCCTGCCGTTATGCTGCCGAAATTTTGAATAATATTCATGTGTTAGAATTATTTTCATTTGTTGAAACTATATTTATTCGTTGAATAGAAAACCTCCATGTGTGGAAACGTTGTTGAGTTGAGATTCATGTGTTGAATGGTGTTCATATTTTGAAATAAATTGTTTTATAATAAAAATCCCATTTTTATCATCTATACGAACTATATAAAATAACAGTGTTTTGAAATGAATTGCTTTAAATAAAAATCACATTTTTATTATATAAATGAATTGTTAAAAATAGTGAAGTGTTGAAATAGAAGGCAGTTTGATGAAAATATCATTTTTACCAGAAGTGTGAAATTCATATGGTTTTGAAATCGAAGAATCGATATATATATTTTAATAGAATTGAAATATATCGAATAACGACGCTGCAGCTCGTATTTTGAAATCGTGATTTCAAATGATTAGTACGGGAGATCCGACCATCGGATTTTCCTGAAATCGCAACCGTTGGGTTCTCTTTGGAAATATCTTTCCAACGGCACCAACTTTTTAAAAATCCAACGGTTGGATTGTCTGGAATGTTTAATTCAAATCTGAAGAAAAACAGTGCCAGAATCGATTATATATATATATATAATTATATTTAATCGAATAACGACGCAGCATTTCGTATTTTGAAATCGAAACTTTAAACGATTATACCAGGAGATCCGACCGTCGGATTTTCCCGAAACTGGAACCGTTGGATTCGTTTTGAAAAGATCTCTCTAATGATGTAAATTTTGTGAAGATCCAATGGTTAGATTTTCAGATATGTGTAAATCAAATCTGAAGAAAAACAGCGCCACGGCCGCATTATGGCCCGAAGCGTCGTTTCGAATAAATTGGCTATTTTAAAATAAATAAAAATAGCGATAAATTGTTATAAAATATCATAAACGATATGGAATGGAAATAAACTGAATTTGCTCGATTTATGTGTTTTTTTGATGGTTGAATGTGTTTGGTGTGAAAAGTACATTAAAGAACAAATTGGTGTTGTCGAATGATTTAACCATTGAAATGAATTGATTTGAAATTCTAAATATACGTGAATTATTTGAAAAGGCGAGTTAATTCTCATTTCAAATAATTGACCGACGATGGAAAGTTGAAGACCAAGACGGTGGTCGAGGACCGGATATCTTCACCTCGTTTGGATGGTAATCGAGGTCCTGATTGGGAGGCATCCCGAAATATGGATAATGAGTGGTGATCGTCCAGACGTACGTGGTGATCGATGGGTTTGCGAGGTATTTAGTGCCTCCGGTTTCGTTCAGACCCAGAACGGACTTGTAAATGGACTATGTGTCTGACATTGGATTTTATTCTGTGTTGATTGATCTCTATTAAATATACATCTGTTTGACGGTGGAGAATTTATTCTTTTGCTTAACGCCCTTCTCTGAAACGCACGAGCTTAGAGGTTGTATATCGATGGACATCAGTTGCATGGCATGAGTTGCTAGTGTGGCATGCCTAATGGCAAACGATCAGGGCTTCTATTGAAAAGCAAAGTCTTGTGGAGATGATCAAAGCACCGCCTGTGTAGCGTATCTTTGTGTATAACGTGAATTCGCGAGCCTCACACCCCGGTATGAACCAGAAACGGGAGAGGACATCAAGGAGGGCATGCGTTTCCTTCTAGCTAGAAGTGGCGTCAGTGGTTTTACACGCCCTGTCGAGTTTGACTTATGTGGTTGTTGCTGTTGCGAGGCGCCTCAGTTAGATCGGACGATTCGGGTCCGATGGAGTCATTCGTTGGCTCGTTTACGCCTCATAGGGCGGGGAAACACAGTGTTCAGGCATTTTAATCCACATCGGTGGACCGGCCCTGACGATCCAAAGGCTTGACTGAGTACTTGCCTGTGGCTCGGGCTAGAGAGTCCCGAAGTCGGTAAGGACTATCTTTTGCCTTAGTTCATGACGGAAATCCAATTTCCAAATACGTGACTGTGCGATTTTGATTGTATACCTATATATGGCGACATAGTGGTATGGGGCATTAATGCCGTCTATGATTGATAGTTATGATTTGAAATTGTTTTAAAAACATATAAACACTAGCAATAATATCTAATGCTTTTGTTTTATTCGTATCAAGCATATTTTGGCCGTTATAAGGTAAAAACTCTATCCTCCGGTTTGCTTTGCATTGTGTGATGGGAACTGAGTCTTATAATTGCTTCATTTTTATAAAAGGCATAGCGTTGTTTCAAAGAATGATTTGTTTTAAAGCACTGGCAATCCAATGGAGTAAACCCGTTCCACGAAAGTGGCGTGGTCCTGTGGTTAGCCATATTATAAATTTGTTGAGTAGATTTCTCATACCAGTCCCATGAATGACTCGTAGTTTGTTTCACTTTCAAACTCGGGTGCCCCTTTTTCTACACGGGCAGCCTTGTATTCAGGTTTAGCTGGTTCTTTCTGGATAGCTGGAGCTGAAGATGGATTCGATCATTTATCTCTTTTTATGCTATTCAGCTCCTATTGTACATTATGTTTGTTTTCCGCTGTAGACATATATGTATAGTTGAACTGTAATTGTACTAAGTAAGATCCTGTATACTATGTAACTCTTATGATTACTTTTATCCAGTATATTCTATTGTTCATTATCTGGTGTATTTATTTAATTCTGTTCTGCTATTATCTGTTTCTGTGTTATATTCCAAAGATTACCCTTGCCTCCGTAGGAACGGGATTTGGGGTCGTCACATCGTGGTATCAGAGCTTTGGTTAAGCTTTGTTCGGGAATATAACATATTAACGAACTCATCAGAAATAGAACCAATAGTGTTCTAGGACGGGTAACTCTATACAGATAGGATCAGTAATATCCTAGTATGAGTAAAGCAGAATGAAATTACACCTCGATGGACACATTTACATTGAAGTATGTGTTTCTGTATTTTAAATTATCTTTTCTGTGACCTGACCCTTGATCTGCCATTTGCAGAAGTACTAGAAAAATGAGTGTCAGAAACAGGAGAAATGCAGAACCCGATCTAGAGGCTCTATTTAAGAGATATCGAAATCTGGGTGGAGCACAATTCTCGAGCAATGAATCAATTATTCAAACTCAAGCTTGGGTGAGCTCGGCAGAAAGAATATTTAAGCGTTTCCAGCTGAGAGACGACCAGAAAAGATTAGTAGCATCTTGGGCGCTCAATGGAGAAGCTTTAATCTGGTGGGAAACAATCATCAAAGATAATCCAGAAGGTGATATCACCTGGGATAGATTCAAAGAGATTTTCCTAGGAAGATTTACTCCTCCTGAAGTGACTGAGCGATTGTGTGATGAATTCTCTTATCTGATACAAGGAGATATGACCATCCCAGAATATCATAAGAAATTCAACGAACTTTCTCACTTTTCTCCTCATCTGATTCAAGATCCAAGGAGGAAAAATTTGAGATTTATTCATGGCCTGCAAAGGAGATACCAGAATAGTGTAATGAGGAGTGTTAAGCTTCCTTTTTCAGAAATGATATACATGGCTTATCAGTACGAAGATCTCCATAAGAAAGGAATGTTACGCGACGAAGAAGAAGTCAGTTCTAGTAACAAAGAAGAGTCGGAAACTGATATTCCTGAAGCCAGTACGAGGTCTGAGGTCAATAAGAAGCCCAGTGCTAAGAGGAAAAGGGCCGGAGCTGAGAAAGAACCCGTAATGACCGCCGTATGCAACAACTGCAATAGGCGAGGACATTTCTCGATAAGTTGCAGATCTTTAGAGAAACAGATCAAGAGTGGATCTAAGAGCACTATGAAACAGAAGAACCCACATGGGGAAAAGAGATGCCATAAGTGCCGCCATGCAGGTCATATTGCACGGGAGTGCCAACTCTCAAAGAAATCTGAAGCAGTACATATAAATGAAGTAGCAGAAACCTCTGAGCCCTCAGCTAGTCAAGAAAGGGCCGATGTTTTAGAAGGCACGCTCAATGTTAAGAACATTCCAGTTAAAGTACCGTTTGATACTGGCGCATCACAAAGCTTTATTGCAAAGAGTGCAGTCAAGAAGTTGGATTTGAAATTGAAAAAGCTCAAGGAACCAATGACTGTCCAAAATCCAGTTGGGGGTTCCATCGGTCTCAGTTGGGTTTGTGGGGTGCCTGTCTCTTTTTCCTGCTATAAATTCCCTACTATCTCTGTCGTCATGAATTTTAATGAATTCGATCTTATTCTGGGATTGGATTGGCTAACCAAATATGAAGCAGAGGTTAGATGCGCCGAGAGAGTTGTTAGGGCTAAGATTAAATCAGGGAATTATATAACCATACCGTGTGAAGGTCAGAAATCTAATGGAAAAGACTTCTGGGCAGCTTTGAATGTTTCTCCAGCCCAAATAGAAAATATCCCTGAAGTTACAGAGAATATTCCAGACCTCATCAAAGATATTCCTGTCATCAAGAACTATGTGGATGTGTTCGAAGAAGTTGTTCGCTTACCTCCGTAGAGAGAAATAAATTTCAAGATTGCTTTGATTCCGAATGCAAGGCCGGTAGTTCACGCTATTCGAAGAATGTCCTTGAAAGAGAAAGAGGAATTAGACAATCAAACACGACAGCTCGTATGGAAGGGTCTGATCAGGCCTAGTTTCTCTGATTGGGGAGTAGCAGTGGTGTTTGTCCCAAAATCTGACGGTACTCTACGTCTTTGTGTGGATTATCGTGATCTGAACAAACAGACAATAAAGAACAAATATCCATTGTCGCGGATTGATGATTTGTTGGATCGATTAAATGACGCACAAGTATTTTCACGAATGGACCTAGCTACAAGTTTCCATCAACTTCGAATTGCTGAAGAGTGTGTTCCAATGACAGCATTCAGAGGTCCCGACTTACTCTACGAGTGGTTAGTAATGCCGTTCGGCTTATGTAACGCTCCAACTTACTTCGTCGATCTGATGAATAGAGTGTTCAGAGGGGTTTTGAATAAATTTGTTCTAGTTTTCATTGAAGATATTCTAATCTTCTCTAAATCAAAGGTCGAACATGAAAGCATTTGGAACAGGTTCAGGAAATCCTCAAAAGGAATGTAATGAAAGCCAAACTGTCCAAATGTATATTCTGGCAAGATGAAGTGAAATTTCTGGGCCACGTCGTATCGAAAGAAGGAATTGCTGTGGATCCAAGCAAAATCACAGCTATTCAAAACTGGAAACAGCCCAGTACCCCTATGGAAGTCCGCAGTTTTCTCGGATTGGCTAGTTATTACCGGAAGTTTGTTAAAAACTTTTCGAAGATATTTGGTCACTTAACGAAGCTTACAAAGAAGCACTCTAAATTCAAATGGACTCCAGAAAGTGAGGAGGCTTTTGAAGAGCTAAAGTTAAGATAACGACAGCTCCAGTGTTAACCATCATCGATGGCAATCAGGATTTAAAAGTATGGACTGATGCTTCTAGAGAAGGCCTTGGCGCAGTGTTAATGCAAAGGGGTCAAGTGATTGCTTATGTTAGCCGTCAACTGAAGCCGCACGAGAAGAACTACGTAACTCATGATCTTGAGTTATTGGCTATTGTGTTCGCTTTGAAAATTTGGAGACACTATCTTCTAGGTGAGAGATTTGAACTGTTTACAGATCACCAGTTGTTAAAGTATCTGTTCACCCAGAAAGACCTGAATCTGAGGTAGCAACGTTGACTGGAGTTTCTTGCAGCATATGACTTTGAAATTATATATACTCCAGGGAAAGCCAATGTCGTGGCCGATGCACTGAGCCAAAAGAATGTAATGATCGCCAGCTTTATTATCACGACTTCCTTGATTGACAAAATATCTATTCTTCAGAAGGAGGATAACTTTATTAAGGATATGCTTAAAAGGATTCAGAAAGGCGAATCCTCGTGTTTTCAAATATATAACGACGAGACCCTAAGGTTGAAAGGAAGGATTTGTGTTCCTGATATCCCAGAGTTAAAAAGGGAAGTGTTGGACGAGTGTCACAAGTCCAAGCTGAGTATCCATCCTGGTGTGGCCAAAATGTATAACGATCTCAAACGAACATTCTGGTGGAAGGCCATGAAAAGAGACGTTTCAATATATGTTAGCCGATGCCCTACTTGCCAACTAGTCAAAAGCGACCAACAGAAACTGGCTGGATTATTACGACCGCTAGAGGTTCCTGGTTGGAAGTGGGAACATATTTCAATGGACTTCATTGATGGTCTACCCAGAACCAGAAAAGGAAATGACAGTATTTGGGTGATCGTATATCGCTTCACGAAGACCGCCCATTTCATACATGTCAGATCAAACAGAACTGCTCAGAGTCTGGCACATATATATTTCAAGGAAATAGTTAGACTACATGGAGTGCCACTTAGTATAGTCAGTGATAGAGATACAATATTTACTAGAAAATTCTGGGAGGCATTTCAAGTCGAGCTGGGAACAAAGCTGAACTTGAGCACCGCTTATCATCCTCAGACAGACGGTCAGACTGAGAGGGTGAATCGTATTTTAGAAGATCTATTGCGGGCGTGTGTTCTAGATTTCGGTGGATCATGGGAAGTCCATCTGCATTTGGCTGAATTCTCATATAACAACAGCTATCAGGCGAGCCTGACAATGCCGCCATTTGAAGCACTATATGGTAGACCGTGCCGATCTCCTGCTTGTTGGGTCGAACCCGGTAATAGGCTTGTGTTGGGTCCTGATATGATCCGAGAAGCCGCCGACAAAGTTGATTTTATTAAGAAGCGATTACTCGCTGCTCAAAGCCGACAAAAGAGCTACGCCAATAGGAGAAGAAGAGATATATCCTTTGTTGTTGGCGACTATGTATATCTGAAAGTATCGCCGATGAGAGGAGTAATCCGGTTCGATAAAACAGGGAAATTGGAACCCAAATTCATTGGTCCGTTTCCTATTCTGGAACGGATTGGAACTCTCGCTTATAGGGTCAAATTGCCAGACTGGTTGCCTGGAGTTCACGCTGTATTTCATATATCTCAACTTCGAAAGCACGTTCATGATCCAGACTTGATCGTGGAAGAAGCAGCTCAGCAGGATATTGAAATTACTCCAGAATTATCTGTGAGAAGAGAGCCGCTAAAGATCATCGACAAAGAAACCAAAGAGATGAGGAACAAGAAGGTTCACTTAGTCAAAGTGCAATGGAGTGGAGATCCGCGAGATTGTACTTGGGAAACAGAGGAGAGCATTCAGAAAGCTTATCGTAGATGCTGAGTGGATATCTCTGATTGACTCCGGTGCAAGGTATATTTACCATACTTTGCATTACCATTTAATTCTCTACTCTGCTGTTATTTTCTTTCCATGGATGTGCACTTTTAACTCTATAGTCTGAATGATTTTAAAAGAGAATAGGAATTAATTTGTATGGTTTTGGAAAGTTAAAAACAATTTGATTATTGGTTGTGTTGTGTGATTGTTGATTTGATTAATTAAATAATTGAAACGATAGTTAATTTAATCAACAATAGAATAATGGTAAAATTTATTCGATTAAATAACACATTGAACTGATTAGAAAATAAATAGAAATATATATACATGTGCATTATATATGTTTGAACAGGTAAATAGATTAGCTGTTGAGTAAAGATTTTATTTGCGTGCCCGACAAATAGGTAAACCTTAATGAGTTGGATGCGAAATATTATTATATCAACTCCTGTGAATGCCATTGGATGCGGAGTGCTGGTTATTCTGTATGTAAAAATAAACGTCGCCATAGGATAGTAACAATTAATTTTGAACTACATTGCATGGCATACTTCTGAAGATAGGCATACTTCATCATATACCACATAAGCATTTGGAGCTTGTGTAACGAGGTGGAAGATTTTCCATACGAGCGAGAGTCTTGTATGGCGATGACTATATTTTACAGGTTGAACTGATGACTGATGTGGACTATTTAAATTGTAACGATAAAATTGCCAGATTAATAAAAACCCCACACGGGTCTGGAGTTGACAATAATCACGTCTCTCTAGTTATTAGATATGGCACATGGACTATTTATTTCCCACACGGGACGAGGTGACGAGGATTTATCCTCTGGAGCATTTAAAATACACACTCCCTCAGGCTTTGACAGGGTGATGAGAATTTATTCTCTGGAGTTATTATCAATACACGCTCCCCTGTAAACACCAGAATATATCACTATAAATATGTGTATGCTTATTAGGATTTATTGGGCACCTAATACAGCCCAATAAATTTCTAAACCCCTCCCCATACAAAGGAGGTTATGGCGAAATTTTTCAAAAATTCCGGGTCTTAGCTAAATTTTTGAAGAATTTGAAAATTCTCAGAAACTGAAAAGTTGGAGAATTGAAGCCAGATCGAACGAAGAGTTGGTTAATAAAACCACTTTCGACTTTGTACCTTTTCGAGGACGAAAAGTTTTAAGTGGGGGAGATTGTAACGACCCAGAAAATCTGAACCAATTTAAATTTTTTAAATTGGCTAAAATATTGGATTTTAAATATTTAAAATAAATATTTTAAATAATAGAGATGAAAAGTGAGTTGAATCGATAATTGAAAACGAATATAATTAATTATAATTATAAACAAGGCCTGAAAAGGCGCCGTAGTTTCAAAAATTGAATCCAAACTTTGTCGGACTATACCGAGTGCAAAACAAAACGGATTTGAGTGAAACCAAAAATATTTAAATCTGTTAGTGAATACCCTTATAACGAATCTGAAAAATCGAATTTTCATAACGGAAAGCAAAAGTTATGGCCAAATGAATTTTCAGAAAGGTCGCTATGGAAATTATATAGCCAGTGAAATTGGCCATTTTGCATACGACCTCGGAATTTGACGAAACCACTTTTGTTGGATCCGGGATGGGAAGTTATTGCTAAGTTTCAAATTTCGTAATTTTTGAAGCTAGTATGTGAGCGTGGCAAAGGAAAACGTGTTTTGGTCAATTATAGTTAAATTGGATCGACCAGAAATGGGCCTTTTTGCAAACGGTCTCAGAATTCGACGAAACTAGTTTTGTTGGGACCGTATCATCAAAACATAGCCAGATTTATTTTTCTGGAATTTTTCGAATCAGTTTGTGGCCCTGGGAAATTGAAATGTACGTTCAAATTGAATATTGAATGTTATATATTTTAATTTGAAGGAAAACTGACTGAAACAGTCAAATGGGCCTACGAAACATATCACATTGTGTTCGGAATTAGGGTAAAACGCGAGGGGCGATAGTCATTGGGTTTAGATTGGTGGTCGTGTTAGAAAACCCTTTAAAACTCCCCCGACCAATCATAATTTTTTTAAAAAAAGAAAACCCTTTCTCTCTCCCCGAAAGAATGGCGAAAACCATTCAAAGCTTCCCAAGCCGATTCCGACCGCCTCCGCTACCTGCAGCCACCGCCACCTACCCACCTCGACTCGCCTCCCTCTCCTCTTTAAATCCAACCCACCCTCCACCACCATCGACGCCTCCTACGCTTGAATCGACCCTCCAAAGTTCAACTCTTCCCAGTGCCGCCCCCGCCACCAGGGTGCACCGAGCCTGACTCCACCACCACGCACGCGAAGCCCTCTCGTAGCTCTTCGACGCTGTATCCTCCGATCGAGCTGCAACTTCGCGGATTGAAAGAAATCCTAAAACCTAGTTTTGAAGAAAAATAGAGGTATACGGTTGTTTAATTTAAAACTGTTTTTAACAGTTTAAAATCGTTGCAAACTTTGAAAAATCATATCTATTTCGTTTCTTGTCGAAATCCAGTGAAACAAGAGACAGTGGACTCGTGTGGACATTTTCTACCTTCAAGAAGAGACCGCATATTTTTCTGAGCCTTCTGCTATTTTTGGTGAAGTTGAACCCAATGTGAGATTTCTAATTTATAAACGATATGGAAAATGACGATGTATAAATTATATAGTCGATGTATGGGTTATATAAGCATTGTACACCTCATGTATAAGCGTTGTATAAGTTGTACGTTCGATGTATAAGTTATATATGCATTGTAAAAATTATATGTGTTGAAATAGAAGTGAATTACTATATAAATACATATATATATATATACACACCCCTCGTCCACAAACCATGGACGATATTTATTGGTTGTGATTGGTGTGAAAATTGATTGATAGCGAATGGTTGTTTGGGATTGTTTGTGGTTGATATTGATTGATTGTGGTTGAAAAATACCCGTTTGTGGTTGAGAAATATTTGGTTAAAACCACATAGGATTAGTTTGTGGAAATGAAATAAAAATATACATGTCGCCTGCGTGCGAACTAGATGCATGATCCCCGTTGTCAAAAACCGTGAGGTTTTAAGGTAGGGCGAGGAGCAGTACTAGGGACGATCCCGGTTTTAACTACCCTGCCATTATGCTGCCGAAATTTTGAATAATATTCATTTGTTTGAATTATTTTCATTTGTTGAAACTATATTTATTCGTTGAATAGAAAACCTCCATGTGTGGAAACGTTGTTGAGTTGAGATTCATGTGTTGAATGGTGTTCATATTTTGAAATAAATTGTTTTATAACAAAAATCCCATTTTTATCATCTATACGAACTATATAAAATAACAGTGTTTTGAAATGAATTGTTTTACAATAAAAATCACATTTTTATTATATAAATGAATTGTTAAAAATAGTGAAGTGTTGAAATAGAAGGCAGTTAGATGAAAACATCATTTTTATCAGAAGTGTGAAATTCATATGGTTTTGAAATCGAAGAATCGATATATATATTTAAATAGAATTGAAATATATCGAATAACGACGCTGCAGTTCGTATTTTGAAATCGTGATTTCAAATGATTAGTACGGGAGATCCGTCCATCGGATTTTCCTGAAATCGCAACCGTTGGGTTCGCTTTGGAAATATCTTTCCAACGGCACCTACATTGTAAAAATCCAACGGTTGGATTGTCTGGAATGTTTAATTCAAATCTGAAGAAAAACAGCACCAGAATCGATTATATATATATATATATATATAAATATAATTATATTTAATCGAATAACGACGCTGTAGTTCGTATTTTGAAATCGAAACTTCAAACGATTATACCGGGAGATCCGACCGTCGGATTTTCCCGAAACTAGAACTGTTGGATTCGATTTGAAAAGATCTTTCTAATGATGTAAATTTTGTGAAGATCCAACGGTTAGATTATCAGATATGTGTAAATCAAATCTGAAGAAAAACAGCGCCACGGCCGTGTTATGGCCCGAAGCGTCGTTTTGAATAAATTGGCTATTTTAAAATAAATAAAAATAGCGATAAATTGTTATAAATTATCATAAATGATATGGAATGGAAATAAACTGAATTTGCTCGATTTATGTGGTTTTTTGATGGTTGAATGTGTTTGGTGTGAAAAGTACATTAAAGAACAAATTGGTGTTGTCAAATGATTTAACCATTGAAATGAATTGATATGAAATTCTAAATATACGTGAATTATTTGAAAAGGCCGAGTTAATTCTCATTTCAAATAATTGACTGACGATGGAATGTCGAAGATGAAGACGGTGGTCGAAGACCAGAGATCTTCACCTCGTTTGGATGGTAACCGAGGTCCTGATTGGGAGGCATCCCGAAATATGGATAATGAGTGGTGATCGTCCAGACGTACGTGGTGATCGATGGGTTTGCGAGGTATTTAGTGCCTCCGGTTTCGTTCAGACCCAGAATGGACTTGTAAATGGACTGTGTGTCTGACATTGGATTTTATTCTGTGTTGATTGATCTCTATTAAATATACATCTGTTTGGCGGCGGAGAATTTATTCTTTTGCTTAACGCCTTTCTCTGAAACGCACAAGCTCAGAGGTTGTATATCGATGGACATCAGTCGCATGGCATGAATTGCTAGTGTGGCATGCCTAAGTGGCAAACGATCAGGGCTTCTATTGAAAAGCAAAGTCTTGTGGAGATGATCAAAGCACCGCCTATGTGGCGTAGCTTTGTGTATAACGTGAATTCGCGAGCCTCACACCCCGGTATGAACCAGAAACGGGAGAGGACATCAGGGAGGGCATGCGTTTCCTTCTAGCTAGAAGTGGCGTCAGTGGTTTTACACGCCCTGATGAGTTTGACTTATGTGGTTGTTGCTGTTGCGAGGCGTCTCGGTTAGATCGGACGATTCGGGTCCGATGGAGTCATTCGTTGGCTCATTTACGCCCCATAGGGCGGGGAAACGCATTGTTCAGGCATTTTAATCCACATCGGTGGACCGGCCCTGACGATCCAAAGGCTTGACTGAGTACTTGCCTATGGCTCGGGCTAGAGAATCACGAAGTTGGTAAGGACTATCTTTTGCCTTGGTTCATGACGGAAATCCAATTTCCAAATACGTGACTGTGCGATTTTGATTGTATACCTATATATGGCGACATAGTTGTATGGGGCATTATTGCCGTCTATGATTCATAGTTATAATTTGAATTTTTTTTAAAAACATATAAACACTAGCAATAATATCAAATGATTTTGTTTTATTCGTATCAAGCATATTTTGGCCGTTATACGGTAAAAACTCTATCCTCCGGTTTGCGTTGCATTGTGTGATGGGAACCGAGTCTTATAATGGCTTCATTTTTATAAAAAGCATAGTGTTGTTTCAAAGAATGATTTGTTTTAAAGCACCGGCAATCCAATGGAGTAAACCCATTCCACGAAAGTGGCGTGGTCCTGTGGTTAGCCATATTATAAATGTGTTGAGTAGATTTCTCATACCAGTCCCATGACTGACTCATAGTTTGTTTCACTTTCAAACTCGGGTGCCCCTTTTTCTACACGGGCAGCCTTGTATTCAGGTTTAGCTGGTTCTTTCTGGATAGCTGGAGCTGAAGATGGATTCTATCATTTATCTCTTTTTATGCTGTTCAGCTCCAATTGTACATTATGCTTGTTTTCCGCTGTAGACATATATGTATAGTTGAACTGTAATTGTACTAAGTAAGATCCTGTATACTGTGTAACTCTGATGATTACTTTTATCCAGTATATTCTATTGTTCATTATCTGGTGTATTTATTTAATTTTGTTCTGCTATTATATGTTTCTGTGTTATATTCCAAAGATTACCCTTGCCTCCGTAGGAACGGGATTTGGGGTCGTCACAATAGCATGATGAACGCGTGGGGTTAAGTTAATAGAAAACACATAACCAACACAGCATGATGTGTGGGTGGGTTAAGTTAACATGAATGGACAACACTTAACCAATATTACATAAACGAAGCATATAGGGTTAAGGAAAGCTTAACCAATAATACGTATTGACTTGATCAGTGGGAGGGTTAAGTACATCTCGTGTAGGTGGGTAATATTAGTATATATATAGGCCCACAAACTTAACTGTTAAATAAACATGCTTGAATCAATGGGAGGGTTAAGTACATCTCGTGTTGGTGGATAATATTAGTATATATAGGCCCACAAACTTAACCGTTAAATAAACATGCTTGAATCGGTGGGAGGGTAAAGTACATCTCGTGTAGGTGGGTAATATTGGTATATATAGGCCCACAAACTTAACCGTTAAATAAACATGCTTGAATCAGTGGGATGGTTAAGTATATCTCGTATAGGTGGGTAATATTTATATGTATAGGCCCACAAACTTAACCGTTAAATAAACATGCTTGAATCGGTGGGAGGGTTAAGTACATCTCGTGTTGGTGGGTAATATTAGTATATATAGGCCCACAAACTTAAACGTTAAATAAACATGCTTGAATCGGTGGGAGGGTTAAGTACATCTCGTGTTGGTGGGTAATATTAGTATATATAGGCCCACAAACTTAACCGTTAAATAAACATGCTTGAATCGGTGGGAGAGTTAAGTACATCTCGTGTAGGTAGGTAATATTTGTGTATATATAGGCCCACAAACTTAACCAGTAGGTAACCCTAGTAACGGGGAACCATTTCAGTAGTAACCCACATAGATGTATCATGGTACCCTGAACTAGGCAGTGTAGGGCATGATTACTGGGATGATTATAAGCGGTCAAAATAGCGGCAGGGCGTACGTCAGTGTAGGTTCCGACGGTTTACGGGCGTGCACGTATTCCGAAGTGGGAAAAAGCAGGCACTGGGTACTAGTAGTTACACACTGTGCATCTTGAATCGTGTCAGGTTGCTATCATAAGGATTGGTACACCTTATGGTGGGACTAGCATAGGGTATCTACACGCAAGAGAGGGCCGATTGACACAGACACATGGAACATTAATACAAGTAGGGAGCCGATCGATAGGGTAGTAAGGGTACATCTAACATCTTCGTGGAAATTAGGATGATTGAGGTAAGATCCTCCTACTAGATGTACACCTGAAGGCTACCACAATTGCGGGGATTGGGATCACATTGTAATATTATCATTTTATATGGATTACTAGTTGGGACACTAGTTAGGCAGTGCAGAGATATAGAAATCAGAATAACAGGGTAGTAGCAAAGCAGAGAAAGAGTAGAAGCGCATTCAGTTTAACTTGCCATATCTTGTCTTAAGTTAACTTGTTTTATGGAATTGTCCTATTTTCAGTTTATTCATGTCATGATCCTTTATCTTGTTTACATGCTGAAAAATCACTTGACTTACCAAACTTATGTCTGACCTGTTTTCTTTCGTCTTCTTTTCTTCCGTTTCCCCCCAGGTAGTCAGGGAGGGAATAACACAACTTAGTTTGGACCGTTTCTCTTTCAAAGCTCGGAGATTCTGTGATGTATGGCTTGGAACCTCTTATCTTCGGCTATGGCTGTGATTGCAATTTAATTTGGGGACTTATGCTACTTTGCTATGTTTTGTGCTTCTTAAATACTTGGAAGTTTTTGAATCATGACAGAAGTTTTATGTAATAATTTTAGGTATGATTGAGTCAATTGTTGTAAAAGCTTGACTGAACTACGTTGCTTATAAAATGACTTTATTTTCCGCTGCTTTATTTGTCTGTCTTATAATTTATCTGTATCTCTTACCTATAACGCTTCACTGAAGTTAATGCATTCCCTTTGTGAGCGACATTAATGAACGTGGGGTGTTTCACTTGGTACCAGAGCTGAAGGTTACTAGATCAGATAAAAGATTTGAAAAATTATTTTCAAAACGGTTTTAAAAGAAGCATTTTCTAAAGAAAAGTTTTGTTTAAAAGGCATATTCCCCAAAGCCATATGCATTATCTTTTGATCCTCTATTTGAATCCTTGTTTTTCTTCTTTACTGAATCCCCCGGGCTCCTGGCTTTCTAGGAGGTAACCTCATCGCGGCATGGCTCCGTAGGCTTGATGAGACTACGACACTTGTCAAAAGGCGAAGAAATGCTCAACTTCCATATATAGCCACAGTAGTTTCAAATGTGGCTAATTTTCTTTCAAGCTTTGTAGGGTTTTCCGTGCGATGGAGGCAGCTTTTAAGAGACTTGTCAACAAGCCACACAAGGATGGCAAAGATGAGAATGAGGGAGTTTGGCTAAGGAGCACAACCCAAAGATGAGAAACTCATGGATATGGACTTGGTTCACAAAGGAGGAAAGAATAGAAAAATCTAAGACAAGAGGAAGTTTCGTTATTATGGTATAACGGGTCATATAATTAAGGACAAGGGAAAGAACTAAGGATAGGATTTTCAGAAGGGCAAGTGCATGCTCTCATCGCCAGCGTACCCGAGAGAGAGGTAGTAGAGGTTCTATTGAAAAAGTCTAGTTTTTCTTTTTGATCATCCTATTAGTACTCTTTTTGATTTTAGCGCTTCATATTCGTTTATATCTGCTTCCATAGTTGAGTCTCTGCACCTTAGTACTTGTATAGGAGAAGATCCCGTTATCGTCTCAAATCCAATTGGTGGTTCGGCTCATTTATCTTTGGTTTGTAAGGATTGGAGAATAGCTATATTAAGTATTGAGTTTAAGTGTAATGCTTATGTTTTTGATTTCATGGGCTATGGGTTGGTTCTAGGCATGGATTGGTTAGCTAGTAATTGTGAAAGGAGGGTAGTTAGACTTTTGACTTGCCTCAGGAATACCCTTGAGATTTCGTGCGATCTTAAGGGATCAGTTAGGCTTAGCTACCGAGAATCACTTGATGCATCTATCGACGATTTGCGATCCGTTAGGGGTTTGTCCCGTAAAACGCGAGATAGACTTCCGCATATATCTAGTTGACAATGCAAAGCCAGTTCCATTACCTGTACGACACATGGATCCTAGAGAGAGGAAGGAACTCAGTAAGCAAGTAGAGGATCTACTTGAGGAAGGGTTCATAAGAAAAGAGCTTGAGGAAGACAATCCTTGAAGAATCGTTTACATGATAGTGGAGCCGAGCATGCTTAGGGAAGTGGAAGTGGAGCAAGATGCCATGATTAGACGATCTCCTACATGCATCCTTTGATCGGAGGTCAAGAAGTTACGCAACCGAGAGGTCAAGTGGTTGAAGTCCAATGGGGAGATGATCAAGGAGACACGACTTGGGAGACAGAAGACAAGATGCATACGCTGTACCCTTTCCTTTTGGAGGGTATGTTCTTAACTTTTTTTTTCTATTTCTTTGTTTATACTTGTTCAATCATTCAGTATGTCCTCTCGATTACATCTTCGATCTTTAGGTAGGAAAATCCTATGGTTGTAAACATGTGTTTGAGACATGTTATGTTTGGTGGATACAAGTGGATGCAAGTATTTGCTAATGGTTGCTCGTGGATGCATTTACACATACATTAGGCACTAGATTGGCTTAATCACTTTCATATTACATATGAATAAGTGTGCATAATTAATTTGATGGATGTATATTGAATGTGTTATCATATGAATATTGCATTTGAATGAATGATTGTGCACGCATGTAAAAATGATATGTATCATTAGGATTCTTTTGCATACATAATGGATGCATGGCACTATCATGAATTGCATTAAGAAGGTTGACTAAGTCAGTAGACCGCCTGATTTTGCATTAGAGTAAGAACATATACACACACTGTGCATATGTTCATGAAAAGCATTAGAAATCTTTTAAGGACAATGGATGCTTATGGATGATGGACGAGTAGATTGATGATTAGATGGTAGGACACATTCTTCTTAACTTAGAGATTTTGGGGATGAAATCTTTTAAGTAGGGGAGAATGTAACACCCCGCATTTTTAATGAAATTAAAAATGTGTAAATATGTATATATATTATATACATAGATATATTTAAGAGAAAAATTTAATAATGACAATAAATATTTCATGTAATAAGTTCATGCAGTGAAATGAAGGAAAAATTAAGTGCAATACATGAAATGCGAAGAAATGCATGCGAACAATTAAATAAAAAGAAAAATTTGAAGAGCTTCAGGAATTTGGTCACAAAATTAGCGTCATTGCGTTCGTAGCGATTTTCTAATCAATTTAGACGTATGGTTTGTGGAAAACCGATTTAAAATGAAGAAGATATCTTTAAATTAAATATTGCAGCATAACATGAAAAAGAGGAATGAGAAAAGAATAATGTTTAGCATTGTTCTAAGGTTTGTAAGAAAAAGAGTTAGTAGCTCATTTGGTTAGAACATGTGACTTGCATACAAGAGGTACAGGGTTCGATCCTCGCCGGCGCTATATTTTTGTTTTAGGGGAATGGCTAAAAAGTGACTTAGTGTGAACGCAGTTCAAAAAGTGGTTTAGTGTGAAAATGATTAATTGGGAAGATAGCTAAAAAGAAAATTATATATATATATATATATATATATATATATATATATAGAATATATATATATGACGTGTACGCATCATGTGGCACACGTGGCACATTTTTGTTGGTCAAGGATTGTTTTTTTGAACGTGGCTTTTTCTAGTTGGTTGGGTGACGATTTTTCTTGTATTAGGGTTGATGTGGCTTTATTTGATTGGTCTGGTGATGTGTCTTTGTGTCATGATGATTTGGAAGGATCCTAGGTAGACCCAAAGGCTAGAATAAATCCTAGATTCTATATAATCAACTCAAACCCTAAACCTAAAACACATTCTATGAAGCCATCATGCTATCTCTCTCTGGACTAGCGTAGCCTCCATCTTCTTAAAATTAGAATATCTTCTTCAACAAGAAATCAATTAGAAGAACATCAATAGTCTACATCAAAGGAATAGCTTAACGAATTCATTCCAGAATACAAGAACTGTACTTTTTCTGTAAGTTCAGTTATATTTCAGATTTAAATATATAAAAGTCATGACTTGAAATAAATCGAATCGAGAACTGTGCCTAATTGTGATTCTGATTCATGTTCATCCTTATGAAAAATATGAAATTAACTATGCCTATGAGACTATTGTGATTTGTACAATTGGACCTATCGTATTGTATATTAATTTGGTGATGCTTTTATGTTATGTTATGTACATGTTCACAAGCTAAGTCATGTTCATATATGCTTATATGTTTAGATCTACATGCTTGCTTTTATTTTATGTTATGTACGTGTTCATAAGCCAAGTCATGTTCATATATGCTTATATGTTTAGATCTACACGCTTTCTTTTATGTTATGTTATGTACATGTTCATAAACTAAGTCATGTTCATATATGCTTATATGTTTAGATCTACATGCTTACGTGTTTAGATCCAAGTTAATACATATGTTTAAGATCTATGTAAAATCCTGTTCATATGCTTAAGGTCTATGTTAATTGGATCTAACTCAAGTACAAGTTCACATTAATATGCTTGATTAAGTTTATATTGTTCATGAAAAAATTGTATTACACATGCTTAGATAGATTCATATTATTTTGTGCTGTTGGAATGCTACATGTTCCTTTCTTTTCCCTTTTGTTTATGAGTTAGGCTAATTTGCGAGCCTAACGTTCTATGTAAATTATGCGAACGAATAACAGGGGGAAACGTTGGGGTAAAACATTAAATTACATGCTAATGGCCTATATTGGCTCATAATCATGTAAATGATTAATAGCATGAAATGGTATAACTTGTATACCATCAATTATGAACATAATTTAAATAGTAAATGTGACATTACAACAATTATGGATAATTTACATATAAACATGACATAAATGACGAATATGTAAAATAAATAAAGGATGAACATGCCTAACCCGATGTTAGATTGAGTTGTGGTGTAAAACTGCCCGGAACCGCCACATCCAGTAACCGCAACAACACCCATCTAATGTGAGAGGTTAGTGCATCATGCCCAAGAAAAACCCAAGGTTAGATTGAGTTGTGTTTTAAAACTGCCCGACCGCCTGGCACATCCAGTAACCGCAACAACACAGATCTAATGTGAGAGGTTGGTGCATTAATAAATCAATTAATGCTAATGAACATGACATGTTAAGAATGATAGGGTTAAGTTAACTAAGGCAACACTTAACCAGTACAACATGTTAATTAAACAAACGGTAGGGTTAAGTTAACTAAGGCAACACTTAACCAGTACAACATGTTAATTAAACAAATGGTAGGGTTAAGTTAACTAAGGCAACACTTAACTAGTACAACATGTTAATTAAACAAATGTTGGGTTATGTTAACTAAGGAAACTCTTAACCAGTACAACATGTTAATTAAACAAATGGTAGGGTTAAGTTAACTAATGCAACACTTAACCAGTACAACATGTTAATTAAACAAATGGTAGGGTTAAGTTAACTAAGGCAACACTTAATCAATACAACATGTTAATTAAACCAATGGTAGGGTTAAGTTAACTAAGGCAACACTTATCCGACATAACATGATGTATGGTAGGGTTAAGTAACAGAAGAAGGAAACACTTAACCAATATATAACATGATGTATGATAGGGTTAAGTAACACAAGAAGTCAACACTTGCCCAATATATAACACGATGTATGATAGGGTTAAGTAACACAAGAAGGCAACACTTAACCAATATAACATGATGAACGAGTGGGGTTAAGTTAATAGAAAACACTTAACAATACAACATGATGTGTGGGTGGGTTAAGTTAACAAGAATGGGCAACACTTAACCAATATTACATAAACGAAGCAGATAGGGTTAAGGCAAGCTTAACCAATGATATGCATTGACTTGATCAGTGGGCGGGTTAAGTACATCTCGTGTAGGTGGGTAATATTAGAATATATAGGCCCACAAACTTAACCGTTAAATAAACATGCTTGAATTGGTGGGAGGGTTAAGTACATCTCGTGTGGGTGGGTAATATTAGTATATATAGGCCCACAAACTTAACCGTTAAATAAACATGCTTGAATCGGTGGGATTATTAAGTACATCTCGTGTAGATGGGTAATATTAGTATATATAGGCCCACAAACTTAACCATTAAATAAACATGCTTGAATCAGTGGGAGGGTTAAGTACATCCCGTGTAGGTGGGTAATATTAGTATATATAGGCCTAAAAACATAACCGTTAAATAAACATGCTTGAATCAGTGGGAGGGTTAAGTGCATCTCGTGTAGTTGGGTAATATTTGTATATATAGGCCCACAAACTTAACTTGTAGGAAACCCTAGTAACGGGGACCCATTTCAGTAGTAACCCACATATATGTATCATGGTACCCTGAACTAGGCAGGGTGGGGCACGATTACTGGGCCGATTATAAGCGGTCAAAATAGCGGCAGTGGGCACGTCAGTGTAGGTTCCGACGGTTTATGGGCGTGCACGTACTCCGAAGTAGGAAAAAGCAGGCACAGAGTACCAGTAGTTACACATTGTGCATCTTGAATCGTGTCGGGTTGCTATCATAAGGATTGATACACCTTATGGTGGGACCATCACAGGGTATCTACACACAAGAGAGGGCCGGTTGACACAGACACATGGAACATTAACACAAGCAGGGAGCCGATCGATAGGGTAGTAAGGGTACATCTAACATCTTCGTGGCAATTAGGCTGATTGAGGTAAGATCCTCCTACTAGATGTACACCTGAAGGCTACCACAATTGCGGGGATTGGGATCACATTGTAATATTTATACAGATTACTAGTTGGGACACTAGTTAGGCGGTGCAGAGATATAGAAATCAGAATAACAGGGTAGTAACGAAGCAGAGAAAGAGTAGAAGCGCATTTAGTTTACCTTGCCTTATCTTGTCTTAAGTTATCTTGTTTTATGGTATTGTCCTATTTTCAGTTTTTTCATGTCATGATCCTTAATCTTGTTTTGTAACACCCCACCTCCGCTAGGGTCACTCACAAAGGGAATGCACTAGTTTTGGCGGAGTATTATCTAGGTAAACATACACAGAGATATCACAAGGCAGAACATAAACAAAGCATCGGTAGAAATTAAAAACCAAATTTCATTACTTTAAGAAAAGAGTCAAAACCTCATATATCCAAAGTACAAATTATTCCATTACATCAAGTTCTAAATAAAGAAGCATAAACCTAAGATAACAAAAGTAAATTATTCCCCAAAAATAGCAGAAATGCAGCCATAGCATAGCTCAAGACCAAACCGTACATGAGCTGACAGAAAGCAAGCTAAATCCAAGCTAAAAGCTAGCGTTTTCTCCCTGAGAACCTGGGGGGGGGGGGGAACAAAAGAAAAAGAGGCGAAAGAAAGAGGGTCAATCATAAAGACTGGTAAGCCCTAGTGACTTTCAGCATAAAAACTAGTAAAAGTAACATGACATGTGAAAACTGGAATTAAACATAAGGATGATAACAGGACTGGTATGATAACCAAGATAACAATATAAGTCAAGTCTAGCATTGCATATTCAAGATTCGCTGCACCAACTGTACTAGTATTCTAACCCATGTCAAGTATTAACCATGAAATGATCCCTTGGCCCAATATCATGAAATGACCCATTACGGGGTCCTACGGTACGATCTACTAATCGATCGACTCCCTACAAGTTCTAGCTCGTCATGTATCTGTGTCGTACGGCCCAATCACGAAGTGTAGTCACCTGTGCTAGGTCCACCATAGGGTGTATCAAGCCCTAGGGTGCCAAACACCGACACGAATCAAGCACGCACAGTGTAAACCTACTAGTGCCCAATGCCTGCTTTTTCAACTCCGGACTACGTGCACGACCATAGTCCGCCTGAACCTACAATGGCGCACCAACTCATCCGTCGTTCTGGTCGCTTACAATCAGCCTAGTAATGGTGCCCCTCCCTGCCTAGTCCCAGGGTATACTGATACATCTAAGTGGGTTACTGCTGAAAAGGATCGCGTAACTAGGGTTTCTAATGGGTTAAGTGTTGTCATTCAAATTCGTGACTTATCCCTATCCAATCATGTATCAAGTTGGTCAAGTGTTGTCTTTCATGTTCATTACTTAACCCTATCATGTAGCATAAAATCATTAATGCACCCCAACCTCTCACATTAGACTAGTTGTTGTGGTCACTGGATTTGTCGGGCGATTCCGGGCAGATTTACACCACAACATAGTCTAACCTCGGGTTTTAGGTGCGATATGACCAACTACCCACATTGGATCCTATTGTTTGCAATCACTGGATTCGCAGGGCGGTTCCGGGCAGATTTACACTGCAAACTCAACTCAACCTCGAGTTTGCCATTTTCAAGTTCATTCAAGAGTCATGACCATGTTCAAGTCTCATATCAAGTTCGTGACAAGTTTCAAGGTAAGTTTCATGTCCATATTCCGATTCAAGTTATAACAATGTTCATGTTCCAAGTTCATGGTAAATTCAGGTTTGCCTAAACTACTCAAATCGTATTCCCATCGCACGTGAATTCGAATTGATACAAACAATTCTAATTAGGGAATAACATAGAAAGAACGGGCATAAGGTGGAAAAAGTGATTACAAGTCAAGCATGGTATAACTTGAGATAAACGATTACAACAACACTGGCATACGGAGTAGTGGTCTCAAATATCAAATCTAGCAAAATAGGGTGATAGTTGTAACACCCCGGATTTTTCCGTTAACAGTAAATTAACAAATTAAAGTATAATTAAATTGTAACAGAAAAATTAAGGGAAACGGACATCACCATTGCGTTCGTCTCGGAATTCTGCTTGAGATAGAGTCCGAGTTTGCGCAAAACGGACAACGTATGAAGAAGATATCTTTAATTTAAATATTACAGCAAAACATGAAAAAAGAGAAGTAAGGAGAGGACAATAATTATTATTATTCTAAGACTTATTAACAAAAGCCTCTGTAGCTCAGTTGGTTAAGGCATTGGATTTGTAGCATGGAGGTCGGGGGTTCGAACCCCGGCGGCGACATAATTTTTATCTCTGTTTTAGGGAGGGCCAACTGAGCATGCAAATACATGTACGTATACAAATTCAAATTTTGAAAGAATAAGAACGTACATATAAGGAAATAAAGAAAATATATGTATATATATGAGAATATATATATATATGAAAAAATATATGTATACAATAGATAAAATTCAAACAGACTAAAACAGCTCAATTTAAAGTTTAATTTTTGAAAATCGAACCCAGTCCCTCCTGGCTGGCCTGGTCTGTGTTTGGTCGAATTTCTGTGGGTTGCTTTGTCATTAGGGCTAGGTGGCAAGTTTTAATTGGTCTCTCTATCTAATGAATGGCTACGATCTAACCTAGCAACATCAATGGTTCTAATCAATTCCTAACCTCTATATAAACAACCCTAGACTAAACCCTAATCTATTCATTCAAATTAAGAGCATAGCCGCAATGTTGCTGAGGAACGACTAAGAGTAGCCGCCATCTAGAGAGAGAGGATTAGGGAGAAAGTTCTAAAGCCTAAAGCAATTCAAGCAACCTAAAGCTAATCAATTCAACAAAGGAATCATATCTCTTAATTAGAGAATTTGCCGCAACCATTGTAAGTAGAGTATTACTTTGGTATGAACAAATGATTGTGTAGATATGTATGCTTGAATTGTGGCAATGAAATTCGTATTTGTGCGATTTATATACTTTTGGATATTCTGAATTATGTCATTCAATTATAAAGAACTACATGCAGTAATTCTATGCAAATATACGTTTGGAATATTGCGCAAATTATGTAGTCTATGTTGAAGCTACATGTATGTAGTTGATTGAAATTCATGCAAGTTTGGGGCTTTGTTATTATGCCATCATGATGTCTATTTTGTGCATAAATCATTTTGCAAGTAATTGAGACAAGTTTGGTTGTTATAGTTCATATGAAACTATGTTGAAATTTTGACACCATAATCCATGTATTAAGTCATGCTTTTGCAAAACTTATGAATATGGCTAGGCTATGAATGATATTGGGCATAATTGAAATTCATGATTAAGTCTATCTTGTTTAAAAGAATTATATGATGACATATGTGAGACATGGCTAAGTTAGACACAAAAATCCCTTTTTTGCAAGTTAAAAGCAAACACCATGATTAGGAATATTTATGCATAAGTATACCATCGTTATGTGATTAAATTTAATTAAGTTGAACTATGCTTTTGTGTTAGTAACAAAGTATCCTCTTTGTAAACATGTAGAAACCTTATGAACATGACTTGTTTATATTTATGCCATGAACAAATTTAACTATACCTATGCCATGTTTATGCTAGAAGTATTTATGCCATGCTTATGTTTGACATTATGCCATGTTTATGCTAGAAGTATTTATGCCATGCTTATGTTTGACATTATGCCATGTTTATGCTAGAAGTATTTATGCCATGCTTATGTTTGACATTATGCCATGTTTATGCTAGAAGTATTTATGCCATGCTTATGTTTGACATTATGCCATGTTTATGCTAAAAGTATTTATGCCATGTTTATGTTTGACATTATGCCTAAGTAAAAATATAGGTTCATGGGTCAATAATGATATCTCAATTACAAGTTCACATGCTTTGATTCATGTCACCTATGTTACCACTATGCAAGTACACCAGTTTCTATTATGTATTTCCAACGTCATATGCAAGTTCATGCGCTCACCTTCCCCTCTTTGTGTATGTAATCACGCTTTAAGCCTCCCCTTTTCGCATGGCTAAATTGGGCTTTAAAAGGCTAAGCCCAATATATATAAACGGACGTGTAAAACGGGGGAAAATAATGTTGGGTTAAAATTACTAATGAATGAAAACTAAAGTAGAAGGGCCCAAATTCAAGTATGGGTTGGGCCCATGATTGGTGTAACCTTTACACCATTAACTTAATAATGGGCCGCAAATATTTACATATAAGAAATAAAGAAGAATGACAAGATATGTAAATGTAGAAAATACGATATGTTTAACCCGAGGTTGGATTGAGTTATGATGTAAACCTGCCCGGAACCGCCCGGCTGTCCAGTAGTCACAACAATACCTATCCAATGTGGGAGGTTAAACATGGAGCCCAATAAGGACCCGAGGTTAGACTGAGTTGTGGCGTAAGACTGCCCGGAACCAACCGGCAACAGGCAGCCACAGCAATACCTGTCTAATGTGAGAGGTTAGGGCCTTAATAAGACAATTAAGGCTGAATCAGGATTGTTAGGATTAAGTGGACTAAGACTTAATCAAAATGGAACATGCTAAACTAAACAGACTGGTGGGGTTAGGTTAGAAAACACTTAACCAACTTAGCATGTTGGCTAGAGATAGAAAACCTAGTAACGGGGGACCCTTTTCAGCAGTAACCCTACACGGTGTATCATGATACCCTGAAACTAGGCAGGGTGGGGCACGATTACTGGGCTGATTGTAAGAGGTCAAAAATCGACGGTGGTGGTGTAGCAGTGTAGGTTCTAACGGAGTGAGGGCGTGCACACACTCTGGCGCAGAAAAATAAGGCACTGGACACCAGTAGCATACCTGTGCACTCTAAGGTTGTGTCGGGTTGCCACTATGGGACTTGATACACCCCATGGTGGGACCAGCATAGGTAACTACAACATCGGGGGCCGTAAGACACATGTAACTATGCGAGTAGGAGCCGATCATCATAGAATGGATCACATCACCCTGATTATGGGGTGCCAGTGGGAAACTAGTTTATATGGGTTCAGAGATTAACATGGGGTACGATAGTATATTCGACCCTAGACAACTTAACCAAGTTTATAGTGCATGCCCATTTCTTGTTTATACTTATCATACCCAGTTCTTTATTCATAGACAAAATAGTACTAGACTTACTCAGGCTTTATGTCTGACTCTATTTTTCTTTCGTCTTCTTTCTTCCGTTTCCCCCCCCAGGTCCTCAGGGAGGGAACAAAGCAGCTTGACCTACCTCAACATCCAGCTTGAAGAAGAGAAATGTATTGCTTGGACTTTCCTGTTTTGAACTATGGCTTTGGACAATCCACTATGGGGCTTTTGCAGTTTATCTACGTTTTATTTATGCTTCTTTAAATAATGTACTCAAGACAGATTATGAAAGTGTTATGTTATGTTTTTGGAAAGGATGTTGTTGTAACACGTATTTGACTTTATGAAATAAAAGTTTGTTGTTCTTCCGCTGTTTACAAATATGTGTTCTTATATCTGTCTTGTATATCTGTGACTTGTACTTATAAACCTCCACCAAAATTAGGGCATTCCCTTTGAGAGTGACCCTAACGGAGGTGGGGTGTTTCACTTGGTATCAGAGCATAGGTTTACCAGATAAGATAAAAAGTTTTGGAAATTTATTTTCAAAAAGGAAATTTAAAGAAGCATTTTTAAAAGATAAAAATATTATTTTATTTTAAAAAAAAAAAAGCAAAGTCCACTCCCCAAAGCCATAGGTACTATCTCTTATCCTTCGTTTTGAATCTATCCTTTTTGTTTCAGCATGTCACAAGAACTTAACTTGCCGGAAGGAGTACCAATACCTGGTTGGTTTAGACGATTCTTAGAAGCTAGGGCCACTCAACCAGGTCCTACCGTTCCTCCTCCCCCAGCTGCAGGGAATCATCCAGCTGCAGCAGCACCTCTTCCTCCACCTCCTCCACGAGGAAACGCGTTTGCTAAGATATGTAAGGATTTTAAAGCTATGGGAGGAAGGGATTTCCATGGAACTGAGTCCTTCGTAGCAGCTAGAAATTGGCTGAAGGAAACTGAGGATCTATTCATCATCTTTGAGGTAGAGGACAGACAAAAAGTACAATTGGCGGTGTGGCTATTGAAGGGCGAGGCTTCCTACTGGTGGGAAGTCACTAATGCTGAAAGACCAGTAGAAACATGGGAGGACTTTAGGGCAAGGTTTGAGACCAAATTTCTCTCAGATGCGGAAAGAAGTTTGCAGTTGGAGAAATTCTTATTTCTTAAGCAAGGAGACAAGACTGTTAGAGAGTACGTGAATCAGTTTGATGAGCTGGCTAGGTTTGGGCTTGACCTAGTCAACACCCCGCACAAGAAGGCTCTCCGTTTCGTCAAAGGGTTAAATGAGCCATTACACAGTTTGGCCATGACCCATATACCCATGGGAGCCACGTATGAAAGATTGGTGCAAATGGCATTGCTGAATGAAGAGGATAAGGGCAAGAAGGAGACAAAGGCAGAAAGCTCTCAAGGGAAGAAAGAGGGTTTGCAGCCCAAGAAGACAGACTTTAAGAAGGGCGGAAAAGGCAACAAAGAGAAGAGGAAGTGTAATTTCTGTGGCAAAGTGGGGCACTTAGTAAAGGACTGCCGGAAAAAGAAGGCCAAGGAGAATGGTGGGTGCTTTTCATGCGGTCAAACAGGCCACAGGGCTAAGGACTGCCCAAGGAAACGAGGGCAGGGGCAGGGGGCTGGATCCACTCCAGGGGCACAGGTTCATGTGCTGGAAGCGCCACCTTTGCAACAGCGAGGTACAAACACTTCTGTAGAAAGTGTAGTTTATCTTTATGATCACCCCGTTCGCACTTTATTTGATTCTGGCGCATCACACTCCTTTATCTCGTCTGCTTTAGTAGAATCTCTGCACCTAAAAACTAGTATGGTAGAGGACCCCTTAATTGTTTCAAACCCAATTGGGGGCCCAGCTCATTTGTCTATGATCTGTTTGGATTTGAAAATTTCTATTCTAAGTGTAGAATTTGAATGTAGTGCCTTTGTTTTGGGCTTTGTGGGGTATGGTTTGATTTTGGGTATGGATTGGCTATCCAGTAATGGGGCCATCCTTGATTGTGAGAAAAGGGTTGTTAGGCTCCTAACCCAGCTCGGTAATACTTTGGAAATTTCTTGTAATCCCTCGTATGCGGTTATGCTTAGTTATCTTGAGTCGCTAGATGCCTCTGTTGAAAATTTGCAATCAGTTAGAATGGTCCGGGAATATCCGGATGTCTTCGAAGAGGTGAAGGGCTTGCCTCCGAAGCGGGAAATAGACTTCCGCATATATCTTGTAGATAATGCAAAGCCCGTTGCGTTGCCCGTTAGACACATGGCTCCACGAGAAAGAAAAGAGCTCAGTAAACAGATTAAAGAGCTTCTAGAGAAGGGGTTCATTAGGTGGAGCATTTCAGAATAGGGCACTCCAGGAGTGTTCGCCACTAAGGCTGAAGGTTCATTTCACTTATGCATGAGTTGTAAAGAATCACCTTAGTAAGTACATTTGGCAACATAGTTGGACTTAGGAAGGGACTCCCTTGTGACCTAAAAGGAGTCCATCATGCTTAGTTTCCTAGAATCATATGTGGTGGTTGGGTTGATTAATTCTTTGGGTGTCAGTCTGATGTTGATTTCGGTCTTCGGGGCTGATGCTTAGAGAGTTCTTCTTCTAATCAATATATATGTGGCATAGATTTCCAGTTTTGACATTGCCTAATGGGCACAAAATTTTTACTTGCTTCTATCATTCGACTATACCTTTAGGTATGACCATTTCCTATCATTGAGAAAATTTGGAAAATGACCTATAGATTAGAGCTACCCGAGAAATTGGCCGGAGTCCACAACGTTTTTCACGTTTCACATCTCCGAAAATGTCTACATGAGTCTGCTGAAGTGGTAGAGCCAAATATCCTCGAAGAGGCCGAAGTGGAACGCGAAGCAACCATAAGAAAAGTTCCAACCCGCATACTAGGAACGGAAGTGAAGAAGCTACGCAACCGCGAAGTCAAACTCGTCAAAGTTCAGTGGAGCGACGCCGAGGGAGACGCGACTTGGGAAACTGAAGCTAGAATATGCACTGCTTACCCTTTTCTTTTCGAGGGTACGTCCTTGATCTTTCTTTTTCCTTAAGTTGCGCTTTTATCTATCTTTTTAGGAATATCTCCTCGACCTTATCTTTTAGATAGAAACCTTTTGGATGAAAACATGTAATTGAAACATGTTATGTATGATGGTTGCAAGTGGTTGCAAGTGATTGCTAGTAGTTGCTCGTGGCTGCATATACACACACAATCTAGGTTTTAGATCGGCTCAGTCACTTCATATTGCATATGCATATATGTTTGCACTCGTATATGGTTGAATTGTAATGTGTTGTCATATGGACGTTGCATTTGTATGAAAGATTGTGCACCCATGTAGAATCATGAATAGGAAAAATCTGCATACATAATGGATACATGGCACTTACATGATTCGCATTAAGGAGGTCAACTGAATCAGTAGACCGCCTGATTTTGCATTAGATAAGTTCATGAACACACACACTTCGCATATGATCATGAAGCATTAGAATTCTTTTAAGGACAATGGATGCTCGTGTTTGATGGATGAGTAGATGGATGATTGAATGTTAGGATTTACATTCTTCCTAAACTTGAAGATTTCGGGGACGAAATCCTTTTAAGTGGGGGAGAATGTAACACCCCGGATTTTTCCGTTAACAGTAAATTAACAAATTAAAGTATAATTAAATTGTAACAGAAAAATTAAGGGAAACGGACATCACCATTGCGTTCATCTCGAAATTCTGCTTGAGATAGAGTCCGAGTTTGCGCAAAACGGATAACGTATGAAGAAGATATCTTTAATTTAAATATTACAGCAAAACATGAAAAAAGAGAAGTAAGGAGAGGACAATAATTATTATTATTCTAAGACTTATTAACAAAAGCCTCTGTAGCTCAGTTGGTTAAGGCATTGGATTTGTAGCATGGAGGTCGGGGGTTCGAACCCCGGCGGCGACATAATTTTTATCTCTGTTTTAGAGAGGGCCAACTGAGCATGCAAATACATGTACGTATACAAATTCAAATTTTGAAAGGATAAGAACGTACATATAAGGAAATAAAGAAAATATATGTATATATATGAGAATATATATATATATGCAAAAATATATGTATACAATAGATAAAATTCAAACAGACTAAAACAGCTCAATTTAAAGTTTAATTTTTGAAAATCGAACCCAGTCCCTCCTGGCTGGCCTGGTCTGTGTTTGGTCGAATTTCTGTGGGTTGCTTTGTCATTAGGGCTAGGTGGCAAGTTTTAATTGGTCTCTCTATCTAATGAATGGCTACGATCTAACCTAGCAACATCAATGGTTCTAATCAATTCCTAACCTCTATATAAACAACCCTAGACTAAACCCTAATCTATTCATTCAAATTAAGAGCATAGCCGCCATGTTGCTGAGGAACGACTAAGAGTAGCCGCCATCTAGAGAGAGAGGATTAGGGAGAAAGTTCTAAAGCCTAAAGCAATTCAAGCAACCTAAAGCTAATCAATTCAACAAAGGAATCATATCTCTTAATTAGAGAATTTGCCGCAACCATTGTAAGTAGAGTATTACTTTGGTATGAACAAATGATTGTGTAGATATGTATGCTTGAATTGTGGCAATGAAATTCGTATTTGTGCGATTTATATACTTTTGGATATTCTGAATTATGTCATTCAATTATAAAGAACTACATGCGGTAGTTCTATGCAAATATACGTTTGGAATATTGCGCAAATTATGTAGTCTATGTTGAAGCTACATGTATGTAGTTGATTGAAATTCATGCAAGTTTGGGGCTTTGTTATTATGCCATCATGATGTCTATTTTGTGCATAAATCATTTTGCAAGTAATTGAGAAAAGTTTGGTTGTTATAGTTCATATGAAACTATGTTGAAATTTTGACACCATAATCCATGTATTAAGTCATGCTTTTGCAAAACTTATGAATATGGCTAGGCTATGAATGATATTGGGCATAATTGAAATTCATGATTAAGTCTATCTTGTTTAAAAGAATTATATGATGACATATGTGAGACATGGCTAAGTTAGACACAAAAATCCCTTTTTTGCAAGTTAAAAGCAAACACCATGATTAGGAATATTTATGCATAAGTATACCATCGTTATGTGATTAAATTTAATTAAGTTGAACTATGCTTTTGTGTTAGTAACAAAGTATCCTCTTTGTAAACATGTAGAAACCTTATGAACATGACTTGTTTATATTTATGCCATGAACAAATTTAACTATACCTATGCCATGTTTATGCTAGAAGTATTTATGCCATGCTTATGTTTGACATTATGCCATGTTTATGCTAGAAGTATTTATGCCATGCTTATGTTTGACATTATGCCATGTTTATGCTAGAAGTATTTATGCCATGCTTATGTTTGACATTATGCCATGTTTATGCTAGAAGTATTTATGCCATGCTTATGTTTGACATTATGCCATGTTTATGCTAGAAGTATTTATGCCATGCTTATGTTTGACATTATGCCATGTTTATGCTAAAAGTATTTATGCCATGTTTATGTTTGACATTATGCCTAAGTAAAAATATAGGTTCATGGGTCAATAATGATATCTCAATTACAAGTTCACATGCTTTGATTCATGTCACCTATGTTACCACTATGCAAGTACACCAGTTTCTATTATGTATTTCCAACGTCATATGCAAGTTCATGCGCTCACCTTCCCCTCTTTGTGTATGTAATCACGCTTTAAGCCTCCCCTTTTCGCATGGCTAAATTGGGCTTTAAAAGGCTAAGCCCAATATATATAAACGGACGTGTAAAACGGGGGAAAATAATGTTGGGTTAAAATTACTAATGAATGAAAACTAAAGTAGAAGGGCCCAAATTCAAGTATGGGTTGGGCCCATGATTGGTGTAACCTTTACACCATTAACTTAATAATGGGCCGCAAATATTTACATATAAGAAATAAAGAAGAATGACAAGATATGTAAATGTAGAAAATACGATATGTTTAACCCGAGGTTGGATTGAGTTATGATGTAAACCTGCCCGGAACCGCCCGGCTGTCCAGTAGTCACAACAATACCTATCCAATGTGGGAGGTTAAACATGGAGCCCAATAAGGACCCGAGGTTAGACTGAGTTGTGGCGTAAGACTGCCCGGAACCAACCGGCAACAGGCAGCCACAGCAATACCTGTCTAATGTGAGAGGTTAGGGCCTTAATAAGACAATTAAGGCTGAATCAGGATTGTTAGGATTAAGTGGACTAAGACTTAATCAAAATGGAACATGCTAAACTAAACAGACTGGTGGGGTTAGGTTAGAAAACACTTAACCAACTTAGCATGTTGGCTAGAGATAGAAAACCTAGTAACGGGGGACCCTTTTCAGCAGTAACCCTACACGGTGTATCATGATACCCTGAAACTAGGCAGGGTGGGGCACGATTACTGGGCTGATTGTAAGAGGTCAAAAATCGACGGCGGTGGTGTAGCAGTGTAGGTTCTAACGGAGTGAGGGCGTGCACACACTCCGGCGCAGAAAAATAAGGCACTGGACGCCAGTAGCATACCTGTGCACTCTAAGGTTGTGTCGGGTTGCCACTATGGGACTTGATACACCCCATGGTGGGACCAGCATAGGTAACTACGACATCGGGGGCCGTAAGACACATGTAACTATGCGAGTAGGAGCCGATCATCATAGAATGGATCACATCACCCTGATTATGGGGTGCCAGTGGGAAACTAGTTTATATGGGTTCAGAGATTAACATGGGGTACGATAGTATATTCGACCCTAGACAACTTAACCAAGTTTATAGTGCATGCCCATTTCTTGTTTATACTTATCATACCCAGTTCTTTATTCATAGACAAAATAGTACTAGACTTACTCAGGCTTTATGTCTGACTCTATTTTTCTTTCGTCTTCTTTCTTCCGTTCCCCCCCCCCAAGGTCCTCAGGGAGGGAACACAGCAGCTTGACCTACCTCAACATCCAGCTTGAAGAAGAGAAATGTATTGCTTGGACTTTCCTGTTTTGAACTATGGCTTTGGACAATCCACTATGGGGCTTTTGCAGTTTATCTACGTTTTATTTATGCTTCTTTAAATAATGTACTCAAGACAGATTATGAAAGTGTTATGTTATGTTTTTGGAAAGGATGTTGTTGTAACACGTATTTGACTTTATGAAATAAAAGTTTGTTGTTCTTCCGCTGTTTACAAATATGTGTTCTTATATCTGTCTTGTATATCTGTGACTTGTACTTATAAACCTCCACCAAAATTAGGGCATTCCCTTTGAGAGTGACCCTAACGGAGGTGGGGTGTTTCACTTGGTATCAGAGCATAGGTTTACCAGATAAGATAAAAAGTTTTGGAAATTTATTTTCAAAAAGGAAATTTAAAGAAGCATTTTTAAAAGATAAAAATATTATTTTATTTAAAAAAAAAAAGCAAAGTCCACTCCCCAAAGCCATAGGTACTATCTCTTATCCTTCGTTTTGAATCTATCCTTTTTGTTTCAGCATGTCACAAGAACTTAACTTGCCGGAAGGAGTACCAATACCTGGTTGGTTTAGACGATTCTTAGAAGCTAGGGCCACTCAACCAGGTCCTACCGTTCCTCCTCCCCCAGCTGCAGGGAATCATCCAGCTGCAGCAGCACCTCTTCCTCCACCTCCTCCACGAGGAAACGCGTTTGCTAAGATATGTAAGGATTTTAAAGCTATGGGAGGAAGGGATTTCCATGGAACTGAGTCCTTCGTAGCAGCTAGAAATTGGCTGAAGGAAACTGAGGATCTATTCATCATCTTTGAGGTAGAGGACAGACAAAAAGTACAATTGGCGGTGTGGCTATTGAAGGGCGAGGCTTCCTACTGGTGGGAAGTCACTAATGCTGAAAGACCAGTAGAAACATGGGAGGACTTTAGGGCAAGGTTTGAGACCAAATTTCTCTCAGATGCGGAAAGAAGTTTGCAGTTGGAGAAATTCTTATTTCTTAAGCAAGGAGACAAGACTGTTAGAGAGTATGTGAATCAGTTTGATGAGCTGGCTAGGTTTGGGCTTGACCTAGTCAACACCCCGCACAAGAAGGCTCTCCGTTTCGTCAAAGGGTTAAATGTGCCATTACACAGTTTGGCCATGACCCATATACCCATGGGAGCCACGTATGAAAGATTGGTGCAAATGGCATTGCTGAATGAAGAGGATAAGGGCAAGAAGGAGACAAAGGCAGAAAGCTCTCAAGGGAAGAAAGAGGGTTTGCAGCCCAAGAAGACAGACTTTAAGAAGGGCGGAAAAGGCAACAAAGAGAAGAGGAAGTGTAATTTCTGTGGCAAAGTGGGGCACTTAGTAAAGGACTGCCGGAAAAAGAAGGCCAAGGAGAATGGTGGGTGCTTTTCATGCGGTCAAACAGGCCACAGGGCTAAGGACTGCCCAAGGAAACGAGGGCAGGGGCAGGGGGCTGGATCCACTCCAGGGGCACAGGTTCATGTGCTGGAAGCGCCACCTTTGCAACAGCGAGGTACAAACACTTCTGTAGAAAGTGTAGTTTATCTTTATGATCACCCCGTTCGCACTTTATTTGATTCTGGCGCATCACACTCCTTTATCTCGTCTGCTTTAGTAGAATCTCTGCACCTAAAAACTAGTATGGTAGAGGACCCCTTAATTGTTTCAAACCCAATTGGGGGCCCAGCTCATTTGTCTATGATCTGTTTGGATTTGAAAATTTCTATTCTAAGTGTAGAATTTGAATGTAGTGCCTTTGTTTTGGGCTTTGTGGGGTATGGTTTGATTTTGGGTATGGATTGGCTATCCAGTAATGGGGCCATCCTTGATTGTGAGAAAAGGGTTGTTAGGCTCCTAACCCAGCTCGGTAATACTTTGGAAATTTCTTGTAATCCCTCGTATGCGGTTATGCTTAGTTATCTTGAGTCGCTAGATGCCTCTGTTGAAAATTTGCAATCAGTTAGAATGGTCCGGGAATATCCGGATGTCTTCGAAGAGGTGAAGGGCTTGCCTCCGAAGCGGGAAATAGACTTCCGCATATATCTTGTAGATAATGCAAAGCCCGTTGCGTTGCCCGTTAGACACATGGCTCCACGAGAAAGAAAAGAGCTCAGTAAACAGATTAAAGAGCTTCTAGAGAAGGGGTTCATTAGGTGGAGCATTTCAGAATAGGGCACTCCAGGAGTGTTCGCCACTAAGGCTGAAGGTTCATTTCACTTATGCATGAGTTGTAAAGAATCACCTTAGTAAGTACATTTGGCAACATAGTTGGACTTAGGAAGGGACTCCCTTGTGACCTAAAAGGAGTCCATCATGCTTAATTTCCTAGAATCATATGTGGTGGTTGGGTTGATTAATTCTTTGGGTGTCAGTCTGATGTTGATTTCGGTCTTCGGGGCTGATGCTTAGAGAGTTCTTCTTCTAATCAATATATATGTGGCATAGATTTCCAGTTTTGACATTGCCTAATGGGCACAAAATTTTTACTTGCTTCTATCATTCGACTATACCTTTAGGTATGACCATTTCCTATCATTGAGAAAATTTGGAAAATGACCTATAGATTAGAGCTACCCGAGAAATTGGCCGGAGTCCACAACGTTTTTCACGTTTCACATCTCCGAAAATGTCTACATGAGTCTGCTGAAGTGGTAGAGCCAAATATCCTCGAAGAGGCCGAAGTGGAACGCGAAGCAACCATAAGAAAAGTTCCAACCCGCATACTAGGAACGGAAGTGAAGAAGCTACGCAACCGCGAAGTCAAACTCGTCAAAGTTCAGTGGAGCGACGCCGAGGGAGACGCGACTTGGGAAACTGAAGCTAGAATATGCACTGCTTACCCTTTTCTTTTCGAGGGTACGTCCTTGATCTTTCTTTTTCCTTAAGTTGCGCTTTTATCTATCTTTTTAGGAATATCTCCTCGACCTTATCTTTTAGATAGAAACCTTTTGGATGAAAACATGTAATTGAAACATGTTATGTATGATGGTTGCAAGTGGTTGCAAGTGATTGCTAGTAGTTGCTCGTGGCTGCATATACACACACAATCTAGGTTTTAGATCGGCTCAGTCACTTCATATTGCATATGCATATATGTTTGCACTCGTATATGGTTGAATTGTAATGTGTTGTCATATGGATGTTGCATTTGTATGAAAGATTGTGCACCCATGTAGAATCATGAATAGGAAAAATCTGCATACATAATGGATACATGGCACTTACATGATTCGCATTAAGGAGGTCAACTGAATCAGTAGACCGCCTGATTTTGCATTAGATAAGTTCATGAACACACACACTTCGCATATGATCATGAAGCATTAGAATTCTTTTAAGGACAATGGATGCTCGTGTTTGATGGATGAGTAGATGGATGATTGAATGTTAGGATTTACATTCTTCCTAAACTTGAAGATTTCGGGGACGAAATCCTTTTAAGTGGGGGAGAATGTAACACCCCGGATTTTTCCGTTAACAGTAAATTAACAAATTAAAGTATAATTAAATTGTAACAGAAAAATTAAGGGAAACGGACATCACCATTGCGTTCATCTCGGAATTCTGCTTGAGATAGAGTCCGAGTTTGCGCAAAACGGATAACGTATGAAGAAGATATCTTTAATTTAAATATTACAGCAAAACATGAAAAAAGAGAAGTAAGGAGAGGACAATAATTATTATTATTCTAAGACTTATTAACAAAAGCCTCTGTAGCTCAGTTGGTTAAGGCATTGGATTTGTAGCATGGAGGTCGGGGGTTCGAACCCCGGCGGCGACATAATTTTTATCTCTGTTTTAGAGAGGGCCAACTGAGCATGCAAATACATGTACGTATACAAATTCAAATTTTGAAAGGATAAGAACGTACATATAAGGAAATAAAGAAAATATATGTATATATATGAGAATATATATATATATATATGCAAAAATATATGTATACAATAGATAAAATTCAAACAGACTAAAACAGCTCAATTTAAAGTTTAATTTTTGAAAATCGAACCCAGTCCCTCCTGGCTGGCCTGGTCTGTGTTTGGTCGAATTTCTGTGGGTTGCTTTGTCATTAGGGCTAAGTGGCAAGTTTTAATTGGTCTCTCTATCTAATGAATGGCTACGATCTAACCTAGCAACATCAATGGTTCTAATCAATTCCTAACCTCTATATAAACAACCCTAGACTAAACCCTAATCTATTCATTCAAATTAAGAGCATAGCCGCCATGTTGCTGAGGAACGACTAAGAGTAGCCGCCATCTAGAGAGAGAGGATTAGGGAGAAAGTTCTAAAGCCTAAAGCAATTCAAGCAACCTAAAGCTAATCAATTCAACAAAGGAATCATATCTCTTAATTAGAGAATTTGCCGCAACCATTGTAAGTAGAGTATTACTTTGGTATGAACAAATGATTGTGTAGATATGTATGCTTGAATTGTGGCAATGAAATTCGTATTTGTGCGATTTATATACTTTTGGATATTCTGAATTATGTCATTCAATTATAAAGAACTACATGCGGTAGTTCTATGCAAATATACGTTTGGAATATTGCGCAAATTATGTAGTCTATGTTGAAGCTACATGTATGTAGTTGATTGAAATTCATGCAAGTTTGGGGCTTTGTTATTATGCCATCATGATGTCTATTTTGTGCATAAATCATTTTGCAAGTAATTGAGAAAAGTTTGGTTGTTATAGTTCATATGAAACTATGTTGAAATTTTGACACCATAATCCATGTATTAAGTCATGCTTTTGCAAAACTTATGAATATGGCTAGGCTATGAATGATATTGGGCATAATTGAAATTCATGATTAAGTCTATCTTGTTTAAAAGAATTATATGATGACATATGTGAGACATGGCTAAGTTAGACACAAAAATCCCTTTTTTGCAAGTTAAAAGCAAACACCATGATTAGGAATATTTATGCATAAGTATACCATCGTTATGTGATTAAATTTAATTAAGTTGAACTATGCTTTTGTGTTAGTAACAAAGTATCCTCTTTGTAAACATGTAGAAACCTTATGAACATGACTTGTTTATATTTATGCCATGAACAAATTTAACTATACCTATGCCATGTTTATGCTAGAAGTATTTATGCCATGCTTATGTTTGACATTATGCCATGTTTATGCTAGAAGTATTTATGCCATGCTTATGTTTGACATTATGCCATGTTTATGCTAGAAGTATTTATGCCATGCTTATGTTTGACATTATGCCATGTTTATGCTAGAAGTATTTATGCCATGCTTATGTTTGACATTATGCCATGTTTATGCTAAAAGTATTTATTCCATGTTTATGTTTGACATTATGCCTAAGTAAAAATATAGGTTCATGGGTCAATAATGATATCTCAATTACAAGTTCACATGCTTTGATTCATGTCACCTATGTTACCACTATGCAAGTACACCAGTTTCTATTATGTATTTCCAACGTCATATGCAAGTTCATGCGCTCACCTTCCCCTCTTTGTGTATGTAATCACGCTTTAAGCCTCCCCTTTTCGCATGGCTAAATTGGGCTTTAAAAGGCTAAGCCCAATATATATAAACGGACGTGTAAAACGGGGGAAAATAATGTTGGGTTAAAATTACTAATGAATGAAAACTAAAGTAGAAGGGCCCAAATTCAAGTATGGGTTGGGCCCATGATTGGTGTAACCTTTACACCATTAACTTAATAATGGGCCGCAAATATTTACATATAAGAAATAAAGAAGAATGACAAGATATGTAAATGTAGAAAATACGATATGTTTAACCCGAGGTTGGATTGAGTTATGATGTAAACCTGCCCGGAACCGCCCGGCTGTCCAGTAGTCACAACAATACCTATCCAATGTGGGAGGTTAAACATGGAGCCCAATAAGGACCCGAGGTTAGACTGAGTTGTGGCGTAAGACTGCCCGGAACCAACCGGCAACAGGCAGCCACAGCAATACCTGTCTAATGTGAGAGGTTAGGGCCTTAATAAGACAATTAAGGCTGAATCAGGATTGTTAGGATTAAGTGGACTAAGACTTAATCAAAATGGAACATGCTAAAATAAACAGACTGGTGGGGTTAGGTTAGAAAACACTTAACCAACTTAGCATGTTGGCTAGAGATAGAAAACCTAGTAACGGGGGACCCTTTTCAGCAGTAACCCTACACGGTGTATCATGATACCCTGAAACTAGGCAGGGTGGGGCACGATTACTGGGCTGATTGTAAGAGGTCAAAAATCGACGGCGGTGGTGTAGCAGTGTAGGTTCTAACGGAGTGAGGGCGTGCACACACTCCGGCGCAGAAAAATAAGGCACTGGACACCAGTAGCATACCTGTGCACTCTAAGGTTGTGTCGGGTTGCCACTATGGGACTTGATACACCCCATGGTGGGACCAGCATAGGTAACTACGACATCGGGGGCCGTAAGACACATGTAACTATGCGAGTAGGAGCCGATCATCATAGAATGGATCACATCACCCTGATTATGGGGTGCCAGTGGGAAACTAGTTTATATGGGTTCAGAGATTAACATGGGGTACGATAGTATATTCGACCCTAGACAACTTAACCAAGTTTATAGTGCATGCCCATTTCTTGTTTATACTTATCATACCCAGTTCTTTATTCATAGACAAAATAGTACTAGACTTACTCAGGCTTTATGTCTGACTCTATTTTTCTTTCGTCTTCTTTCTTCCGTTTCCCCCCCAGGTCCTCAGGGAGGGAACAAAGCAGCTTGACCTACCTCAACATCCAGCTTGAAGAAGAGAAATGTATTGCTTGGACTTTCCTGTTTTGAACTATGGCTTTGGACAATCCACTATGGGGCTTTTGCAGTTTATCTACGTTTTATTTATGCTTCTTTAAATAATGTACTCAAGACAGATTATGAAAGTGTTATGTTATGTTTTTGGAAAGGATGTTGTTGTAACACGTATTTGACTTTATGAAATAAAAGTTTGTTGTTCTTCCGCTGTTTACAAATATGTGTTCTTATATCTGTCTTGTATATCTGTGACTTGTACTTATAAACCTCCACCAAAATTAGGGCATTCCCTTTGAGAGTGACCCTAACGGAGGTGGGGTGTTTCAATAGTCATGGTAACAGTTGACATAAGATAATAACCCCAAACTTGTGAATAACAACTAATTCAACATCACAGGCATGAATATTACGGGCATTAGGGGTTTTAGATCTACAACATATATAGGCCCCAAATCAATTTCATATAAATATTACCACAAGTCAAGATTCAAGATGAATAGATCCAAGGTGAACAAATAGTAGATCCAAAATACTAGATCCAAAATGAACAATGATAGATCCAAGATATACAATGATAGATCCAAGATAATTGTCATACTTAGGTTCAATTTCAATTTACAACATGTCCATATTAAGTTTAAAGTTTAGATCTAAAAGTAACTGGGGCTTACAGATCGTGGTTTGATAATTAGAAAACAAAGAGGCGATGTTGAATCCCGAGTCTAACGGAAATCCCCCAAACAGTAATACTCTACACGTAGCCGTGTTGGAGAAAAAGCAATCCCTTTTCTCTAACTTTTCAACCAGAGTTTTAGCAGCATAAGGCCAAAGAGAATTTGTGTAGAGAGACTAGAGTTAGGGGCTGTTTATATAGGGTCAGGTCAACGAATTTAGACAGAAAACGGACTAGAAACATCAGAGTGAACTCTGACTCAAAAATGGGCTCGGCAACCAGGTCGACACCCAGGTCGACTCTATGGTCGACCTAGTCCTGGGCAGGTCGACACTATGGTCAACCCCCAGGTAGACTTGGTCCTGGGCGGGAAATTTCCCGCCCAGTCCGTTCTGGGGTTTGAATTCGAAATTTGAATTCGAATTCTGAGCTGTTTTTGAACTTGAAATTTCGGAAACTTAGAAGGGTCATAACTTGGTCATACGGACTCCGATTTTAGAAAACTCGGACTCGTTTCCAAGAAGAATTTCGAGACGAACGTAATGGCGTAACCCGTTGTCTTTGATCCTTATTATAAAAATTAATTCTGCCTTGATTTATGGTTATAACACGTTATTAAAATACGGGTTGTTACATGTTTACATGCTGAAAAATCACTGGACTTACCAGACTTATGTCTGACCTATTTTCTTTCGTCTTCTTTTCTTCCGTCCCCCCCACCCCGGGTAGTCAGGGAGGGAATAACTCAACTTAGTTTGGACCGTTTCTCTTTCCAAGCTCGGAGATTCTGCGATGTATGGCTTGGAACCTCTTAACTTTGGCTATGGGTGTGATTGCACTTTAATTTGTGGACTTATGCTACTTTGCTATGTTTTGTGCTTCTTATTTACTTGGAAGTTTTTGAATCATGACAGAAGTTTTATGTAATAATTTTAGGTATGATTGAGTCAATTATTGTAAAAGCTTGACTGAACTACGTTGCTTATAAAATGACTTTATTTTCCGCTGCTTTATTTGTCTGTCTTGTAATTTATCTGCATCTCTTACCTATAACGCTTCACTTAAGTTAATGCATTCCCTTTGTGAGTGACATTATTGAACGTGGGGTGTTTCAATTTTGATTTGTGAATCTATATGGAGGGAGAAGCCATGGATATTTTAAGGATGAATTTGTAGAGAAGTGGATTTGCAGAGAAAGAAGAAGAAGAGGGATGCTGATAAGATTTAGGAAATATAAAGAAAAAAGGGGATTTGATTTTTTTTGTTTTATTTTGGGATTTGAAATTTGTGGAGAGAAGAAAGATAGAGTTGACTGAGATTTTTTAGGAAAGACGAATTGGATAGGAAGCGAAGAAGAAAAAGAAGGAGAAAATCTTCTGGTGAATAATGTGAGAAGTCATGAGTAGAAAAAATGTATTATAACTTTTCAAAGTCATTAAAATTCTAACGCAAATATTAATGAGGTGTGATAAGACAAAGCTTTCCCGAGAACCCAAATAAACATGACAATAAGAGCAAAAGAGTACGTGTAAGTATGAACACATGAACGATGTTCATTTGCACGATTTACACACAGTAAAACACATATCTAGGGCAAACGGAAAAGGATTTTGACAAAACGAAAAACGTAGATGGCTCAATATTCAGAGTAGAAGCATAAAAAAATTGATTTTTTCTAAAATTTCAATTCAAATTTTGACAAACTTTGATCAAAATTGACTTTTTCAGAAAATGTTTCATTTCAATTGATTTAGCAACTATCATACACAATATTACAAGTTTGTTATTGCATAACATAGGGAATGTTGATTCCATTATGACGCTTAATTGCATTGTCAAGAAACATTCTATTTTCCTGGTGGAAATGCAGGAGCCTTTAGTAAGCTCAGATTTGTTATCCACCGTTGTCCTTTCTCTTGGTTTTGGTGGTGTTATCCCCAATATTTCCAATAAGATCTTAATTCTCTTCGCTAAGGACGTGTCTGTTCGTCCTATTTTCGACGTCGCAGCTTCTCTCGATTGTCATTTCTTTCCCTTCTCAGTTCCTTTTTTCGTTGTGTACGCTAAATGTGATCACATCGAGCATTTGACTCGGTGGATGATATTTTATCTATGTTTGATTTGGGTTTTGGTTCCTCTATCGTTGGAGGCAATTTTAATGTCGTTTCGTCTATGGCAGAGAAGCAAGGGCTGCCTCAATTAACCATGCTGTAGTGGAGGATTTCAACTCCTTTATAATTACTTTGGGTTATCAAAAGTTTCTTTTATTGGATCATTTTTTACTTGGTGTAACAACCAGCAAGGGCCCAACAGAATTCTTTCTCGTCTCGATCGAGTATTTGGCTCGGAAGATTGGTTCGACTCTCCGTTTTCTTACTTCATGTCCCACCTTCATCATACTAACTTTGATCATGCTCCGATGCTTTAACATTGTTCCCTTCTTTCTTTTTCGGGACCGACTTCGTTCCGGTTTCAATCAATGTGGCGCTCTCATCACTATTTCTTTGAGGTTATGGAAAATCGTGTTCTGTTCCGCAAATAGGAAATCCTATTGCTATTTTCTCCCTTAAACTGTAATGTCTCAAATTTTTTCTAAACATTTGGAATACTTCAGTTTTCAAGAACATCTTTGATAGAGTGCACTCGGTGAAAGAGGTACTTATTCTGGCAAAATTGTCTTACAATGAAAACCCTTCCCCTTCTAACAAGGTGGAGTGGGATCAGGCCTAAATCACCTTCTCTTCTAAATTGCATGTCAAAAATGACTTCCCTTGTCAAAAGGCGAGGATCAAATGGATTGTCGACGATGATTGAACTCTAAGTTCTTTCACACCTTTATTCGCAAGAAGAACAATAACCTTTTGATTCAGCAGATCCTTTGCCCAGATCTTTCTATTGTATTCTCTCTGGAGGAAGTCGAAGAGACCATCCTTTCTCATTTTTAGTCCTTTCTTTAATGTCCTTCTGTAGCGGTTTATGATCTGGCTCTTTTATCATTCGATCCTTGGTTGGTTGCACCTATTGAGTCTGATGCACTTTTCTTACCTCCTTCTCTATAGGAAGTTCGTTCTTGCGTTTTCACTTTGAGAAAAGATATTCGAGTGGTCATACTGATTCAATGGTATTTTTTACCGGAGTGTCTGGCCAATCATTCACCTAGATCTCTGCTTGGCCATCCATTCTTTCTTCTCGGGTGGAGTGCTTTCCAAGGGATGGAATACCATCAATCTTGTTCTTATTCCAAAAAGTGAGCAACCTATTCGGACTTTAGACCGAATGTTTTGTGCAATTTTTTAGACAAAGTCATTTCCAAGGTGTTGGCCTCTCGTCTTTCACCTATTCTAGATCTACTTATTTCTTCCTCTCAAGCATGCTTTGTTAAAGGCTATCTCATTACGAATAATGTCCTTCAAGTTCAAGAACTCATTTCTCAAATCGATCGAAAGGTGAGGGGTTCCAATGTAGTGATTAAACTAGATATGGTGAAGGATTACAACCACATCTCCTGGTTTTTCATCATATGGGTTCTCCGAGCCTTTGAATTTTCTAAGCCTCTAATAATCTTGTTCTATGGCTCATCTCAAACTATTAGTTTTCCATCTTTATCAACAGTTGGCCAACGGTTTTTTTCCTATCCGGAAGAGGTTTTCTCCAAGGAGACCCTCTTTCCTCAACCCTTTTTGTCATTTTAGTAGAGGCTTTCATCCGACACATCCACTCTCTGAAATTGCGGGTCAGTTCCATCAATTTTGGATTCCCAGTGGATGTTGGATAATTTCATCCTTATCCTTTACTAATGACATCATCATTTTTTGAAAAGGCAATCGACACTTTATTCGATGGCTCATGTTCCTCATTCATCTCTATGAAAGTTGTTCGTGACAACTCGTCAACTCTTCGAAGCATTGATTCGTTCCCGCCAAGTCTATAGCTCAGGCTTGGATCGCTTAGGTTCGGTTCTATGCAGGTTTCCCAGTTGCGTCTTTGCCTTTTCCATACCTTGGTATTGTTTTTTACAGAGGTCGTAAGCTCAATTCGACCTTCGGCTTCCTTTCCGACAAAGCCAGGGCCAAGATTCTTAAATGGAACTCTGCTCTTATTTTCTAAGCTATTAGACTTGTTCTCATTATGTCTATTCTAGATTCCATTAGGTATCATCTTTTTGCCGCTATGGCTCTAACCTCTTCCTTTTCCGTGCTTTCCGTTCTTTTACATCGTACTTTTTAGAGGGAAAGTGAGGAAGCAAACCATCACCATTGGTTTTCTTGGGACGTTATTTTCCATCTCATACATGAAGGCAGTTTGGGACTCCATAACCCAAGGGATGTTTGAAGGAATTACGCTTGTAAGCTTTGAAGCTGGTGTTGTTCAAACGACTTACTTTGAGCATCATTTCTCCATGCTAAATACCATCGTATGTTGCCTTCAGATTTCACCGGGTCTCCATCTTACACTAGCGAGACGTGGAAACGGATGCAATTCGTGAAATTGTTTTATGACTCTCATGGAGGTAGGAGAAATGGGATGGAATGGAGGTATATTCTCATTACATGCGGCCTGAATTCTTCCCAAAGCCCTTCCCCGAGAATTCCAGCCTTCCCATTTATTTTGGATCCTTGCATTCCGCATTAGGTTTCCATTATCGTTTGGAAAACCCTTCATGGGGGTTCTCATCTCGATGATAACCTCATGCAGATTAGAATCCCAGTTGTGTACTGTTGTTGTCCCTCAGAGGGCATACAATTAGCTGCTCATTTTTTCTTCGGTGCGGATTGTGCCATATCCATTTGGCCTTTCTTTGGGACTCTTGTTGGTCTTGGGGGTTTTGCGCCTTTGTTTTCTGATTTGCTTTGTCATTGGTGGGAAGGACAGTCCAGAAAGACATTTGAATCTCTCCTTATTCGTTTTCTGCCCTGTCTTATTTGCTGGCATATTTGGTGCGCGTGTAACTACACAATCTTCAAAGAGACTCCCATGGCATCTTCCTCCATCATTCGTAGGGTAAAGGATGATGTCTTCCTTGCCTTCGTGGAAGGCCTTTTCTGGGAATCATTCGCCCTATATCTTTGATCTTGGCATGTGTTCGACGTTGCATCGAGTCCGATTCCCCCGTTTGTTGTTGGGTGGTCTCCTTTTTTTCAGGTTTGGATTTTTCTCGAAACCATGAAGCTTTTTTTCGAATGGTTAGCTGGAAGGTCGCTTTCTTGGATTGGCCCATTTTCTCTTCATTGGTTTCTGTTTGAAAGCTATTGTATTTTTCCTTTGGATTCTAGAGCTTGTAGGCAGTTGGCTTATAGGTTGGACGCTCTCTTAGGATTCCTTCTTTGCTGTCCTTTGCTTTCCTTCTGGTTGTTGTTGAGTGTAGATGGAGCTCAAGTGGCCAAGTAGCCTCTTGAGCTTGCTATCGTCGGCTTTTGCTAACCATTTCTATGTGCTTTCCCTGGCATTTGTCTTTTTTTGGGTTGATGTTGTAGGTTTGGATTGTGTGGGATTGTCTGTTTGTTGAGGGGCTATTTTCTTTTGATGTTTCGGCTATGAATATTCTGTTTGGTTTTGTCTTGTTCTGTAGTTGTCTTATGATTGCAGAATAGTTTTTGTATGCCTTTAAAGAGATGGCCTTCTTCTCCTTTTTTGGTATATATATTTTTAATTTTGAAAAAACTACAAGTTTGTATTTAAATTTGAATTTTTAGAATAAATTTAAATCAAATAATAATATAAATCAAGTTTACTCAACAATTAAGGTCAACGTTGACAACATTTAATTTCCATTGTTAGATTGTCCCTACTCATGTTTGTATACAGGAATCCTATTCATTTGTTCCATATAATACAATAACAAACTAAATCTTAAATTTTTCAAAAATTTAAATTTCAAATATTTCACCATTTGAACTTTTCAAAACTTCAGGTTGTCACAGTCTCCCTCACTCAAATCTTTTCGTCCTTGAAATGGATCGAGACAAGGAAAAAGTAACCAAGTTATTTAGTATATTTTAAAATCAAGTTATGCATGTTTGTCAACATAATTGGAATACGTTGAAATATATCAAAATAAATGTTTAGATATTTACCAAATATTTCAGTATGGTTTCAAGTATTCATTCGATGTCTCAATTAACACACTATATATATATATATATATATCTAACTTTCTAAACTTGAAAATCAATAATGGTGATGTTTCAGTCGTTACCAGAATCATTTTGGAAGTGACTAAAGTGTGATTATATATATATATATATATTACATACATAATTTTGTACGTATGCTAGCTAGATGTATGTTCAAAATCTTTACGTACTTAAAAGTCTAATCTTAACGTGATGTATAATACTTGAAACCTTTCATTTAAGTAAGAGCATACATTTAAATCATTCGACTATTATAAATTTCAAAAGGGAAAAATTATATCTCTCACTCACTCATTAATTTATTAAATTTTAACTTCAATTTTTTATCAGTTATAACCAACTTAAAATTTGCAAATGTAAATCATAAAACATTTCAAAGAACATTTCAAAACATATTACAAAACATATGTTATATTTAACATATATTAGCCTTTACTTAAGTTCCATTTGTTTACTACGCAGCTCATACTTAATTCCATTATAACGTTCACGCTATAATTCCATCTTTATTAATTATTCAAGTCTTAATTACCATTAATAATACTAATTAAGTTCTTATTCATATCAGTTTACAACACTAGTTCATTTTATCTCATTAAATCAAATTCACATTAATATTGTTCTTTTCATCCTTAATATGATCACATTTAAATTATTTATATCAGTTTGCATCATGTCACAAAATTAAATTGGCTAAACTGTACTTACAAAACCTAAGTTTGATTTTACGTCCAATTGATATTATATAATTCATAATCTTTATTCTTTTTGCAAATTTTATATCAACATAAAGCGGATCTTACCATTTCATAGACATCTTTCCAAGTTTAGATTAATATTTCCATTTCATTTACTTTAATCAAATTAATGTTTCATATTTGTTAATATTAACAATTTCAAAATATTATATTTATGAAACATAATTAATATTATGCTTATCGAAATATCACTATTATTTCAAAACCATTTCATATAAAAGTTTAAATTCAATAAACTACATTTATTTACAATTAATCATCTTATGAATTCTATTCATACAGATTTTCTAAATATAGCATCTTTAGAATTCATATATTACATTTTAAAATGTTTTATTTCACCATTAATGAACTAATGCTTATTTCTAAAATTACGAACTTATTCATATTTTTTCATTAATTCATAATATGAGCTATATTTAAATTTTCATTAATAATTTATTCCGTTAGGTCAAAGTTAAGTCTGAATACGAGCCAAAAGCTGAACCAATGAAAGAAGATAATCAACAAGAATCTACCAAGGATGGTATCAGAGCTATTTTTGTGATGTCCGTGATAAGTCGTTCTCGTCTTATGATCTGTGGCAAAACATTGACGCTTAATCCTACACGTCCCGGTTAGGGTTTGTTGCAGTTGAGAGGCAGGCCGTAAAACTAGCATTTTGAGGTACTGTTGGTGGCTATCTGTGGAAAAACACCATTACATGTGGTATCAATGCTTAAAGAAGAAAATTTCAATTTTATTTTCAAATTTTAATTCAAATTCAATTTTTTTTATCAAAATTGGATTTTTCAGAAAAAGTTGATTTAGTAGTTATCTTACTCAATATTACAAGTTTATTATTTAAATTTAAGTTTTTAGAATAAACTTAAATTCAAATACTAATATAAATCTAGTTAACTCAATGATTAAGGTTAGCATTGGCAACTATTTAATTTCCATTGTCAAATTATCCAACTCATGTTTATAGGAATCCAATTCAATTGTTGCATATAATTAAATGGTAAATAAATTCTTAAAATTTTTAAATCATAAATTTCAATTAGTTCATCATTTAATGTTTTTAAAACTTTAGGTTTTCGTAACACGTTTAATGGGTTGAGTTTCACTTTAATTTAGTGATCCTACTAATGATATTAGAGTGCTAATAATGGAACTTGCATGAAATTTAGAATCATAAATAATTTCATGTACATATACTTACTTGTGATTTCAATTTTTGGCTAAATTCTTACAACCAAACTTTCCAAAAAAATTCATGTTCAAATTTCACTTTCAATCTTTGTAGCCTTCTTCACTTTTTGTTTCTCATAAAGTACCTAATTGAACTTGAAAATCAAAATAAAACAAGCTCGCATCAAATTTTTTTGATCTTATATTAAATATGATAATTATATGTTTATTTACTATTAAAATATGGAAATTAATAATTTATTGATATTTTGTTGATTCTGTAAGGGTGACACCCCACGTCAGCTAATGTCACTCATAAGAGAATGCATTATGTTTCGTAAAGCGCAATAGGTAAACATTACATAAAATTTACAAGACAGATAAAATAAGAAATGGAAAATCTTAACTTCATCATTAAAAATAAAGCATAGTTTCAAACAAGTTACAATAGAACTAGTTACGTCAAATCTGTCTCATAAAAACATCTCATAAACCAAAGCATCAAAGTACATAAAATCATATCCCTCGCCATAAGCCAGACTAAAGTAGACAACAAGTTGAAATGGTATATCACAAGAAATCCAAGTCGAAGATGTAAGAGAAATCCAAGTCACTGTTGAGTGCTTCCACTCTGAGGACCTTGGGGAGGGGGGAGGGAGGAAGAAAGAGGCAAAAGAAAAAGGGCCAGACATAAAGTCTGGCGAGTTCCAACGATTTTCAAATGTGCATAAAATAGAAATGCCAAGACAGGTAAATAAGACTGGATGAGAAAAGTACAATGTCATATAAGGTAACAGATAATCTAAACAGAATAACATGATAGTCAGGGATAAACAATGATTGAGTAATGCTTCACATTTATATCCTAAAACAGGTATGTATGCACCAATACTAGTATAACAAGATCAACATGAATAAACATCAGCAGGATTAACAGAAGAATTAAACAACAGGATTAGGCGTGCCCTAATTACATAATCATATTAGGTGTTAACCCAATTACACAACAACAAGATTAGGTGTACCCTAATTACTACCCAAGCGGTCAGCTCCTTACCATGTGAATACCCTGTGTCATCCCCGATAGTAAGGTGTATCACTCCCTAACCCAACAACTATATAGCATAGACCTATTTACTGGTGTTACAACGACTTACCTTCCATAGTCAGACCGATGCACACTCATGACTCGGCCGGAACACACCCGTACCCCCCAGTAAACCTCTTACTATCCAATTTAGTAAAGCGTTCCCTGTCCCCTAACTAATGTGAGGCCCCCACTAATAAGATACCAACAGGGATGCTGACTGATATAGGTTCTAAACAGTAGATCGACACAAGCCAAACCCCTAAGCTTGTGCATCCAAAACTAGGATTTAAAAGTCTACGAAACCCAATACAACAACAGAACGAGGGACTTCTTAGCTTATTAATACTCATGTTTAACCTAACAGGTTTAGGTTTACTAATAAGCTTGGTTGTAATATTACTGTCATTATGTGTGTACAACCCTTCCCCAAAACGCCTGCCAAGGTGTATAGAATCTCCACAACATTTCAGTTTATTAACCTACATCTGGTACTAGCCATATTCTTAACATTTCAATTACTTAATGTCCGTTTTAAGTCAAATCTAACATGTCCAATTCATATGCATATTATTTATCAACTATGCTCTCAAATTACAACATATACATGTTTATGCATATTATCCATTTACATCAAGTATATACACATTATCCCCTTTTTAATCAGTTTACAACAAGTCTAAACATGTGTATATTATCCATTTCCCAAATTATAGTTAAACAATACCTATTTAATCACATGCATAAATTCCTCTTTTTATGTCACTCGTTATTGACCCACTTGTATGCACACTCAATATAGCCTAGGCTTCCAAAGGCCCAGGCTTGGCATAAAATAAAAAGGGAAAACAGAGGAAGGAGAATATAATCAAATCATATAGGCAAATGGGCAAGACTGGAAATAAACATAAAACATATAAAATGGGAAAAGGAAGATATATACATGCAACTTGTTAATTATCTAACATCAAAGGCATATGTTTTACTGATCATAACGGCATAGGTGATTAACAGTGAAAATATGTATATCTTTTATCTTACTAACACTGTATATCCTAACCCAATTTTATTTAACTGCTATGTATATAGTATAAGAAATCAAGTTTGAAAATGATAGGAACTCACAGTGGGTCTTGGTGAAGAAGAGAATAAATCTGTTATATAAATATAACAACATGTTGTAGAAATGTCCAATCCAAGTTGTATGTGTGTAAGTTCTGATGTTGTATCTGTTTGATCCAGTCCTCAGCAGCATTCCCCCAGTACATGTTCATATTTTTATAATAGATTTACATAGGCAAAAGGTATGAAGAAATGGTGTAAATCAGAATGGGAGAAGCCACCTATTTTTAGATTCACAGAGTCAACATCAGCCTCTAGATTCCAGGGTTTTAATCTTAACCGCACACAAAGTGCTAAGTTAGCAACGAATACAGTCTAGATTCTCACTCAGAATCCGCCCAGATTTGGAGTCAGACGGCCCACAACCCCAGAGGGTCGATCCAGGAAACCATGGGTCGACCCAGGACGAGTGTGGGTCGTCCCACAATGGTCCTAGTTCCCACATCTTTTCCCATCTCGTTCATTTAAAATTTCTAGAATTATTTTGATATTATATTTACATATAAACACCTTATATGTATACAAACTTCTAATGCCCATAAGTTCTTCATACATTATCCATTTTACGTAAACTTGGGGTCTATCTTAACCAGAATTCTAAGACGATCACAAGAGTAACGCCGGTTTCACATAATTTTGAATATTTAATTATGTTATTCCTAATTTACTACCTTTAAGCATGGTTATAGTGTATTAAATTTTGGGGTGGTACACTCTCCCCTACTTAAAGGATTTCATCCCCGAAATCTCCAAGTTATGAAGAATGTTACTATCTTAACTTCCACCTACAACCATCCACTCATCCATCATCCATAGGCATCCATTGTCTTTAAGAAAATGCTTATATGAACATATGCGAAATTGTTGTGTGTATATGTTCTTACACTAATGATAAAATCAAATGGTCGACTAATTCAGTTGACCTCCTTAATACAATATATTTTTGTGCCATGAGTCCAAAATGTATGTAAATAATCCTAGTATAAAATATAAACTCTATATGTGTGCACAATTATCCATCCAAATGCTACATCCATATGATGATTCACCCATTTACATCCACTGAAAATTTAAAATGCACACACATTCATATGCAATATGTAAGTGACTGAGTCGATCTAGTGCCTAGTGTGTATATGCATCCACGAGCAACCACTAGCGAACACTGGCATCCACTTGCAACCATCAACCATAACATTTTTCAAACATATGTTTCCAATCATTGGATTCCACATATGGATCGAAAGATTCGAACGATAGGATAAATAAACTTGAACGATAGAAGCAAATGAAAAGTAAAAGCTTGGAAAAGATGTCAACAATGTACTTTTAAAAAGAAAAGGATAAGAAGCGCGGATTTTATCTTCGGATTCCCACGTTGCATCGTCGCGGTATTCTCCCCGTTGCACTTTTACCAATCTAATTTCCTTGTTATGTAGCTTCTTGATTTCTGATCCAATAATATGAGTAGGAACTCGTCTCACTGATGCTTCCTTCTCAACTTTCATGTCCTAGAGTGTGCTCGGCTCTGTTATCTCTTTCGTATCATGGAGACATTTCCTCAAATGGGAAACGTGAAACACATCGTGTAGGCCCGCCAGTCTATCCGGTATCTTAATCCTATAAGCTATCTGTCATATCCTCTCTACTATAGGGAATGACCCTACAAACCTTGGTGCCAACTTCCCTACGGAACCAAAGCGAGCTACATTCGTTAGCGGTGATACTTTAATGAAGACCATATCTCCCAGTTCAAATTCCAAATCGTTCCTTTTTTCGACATATGATTTCTGTCTGTCTAGAGTGACTTTCGTTCTTTAACAGATAAGACCAGTCTTCTCGGAAGTATCTCGAATCATCTCTGGTCCAAGCAGAAGTCTTCTCGTAGACTCCCACTGTAACCCCCCGTAATTTTATAACATTAAAATTCACAAATTAAAGTATATTTAATATTTAGAAAAGAATTAAGTGAAATGGGTTGCGCAGAGAAATATATACATATTGATATGTATATATATATATATGAAAATTAAAAATTAAATAAATAAATATGCGAAAAAGATCAAAATAGCGAATTGGTAGGGGGAATAACCGAACCGGCCCATTTTTGAGGTCGACCCGAGCTCCGCTTGGTCGACTAGGTGTTAATCCAGGGTGTTTGGCTGTCAACCCGTGGGCCGATTCGCTCAAATGCAGATTTTGCATTTGATTGGTTCTCATGGTTCAGGGTTAATCTAATGGTCCTAAAAAACTTCCTACACCTATAAATACATCCTAATGCTAACCCTAAACCTAATTAAAATAGAATATTTACCGTCGCCATGGAAATCAATGGAGCCGCCGCCAACTAAGAAAGAAGAAAAGCAAATTCAATTCTAATTCTCTCAACCCTAAACCAAAGCAAAACTCTCTCTTTTCTTCTCTAAATTGTGAGTATGATGATATTAACAAGATTATTATCATTTTAGTTAGGTTGAGTTACGAATGGATTATGAGTAGATGATGTGAATTATCATATATGTTGTTGTAAACCCCTTTTGCTATCATGTATATTGTAACTCCAATGTTATGTGATGATGATATCGTATATGTTGTAAATCATGCTATGATGATGTTATGTATGTTGAAAGTTTCTATGCTAAGTTGTGATGAATCATACATGTTAAAAAGGCCATGATGTTACCATCTATGCTAGTTAGTTCATATTAATTAAATCATCATGTTTGGGTTATGTTGATCTATATGACAAGTCACATATGCAAGTTAGATTGATTAGAAAAGTTATGAACATATACCAAGACATCTATTATGACATCTAGAATTATGCTATGACATATGTGATATCCTATGCTAGTTCACACCATCATTATGTTGCCTAAAAACCCCATATGCAAGTTTATGTATAAATTTGGGCTATGATCATATCATGTAAATTGAGACATTTAACAAGTTGACACCTTTTGATCCTTAACATGTGTAGTTTATGCAAGTTTCACCCCTATTATGATTAGATTTATTTTAATTGTCTATATGTTGTGATAATTTATCTTTGTGCTAGGTGTTAGACTATACAAGTCTAGCCTATATTATGCATTGAATAAGCGAACGTATAAACGTGGGGTAGGGGTAATATTAAGGATTTAATATTAAAAATTTGGGGTGCAATTGATATGATTTTGCATGCCATAAGTGGATGGCCATAATTGAGTCAATTATGGACATCATTAAAAGTTGACTTAATTAATAATTTGAATAGGGAATTATTAAAACTGGGGTAAAAGATTTTAAGTGTTAATCAATGCTTAGGACACGAGGTTGGACTCGTTTGTGACGTAAACCTGCCCGGACCCGCCCGACAAATCCAGTGGTCACAAATGTCAGCCCAATGTGAGAGGTCCTAGGCCAAAACTAAAGCATAACGGTTGTAAAGACACGAGGTTAGACTCTTTTATGGTGTAAGACTGCCCGGACCCTCCCGGCAAATCCAGCTGCCATAAATGCCAGTTTAATGTGAGAGGTCTTTATGAGGTTATGGCCTGAATGAATTAAGAAATACTTAACCAGATAAACATGTAAGGTGGGACATGGGGGTTAAGTAGGTGCCTTGGGTGGCATGAGGAATCTAGGGGGTGCCCTTAGTGGCATGTGAAATACGATTAGTAAGACTTAACCAAACACACATGTAAATGAACATGACTAAGAGGGTTAAGTGGAATATACTAGTGACAAGCTTAGGTGGGTAGTTTGTGGGGGCCCATTTCGACCAGTATCCCAAACGTATCTTTGTGGGCTCGACCCAAGTCGAGGACGAGACACGCATGCTGGGTTTGACTGTAAGAGGCCAAAACGGGGAGCGGTGGCAACGCAAGTCCAACGGGTTTCGTATGCGTGTGTGGACCCGGGCTAGTAGGTAAGATGTTGTTGCATCATGTAGGTATAAGCCGTGCATTCTCAAGTTGTATCGGGTTGCCACTTTAGGGGAGTGATACACCCCACTGTGGGGCCAGCACGGGTATCTACGAGTAGGGAGCCGATTGAAAGTTGGTAGTGGGGTACACCTAGTGGAGATAGGGGCAGACAACACCTATGTAGTCAGCTAGGAGTACACGAAGTTACTTATAAAATTTTTAAGAAGGTAGTGGGGTACACCTAGTGGAGATAGGGGCAGACGGCACCTATGTAGTCAGCTAGGGGTACGTAAGGCAATTTATATAGTTTCTGTGTGAAGCATGCGGGATCTACCTTAGGGTGACTTGGTGCGGTGCAGTGTAGTAATTGGCGCGATGCAGTGTAGTAATGTGCGGTGTAGCATAGTAATTATTCGTTAGTATTTAGGTATGCCTTTACCGTTATCTTTAACGTTATCTTAAACGCTATCTTTATCCTCCAAATAGTTCATAGAAATTTACTTGTCTTCCAGCTTATGCCTTAGTCTAGTTATTTTGGTAATAGTATTGTTAGAATTATCATACTCGCGAGACTTTATGTCTGACCCCTCTATTTCTATCCTTTTCCCCCTCCAGGTCCTCAGGTTGGACCCAGCTCTAGTGGAGTTTGATTGGATTGCTTCATCTCTTTGGGAAGTTTGGACCCTTGAATTAAAGTCCAGCTTGTTATCTTCTTTAATGGCTATTTGTGTAATGGGATTATGTATTTTGTTTTATGAAGATGGATAATGTACTTGACTCTGATTAATGGTTTTGTGATGTAATAAACATGTTTCTGCTGCAATAAAATGAAGTTTTAGTTTTCAAGTACTACTTATTATCTGTCTTGTTGTAATTTTTCTGTTCTATATTCACTTATAACCTCCATGGAAGTTAATGCATTCCCTTTGTGAGTGACATTAATGGACGTGCGGTGTTACACGTGGTATCAGAGCTTAAGGTTACCAGAATAGATAAAAATACTTTATAAAAATAGTTATTTTTGGAAGAAATGTTTTCAAAAACATGTTTTAATGAGAAATTTAAAGAGGAAGTTTTTATGCAAAACATAATCCCCAAATAGCCATATATCTTTATCTTTCGAATTCTCCATTTTGAATCTTTCCTTTTTTGTTCCAGCATGGCTGAAGATCTTAACCTACCTGACAGTGTAACGAGACCAGGATGGTATAGGAGGTTGTTAGAGGCTAGGGCCGCTGCAGGTCCGGCCAATGTTCCTCCACCACCAGTTGCACCCATTCCTCCTCCTCCTCCTCGCGTAGATACTTTTGCAAAGACGTGCAAGGAATTTAAAGCTATGGGTGGAAAACCCTTTCAAGGGTCAGAAACGTTTGTGGAAGCTAGAGATTGGCTTAAGGAGGTGGAAGAATTGCTAGAAATCTTTGAATTAGAAGAAGGGAGGAGAGTTCGATTAGCAGCTTGGTTGATGAAGGGAGAGGCCTCGTTTTGGTGGGAGGTCACTAATGGGGAGCATCCTGTTGACTCTTGGGCGGATTTCAAACGTAGGTTCGAGGCGAAGTTTCTCTCAAGGGCGGAAGAAAATCTATATATGGAAAGGTTCTTGACATTGAAGCAAGGAAGCTCATCAGTGAAAGAATATGTCAATAAATTTAATCAGTTTGCAAGGTTTGGCTTGGACTTAGTGAACACGCCGGAGAAGAAGGTGCTGAGGTTCGTGAATGGCTTGAATGAACCATTGCAAGGGTAAGCTATGACCCACATCCCTATGGGGGCCACCTTTGAGAAGTTAGTATAAATGGCGCTTATGCATGAGGAGAAAAGCGCTAAAGCTGATAAGGCACCCGAAAAGAAGGGGGATCAGAAGAAACCACAATAGCAAAACAAGAAGGGTGGAAAAGACAATAATGGCAAGGGAAAGAAGAAGTGCTTTAACTGTGGGACACCAGGCCATCTCAGCAAGGATTGCCGAAAGGAAAAGAAGACAGGCTGTTTTCATTGTGGCGATGCGGGACATTTAGTGAAGGACTGCCCAAAGAAGGGGCAGAGGGCAGGAGCTACCTCGGGAGGACAGGTGCAGGCTCTTATGGCACCAGGGCAGGCTAGGGGACAAGTTCAGGCTCTCGCGGTCCCACCGCTGCAAGAACGAGGTAGAACCATTTCTGTTAAAAGCTTAGTTTTTCTGTTTGATCATCCTGTCCGTACCTTATTCGATTCGGGCGCATCACATTCGTTTATCTCTACATCATTAGTTGAATCACTGCACTTAAACACCAGTTTTGTAGAGGATCCCTTAGTTGTTTCGAATCCAATAGGGGGCTCAGCTTATTTGTCCATGATGTGTTTGGATTTGAAAATTACCATACTTAGCGTTGAATTTAGATGTGATGCTTATGTGTTGGGCTTCACGGGCTATGGGCTAATTTTAGGAATGGATTGGTTATCTAGAAATGGGGCCGTTCTTGATTGTGAAAGGAGAGTAGTTAGGCTCGTGACTTGCCTTGGAAACACTCTCGAAATCTTCTGTAATCCCATAAATTCGGTTATGCTTAGTTATATAGAATCGCATGACGCGTCTGAGGAAAATCTATGATCTGTTAGAGTGGTCCGAGAATATTCGGATGTGTTTGAGGAGGTGAAGGGCTTGCTTCCGAAGCGAGAGATAGATTTTCGAATATATCTTGTGGATAATGAGAAACCAGTATCTTTGCCAGTACGCCACATGGCTCCACGTGAAAGGAGGGAACTCGATAAGCAAGTGAAGCAGTTGTTTGAGAAGGGGTTCATAAGACGAAGTATATCGGAGTGGGGTGCTCCAACAGTATTTGCCACGAAGGCGGATGGGTCCCTTAGACTGTGTGTGGACTATAGATAACTTAATAAACTTACTAAGAAGAACAGACAACCACTGCTGAGGATTGACGATCTCTTCGATCAGTTAGTTGGCGCCTCAGTGTTTTCGTAGTTGGACTTAGCCACTGGGTTCCATCAGTTGAGAGTGGCTGAGGATAGCATAGACAAGACTGCCTTTAGGACTCCAGAGGGTTTTTATGAATGGCTAGTGATGCCCTTCGGTTTGAAAAACGCCCCATCATATTTTGTCGATTTGATGAGTAGGGTGTTTAGGGAGTACCTTAACAAATTCATGGTAGTCTTTGTAGATGACATCTTGATCTTTTCTAAGGATGAAGAAGAGCATGCCCTACATCTTAGGGAAGTGTTGGAGACTCTTCGAGCGCATAAGATTAAAGCTAAATTTTCTAAGTGTCACTTTTGGAGGAAGGAAGTACGGTTCTTAGGACACGTGGTTTCCAAAGAAGGGATAGCTGTAGATCCCGCGAAGGTGGTGGCCATCCAAGATTGGAAGGTTCCTAAAAATGCTACCGAAGTGAGAAGTTTCTTGGGGTTGGCTGGCTACTATAGGAAGTTTATCAAAGACTTCGCAAAGATATCAGCTCCATTGACACGCTTGACGAAGAAGAACCTAGTTTTCACATGGGACGTAGATTGTGATGATGCGTTCCAACGTTTGAAGAGAGCTTTGACTTCAGCCCCAGTCTTAGTATTGCCAGACGGGAGTAAGCCATTTACCGTTTATACTGATGCTTGTGGGACAGGACTAGGCACAGTCTTAATGCAAGAGGGTAGGGTAATAGCCTATGGTGGAAGGCAGTTGAGAGCGCATGAGAAAAATTATCCTACACATGACCTAGAATTGGCCGCAATTGTTTTCGCGCTTAAGTCTTGGCGTCATTATCTTCTTGGCGAGAAATTCGAATTATTCACTGAACACAAGTCTTTAAAATACCTATTCTCTCAAAAGGACTTGAACTTAAGGCAGCAAAGGTGGATGGAGTTCTTAGCGTCCTACGACTTCGAAATAGCCTATACCCCTGGCAAGGGTAACGTGGTGGCAGGGGCCTTAAGTAGAAAAAGATTATCCTTAAGTCCTTTGTTTGTTGAGCGGCAAAGTTTAGAATTCATTTCGATGTTTGACTTTAGACCTTCCGTTGACTTCGTACCCTGTTTGCTAGCATCCTTGGAGGTCAGACCTACGCTTTTGGGACGGATTGGCGAGGCACATCGAGACGACCCGCAGTTGGTTGAGTTAGTAGAAAAACTCAAAGGAGGGGAGTCATCAAGCCATCTCCATAGGTATACCCTAGACGATAAGGTTTGGTTACGTAGGGACGGTAGACTTTGTGTATCAAAAGACGATAACCTAAGGAAGACTATTCTTGACGATGCACATCGTTCGAAGATGACTATTCGTCCCGGCGGGGACAAGATGTACAAAGACATGAAGCGAGTTTTCTTTTGGGCCGGTATGAAGAGGGACGTGGCCGAGTATGTCGCTAGATGTTTGGTGTGCCAACAAGTAAAAGTGGAGCAAAAGAAACCCGGTGGGTTACTTCACCCATTGGAGGTTCCACTATGGAAGTGGGAAAGCGTCTCGATGGACTTTATTGATGGATTGCCGAGATCGAGAAAGGGTAATACGGGAATTTGGGTTATAGTAGATAGACTTACTAAGAGCGCCCATTTCATTCCTGTGAAGAGTAAGAGGACTGCACCATGGTTAGCTTCTGTATACGTTCGAGAAATAGTTCGTTTGCACAGTGTTCCTTCTAGCATAGTGAGCGACCGCGATCCTATTTTCACTAGCGAATTTTGGAGAAGCTTACAAGAGGCGGTAGGGACTCAGTTATGTTTGGGCACCGCATATCATCCTCAGATGGACGGCCAGACCAAGAGGGTGAATTGCATTCTAGAGGATCTGTTGAGGCTATGTATCCTAGACTTTGGGGGTACGTGGGAAGAGCATCTTCCATTGGTGGGGTTCGCATATAATAACAACTTTCAGTCTAGCATTGGTATGGCACCATTCGGAGCTCTTTATGGACGACCTTGTCATTCACCTACATGTTGGTGGGAATCTACGGATAAGATCTTACTTGGGCCCGATATGATTAGGGAGACTTCGGAGAAGTTCGACTTGATTTCGAAGGGGGATGAAAGCAGCACAGGATAGGCACAAATTTTATGCGGATAAGAGGAGGACATATCTCAAGTTTGAAGTTGGGGACATGGTCTTTGTCAAAGTGTCTCCATTACGAAACGTTGTTCACTTTGGGTTCGTTGGGAAATTAGCACCAAGGTTTGTAGGGCCGTTTCCTATTAAGGAGAAAATTGGACAGATGGCGTATAGAGTGGAGTTGCCCGAGAGACTTAGTGGTGTACACGACATATTCCATGTGTCACATTTGAGGAAGTGCTTGCACGAGACCGCGGAAGTGGTAGAGCCGAGCTTTCTTAGAGAGGTGGAGATAGAGCGTGATGCGACAATTCGACGAGCTCCTACGCTCATTCTTGGTTCGGAGATCAAGAGGTTGAGGAATCGAGAGGTCAGACTAGTCAAAGTGCAACGGGGAGATAATGAGAGCAACGCTACTTTGGAGACAGAAGAGAAGATGCGTTCACGATACCCTTTTCTTTTTGAGGGTATATCTTTTAATTTCTCCTTTATCGCTTAGCTTGTACTTATCTTATCTTTAGTATATCCTCTCGCTAGTATCTTTGACCTTTAGTTAGGATAATCCTATGGTTGAAACATGAGTTTGAGACATGTTATGTATGATGGATGCAAAGTGGATGCAAGTGTTTGCTAGTGGTTGCTCGTGGACGCATATACACACACTATTAGGCACTAGATCGGCTCAGTCACTTCATACGGCATATTGCATATAAATGGTTGTATTTAGTAAAATGGATGTATAATGGTTGTACTATCATATGGATACCGCATTTTGGTGGATGGTTATGCACGCATATAGAATTAATATGTATCATTAGGAATCTTTTGCATACATATTGGACGCATGGCACTATCATGAATTGCACTAAGGAGGTCGACTGAATCAGTAGACCGCCTAATTTTGCATTAGATATGGACATATACACACTGTGCATATAAACATTAAAGCATTAGAAGTCTTTTAAGGACAATGGATGCTGGTGTTTGATGGTTGAGTAAATGGACGATTAGATGGTAGGATATACATTCTTCTTGACTTGGAGATTTCGTTGACGAAATCCTTTAAGGAGGGGAGAATGTAACACCCCGTAATTTTATAACATTAAAATTCACAAATTAAAGTATACTTAATTTTTAGAAAAGAATTAAGTGAAATGGGTTGCGCAGAGAAATATATATATATATATATATATATATAAATTAAAAATTAAATAAATAAATATGCGAAAAAGTTCAGAACAGCGAATTGGGAGGGGGAATAACCGAACTGGCCCATTTATGAGGTCGACCCGAGCTCTGCTGGGTCGACTAGGGGTTAATCCAGGGTGTTTGGCTGTCAACCCGTGGGCCGATTCGCTCAAATGCAGATTTTGCATTTGATTGGTTCTCGTGGTTCAGGGTTAATCTAATGGTCCTAAATAACTTCCTACACCTATAAATACATCCTAATGCTAACACTAAGCCTAATTAAAATAGAATAGTTACCGTCGCCATGGAAATCAATGGAGCCGCCGCCAACTAAGAAAGAAGAAAAGCAAATTCAATTCTAATTCTCTCAACCCTAAAGCAAAGAAAAACTCTCTCTTTTCTTCTCTAAATTGTGAGTATGATGATCTTAACAAGATTATTATCATTTTAATTAGGTTGAGTTACGAATGGATTATGAGTAGATGATGTGAATTATCATATATGTTGTTGTAAACCCCTTTTGCTATCATGTATATTGTAAATCCAATCTTATGTGATGATGATATCGTATATGTTGTAAATCATGCTATGTTGATGTTATGTATGTTGAAAGTTTCTATGCTAAGTTGTGATGAATCATACATGTTAAAAAGGCCATGATGTTACCATCTATGCTAGTTAGTTCATATTAATTAAATCATCATGTTTGGGTTATGTTGATCTATATGACAAGTCATATATGCAAGTTAGATTGATTAGAAAAGTTATGAACATATACCAAGACATCTATTATGACATCTAGAATTATGCTATGACATATGTGATATCCTATGCTAGTTCACACCATCATTATGTTGCCTAAAAACCCCATATGCAAGTTTATGTATAGATTTGGGCTATGATCATATCATGTAAATTGAGACATTTAACAAGTTGACACCTTTTGATCCTTAACATGTGTAGTTTATGCAAGTTTCACCCCTATTATGATTAGATTTATTTTAATTGTCTATATGTGGTGATAATTTATCTTTGTGCTAGGTGTTAGACTATACAAGTCTAGCCTATATTATGCGTTGAATAAGCGAACGTATAAACGTGGGGTAGGGGTAATATTAAGGATTTAATATAAAAAAGTTGGGGTGCAATTGATATGATTTTGCATGCCATAAGTGGATGGCCATAATTGAGTTAATTATGGACATCATTAAAAGTTGACTTAATTAATAATTTGAATAGGGAATTATTAAAACTGGGGTAAAAGATTTTAAGTTTTAATCAATGCTTAGGACACGAGGTTGGACTCGTTTGTGACGTAAACCTGCCCGGACCCGCCCGGCAAATCCAGTGGTCACAAATGTCAGCCCAATGTGAGAGGTCCTAGGCCTAAAATAAAGCATAACGGTTGTAAAGACACGAGGTTAGACTCTTTTATGGTGTAAGACTGCCCGGACCCGCCCGGCAAATCCAGCTGCCATAAATGCCAGTCTAATGTGAGAGGTCTTTATGAGGTTATGGCCTGAATGAATTAAGAAATACTTAAGCAGATAAACATGTAAGGTGGGACATGGGGGTTAAGTAGGTGCCTTGGGTGGCATGATGAATCTAGGCGGTACCCTTAGTGGCATGTGAAATACGATTAGTAAGACTTAACCAAACACACATGTAAATGAACATGACTAAGAGGGTTAAGTGGGATATACTAGTGACAAGCTTAGGTGGGTAGCTTGTGGGGGCTCATTTCGACCAGTATCCCAAACGTATCTTTGTGGGCTCGACCCAAGTCAAGGACGGGACACGCATGCTGGGTTTGACTGTAAGAGGCCAAAACGGGGAGCGGTGGCAACGCAAGTCCAACGGGTTTCGTATGCGTGTGTGGACCCGGGCTGGTAGGTAAGACGTTGTTGCATCGTGTAGGTATAAGCCGTGCATTCTCAAGTTGTATCGGGTTGCCACTTTAGGGGAGTGATACACCCCACTGTGGGGCCAGCACGGGTATCTACGAGTAGGGAGCCGATCGAAAGTGGGTAGTGGGGTACACCTAGTGGAGATAGGGGAAGACGGCACCTATGTAGTCAGCTAGGAGTACAATAAGTTACTTATAAAATTTCTAAGAGGGTAGTGGGGTACACCTAGTGGAGATAGGGGCAGACGACACCTATGTAGTCAGCAAGGGGTACATAAGGCTATTTATATAGTTTCTGTGTGAAGCATGCGGGATCAACCTTAGGGTGACTGGTGCGGTGCAGTGTAGTAATTGGCGCGGTGCAGTGTAGTAATGTGTAGTGCAGTATAGTAATTATTCGTTAGTAATTAGGTATGCCTTTACCGTTATCTTTAACGTTATCTTAAACGCTATCTTTATCCTCCAAATAGTTCATAGACATTTACTTGTCTTCCAGCTTATGCCTTAGTCTAGTTATTTTGTTAATAGTATTGTTAGAATTATCATACTCGCCAGACTTTATGTCTGACCCCCTCCATTTCTATCCTTTTCCCCCTCCAGGTCCTCAGGTTGGACCCAACTCTAGTGGAGTTTGATTGGATTGCTTCATCTCTTTGGGAAGTTTGGACCCTTCAAGTAAAGTCCAGCTTGTTATCTTCTTTAATGGCTATTTGTGTAATGGGATTATGTATTTTGTTTTATGAAGATGGATAATGTACTTGACTCTGATTAATGGTTTTGTGATGTAATAAACATGTTTCCGCTGCAATAAAATGAAGTTTTAGTTTTCAAGTACTACTTATTATCTGTCTTGTTGTAATTTTTCTGTTCTATATTCACTTATAACCTCCATGGAAGTTAATGCATTCCCTTTGTGAGTGACATTAATGGACGTGGGGTGTTACACCCACCAACACGTTGGCGTTTTGCAATGTCATCCATAAAGCGCTTCGAAGGGTGCCATACCTATACTCGATTGGTAACTGTTATTGTAGGCGAACTCCACCAATGGATGATGCTCCTCCCAAGTCCCTCTGAAGTCTAGGATACACATTCTTAGAAGATCCTCAAGAACTCTATTCACCATCTCAGTCTGTCCATCTGTCCGAGGGTGGTATGTTGTGCTAAACCATAGTTGTGTACCTAACGCCTCTTGTAAGATTTTCCAGAACTCACTAGTAAAGATGGGGTCGCGGTCGCTTACTATGTTGGAAGGTACTCCATCAATCGAACTATCTCTCGAAGATATACTGATGTCAGCTAAGCCATCGTCCTCTTAGTTTTTACAGGAATAAAATGAGCGCTCTTCGTAAGTCTATCTACTATCACCCAAATGCTCGTATTGCCCTTCTTTTATCGGGGAAGTCCATCGATAAAATCCAAGGAGACGCTCTCCCACTTCCATTGTGGGATGTCTAAGGGCTGAAGCAATCCGCCTAGTTTCTTTTGTTCAGCGTTTACTCTTTGGTAAGTCAAGCATCGAGCTATAAATTATGTCACATCCTTCTTCATGTCAGTCCAAAAGAAAACCCTCTTCATATCTCGATACATTTTGTCGCCGCCCGGATGGATAGTCATCTAATAATGATGAGCATACTCAAGTACTGGCTTAAGAAATTTCCCAAACTTAGAGGCACATAGCCTTCTATCTCGTCTTAGCCACCCTTTATCATCCACGGTATATCTAACTAGGTGACTAGAGGTCTCTCCTCTACCAAGCTTGACCAAAATATCTGAAATCTATGGGTCCTACCGTTGCATTGATCCAACAAGCTCCAATAGAGTAGGTAGCACCTCCAATGATGCTAACAATACCATAATGAAATCCATTTAGAGAATTTTGGAAATTAGGCAGAGAGGGAAAAGATGAGTACATACTCATTTCTCCGCCTTCCCCTTTTCTCTTCTGTGTTAGTTGCAGATAGCTGAAACAAATCCCTCCTCTTACAATTCCATATCCAAACCTCTCTGTAATCAAATTTTAAGAAAAACTTAATGATTTCCATTTTTATAAGTAAGGAACAAAAAATCAAAGAGCCATTTCTCCATATTCTCAAATTTAAGAATAATCAATTACTATAAGTTCATTCCTATATTTGCGTCTATGTTGCTTACAATCTACAGGTGTTTGAAGCCTTTTATTAGCCAAAGACAATCGTTTTTACATCTATAAATCATTTCTAAACTAATTAATGTGAGTTTTAAACTCATTCTTCTAGCTCGATTCTTGTTGCATGTCAAATTTTGTAGAATTTTTTATTTTTCTATAACTGAGTTTCAAAGATTGAAAGTTTACAGTAACTCAAGTTGTTTGTGTCTATCGTGATCTTGTTACTTCTTCATCTTATGCCGAAACCATGTCGAAATGGTTTCGGATTATAGCCTGTATATTGCACTTGTTGTGTATTGAAAATCATGTTCGTAATCGACTTGAATCTGGCTTGAAATTGTATATAAAATTGGCAAACAAGCCTATATAAAATGATACCAATAAGTTGACCTTTTCGTCTATAGGGTCGAGCCTAGGCTTGGTCTGGTCGACTTGGCACCTAAAAGTTTATGCTATGTCAAACTGCATATTCCAACAACTTTGAAGCTTTAATTTCTACGTTTATTTTGGATATTTTAATGATTCTTGGAAATTTATTTATGTTGATTTCAAATGGCTTATTCCTACATAATGGAAAAGCCAATATTATGTTTAGTTTGTGTTTCAGGTTTTCAAAATAGAAGAGTTCAAGTTTAAAGACTTATGATTATCAAGAAATCAAGAGTTTAAAATTTCAAAAGTTCAGGTATTATAAAGTAAACGTGTCTAGATATTTTGTTAAAACTCTAGTTAGCACTTGATTTTGATTTCAAATTTAATTCTGATTTTAAATTTAAATTATAATTTCAAACATTATTTCAAAATGATTTCAAATTTATTTACTTGTTTCTAAATCTAGTTAATAAATGATTTCAAAAATTATGTCCTGTTTATAAATATACATCTTTATTCAGAGAAATATTTTAACTCCTGAAATTTATTTTAACTCTTGTATTCATAATAGATTTTTGACTTAATTTTTACTTTCAAGATTATTACTTATTTTATTATAATTACATATGATTTCAAATAAGTGTTCATATTATGTTTTAATATATTCACAGTTTTATATTTATACTTTTATATCATTATATATTAAGTGCCTTAAATATTTTTATTACATCTTCATATGAGTTTAAGAAAAAGTTACTTTGAATAGAATGTTTTAATATTAAGGGAAATAGTTTACTTTAACTCTAGATTTACCAAAATTTATTTAAACATTATTTACTTTATTATAAAATTAAATTTTTTATTTTGTACTAGCATATGTCGACATATTGAAAATGCCATGTCGACATAGTAGTCATTAGTTGATTTTTTTAAATTTTGAAAAAAGTGTTTTGAATGTTGGAAACCTATAAATGCAATCTATAATTTAAATTTTTAATCATTTTTCATCTCCTTATTCCTCTCTTAACATTCCACCATTATTTTACTTAGTTTGTTAACTAGTTGCACTTATACCCTGCCGATTTCAATAGAAATCTTATCATTTTTCTTCTCTTTCAATTCTAAATCAAAATCTCTCTGAATTCAAGTGCTATTCAAGAGTCATAGGTTGTTCGTAATCAAAGATCTCAAGATCAAAGTCCTATCGAGTCTATACAACCAAAACTGATAAGAGAAGGGTGTGGTCATGTCCTAAGTAAAATGACCTGGTGCGATTGTGTCCCTGATTGGGTGTTGTGGCCCGTAAATCAACTAAGTCTCACTGTAACTAGAATCAATTTGGATATGCTCATGTAACCCTGAAATCAAGGGGTATATTTGGATATTATTGAATAAAAAATCTGCATGAACCCCGTGTTGTGTGGGACTAGAAGTAAGGGAGTCCTGAACTAGTATAAAATCCCGGTGTGTACTTTGCTTTTACTGCTTTTACTTTCTGCATTCTGCAATTGATTATGTGCTTGTTAATATCTATGATCTACATACTATGTTGTTTAATGCAAAAAGATTTCAAGAAATTAATAAATTCCATAAAATACTATTCATCCTCCTTCTAGTGTTTAACTTGCCTTATGATACTTAATCCGCATTTCCAACAAATGGTACTAGAGCATTGGTTTTCAAATATTTGATAAACTAAATTTTGAATAGTTACCGATACTGGAATTGCTAATAATGTAGTTCACTCATAGAAGTTTGGCCCACCGTTTGACCACCACTTTTTAATGGCAGTAATTATTCACATTTGTCATGTAAATGAAAATTTATTTACAATCTGTAGGTTTAGACATTTGGAATATCACACAAACCGAATACATTGTACCCACTATTAATTTTTCACGGTGGACTAATGTAATGGCGCGTTTTGTTAGCTGTCGAATAATTTATTTATTTAATTATTTATATATCGATTTGGCGATATCGATAACTTAAAGTAAAACGTTCGAACTTATAATTATAATTAAAACGAACCTGAAACGTCGCGGCAGTTCGCAATTTGGCGATTTGAACTTCAACTGAATGTACATGATTCATTTTAAGCCGGATTTCTGTGAAACAGGAAACGTGTGGAGCTGGTGGAGTATATCTTTCTAGTGGAAGAGAAATATCGGGATTTCGTCGTGTAGATTTTGAGTTACGTCCAAATCAAATTATCAGAAATGCAGCGCCCTGACCATAACGATTTAATTATATTTTAAATTAGGATTTAAAGAAGAAATCGAGCGTCGATATAACTCTGACGATGTAATATCGAGTTGTAAATACATACAAGAATATTCTGAGCAGTATGGTACTCCACGGTGAATATATCGATAATATAAATTTAATTATATTTAAATATATTTATATATTTAAATAGGTTATTTAGAGCTTTGAAAAATAGCCACTTTTGCAAACGAAGTCGGAATTCGACGAAACTGGTTTCGTTGGGACCGTAATGTCGAACTCTAGCTACATGTCCAGTTTAGTGATTTTTGGGTATCGTTTATGGTCACAACGATTTTTAAAGATAAAAAAACGAGAATAAAATCAATAAAATAAATATAGAAATCAAATAAAAAAAATATCCTATCATTGTGTGGACCAAATGAGGACCACGCCATCCTCTCTTCTCTACCACAAACCTCACCAACCACAAACTCAACTATATAACCGCAATGTTCTTTTTACAGTAGAAAATTTCCCAAAAGAAAATCAAAGAAATATAAAACAAATAATACAAATCATTCTCTATATACATATACATTCCTGGATGGATTTACTTCGGTCTGGTACAATGTTTGGGGAGTGCGACGCAATCTCGTGTGTGCTGGAAATAAACTGTCGAGGCTAGGGTTGGATCTGGTGTTGGATTTATGGTTCGATCGAAGGAATGGAGATCAGTTTCAAGCTCGTGAGTGAATTCCGCACTCGTACTCCCATTTCTGGTGATTTCCGCACCCCTTTCCGTCGATCAAAGACCGGTGGCTCGCGTGTACAGCTGCTGTCGAAGTGGTGATTCGGGCCTGCGAGTTTCCATAGTTGGTGATGGAATCAGAGAGGGAAGGAAGGGGATTAAAACGGTGGTGAAGATGGAGGAGTTCGGCGGATGTCGAGGTGGCAGTGGGTGGTCAACGGTGGGTCGGTGGGGAGGTTTTCCTTCTGAAATTTTATAATTCGATTTGGGGAGGAGATGTATGGGCGGATTGGGTTTTAAAAAGGTGATGCGGGTTGGGCTTTTGAATGGGCTGAAGAGGATTTAAAAGGTTAAAGCCCACTTAATAAATAAAATCCAAGTTCTATTTCAATTAAAATGTATACAAACTTTGAATGTTGATAACTTTATCATACATGGTCAGAATCTGATGAAACAAGTCACGTTGGGATCGTAGGGACGAGAGCTTCACAATGAAGCTGACTGAAAGTGGATTGGGACTCGTCTGAATTCACGGCGAATTAAACTGTTTGATTCAGATCAAACAACAGTTTATCGTTCTTTAACGATGAACTGCAAATGTGAGTAAATCTCACTAACTCTGAACAGTTTATAATTTCATGTTGTATTGTTAGAACTGTTAAAATTGTCTGTTTGACTGTGTGTTGATTGTTTGATTGAACTGCTAGTCAGTTAGTTAAATTTCTATATTGATTCTGTTTAACAGAATATATCATATGGAACTGAAAGTGATGTTATCTATATTGTCTAACATCTGTGATGCAGGGAAACAGGTTGGAGGAATCCGACTGGATTCCTCAACAGTTATTTTATTGTTTTCCATATATTGTTATATGATGTGATATAAAACCTGTGGGCGATTATATGTGCTTGGACGATATTGAACATCGTGATTTGATATGATTGAATACCATAACATACCGAAATGTTGATAAGGGGATTTTCAATGTTTATATTGAAAATGAATCTTATTTATAAAATCGATAGGATTTTATAAAAGGTAAACATTTATTTAATTAGAAAATAAATAAATGAAAAAGGAAACATTTATTTAGAAAATAAATGAAATAAAATAGAAACATTTATTTAGGAAATAAATGAATTAGAATATAATGGAATATTTATTTAGGAAATAAATAAAGGAACATTTATTTAGATTTTAAATAAATGGAATAAAGGAATATTTTTGTAGGGAATAAATAAAGGAACACTTATTTGGAAAATAAATAGAATTATACAAGGATAGGTTTAAAACCCGTGCTTCGCACACGGGTATAACACGATATAGATTTTAAGGAGATATTAAATAGGAAATCTATTTTTAACAGATAAAGTGAGAAGATTTAATTTATAAATAATGTTTTATAAATTAAATAAAATATTTATTGTTTGATAAATGGGATATATAAGTTTGAACTTATATAGAGAAGTAGAAACGTTATTAAAAGGACATTTATAAAGTGAAGAACCATTACTAAAAGTAAATCTTTATAAATGGATAAACGTTGTAAAAAGTAAATCTTTATAAATGGATAAACATTATAAAAAGGAGTTAACCGAATTTAGTTATTCGAAATGAGTTATTCGAATTAGATATTTGAATAGAGTTAAACATATTAGAGTGATTCGAATTACTTATTCGAATAGAGTTAAACACGTAAGAGTTAATTGAATATTAGTTATTCAATTTGAGTTAATCGAATTTAGTTATTCGAGAAGAGTTAAATCGAATTTAGTTATTCGAAAGGAGTTAATCAATTTGAGTTAAGTTAATCGATTTGAATTAAGTTAAATCGAAATGGAGTAAATCGATTAGAATTAAGTTAATCGAGTTAGAGTAAATCGAATATTAGTTATTCGAAGGTAAGTTATTCGAATTAGTTATTCGAAGGAGTTAATCAATTAAGTTATTCGAATGAGTTATTCGAAGGAGTAAATCAAATTAAGTTAATCAATTAGAGTTGAGTTAATCGATTTGGGTTAAGTTAAGTTATCGAGTTAAGTAATCGAGTTAAGTAATCGAGTTAAGAAATCGAGTTGAGATAATCGAGTTAAGAAAATCAAGTTGAGTTAATCAAATAAGTTATTCGATAAGAGTAAATCCATTTAAGTTAAATCGGATGTTAGTTATTCGATAAGAATTGACACATTTAAGAAAAACGAATATTTGTTATTCGATAAGAGTTAATGAAATAGAGCCAACCAAGAAGAGTTATTCGAATATTAGTTATTCGATAGGAGTTAATCGAAATAGAGTTTATCGAATATCAGTTATTAAAAAGGGAGAGTTAATCGAATAGAGATTACTCGAAAGAGAGTTATACGTCGAATTCGATTATAGCGAATTCAGGAAAGTACTATTTACTTTCCATGGTTTAAATCAAGATTTAGTTATTGATTTAGAAATTAGGTGTCTGTTAAATTATTCGAGTTAGGAAATAAATTTATAATTTAGGTTAGATATTTTAGGGGTAGGAATTATAACGTTATAGTTATAATCAAACGTTGTCATATAAGAAGTGGATTCGTAACCTGAATCCGAGAATTTGCGTAAACAGATGATTGGAAAAAGTGAGTGACGAGCTTCATCTATTTCATAGTAAAGGACGTTGCTCAATTAAGGTCTGAGAGGTAATTATACCCCAACTTGATTGACTTCAGAATTGAAAAAGGAATAGTTGTGGTTCGATAGAAAAGGTTGATTTGAAATATAGTTAAGTAATAAGCGATTAATGGATTAAGCGTAACGATGTTTTATACAACGTTCATTTGAAATCCGTAAATGAGTTTTGGGAACATTTCCCAAATAAAATCAGATATGTTTTCAAAACATAGAAAATGAAATGTTTTCATGATAAGAAATTAAGAAATAGAGTTAAGCAAATTTAGAAACTGACTGGAGATTAGTTAAGTTGAACAGTTTCCTAAGTGACGATCTAATGTTGGTTTCGACCTTCAGGATTTATACTTAGGAGTAGTTCTCTTAGTGGTTTACCGTTTGGGACTGATAGTTGTGAAATAATAGTGATGTGTAAATAAGCTATGAAAATGTTTTCCAATGATTAATAACATATATTTTCTAAATATATGAAATGAGGAAATATGAACATATATATGTATATGATGATTGATCGATCGAATTTCTATTTGGAAATAAGATCGTTGTTTGTACACCGACATGTTTTCATTTGATAGTTGAATCACAGACTATCAAAGTTTTGACCATATTTAAGGTGTAAATATGGAGAGACCGGTTGGATTATTATCCGAAGAACCACTCCGTATTAGCATAAGCGTTGTGAATCAAGTACGCTGAAGATAATTGAAGACAGAGTGAAGTGCAAGGGCTATTGTGAAAAGCCTAGGTAGGATGGATTCACTGAATAGTGCCTTCGGTTTGTTCAGTCCCAGAACAACGTATATGGACGAGTGTCTGACAAAGTATTCTTAACGAATCATATATGTTGATCTCTTTAAACGTAATACGTTGGTGGCGGAGAAATTCGTTTCTCTTAGCTTTTATACCCGTGATGCCTTGAGAAATCGATAATGATTTGGCGGGTATGACGATGTGGCATTCAAAGTAATTGAAGAAATAATCTGTCAAAGTGATAAACGTGACCTCAAAACCTCACAACCGGGAAATAACAGAAGTTGGGGTAGGCAGCATGGCTAGTTGGGCCATACCCAAGCAGGGTGTATTATCACCATCTAGAGAATATTCAATTGTACTTCTTTATAATCTATTTCAATGCTGTCCCTTATCGGGAAGGACGGTTGCTGATCCCAACCATCGGGGATAATATGTAACACCCCGTGTATTCTATAACAGTGAAATTCATAAATTAAAGTATAATTAATTTCAAATCAAAGAATTAAGGAAACGGGATACGCCATTGCGTTCGTCTTGGAAAAATACACGAAATAGAGTCCGAGTTTTCGAAAAACGGAGTCCGTATGAAGAAGATATGGCCTCCGGAAGTTTCAGAATTCAGTTTAAAATTCAAACAGACGAAAACAGTTCAGAAAAACAAGTTTAAAATTCAAAATCGGGCCCAATTGGCCAGGGCGGGAAAATTCCCGCCTAAGGCACCCAGGTCGACTTGGCAGTCGACCTGGGCTAGAGGTCGACAGGGCAGTCGACACCCCTGTCGACTGCCAAGTCGACACGGTGTCGACTGGGCTGTCGACCTGGCCCTCGAGCCAGGTCGAACCCAGCCCACCCAGGCTGGCCTGGTCTATGTTTGGTCGATTTTCTGAGCCTTGCCTTGTCACTAGGGCTAGGTGTCAGCTCTTGGTTGGTCTCTCCTTCAAACGAACGGCTATTATTGAATCAAGCTCCATCGACGGTCTAAAACAACTCACAAACATTATAAAAAGGACCAAAGACCTAGCCTAAATCATACTATCTCATTTTAGCCTCAGGCCGCCGCCATTAAACCTAGAGCTCTGAATTAAAAATACAAGGAATAAAATTATAGAAGATAGAGGACGATTCTTGAAGGCTACAACTAGAAGCTACAACAACTACGACGCTTTAGACAACGAATTTGGGACTATTTGATTTGGGATTTTTATTTGCTTCATATTGTAAGTTCTATGTTACTCTTTAGGCAAAAACCCTAAAACAATATGGACATGCCATGAATTGAAACCGGATTTAGGAACTATTGTTAATCCATTGTTTATATTGTTTATCTTTGAATTATAATTTGGGGATATTGCTATGGCAACGTTGCAAGTTAAACTTGTCATGATTTTGATGTTGTTATGAATCACTTGGGCTTAATTGTTTGGCAAGTTGGACTAATACATGTCCATGGAATCGCTATGTTTATTGAAATCTTTATGTTGATTAAACCATGCCTATGGTGCTAATTAAACCATGGCTATGACTATTGATGGAATTATGCCTGTGATGTTAATATACCCATCATGATTAATGAAAAATTGGGTATTACTAGGTTATGATGAAAAGTTGGAATTATTATGTTTATAATGTTAGTTGATAATCATTATGTTAAAAACGCTAAATTGGAATCATTATGTCTATAACGTTAGTTGAGAATCATTATGTTAAAAATGCTAAATTGGAATCATTATGTCTATAATGTTAGTTGAGAATCATTATGTTAAAAATTATAAATTGGAACCATTATGTTTATAATGTTAGTTGAGAGTCTTTATGTTAAAAACGCTAAATTGGAATCATTATGTCTATAATGTTAGTTGAGAATCATTATGTTAAAAATGCTAAGTTGGAACCATTATGTTTATAATGTTAGATGAGAATCATTATGATAAATTGGAATCATTATGTCTATGAGAATTATTATGTTAAAAATGCTAAATTGGAATCCACTATGCCTATTAGGATTTCTATGCCTTTAATGTTTCATGTTTATAATAAAATTATTATTATGGCCGCAATGATTATTATGCCTATGATGTAAAGTTGAAATCATCATGTTAAATTAAGTTGGAATCACTACTATGCCAAGTTATCATCATAGTAGTATTGAAACCATGTGATATGTTATAGCCTGTTTATTATGCAAGTGATGTTGGAATTGTCACATATGCCTATCACATGTTTGGTGTTATTCCCCTTTATCTCTTGAATTGTTTATGCTTGTGAACGAAGTACGTTTATATACGTTGGGGATACGATTGGGTAGAATAGGCAAAACTTGAATTAATTATAAGCATAAACTATGAAATTTGGCATAAGTAGAACATGAAATATGGCACGAAAACTTGACTTGAACATGCCATAACTTGACTTTAAACATGCCTTAGTTGGGCACGAAGTTGACATATGAACATGATAAAATCTGATAAGAACATGGGCATGACTTTAGAAAACAAGAAGGTGGCCAACTCGAGGTTGGGTTGAGCTTGTAGTGTAAATCTGCCCGGAACCGCCCGGCAAATCCAGTTGCTACAAACAATAGGATCCAATGTGGGTAGTTGGTCACATCGCGCTCGAAACCCGAGGTTGGGTTGAGTTCGTAGCGTAAACCTGCCCGGAACCGCCCGATAAATCTAGTGGCTACGAACAACAGGATCCAATGTGAGTGGTTCGGTGCATTAACGAATCAATTAATGCCAATTAGGGTTAAGTCATGAACATGAAAAGACAACTTAACCAACTTGAACACGATTAGTAGGGCTAAGTCATGAACTTGAAAACGACAACACTTAGCCAACTTGACATGACACGTAGGCGGGTTAAGTCGCGAACTGAAATGACATACTTAACCATCTTGACATGACTAGACTAGAAAAGGATTAAGTCACGAATTACATGACTTAATCTGTTAGGCAGGTTAGGTCACGAATTACATGACCTAATCTATTAGGCGAAACCCAAGACACGACCCCTTTCAGCATTAACCCTCTAGAAGTATCAAGGTACCCTGGGGCTAGGCCGGGTGGGGAACGATTACTGGGATGATTGTAAGAGGTGAACGACGGCAGTGGGGTACACCAGTGTAGGTTCGGCGGACAACGATCGTGCACGTATCCGGGGCAGACACTGGGTATCCGTAGATTTATCTGTGCATCTTGAATCGTGTCAGGGGTTGACACCCTAGGGCTGATACACCCGAAGGTGGACCCAGCACAGGTGACTACATTCGTGATTAGCCGTATGACACGGACACTTGACGAGCTAGAACTTGTAGGGAGCCGATCGACTAGATAATCGCTCCGTAGGACCCCGTACTTGGGTCAGACCCCGTTTCAGTGTCATTTCATGACATTGGGCCGTGGGATTTATTTCGTGATTAACTTGTGACATGGGCTTAGTATACTAGTGAAGTCGATGCAACGGATCTCGAACATGTGATGCTTTACTTGACTTGTCTTGACTTATCCTGATCACCTTAGTCTATCTTGTTCACCTTGACACTATTCTTAAGTTTAGTTCCAGTTCATTCATGACAGGTTGTTTTAACCGTTTTTACACTGAAAGTCACTAAAACTTACTCAGTCTTTATGACTGACTCTTTTCCTTTCGCCTCGTTTTCTTTCGTTCCCCCCAGGTTCTCAGGGAGGGAATACCGCAGCTTGATCAGTTTTCACATCCAGCTTGAAGAGAAAGAATGTATTGCTTGGATCTTTTCCGTTTTGGACTATGGCTTTGGACAGTAATTAGGGGACTTTTGCAGTTTATTTATGTTTTCTTCATGCTTCTTTAAATAATGTAATCAAGATAGTTATGATTTTTGGAAGTATTATGGCATGGTTTGTGTAACACGTATTTTGAAGAAATAAAAGTTGTTGTTTTCCGCTGTTCAAAAATATGTGTTATTATATCTGTCTTGTATATCTGTGACTTATACTTATAAACCTCCACCAAAATTAGGGCATTCCCTTTGTGAGTGACCCTGACGGAGGTGGGGTGTTTCACTTGGTATCAGAGCATAGGTTTACCAGATAAGATAAAAAGTTTTGAAAATTTATTTTCAAAAGAAAATTTAAAGAAGCATTTTTAAAAGATAAAATATTATTTTATTTTAAAAAGGCAAAGTCCCCCCAAGCCATAGGTACTATCTCTTATCCTTCGTTTTGAATCTATCCTTCTTGTTTCAGCATGTCCGAAGAACTTAACTTGCCAGAGGGTGTACCAATACCTGGTTGGTTTAGACGATTCTTAGAAGCAAGGGCCACCCAGCCAGGTCCTACCGTTCCTCCTCCCCCAGCTGCAGGAAATCATCCAGCTGCAGCAGCACCTCTTCCTCCACCTCCTCCGCGGGGAAACACTTTTGCTAAGATATGTAAAGATTTTAAGGCTATGGGAGGAAAGGACTTTCATGGAACGGAGTCCTTCGTGGCAGCTAGAAATTGGCTGAAAGAAACCGAGGACTTATTCGTCATCTTTGAGGTAGAAGATAGGATGAAAGTACAACTGGCAGTGTGGCTACTAAAGGGCGAGGCTTCCTACTGGTGGAAAGTCACTAATGCAGAAAGACCAGTGGAAACATGGGAGGACTTTAGGGCAAGGTTTGAGGTTAAATTTCTCTCAGAAGCTGAAAGAAGTCTTCAGTTGGAAAAATTCTTATTTCTTAAGCAAGGGAATATGACAGTCAAAGAGTATGTTAATTAATTCGATGAGCTGGCTAGGTTCGGACTGGACCTAGTCAACACCCCGCACAAGAATGCTCCCCGCTTTGTCAATGGGTTGAATGAGCCATTACACAGTTTGGCCATGACCCATATACCCATGGGAGCTACGTACGAAAGGTTGGTGCAGATGGCATTGCTGAACGAGGAAGATAAGGGCAAGAAGGAGACAGAGGCAGAAAACTCTCAAGGGAAGAAAGAGGTCAAGCCCAACGATTCTAAGAATAAGAAGGTAGACTCCGAGAAGGGAGGCAAGAACAACAACTCGTGCGATAAAAGGAAATGCAATTACTGTGGTACGGAAGGGCACATAGCCAAGGATTGTAGAAAGAGGAAGAGAAAGCAAGGTGAATGTTTTCATTGTGGGAAGACCGGACACATCAGCAAAGACTGCCCTGAGAAGCAGACCGGACCTTCTGGCGGTGCATCGTTAACCCATTCTAGATGCTTTGTTTTATCTTATTTCTCTCCTCGATCCTATCTTGAGAACCATAGTTAAAATCTTTTTGGATGTAAACATGTAATTGAAACATGTTATGATTGCGAAATGGTTGCAAGTGGTCGCAAGTGGTTGCTTGTGGATGCATGAATACACATTAGGCACTAGATCGGCTCAGACACATTTTCATGTTGCATATGCATGCGTGTTTATTTTGGAAACTTGGTTGTGCTATCATTTGGTTGTTGCATATGATTGAATGTTCGAGCACTCATGTAGAAATTATGAATTATAATAGGAAAAATTTGCATACATATTGGATTTATTTCACTAAACATATTTTGCATTTAGAAGATCAATCAGGCCTGATCATTAGCATTAGCTAAGGAACATATACACACACTTCGCATATGATCATAAAGCATTAGAAGTTTTTTTTTAAGGACAATGGATGCTCGTGTTTGATGGATGAGTAGATGGATGTTTGGATGTTAGGATGTACATTCTTCCTGAACTTGAAGATTTCGGGGACGAAATCCTTTTAAGTGGGGGAGAATGTAACACCCCGTGTATTCTATAACAGTGAAATTCATAAATTAAAGTATAATTAATTTCAAATCAAAGAATTAAGGGAAACGGGATACGCCATTGCGTTCGTCTCGGAAAAATACGCGAAATAGAGTCCGATTTTTCGAAAAACTGAGTCCGTATGAAGAAGATATGGCCTCCGGAAGTTTCAGAATTCAGTTTAAAATTCAAACAGATGAAAACAGCTCAGAAAAACAAGTTTAAAATTCAAAATCGGGCCCAATTGGCCAGGGCGGGAAAATTCCCGCATAAGGCACCCAGGTCGACTTGGCAGTCGACCTGGGCTAGAGGTCGACAGGGCAGTCGACACCCCTGTCGACTGCCAAGTCGACACGGTGTCGACTGGGCTGTCGACCTGGCCCCAGAGCGAGGTCGAACCCAGCCCACCCTGGCTGGCCTGGTCTATGTTTGGTCGATTTTCTGAGCCTTGCCTTGTCACTAGGGCTAGGTGTCAGCTCCTGGTTGGTCTCTCCTTCAAACGAACGGCTATTATTGAATCAAGCTCCATCGACGGTCTAAAACAACTCACTAACATTATAAAAAGGACCTAAGACCTAGCCTAAATCATACTATCTCATTTTAGCCTCAGGCCGCCGCCATTAAACCTAGAGCTCTGAATTAAAAATACAAAGAATAAAATTATAGAATATAGAGGACGATTCTTGAAGGCTACAACTAGAAGCTACAACAACTACGATGCTTTAGACAACGAATTTGGGACTATTTGATTTGGGATTTTTATTTGCTTCATATTGTAAGTTCTATGTTACTCTTTAGGCAAAAACGCTAAAACAAAATGGACATGCCATGAATTGAAACCGGATTTAGGAACAATTGTTAATCCATTGTTTATATTGTTTATCTTTGAATTATAATTTGGGTATATTGCTATGGCAACGTTGCAAGTTAAACTTGTCATGATTTTGATGTTGTTATGAATCACTTGGCCTTAATTGTTTGGCAAGTTGGACTAATACATGTCCATGGAATCGCTATGTTTATTGAAATCTTTATGTTGATTAAACCATGCCTATGGTGCTAATTAAACCATGGCTATGACTATTGATGGAATTATGCCTGTGATGTTAATATACCGATCATGATTAATGAAAAATTGGGTATTGCTAGGTTATGATGAAAAGTTGGAATTATTATGTTTATAATGTTAGTTGAGAATCATTATGTTAAAAACGCTAAATTGGAATCATTATGTCTATAACGTTAGTTGAGAATCATTATGTTAAAAATGCTAAATTGGAATCATTATGTCTATAATTTTAGTTGAGAATCATTATGTTAAAAATGCTAAATTGGAACCATTATGTTTATAATGTTAGTTGAGAGTCTTTATGTTAAAAACGCTAAATTGTAATCATTATGTCTATAATGTTAGTTGAGAATCATTATGTTAAAAATGCTAAGTTGGAACCATTATGTTTATAATGTTAGATGAGAATCATTATAATAAATTGGAATCATTATGTCTATGAGAATTATTATGTTAAAAATGCTAAATTGGAATCCACTATGCCTATTAGGATTTCTATGCCTTTAATGTTTCATGTTTATAATAAAATTATTATTATGCTCGCAATGATTATTATGCCTATGATGTAAAGTTGAAATCATCATGTTAAATTAAGTTGGAATCACTACTATGCCAAGTTATCATCATACTAGTATTGAAACCATGTGATATGTTATAGCCTGTTTATTATGCAAGTGATGTTGGAATTGTCACATATGCCTATCACATGTTTGGTGTTATTCCCCTTTATCTCTTGAATTGTTTATGCTTGTTAACGAAGTACGTTTATATACGTTGGGGATACGATTGGGTAGAATAGGCAAAACTTGAATTAATTATAAGCATAAACTGTGAAATTTGGCATAAGTAGAACATGAAATATGGCACGAAAACTTGACTTGAACATGCCATAACTTGACTTTAAACATGCCTTAGTTGGGCACGAAGTTGACATATGAACATGATAAAATCTGATAAGAACATGGGCATGACTTTAGAAAACAAGAAGGTGGCCACCTCGAGGTTGGGTTGAGCTTGTAGTGTAAATCTGCCCGGAACCGCCCGGCAAATCTAGTTGCTACAAACAATAGGATCCAATGTGGGTAGTTGGTCACATCGCGCTCGAAACCCGAGGTTGGGTTGAGTTCGTAGCGTAAACCTGCCCGGAACCGCCCGGCAAATCCAGTGGCTACGAACAACAGGATCCAATGTGAGTGGTTCGGTGCATTAACGAATCAATTAATGCCAATTAGGGTTAAGTCATGAACATGAAAAGACAACTTAACCAACTTGAACACGATTAGTAGGGCTAAGTCATGAACTTGAAAACGACAACACTTAGCCAACTTGACATGACACGTAGGCGGGTTAAGTCGCGAACTGAAATGACATACTTAACCATCTTGACATGACTAGACTAGAAAAGGATTAAGTCACGAATTACATGACTTAATCTGTTAGGCGGGTTAGGTCACGAATTACATGACCTAATCTATTACGCGAAACCCTAGACACGACCCCTTTCAGCAGTAACCCTCTAGAAGTATCAAGGTACCCTGGGGCTAGGCCGGGTGGGGCGCGATTACTGCGCTGATTGTAAGAGGTGAACGACGGCAGTGGGGTACGCCAGTGTAGGTTCGGCGGACTACGATCGTGCACGTATCCGGGGCAGACACTGGGTATCCGTAGATTTATCTGTGCATCTTGAATCGTGTCAGGGGTTGACACCCTAGGGCTGATACACCCGAAGGTGGACCCAACACAGGTGACTACATTCGTGATTAGCCGTATGACACGGACACTTGACGAGCTAGAACTTGTAGGGAGCCGATCGACTAGATAATCGCTCCGTAGGACTCCGTACTTGGGTCAGACCCCGTTTCAGGGTCATTTCATGACATTGGGCCGTGGGATTTATTTCGTGATTAACTTGTGACATGGGCTTAGTATACTAGTGAAGTCGATGCAACGGATCTCGAACATGTGATGCTTTACTTGACTTGTCTTGACTTATCCTGATCACCTTAGTCTATCTTGTTCACCTTGACACTATTCTTAAGTTTAGTTCCAGTTCATTCATGACAGGTTGTTTTAACCATTTTTACACTGAAAGTCACTAGAACTTACTCAGTCTTTATGACTGACCCTTTTCCTTTCGCCTCTTTTTCTTTCGTTCCCCCCCAGGTTCTCAGGGAGGGAATACCGCAGCTTGATCAGTTTTCACATCCAGCTTGAAGAGAAAAAATGTATTGCTTGGATCTTTTCCGTTTTGGACTATGGCTTTGGACAGCAATTAGGGGACTTTTGCAGTTTATTTATGTTTTCTTCATGCTTCTTTAAATAATGTAATCAAGACAGTTATGATTTTGGGAAGTATTATGGCATGGTTTGTGTAACACGTATTTTGAAGAAATAAAAGTTGTTGTTTTCCGCTGTTCAAAAATATGTGTTATTATATCTGTCTTGTATATCTGTGACTTACACTTATAAACCTCCACCAAAATTAGGGCATTCCCTTTGTGAGTGACCCTGACGGAGGTGGGGTGTTTCATAATATATTCGTTACACTCAAGCTAAATGAGTGGACGGTCATGTGTGGCCGGGTTGCAAGACGTTCTTGTTGAACCCTAGTGTATCTCCTCTAGAGTACACTGATCGGAAGGTGCTCCCATACCTTGTCTGTTGGAATCCAATCTCCAATAAGCGCTCACGATTTTATTTGTATACTATGTATGTGGAACGTGAGATGCAAGTGTTCTGCTAGATTGATATCTATTTGTATTTAGACATTATTATAATATCAGAAAGATATCCTTTATTTAAACAAGTGTTGGAGTTTTATTCACACCAGTCCCATGACTGACCCGGAGTTTATTTTGTTTGTTTTCCCTAAACTCTTGGGTGCCTAAATTTGTACGGGCAGTCAAGTAGTCGGGATTTTACAGATACACTTGGAGAGCTGGGAGCAGGAGGCTTCAGGATTATAGCTATTATTATTCCGCTGTGTTGTTAAGTGTTGTACTTTGAAATGGTATGTATATACGAGTACTGATTTGTATTTCAAAGTTATGTTATATTTTATTCGTTCCGCTGTGAGATTCGTGTTTACTCTGATGATGTAAGTTCTTCTTCTTCTATTCTATTAGTTCTATCTTTTCTTCCTCACCCTCTACTTTCTTTCACTAACGTCTCGGAATTTTCGACTCTCGAGGAGTCGAAAATTTCTAGCCGTTACAACTAATGCTCAGAAAGCCATTATACAAAATAATTCTGAGGCTATGAATATTTTATTATGTACATTAGATAGGAATGAATTTAATAGGTTGTTTGTTTGTAAATCTGCATAGGAAATCTGGTAAACTTTGCGTGTAACTCATGAAGGAACAATCAAAGTAAAACAAACTAAAATATCCATGTTAACCAATCAGTTTGAGTTATTTAAAACAAATCAGAATGAGTCTATCTCCGATATGTACTGCAAATTTCAGGAAATCGTGCATTCACTAATGGCTGTAGGAAAATCGTATTATGAGGAAGATTAAGTCACAAAAATTCGAAATTCATTAACTTCAGATTGGGATCAAAAGGCACTTGCTATTGAAGAAGCCAATGATAGCAGTACAATGAAAATTAAGAAACTAATTGGTAATTTAATGTCATTTGAAGTTCAGATGCAAGGGAGAAAAATGTCATCTAATAAGAAATCTATAACATTTAAAGCATCAACTGTAGATTCAGACTCAGAGAGTGATGAAGAGACAATACTAATGACAAGGAACTTTAGAAAATTCCTGAGATACAGGAAAAGAAATAATTTAATAAGAAATGAGCAAAGAAATCATGTGAAAAATAAGGAGACTCCAAATATTGGCAGGTGTTATATCTGCTGCTAATTAGGCTATTTGAAAAGATTCTCTCTGTATCTGGAGAAACAGAGTCAACCTACTAATGATGGTTTATCAAAGAAAAGGAAAAGAGTGTATGTAGCAACTCTTGATGATTCATATTCATCGTCCAGCTTTGAAGAACAAGAAACGAATAACTCGAATATATGTTTCATAATAATTCATGAATCTGAAGTAATCGAAGAACGGATCTAAAATAGTTATGCCTTAATAATTATTTAATTGCCTAAATGTTGTTTGATTGCTTGCTTGTTTGTTTGCCTTGTTTAAAAGTTGAATCTTAATTCCAAATTCAAATTTTAAAATTTAAATAATGGTTATTTAATAATATAATAATAATATAAATTAGTATTTTTTATAATAAATATTATCCCAGAAATAATTAAATAAGAATATAGAGTTATAAATAATTCAAAGCGCCAAAATTCAAAAGCCATCTTGAAAATACAAAGGGGTATGTCGACAGGCCAATTTAATATGTCTACATGTACCAGAAACTTGAATTTTGAAATTCAAACTTTTGAAAATCCCTCCATCTTTTCACCAACTTCAATGTCACTGAAAATATGTCCTTTAAACTAGCGAATTATCCTTTGATTCTCTTTATTTGCTAATTATTACTATTATCTCTTTTTATCCACATTTCAAAATTCAGAACTACTCTTTATATTCTACTCGTTGTAACTATTCTAATGGCTTCCTCAAGTACTCCAAAAACCATGAGACTAACCAAGGCGATCAAAGGCTTCCTCTTTAACAACTTGGATGCTATCAAGATTACATTAGTTATGTAAACTTTGGTAAGGTTGACATGGGAAAATTTGCTATCTTGAATGATTTTGCTTCTTATGAACTTGAATCACTCTTTTATTGGAAACATCGACAAAAGAAATAACGTTATATCATGGAGTTTACCTTACACGTATTTTCAAATATTTTGGAGTTAATTTCAAAGAGTTAATTTTTAGAAAAGTTTTCAATGCCGGAAATATTTCTCTTATGAACATTCCACTTGTGTTTCATCAATATGAAACATATGTATAAAAGGGAGCAAAAATAGAACAAGAAGAAGAAACCGATCATATGGATATCGAAGAAGAGGAAGAATACACCTCTTTAGAAAATATTGAAGTTCCTACGAATCCCTCCAAGAAAACAATTCTCCAAAACCAAAAGATACTTAAGAGATCGTTTAGTAAGAAATTTGAAAAGATTTCTACTAAAATGAGTAAGTTCTTTGGTAAAGTTGGAAGAAAACTTGTCTTGTCATCCTCTTCATCCTCCTCCTCCGAAGAATTCTAAGTTTAATATCATATTGTACTTGCTTATATTTCAGTTTCCGCATTTCTTTCTTATGTACTTGCTTTATGTATCGTTATCATTATATTGAAATGAAGTTCTTTATTTCTGTTAATTCTTGTTTAAATATCCGAAATAGTTATTAAGATGATAAAAATACGATTATATAAATCGAAACGTATCACAAAATAACAAATTTCTTCAAAAATTGAAAATATACATGGATACGTTGACATTGAGGTTTGTGTATGTCGACATATAACTGTATGATTTTCAGAATTATTTGAATTTAAAACAGCTATAACTAACTCATATCTATTAAACTCAAATGAATTTTAGAGCTTATTTATACCCTTCTTTTCAAGACACACTTATCCGTTTATTCCTCTTATACTTCCTTTCACTATTTCTCAATAAGTTCAAAACTATGGCTACTCAAAACCTTAATCTTAGTGAGAATCTTGAAGAAATTCTTAATTTTTCTAGAGTATTCACTCAATTATTCTTCGTAATCAACGTCATTTAGAATTAAGTCAAATACAGATGATCTAACAATAAGAGAAACATATTGATGCAATTCGATGAATGATGGCCTCTCTTTCAAAAGATAAGACAACAATATCACTGGAGCGCCTCTCACTAAAGACAATGAAGACTGGTATGCTATAAAGGCTGATCAAATCTTTGGTGGAGATGGTTGGGTTGAAGTTCCTCAAAATTTATGAATGTTTTAATTTGTGTGATTTGTTTGAATTTGTGACAACCCGAAATTTCGACACTCGAAAATCGACATTTTAATACCTTATCGTATTTAAAATGTCAGAGATTCAAGTGTTGGATTCCTGGTTGTCCGGGGATATAAGACATTAGATCAATCACAATGAAATAAACAACTTCTTATTTATATAACTTGAGATTTCATCAGAGTACAACAACACATATCCATATCCAAAAGAACAACGGAAACTGACTAAACAAGGTAAATCCCATAACAGACACCATCTTCACCTGAATAGCTCCATATCACAAATTCCCACAAATAATATGTTCCAAAGAAAATAGCTGATACTCCATAGCAATAGCAATTCCACAAAAGCAAGGGATACACCGAGAAAGAGGCTCAAAGAAACATGCTCCAAATACTGCTACTAAATCTAACACTAGGCTGTCCATGTGAAAATTATGTGTATCCTGAATTTTGTGTGAAACCAAAACTACTCCAGGTCAGTCATGGGACTTTTGTGCGAACTCATTATACTTGTTTGTGCATAGAAATTCGAAATGACTTTTTGATAAATGAAACTAACTTAAGGTCTCGGGCACACACACAATGCAAATGCACACATGGCAAGGTTTCTCCTTACGATAGTAAAAAATGTTTTAATACGCGGAAATCATTTGATATTATTATTAGTGCATAGTGAAAAAAAACAATTTTGAAAGTAAACGTATCAATCTTAGCCAACATAGGTACCATATATTATACTGACATAATATTGTAAAACTAAAATTATACGGGCTCATAGTGGAAATTGGTTTCCAACAATGACCAGGCACAAGAACATCTTTACCGCACCCAATTTTGAACACCTCTCCGGGGATGTACGAGGATCAACAGTAATGCTCCTCATGTTAACACAAGGCCGGGTTACCTCTGTAATTAGGTAACTTAGAGTGTGCCTGAGTATGTCATCTCCCGGCCGTTACTGACCTTTTTGAGTGCTCGCCAATGACAACCACATAAGTAGATATTTTTCATATAGGTTAATACCTGGGCTTCATACCATGGTACACATTTTATCTAGAAGGAGGCAGCACATCCATAACCCTACTGCATTTCTTCCTGTTTTGGCCATTTATTGGGGGTGTGAGGGTTGCGGAGGTCATGATATACACAAAGATACGCTTAAATAAGACATGCTTTGATCATCCAAAACTCATCACATAACTTAAGTATGCCACATTGTCCATTCACAACGCATCGCTGATTTCTATAAATAGATAACCACTAAGCTCATACATTTTAGAGCAGAGTGTTAAGCTAAGAGAAATCTACCACCAAGCAGATATATATTAATATAGATCAGTGCTACGTAGTTAATTATAATGTCAGAAACACAATCCATAAAGGTTCTTCCTGGGTCTAAACGAAACCAAAATCCGGAATTCCACCAAATACGTCCGAACTACTTGCCACTTAACTGATAAAAAATCCATCTACGAATGGGAGCCAACCATTCGAGACATTCAGCAAGTCACCCTTATGCTATGGTCTTCAATACCTTCTTCAATGTCTTCAATTGCTTCATAACATCTTATTGTTATTTTGAATGGTTTTCAAATCCAATTCTGATCCCGGTCTTTCCGAATAATAAGCGCGATTTTAGAACTATGTGAATATATAGGACTAAATCAAGTCTCAACCCTTACTCCATGTTTGGAAACTCAAATTATCATTCAAAATACTTTATTACTTGTTAGAAATCATTTACTAAGGTTTGTAAAAGATTTATAGAGATAAATCCCTTTAAAACTCAATATTGATCAAACAACATTATAAAACGTTACAAAAAGTGTTTCAAAATACCGATATTGGCTAGTTTAGGAAAAATGACCTATATATTATCCAAAAGTTCAATATTTAAAAAAATCAATTTTAAATAATTTTCAAAAAAATTCCATGTTTTTAAATAATTTATAACATATATTTATCATTATAGTCAAATAACTGCAATTACATCGACTCTTCCGAAAATTGTTTTAAACATATCTTGAAAACCATAAGTCAAAATTGAAAAATGCTTTCTCTTATTTAAAATTCCTTGTTAATAGGAAACAAATGTTTTTCCTTTCATGGAAATCCAGTTTAATTTGCAAAAGTTACAAGTGTTTAAAGTTTGCGACAAAATACGCGAACCACCGCTGCGTGAAAGCTCTATTTTGACCGTAATATAAGTTCATATAAAAAATTATTCTGAAATGGTTCAAAATAATTTAGAAAACCATCTTATGCTTATATAAACTATTTTAAACTATTAAAAGTGTAACGACCTGGATTTTTGGTCTGTTAATTTTAAATATTTAATATTTGTTTTAAACATTTAGTTGATAATATAAATGAATTTTTATATTGAGTTATCGATTTAGTAATCAAATATGATTTGATATAGAATATATTGAATTATTGTAATTCGAAATATAACTGAAATCAAAGTTAAAATTGAATCAAAATGATTCAGATGATAAGTAGGAATTTTATTTGATATATACGATAATAAACAATAATTTATTATCAAAGTATTTGTGGTTTTCTAATTTAAATTTTATTATATTAATTTAATATGGTATATATGTTGAAATTAAATTTCAGAATATTTACTGTTGAGTTCAGAATAGGGTTATTACATTGAAATGTCGGTCGGTACGCTAAAATAGCGGTTTGTGATTTAAATTAACGGACCCCGAGATATTTGTAATCGATAAGATCGAAATCAAATCGAAAATCAAATCGATATCTATTTAAAAAGAAATAAAAATCTCTTTAAATCTAATTGAATTAAAAACAAATCAAATCGTATTAAATACAAGATCAAATCGAAGATCAAATTAGAATCCATTTAAAAAAAATAAGGATTTCTTAAATCAAATCACATAAATTAATGCCAAATCAAAATTAATTTTTCTGTACCATACGCTGACTAAAATTACTTAGTACCTGAGTATTCATCTTCGTATATATGTACGCGATGATCTTCCTTCCCTGTTCTCTTTTATTTTTCCATTCCTTCCTTCTGAAAAAGCCGCTCCACTGTTTCTCTTCAAAATCCAATTTGTGATTCGAATTCGATATAAGGTGCGACAACGTAAATCGCGAGATCTAGTTGTTCGACTTCGCGGTTGAATCTTTGGGGTCTGAGAAGATTGAGAATTGGATATAAGGTCTCGCAAATTCAACTAATGACGATGGCTTGGTGGAGATAGTCTTGCGGAGACAATTGCAAACTGGAATGTTGTTTTAAGGGCGGTGGAATCTTGCGTCAATGAAATAGAAAAAGGGGAAATCGAGAGTGTGAGTTGGTTATAGGCAGATTTTGAGTGGTGCGATGAGGCTTCGGAGGCATAACTTTTACTACTGCGTTGATAGATGAGGGTGGCGACGGTCAAGCATGAGGAGGCGCTCCGGCCACAGATGATCGATGGGTTAGTGCCTGTAACTATTGCAGCAAGCGACGGTGGAAGAGAACAATGAACATGAAGCACATGAACGACAATATTGGGTGCTGATTTGTAGGATTGATGTACTGGAAAAGAAAAAAAATCTAATGTTGGAAGTGATATGGGATTTAGGTATTATTTATATATTTATTTAATATATAAGTTAAACCTGAAATTTTTACTGTTTGGGGAACAAAATGGCATTTATCATTAGTTTAGAATTTTGAAACTGAAAAGAAGGAAAATCTCATTTAGTAAATCGGTATAAGAGTTATAAATTAGATAAGTGTATCTTTTAAAAACTTGAAATCTTTAATCGTACAAAAACCATAAAGTCTAGAAACTTTTATATTTGTATATTTTTAACATTTTTAACCTTGTTAAAGAAATTCGTTAGCTCATTTATAATATTCGAATTTTGCTTAGGCAAGGATAATCAAATGAGATCATTCGTGTGGAGTCCTGAGCCTAGGAAATCGAAGAAGAAAAATTTAAATTGATACAAGGGCAAAATAAAATCACGGTGAGTATTCTCACCCATATTTTATTTAAAATTATTTTTGTTAGTTAAAAATAATTGTTTAATGGTTGTTTGCTTGCATTGGAATTTTTTCGTCGCTATTCTATATAAATATATTAGTTATTTAGTGTAACGACCCAGCAGTTTTCGGCTCCGAAAATTGACATAAATACCTTACCATATCTCATGTCGATCCTCCAAAACACCGAGAACACCGGATTGTTAATGAAAGAATTTAGAGGGTGAGATAAGACAGAAAGAATATAAGAATAGAAGAAGAAGAAGAAGAACTCAACGCAAAGTCTCACATCGCAGTGGAACAAAATATAATATAGAAATAAATCTTTATTGAAAGCTTTAAATAAAACTTACATCATCAGAGTACAACATCACTGGATAGTTATAATAATCTTCCCTTATATACAACACAGCGGAATCATATGTCTGAATTCTTCCAGCCCGTCTCTTCACAGCATTCGATAACCTGAACCTATACACTCCGGGCTAACCCGAGCATTTAAAAAACACCGGGTCAGTCTGGTGAACCAGAGTGAGATAAACTCGCACAGTATTAAGGGTAAATCATCCAATCATGATTTTAGAGTTCAAAACCTTTTCAAAAGAAAAGGATAATCGTAAGACCGAATCCACACATAAACATGGACGGTTTTTACCTTACGATAACCCAAAACAGTTTTGAAAACAATATCTTTTCTGATATTATGATAATGTCTAAATACAAGTAAATATCAATCTAGTGGAACGCTTGCATCTCACGCTCCACGTATATAGTATACAATCAAAACCGCAGGCGCTTATTGGAGATTGGATTCCAACTCTGACAAGGTATGGGACCACCTGCCGATTGTGTATCTCTAGAGACGAATACATTGGGTTCAACAAGAACATCTTGCAACCCGGCCCACACATGACTGACCACTCATTTCGCTTGAGTGTATCGAATGTATATCACCGACGGTTAGGATCAGCAACCGCCTCCAAAAAAGGGACAGCATCGAATATAGATTTAAGAAACAAATGGAATTCCTCTAGATATATAGGTGCTCATACACCCTAATGGGAGCGACCAACATAGCCATGCTGCCTGCCTGATTTTTGTCATTTCCCGGTTGATGAGGCTTGAGGTTAGAATTTCCTTTACAGCACCTGGCCACCATTCACTTTGAATGCCACATCATCAGATCCGCCAGATATCACATTGATTGACGTCCACAAAAATACTCCAGTTTATCTGGCTAGAGAATAACCATTCCTCCGCCATCAACTATGGTACGTTTGGAGAAATCAACGCATGTAATTCCATTTGGAAATACTCTGTCAGACATTCGTCCATACAAGTCACCCAGGAACAGGATGAACCGAAGGCACTCTCCTACTGCATCCTAGGAATCACCCTACAGATCAGTAGCGAGAAGTCCTTGCAACCCGTAGATTCCAATCACGACAGAATCACTGTTGGAATATCTCCGGCCGCTAAACCGGAGAAATCCAATCAGTAGTCCTTCCGCTCACGAAAATCAACGGTCTTCTACTGCTCTATCTTCAATGATCTTCTTTCACGTACTTACTGGTCGGAATGGTTTTCGAATATAAATTCGATCCCGGCCTTTCCGTACCAACGATCGTATGGGTCAACTTTGATAGTTTGTGTTTTAACTATCAAATAAATAACTGTGTGAATAACATGAGTTTACCAGTTTCATGCTAACACTACAGGGCTTTTTTAAAACGATTAATGATATTTAATCTTAAACTCTTTAAATATTTCATCATTTCAAATATACTCATTTGATATATAAGATTTCATATTTTCAAAACTATTTCACTTTCATATCATATTCTTTACTTTCTTATCGTTTCAAAACCATTTACTATATTATTCCTTATTAACCATACTGGAAAACGACTCATCTTTTTCAAGTGAACAACGTTATGAAATCTTCTTTATTTTATCACCTTGATATAATAACCAACTATCTTAGTATAAACCATTTTCAAAACTTAGCGTTTCAAATTTCCTTTTATCTTAAAATTACCATTTCATATATTCTCTTTTTATTTCCTTTACTTAGGAAATACAATTTATATAGTAAGTCTCGAACATTTTCCCTCCTCCATTTCTTGGGTCGTCCAATTATAAATTCTCGACCCTTTTTCTTACATCCTGTTATCCTTTCTCATACGGAACCAGATTATCTTCACCTTCTCATTACAAGTTAATATCACCCTCAAATAATCCCGAAGTCGTTCAAGTTGGGGTATTTAATTACCTCTCAGACCTTGATCGACAACGTTCCTACCGTTAGGTAGACATCAGTTGTAATTCAACACTCGACATTTTGTTCTAATTTCAGACATGCCTCATTTAACCATAAATTTTACTTTACACACTTCTTTCCTTGGGCATTCTTATTCTCAATAATATTTCTAAATCCCTTAATAATGAATTTAAATATTCCGTCTCCTTTTTCTTCTTTAAATAATGTATTTGCTGCTCGGATTTTTGTCAACCAAATCATGACTATCATATTAACAAACTCTAAATAATTATTTAACGATATAATTAACTTAAATAATTTCCTTTAAATTATCTGCCAAATGACTATTCAATTTTATATCATCAAGTTAATTTCTACTTGCTCGCTTATAAATCTGATAAATCTCGGATTTTCCTTTATAAAACCAATTTATAAGTTCGATAAATAAATAATAAATATATTTTCTTTTTACAAATTCTAATTCAAAATAATAGATTTAAAAATCCATTCTTTTTAGTTATAAAACAAATTTTATAACTTTAACTCGTCGATTTACCTGACGGTAGATCGATATAGGCCCTGTACTGTCAATTACTCCACCAACGGTGCACATTTGTTTAAACCAAACAAATAGTGAATTTCAAATCAATATTCTACCATCCAATCAAACCAATTCAATTCAAATGGATAATGACCTTATAACAATCAAGACTGATAATTCAATGTCAATCAAATTATTTCACACTACCACGGCAATCCACACAATCCATTCGATAGAGCTTACTTTATAACCTGTCCAATACTTTGGACCAGTGATCAAAATAACGGTTTGGTTTATTGAATTTTAAACAACGATTTATTTCAAGAATTAAATCCATATATATATATGTATATATATACGCATATATAAGCAAACAATCACGAACAACAATGAACAACAATAACACAAGATAAAACCAACTTATATAAAATATAAGTGGATAGATCTGAGTGAGTTTAACTCACCTGGATTGGTTCGTCGATAGATCAGCCCACTTCAATCGAATTAAATTGTGTTTAATTCATTAAAAAAATCCAACTGCTGCCTGCCCTGCTCAGTCCTTATGCATCGTGTCGTACTCGTCTTCACGGTCACGGTGTTTTTCGTTTCGTCTGAATCTGATTTCGTGAGCGTTCGAAATCAATATTTGAAGTTTTATAAATATTTAAACTAACTAAACCTTTAAAACTTTTAAATAATAATTGGGCCTTACCGTTAATTAGTCCAGCCTAACCCGCACCCTGTTCATTTAAACCCTAAAACGTCGGTTCCACCTTAATTCTTTCACCCGTAGCCGCCACTAAAATCAGAGCAAACCCTAGAGGAAACGAAAATGGCATCCCCGTCGCCAACCAGATCTCCTCCAAGCTGCGACGCCTGCGGCCTCGACCTCCTTCCACTCGATTCAACCGAAGCCCAAAAGCTAAGTATTTTTTTCCCAAATTAATTTCTGATTTGATGTTCTTTTGCTTTTAAATTCGGTTTAATTCTTTGCTGTGTTGATCTAGTTTGTGGTGCGTGGTTATGTATTTATAGTAGAAAGGATTCAGTGATTTACGAATTGTTAAATACTAGCTAAGATTTAGTGGTACCTAAACCCTAGGTGCTTCGATTTTGCTATGAACTGTTCGTGATGGTTTGCGTGTGATGTCTTATAATAGTAATGGATTTTATGTACTTGTTTGCTTAGTTCTATGGACTGTTTATACATCGATTTGGTATAGCTATGACACCCTTGGGTTGTTCATTCACCGCATCCCTTGTCTGTAAGGATTTGATGGTGAATATATTGATTTCCTTCTAGCTATCGGTATAGTCTGTTCACATTAAAATTTGTATTCGAGTTGTCTTGTTCTTCTTGTAGATTTGAACTGATGTATTGTTTAACTGTATGGCCTTGTCTTTGAAATATACATCTTTTGATATGGTTCGTTCACATGGCCTTGTCTGCTATTAATTTTAAATTCAATTTCAAATCTGCATTGGGATAGCAGAACAACTTTTTTTTTCTATGTGATTTCTAATTATATATAACATACATTATCTATTTCGATTTTGATGGTGCAAGATTTGATTTCCTTTACTGTACATTGTATAAGAAATTGGGGTTTCCTACTGTTTTAATTTCAGGCAAGAACATGGCCTTCTGTACTTTAAATAAAGAAAGAATTTTAATAAATTTGATAGGGCAGATTTGTTTGTACAGCTTTTTCAATCCCAACTAAATATTTGGCTATTTTTTTTTGATTCAAAAGATTGGATGGTATATTGTTTTCCTGTTTCTCTTACTTGTTCATTGATGATGCACATGTATAGGCTATTCGACATTATGGATTTGATGTAGAATATATTCAAGATTTTGTTTTCTTTTAAAGTGTCTGTGTACTGTTTTTCACTGTTTCCATGTGGTATTTTTTTCTCATTGGAAATCTTTCAACTTTTAAATATATTTTTGCCTATTAGCAACTCATAGCTCCCCCTTTTCTTTCATTACAGGACGGATTGCTGATGACAATGGTGATGGCTACGCCCAATCAAGGAAGATTTGATGTTGTAAATTCACTTTTTTTTTCTTTTTGTTTTGAGTTGTCATGTACATGAGATTTTCATGTATATAAATATACATTGGCTGTATAAATTTTACTGTGGATGGTGAAAAGAAATATTTATATATATTGTTGTAGATTTCCTTAAGAATGAAAATATATTGTCAGACTTAACTTTGTGTATATGTTATGGTTTTATTTGTTGTTCATTCTCTGTATTGCAGTTTCTTTTTTTTCATTCATTTTCCTTTTTCATGCTACCGTGTTGGTACAGTCTTTTGATATTCATATAGTGTTAAACTCTTTTGTAAAGGCTTCTATCTAAAATAAATAATGTACAAGTAGATTGGATCGTGATGAGTTAGATCGGACCAACGTTGAGGTATAGGCAGGTTTCGACTTGTGTTTAAAAAAACAACAACATGGAACATGGATCAAATAAAATAGCATGGATCATATTGTCTTAGCGAAATGCATGAACCATGGACATCTATGTAAGGATTGTTTAAATTTGGTTGTATATATACAGATCGTTCATACTTGTTAAATATTATTTGAAAAATGATGAAGCACATTGATCGGCTATGTTGTTTAGTACTAAAAATAAAATTTTATTCCAAAAAAATCTCAATAAATTGTTACTAAAATATCTTATATCTCAATACATAAACAAATATGGATATATATGTAAATTATAACATTCGAACTTCGTTTTATAAGCGAAATATATATTTTAAATTCACAAATATTCTAGATAAATAAATTTGTAAAATAAATTAAATATTCAACTACTGAAGATACAGGACATTACATTCTTCCCCTCTTAAAATAATTTCGTCCTCGAAATTGCTAAGGTAAGAAAAATGTTGTAAATTCCAGTAACTTTTAAAATGTATTTAAATAACACTTCATTTTTTTCTGGGTTTCAGTTTCTTTATCAAACCATAGATGGATTTTATTCAGCTAATCTAACAAGCAAACAACAATCAATCAACAATCAAGGCATAACAAAATCAATCCAATCAACTGAATCCACAATCAATTTTACTATTTAATTTAATTCAACATATTTAAATATCCATCGATTGATATTCGATTGATTCCTATTTAATTCATTCCCTACTAAATTAATTTATTCTTATTTAAATAGGTTAGGTTTCAATTCAAATTTTAAATTCAATTTGAATTCATCTAAATCAACCAACACACAATACCTCAATAATTTCATAAAATTATTCTTTCCCATACAAAAATATATTTTGGGTAAAATTATTTCATTTATGTAACACCCCACACCCGCTACGGTCACTCACTAAGGGAATGCCATAACATCGGTGGAGTATTTTAAGTGAATATAGAACAGAAAAATTACAACAAGACAGATATAAGTAATACTTGAGAATTTAAAAACATCATTTCATTTCAGCGGAAAGTAAAACATGTTTGGTTACACCGAAACCATAAATAAGAGTCAAGTACATAATATCCATCCTGATAAAAACGAAAGTACATAATCCCACTACATAACCTAATAGCCATAATAGAAAAGATAAACTGAGCTTCACATCCACGGTCCAAGCTCCAAAAGATAGATAAAGCAGTCTGATCAAAGCCTACTAGTGGTAGGCCCACTCTGATAACCTGAGGGTTGGAAAAAGATAAAAACAACGGGGTCAGACATAAGTCTGAGTGAGTTCTATAACCCTAACAATACAATCATTAAAGTAATTAGGGTATGATATAAACAAGGTACGGTACCTCTGGGGATAATGACTACACTAAGTAGCCAACTAAACACAGGATGTACTAAGATAACCGAAAAGACGCATTTATCCACCCAAGGATAATTACTAGATTACACCACCCCAGATCTACCCACCCAAGGGTAATTCCTACACTGCACCACACCAGTCATTCCTAACTTAAAGGTTGATCCCACCCCTGGACTTATAAAATTAACTTAATAGTTCTCGCGTACCCCTAGGTGACTAAGTAGACGCCACGGGGCCCTACAATCCACTAGGTGTACACACTACTACCCATTCGATCGGCTCCCTAACGTAGATACCCGTGCTGGCCCCACCGTGGGGTGTACCATTCCCCAACGTGGCAACCTGATAAAACTAACGGTGCACGGCTTATATCTACACGATGCAACAACGTCTTATTTACCAGCCCGGGTCAACACACGCATATGAAACCCGTTGGTCATGCGTTGCCACCGCTAACCCATTTTGGCCTCTTATAGTCAAGCCCAATATGCGTGTCCCGTCCTCGACTTGAGTCGAGCCCACAAAGATACGTTTGGGATATTGGTTGAAATGGGCCCCCACAAGCTACTACTTAAGCTTGTTATTTTATCTAGTGTATCCCACTTAACCCCTTTTATAATCATGCCCACCTACATGTCAAGGTTTGGTTAAGTCATTAATCATATTTTAATTGCCATCCAAGGCACCCACTAGATTTCCACATGCCACCCAAGTCATTTACTTAATTCCCACATGCCACCCAAGGCACTTACTTAACCCTTTAATCATGTTTAATTACATGTTCCACTTTGGTTAAGTATTCTAATCGTATTTTCCATTGCCACCCAAGGCAACCCACTAGTTTCCTCATGCCACCCAAGGCACCCCCACTAGTTACTACATGCCACCCAAGGCACCCACTTAACCCCTCATGCCCCACTACATGCTAATTTGGTTAAGTGTTTCTTAATTAATTAAGACCGTGATCCTCATAAAGACCTCTCACATTAGACTATCTTTTATGACCGCTGGTTAAGCCGGTTGGGTCCGGGCAGCCTTATGTCATAACCGAGTCTAACCTCGTGTCTTTACATTAATCACGTATTTAGTTTGTGGCTAAGACCTCTCACATTAGGCTAACATTTGTAGCAACTGGTTAAGCCGGTTGGGTCCGGGCAGTTTTACGCTACAACTGAGTCCAACCTCGTGTCTTAGTCGATTAATTACACCTAATTAATCTCCCTCATAATTTATATTAATTATCCCTAATTAATTACACATTTTTAAGAATATGGGTAGACCTAACTAAATAGGTAAATTCCCAATTCCATAGTATGGGTAGACCTAACTTAATAGGTAAATTCCCAACTCCATAATATGGGTAGACCTAACTTAATAGGTAAATTCCCAATTATGTCCATTCATTTTATGTTATGCTTAAGCAAACCAACTTTACACATTTCTATTAACATGCATATTAACCCCATCGTTCCCCACGTAATTCGTTCTCATAACATGACATAACAAAGGGAAGATTCATCACAAATGTCATGGGTTTAGCCAACATAGCATGTAACTTTATCATGGGTTCAAAAGGTGTCAACTTGCATATATGAACATACATTAAACCCAACTAGTATTTAACCCAAACTTGCATTATGCATATCATAAAAGAGACAACTTGCATATGAACTTGCACATAAACTTGCATATGAACTTGCATCATAACTTGCATATGAACTTGCATCATAACTTGCATATGAACTTGCATCATAACTTGCATATGAACTTGCATAACATGCCATACTTAGAGACAAACTTGCATATATTATGCATATCATAAAAAGAGACAAACTTGCATAAAACCGAACACTTAGCATGCATAAAACCAAATACTTAGCATGCATAAAATCACATACATAGCATGCATAAAACCAAATACTTAGCATGCATAAAACCAAATACATAACTTGCATAACATGTTACATATAGACTTGCATATAATCTCCCATATAGCTTGCATAACATGTTACATATGAATCAATGTTCAACATAGTGTTTTGCATCATAAAACATAACATTAAACTTGCATATAGCACACAACATACACTATACCAAACTTGCATAAACACATTGATTCCACAAACATAGCCATATCTTATCATATCCTATCATAATCAATTTAACAATTGATTGTTAAGTCTATAGAAACTCACCACTAAGCTCCCATAAGCAAACCCTTGCCACAAATTACCCAAAAACTCTAGCCTTGAACATAAAGCTTGCAACTTGATGATGAATGCAAGCCAATGATCACTCATACAACTCAAAGATGCTTGTATGAACATGAAAGCCTTCATAGAAATAGTTTAGAAATAGGATGGAGGCTAGGGTTTTAAGTGGAGGCCATGATCATAGAAAATTTTGGCATAGTTTAGTTAGGAGATAGGATTATGATCATTTAGGGCTAGCTTAGGGTCTTATTTATAGGATTAGGCAAGTGTTTTAGGCCATTAGATTAACCCTAGATTAGATTAGGACCATCAGATCCCGGAAGCTTCTAGAGAACAGCCCAAAACATAGCCAATCCCTAAAATGGTGCACCAGGTTAAACCTGTCGAGCACCCCCTGTCGACACCCAAGTCGACAGGGCTGTCGACTTGGTCCTAGCCAAGTCGACTGCCCAGTCGACAGGGCTGTCGACTTGGTTAGCTCGGCGGGATTTTTCCCGCCTGAGCCCAGTGGCCCCAAATTAGAAATTTAAACCTAAATTTTAAATCTGTTTTGAACTTTAAATTTTCTGAAAACTTCATTGGGCCATAACCGGGCCATACGGACTCCGATTCTCGAAAACTCGGACTCTATTTTGCGTATTTTTCCGAGACGAACGCAATGACGCAGCCCGTTTCCCCCAATTCTCACATCTGAGATTATTTATTCTGTAATTAGTGAATTTTAGCATTAACCGAAATTCGGGGTGTTACATTCTCCCCTCCTTAAAGGATTTCGTCCCCGAAATCTCTAAGCTAAGGAGAATGCATATCCTACCATCCAAACAACCATCTACTCAATCCATCAAACACGGGCATCCATTGTCCTTAAAACAATTTCTAATGATGTATGAGCATATGCAAAAAGTGTGTGTATATGTTCCCTATCTAATGTATGAACATATGCAAACCATGATAGTGCCATGCATCCATTATGTATGCGAGAGAACCCTATCGACACATACAATATCTACATGAGTGCACAATCATTCACCAAAATGCATCATCTATATGATAACACAATCATTATACATACCTACACACAATTATATGCAATATGCAATATGAAGTGACTGAGCCGATCTAGTGTCTAGAGTGTGTGTATATGCATCCACGAGCAACCACTAGCAAACACTTGCATCCACATGCATCCATCAATCATAACATGTCTCAAACACATGTTTCAACCATAGGTTTACCCTATCTAAAGGTCAAAGATACTACTGAGAGGACATACTACAGATAAGATAAGTACTAGTCAAACGATAAAGGAGAAATAAAAAGGCTTATCCTAAAAAGAATGGGTATAATGGACGCATCTTCTATTCCGTCTCTAAAGTAGCGTTGCTCTCATCTTCTCCCCATTGCACTTTGACTAGTTGAACCTCTCGATTCCTCAACTTCCTAGTCTCTGACCCAAGGATGCGAGTAGGAGCTCGTCGAATCGTCTCATCACGCTCTATCTCTACTTCTTTAAGCAAGCTCGGCTCTACCACCTCTGCGGTCTCATGTAAGCACTTCCTCAAATGTGACACATGGAATATATCATGTACACCACTAAGCCTGTCGGGCAACTCCACTCTATATGCCATCTGTCCAATCCTTTCCTTAATAGGAAACGGTCCAACAAACCTTGGTGCTAACTTTCCAACAGATCCAAAGCGAACTACTTTCCGTAATGGATATATTTTGACGGAGGCCATGTCCCTATCATCAAACTCAAGATCCGTCCTCCTCTTGTCCACATAAGATTTCTGTCTGTCTTACGGCGCTTTCATCCTTCTTCGAATCAAATCAATCTTTTCCGAAGTCTCTCTAACCATATCGGACCCAAACAAGATCTTATCCGTAGATTCCCACCAACGTGTGGGTGATCGACAAGGCCTTCCATAAAGAGCTTCGAAAGGAGCCATGCCAATACTAGACTGAAAGCTGTTATTATACGCGAACTCCACCAATGGAAGATGCTCTTCCCATGTACCTCCAAAATCCAAGATACATAGCCTCAAAAGGTCTTCTAAAATACGATTCACCCTCTCGGTCTGGCCGTCCGTCTGAGGATGATATGCGATACTCAAACACAACTGAGTCCCTACCGCTTCTTGCAAACTCTTCCAAAACTCGCTAGTGAAGATAGGATCTCGATCGCTCACTATACTGAAAGGTACACCATGTAATCTTATAATCTCTCTAATGTAAACTGAAGCTAGCTCTGCAGCAGTCCCCTTACTCTTCACGGGTATGAAATGGGCGCTCTTAGTAAGTCTGTCTACCACAACCCAAATTCCCGTATTACCCTTCCTCGATCTTGGTAACCCATCAATAAAAATCCATCGAGACGTTATCCCCCTTCCATAGTGGAACCTCCAATGGGTGAAGCAACCCACCGGGTTTCTTTTGCTCCGCTTCCATTTGCTAGCACACCAAGCATCTAGCAACATACTCGGCCACATCTTTCTTCATACCGGCCCAAAAGAAAACTCGCTTCCTGTCTTGGTACATCTTGTCCCTATCGGGATGAATGGTCATCTTCGACCGATGTGCATCATCAAGTATAGCCTTCCTCAAACCCCTGTCTACAAAGTCTACCGTCTCTACGCAACCACCCCTTACCATCTAGGGTTTACCTACTCAAATGGCTGGACGACTCCCCCTCCTCATGAGCTTCTCTACTAACTCAACCAACTGTGTGTCGTCCCGTTGTGCTCTGCCAATTACGCCCCAAAAGAGTAGGCCTAACCTCCAAGGAGGCTAGCAAACCGGGTACAAAGTCAACGGAAGGTCTAAAGTCAAACATAGAAATAAACTCTAAGCTCCGTCGTTCAACGAACAATGAACTCGAGGACAACCTTTTTTTTTCTACTTAAGGCGTCCGCTACCACGTTACCCTTGCTAGGGGTATACGCTATCTCAAACTCATAAGATACTAAGAATTCCATCCACCTTTGTTGTCCTAAGACAATGTGCTCAAAGGGTTTCCAACACTTCCCTAAGATGTAGGGTATGCTTTTCTCCACTTCTAGAGAAAATCAGGATATTCTCCCACGAAAAATCATCACAACTATCCATCTCTCACGCAGACCACCCTGGTCGAATTCGACATCCCCCAAATGCAAGCCCCAAAGGCCTAAACCAATATCAGACAAACACCCAAGGGATGCCTCCTTCGAATTCAGACGACCTACGTGAGATGATACTAGTAAAAACGGCTATATAACTAAGCCCTTGTCCAACTCTGGATGTCTTTGCCGGTCTCGGTCCAAAACCACCATTTATCCCATAACTGGCTTTGCTCAACCTATTGAGCTCATACGAAAACTTATTTCGCTCCTAGGAAAGACCAAGATGTCATTTACAAAGACTATCACGAACTTACTTAGGTACTCCCTGAACACCCTTCTCATCAAATCAATAAAGTATGCGGGGGCGTTCGTCAAACCAAATGGCATCACCAGCCACTCATAAAAAAAATCGTCCGGAGTCTTAAAGGCAGTCTTCTCTATACTATCCTCAGCCACTCTCAACTGATGAAACCCCGTGGCTAAGTCCTATTACGAAAATACTGAGGCGCCAACCAATTGATCAAAGAGATCATTAGTCCTAGGCAATGGGTGTCTATTCTTCTTGTTAAACCCTCCATAGTCTACACAAAGTCTGAGGGACCCATCCGCCTTCATAGCAAAAACTACTGGAGCACCCCACTTCGATATACTTCATCTTCTAAACCCCTTCTCAAGCAAATCGCTTACTTGCTTATGGAGTTCCCTCCTCTCACGAGGAGCCATGTGGCACACTGGCCAAGATACTGGTTTGGCATTGTATACCAGATATATTCGGAAGTCAATCTCCCGCTCCGGAGGTAAGCCCTTCACCCCCTCAAACACATCCGAGTATTCCCGGACCACTCTAACAGATCGCAAACTCTCGACCGACGTGTCAAGCGATTCTAGATAACTTAGCATAACAGATTTCATGGGATTACAAGAGATCTCGAGAGTGTTACCCAAGCGGGTCATAATCCTAACAACTCTCCCTTCAAAATCAAGAACGGCACCCCTACTGGATAACCAGTCGATGCCCAAACTAACCCATAGCCCGTGAAGCCCAAAAAGCATCACATCTAAACTCAACGCTAAGTATAGAAACTTTCAAACCCAAACACATCATGGAGCCCCAATTGGGTTCGAAACAACTAAGGGATCATCTACCAAACTGGTGTCTAAGTGCAGTGACTCAACTAACAATGATGAGATAAACGAACTCGATGCGTCAGAATCAAATAAAGTTCGAACCGGATAATAAAGAAATCCAAATTCCAACCTAGACGGTCCTATCCCTATCTGGTACCCTAGCCGTGAGGGTATACAATCACCCTCGCCCTTGCCTCTTTGGACAATCCTAATACGGTGTCCCATTCCTCCAAAAGGATAACTACTCGCCTTCCTCTTCCCATTCTCCACTCGTAACCTCCCACCAATGAGGTTTCATCCTTTATTAACCAAACAACTATTTGAGCCTTCCTCCCATCGTCTATCCAATAGATACCTACCAGTCCTCCTCCTTCTTAAACCAACTTTTAATCCGACTAATGTCTAAGTCCCTTGAAGTGGTTTTCCGTTTTTATCTATCTTAAAAAGGTCATCTATACGCGGAGGGGAAACTCAAACCGAGAGAGGAAGAGATTCAAAACGGAGAATTCGAAAGATATAGATATGGCTATTGGGGATTATGCTTTTCTTTCAAAAACTTTTCTCTTAAAAGACATGTTTTTGAAAATACTCCTTTCAAAAATATTCTTAGAAAATAGTTTTTCTAAAAATTTTATCTGTTCTGGTAACCTTAAGCTCTGATACCACGTGTAACACCCCACACCCGCTACGGTCACTCACTAAGGGAATGCCATAACATCGGTGGAGTATTTTAAGTGAATATAGAACAGAAAAATTACAACAAGACAGATATAAGTAATACTTGAGAATTTAAAAACATCATTTCATTTCAGCGGAAAGTAAAACATGTTTGGTTACACCGAAACCATAAATAAGAGTCAAGTACATAATATCCATCCTGATAAAAACGAAAGTACATAATCCCACTACATAACCTAATAGCCATAATAGAAAAGATAAACTGAGCTTCACATCCACGGTCCAAGCTCCAAAAGATAGATAAAGCAGTCTGATCAAAGCCCACTAGTGGTAGGCCCACTCTGATAACCTGAGGGTTGGAAAAAGATAAAAACAACGGGGTCAGACATAAGTCTGAGTGAGTTCTATAACCCTAACAATACAATCATTAAAGTAATTAGGGTATGATATAAACAAGGTACGGTACCTCTGGGGATAATGACTACACTAAGTAGCCAACTAAACACAGGATGTACTAAGATAACCGAAAAGACGCATTTATCCACCCAAGGATAATTACTAGATTACACCACCCCAGATCTACCCATCCAAGGGTAATTCCTACACTGCACCACACCAGTCATTCCTAACTTAAAGGTTGATCCCACCCCTGGACTTATAAAATTAACTTAATAGTTCTCGCGTACCCCTAGGTGACTAAGTAGACGCCACGGGGCCCTACAATCCACTAGGTGTACACACTACTCCCCATTCGATCGGCTCCCTAACGTAGATACCCGTGCTGGCCCCACCGTGGGGTGTACCATTCCCCAACGTGGCAACCTGATAAAACTAACGGTGCACGGCTTATATCTACACGATGCAACAACGTCTTATTTACCAGCCCGGGTCCGCACACGCATATGAAACCCGTTGGTCATGCGTTGCCACCGCTAACCCATTTTGGCCTCTAATAGTCAAGCCCAATATGATGTCCCGTCCTCGACTTGAGTCGAGCCCACAAAGATACGTTTGGGATATTGGTTGAAATGGGCCCCCACAAGCTACTACTTAAGCTTGTTATTTTATCTAGTGTATCCCACTTAACCCCTTTTATAATCATGCCCACCTACATGTCAAGGTTTGGTTAAGTCATTAATCATATTTTAATTGCCATCCAAGGCACCCACTAGATTTCCACATGCCACCCAAGTCATTTACTTAATTCCCACATGCCACCCAAGGCACTTACTTAACCCTTTAATCATGTTTAATTACATGTTCCACTTTGGTTAAGTATTCTAATCGTATTTTCCATTGCCACCCAAGGCAACCCACTAGTTTCCTCATGCCACCCAAGGCACCCCCACTAGTTACTACATGCCACCCAAGGCACCCACTTAACCCCTCATGCCCCACTACATGCTAATTTGGTTAAGTGTATCTTAATTAATTAAGACCGTGATCCTCATAAAGACCTCTCACATTAGACTATCTTTTATGACCGCTGGTTAAGCCGGTTGGGTCCGGGCAGCCTTATGTCATAACCGAGTCTAACCTCGTGTCTTTACATTAATCACGTATTTAGTTTGTGGCTAAGACCTCTCACATTGGGCTAACATTTTTAGCAACTGGTTAAGCCAGTTGGGTCCGGGCAGTTTTACGCTACAACTGAGTCCAACCTCGTGTCTTAGTCGATTAATTACACCTAATTAATCTCCCTCATAATTTATATTAATTATCCCTAATTAATTACACATTTTTAAGAATATGGGTAGACCTAACTAAATAGGTAAATTCCCAATTCCATAGTATGGGTAGACCTAACTTAATAGGTAAATTCCAAACTCCATAATATGGGTAGACCTAACTTAATAGGTAAATCCCCAATTATGTCCATTCATTTTATGTTATGCTTAAGCAAACCAACTTTACACATTTCTATTAGCATGCATATTAACCCCATCGTTCCCCACGTAATTCGTTCTCATAACATGACATAACAAAGGGAAGATTCATCACAAATGCCATGGGTTTAGCCAACATAGCATGTAACTTTATCATGGGTTCAAAAGGTGTCAACTTGCATATATGAACATACATTAAACCCAACTAGTATTTAACCCAAACTTGCATTATGCATATCATAAAAGAGACAACTTGCATATGAACTTGCACATAAACTTGCATATGAACTTGCATCATAACTTGCATATGAACTTGCATCATAACTTGCATATGAACTTGCATCATAACTTGCATATGAACTTGCATAACATGCCATACTTAGAGACAAACTTGCATATATTATGCATATCATAAAAAGAGACAAACTTGCATAAAACCAAACACTTAGCATGCATAAAACCAAATACTTAGCATGCATAAAATCACATACATAGCATGCATAAAACCAAATACCTAGCATGCATAAAACCAAATACATAACTTGCATAACATGTTACATATAGACTTGCATATAATCTCCCATATAGCTTGCATAACATGTTACATATGAATCAATGTTCAACATAGTGTTTTGCATCATAAAACATAGCATTAAACTTGCATATAGCACACAACATACACTATACCAAACTTGCATAAACACATTGATTCCACAAACATAGCCATATCTTATCATATCCTATCATAATCAATTTAACAATTGATTGTTAAGTCTATAGAAACTCACCACTAAGCTCCCATAAGCAAACCCTTGCCACAAATTACCCAAAAACTCAAGCCTTGAACATAAAGCTTGCAACTTGATGATGAATGCAAGCCAATGATCACTCATACAACTCAAAGATGCTTGTATGAACATGAAAGCCTTCATAGAAATAGTTTAGAAATAGGATGGAGGCTAGGGTTTTAAGTGGAGGCCATGATCATAGAAAATTTTGGCATAGTTTAGTTAGGAGATAGGATTATGATCATTTAGGGCTAGCTTAGGGTCTTATTTATAGGATTAGGCAAGTGTTTTAGGCCATTAGATTAACCCTAGATTAGATTAGGACCATCAGATCCCGGAAGCTTCTAGAGAACAGCCCAAAACATAGCCAATCCCTAAAATGGTGCACCAGGTTAAACCTGTCGAGCACTATAACAACCCGTATTTTCAATAAACTGTTATAACATAAATCGAGGCAGAATTTAATTCAAAAATCAGAATCAGGGGAAACGGGCTATGCCATTGCGATCGTCTCGGAAAAATACGCGAAATAGAGTCCGAGTTTTCGAAAATCGGAGTCCGTATGACCCAGTTAAGGCCCATTGAAGTTTTCAGAAATTTCTATGCTAAAGACAGATTTAAATTTCAAATTAAAATCAAGGATTAGGGCTAATCAGGGTTAGGCGGGAAAATTCCCGCCAGGGGCCCATGTCGACAGGCATGTCGACAGGGCACCCAGGGTGTCGACTGCCCTGTCGACAGCCCTGTCGACAGGGGGTGCCCAGGCAGTCCAGCCTGGTGCACCATTTTTGATTTGGGTTGGGTCAAGTGGCTTGGTTCTGGAGAATTCTAAGATCTGACGGGCCAAACCTAATCTAGGGTTAATCCTAGGGCCTAAAACACTCTAATTCTCTATAAATATACCCCTAATCCTACCCTAAAGCCTCATTAATCAATCTTGCAACTAAACTATGCCAAATTGAAACCTCAAATGGCCTCCATCTAAAATCCCTAGCCTCCACCTTCCTCAAAGTTTAATCCTATGATGATATGATGATCATACAACCTTTTCTATGTTGTATGAATGCTTAATGACTTGCATACTTCATTAAGATGCAAGTTTGATTTGCTAAAGTTTGGGTTTTGGGATTTTGCAAAAGGGTTTTCTTATTTGAGGCTTTATTTTGGTTTTTAAAAGGGCTTCTTCATCTTGTTTGGTGGATTTGTGGCTTGTTTATATTTGTAAGCCCGCTTACCTTCACTTTAAAAACTTTAAAGTTAATGTTTGGTGAAAGTTGAGATTTATGTGAGCTTAGTTGATTATGCATGCTTATGTGAACTCACTATGTCATGTTTTATATGATTCATAAGTTATGCATGCATATGCGAGATTTCCATGCCATGTTTTACATGTTTCACAAAGTTATGCATGCTCATGTGAGCTTATTATGTCATGTTCTACATGTTTAAGGGATTATGCATGCTTATGCAAGCTCATCTTACCATGCTATGCAAGTTTAATGGATTATGCAAGTTTGATGGATTATGCATGTTCACCTTACCATGTTATGCATATTTAATAAGCTATGCATGTTTATGCGAATTCACCATGACATGATTTGCAAGTTTAACATGTATGCATGTTTATTATGTCATGTGAAGTTCACCATGTATGTTATGCCAAGTTACCTTTTATACCCTTATACGTTATGACGAATATGTAAGCGAGATAATGACGTTGGGAGGGTTTGGGTAAACTTAAAAATACATGAAACTAAAAGATTGGGAATTTACCTATTAAGTTAGGTCTACCCCTTGGGAATTTACCTATTAAGTTAGGTCTACCCAAGTATATGTTAACTTGAAAATGTGTTTTGATGTGGACATGACATTAGACAACATGATATGGCCAACTCGAGGTTAGACCTAGTTGTGGTGTAAATCTTCCCAGGTAACCACAATGTAGGGACTAATGTGGGTAGTTGGTCATGTTGCACCATAAGACCCGAGGTTAGACCTAGACGTGGTGTAAATCTTCCCAGGTAACCACGAAGGTCTAATGTGAGAGGTTGGGTGCGTTAATTAATTAATGCCTCATGATTAGGGTTAAGTCATGGCCCACTAATACTTAACCAATAATGGGGATGCGAGGATTAGATGGGGTTAAGTGAGTACACTTAACTAATTTGATCCATGATTAGTGAGGGGTTAAAGCCACACTTAACCCTCTTAGAAACCCTAGCAACGTGGTCTGTTCCAGCAGTAATCCCAGTTTGGTATCACCACAACCCTACAGCTAGGTTAGGGCGGGGCACGATTACTGGACTGATGTAAGCGACCAAAGCGACGGCTGAGTGGTACAGCGGTGCGGGTCCGGCGGGCTACGGACGTGCACGTAGTCCGATGTTGGACAAACTCGAGGCACGGGTACCAGTAGGCTTAGACTGTGCATTATTGCTTAGGTGTCTGGGGTTGACACCCGAGGGCTTGATACACCCAAGGGTGGACCCAGCGCAGTCTGACTACATCCATGTGGGCCGTATGGACACCAACACTCGACGTGTTAGGTTTATAGGGAGCCGATCGACTAGACCGTTGGGCTGGGCCTTATACTAAGGTCACTTCATGTTAATGGGCCAAAGTTTGGGCTAAGGGATCAAGCTCTGTTTTGTGGGTTTGCTAGTACACTGTGGTGCAAAGTTTGATCTCGTCTATGTGATGTCACTTTTATCTATTGTCAGTATGTTCATCTCAGTTTCCATCATACTATTAACTTTATTAGTTTATAGATTGACCGTAGTAGGGCTTACCAGTCTTTTTGACTGACCCGTTTTCTTTCGCTTCTTTTCTTCCGTTTTCCCCCCCCCCCACAGGTTCTCAGGGAGGGACTACATCTGCTTAGTGGATCTTTAACTTGCTTGTTGGATAGCTCATGTATGGGTCTGAGCTAGCTGTGGCTTATCTTTTATTTCTGGGGATTAGTACTGATGTTTACTATGTATTTTGTTATCACGTATCTAGACTGGAGTTGTATTTTGGATCATGACATTTTGATATCATGTACTTGACTATGTGGGTTTTCTGAGATGATGATGATGGGTTTTTATCTGCTACCGCTGCTTTACTTATATTTATTTTTATATACTCTGTCTTGCTATATCTCTGTGCATGTTTACCTTCACCATAACGCCCCTCCAAAGCTAGTACATTCTAAGGAGTGATCCTAGTGGAGGTGGGGTGTTACATTTGGTATCAGAGCCAGGTTAACAAGATTGAACAAAAACTTTTGAAAAAAAAAAAAAAACCCTTTTCGAAAAACTATTTTCAAAAACCTACTTAGTATTTTCCAAAATAAAGTCTAGATTATTTTAAGGCTAATCCCCAAAAGCCATCAGCGTTATCCTTCGTTCCCTTGACCTAATCTTATCTTATCTTTTGTTTCAGTATGGCTGAGAATCTTGACATCCCAGATGGAGTGAACGTACCACTCTGGCATAGGAGACTCCTAGAAGCTAGGGCGGCTGCTGGTCCCGCCAACCCTACTCCCACTCCTCCTCCTGTGGTTGAGAATCCTACCCCTAATATCCCTCCTCCGGTGGTCCCTGCTCCCCCTCCTCCAGCGGTTAATATTCCTCCTCCCGTTGCTAATGTTCCCCCTCCCGTTGCTGAGGCTCCTCTTCCTCCTCCTCCCCCTCAGCATCCTCAGATTGAGTTTACAAAGGTGTGTAAAGACTTCAAGGCAATGGGGGGCAAGAATTTCCTAGGCACAGAATCTTTCGTTGAAGCTAGGAATTGGCTGAAGGACACGGAGGACTTGTTTGCCATCTTTGGAATAGATGATGAGAGGAAGATCTTATTGACTGTATGGCTCTTGAAGGATGAGGCGGCCTATTGGTGGGAGGTCACCAATGGGACGAGGCCCGTTGAGACTTGGGCCGATTTGAGGGCTAGATTTGTAACCAAGTTTCTATCTTCAGCTGAAGCAAATCTACAAATGGAGAAGTTCCTTGCTCTAAAGCAGGGGGATATGTCTGTCAAGGAGTATGTGAACAAGTTCAATCAGCTGGCCCGCTTTGGTTTGGATCTAGTAAACACCCCGGAGAAGAAGGCTCTTCGATTTGCCAGAGGATTGAATGAGCCGCTACAGGGCTTGGCAATGTCACATATTCCGCATGGAGCCACTTTCGAGAGTTTGGTCAATATGGCTCTGCTTCAGGGAGAGGGAAAGAAGGAAGTCAAGTCGGGCGATACTCAAGTAAAGAAGGCTGATTCTCAAGGCAAAGGCAACCAAGGTCAAAGCAGTCAAGGAAATCAGAATAAGAACAAGAAGGGCAACAACAAAGGCAAGGGGAAGTGCAATTACTGTGGCATAGCTGGGCATTTTGCTAAGGATTGCAGGAAGAAGAAAAGGAAGCTAAGTGGTGGATGCTTTTCTTGTGGAGAGGCTGGGCACTTCAGCAAAGACTGCCCAAAGAAGAAAGGACAGGCTGGATCTTCAGGAGGGCAAGTTCATGCTCTTAATGCCGCTTCGGTTCCCGAGAGAGGTAGTGTTTCTGTTGAGAACCTTGTTTATATCTCTGATCTTCCGGTACGTACCTTGTTTGATTCCGGTGCATCACATAGCTTTATTTCATCTGATCTTGTTGATAGCTTGCACCTCAGTACTAGCTTAGTGGATGATCCCGTTTGTGTTTCGAATCCCATTGGGGGTTCTGCTCATCTATCCATGATATGTGAGGATCTAAGGATCTCTATACTCAGCGTTGAGTTCTTGTGTAGTGCATATGTTCTAGGTTTCAGGGGATACGGATTAATCTTGGGCATGGATTGGCTGTCTAGATATGGAGCCATTCTGGATTGTGAGCATAGGGTTGTAAGGCTTGTGACTCGCCTGGGCAACACCTTAGAGATTTCATGCAATCCGAAGAATCCCGTCATGTTATGCTATCTAGAATCTCTCGACTCATCAGAGGAGGCCCTTCAGTCTGTAAGGGTGGTCCGAGATTATCCAGATGTGTTTGAAGAAGTTAAGGGGTTGCCCCCTAAACGAGAGATTGACTTTCGCATCTATCTAGTAGACAATGCTAAACCTGTTTCTTTGCCCGTTCGGCATATGGCTCCGCGTGAGAGACGGGAGCTGAGCAAACAAGTGAAAGAATTGCTTGAGAAGGGCTTCATCAGAAGGAGTATATCCGAATGGGGAGCGCCTGTGGTATTTTCAACTAAGGCAGATGGCTCTCTCCGACTCTGTGTGGATTATAGAGAGTTGAATAAGCTGACTAAGAAGAACCGACACCCGTTACCAAGAATCGATGATCTCTTTGATCAACTGGTTGGTGCTTCTGTTTTCTCTCAGCTCGACCTTGCTACGGGTTTTCATCAGCTCAGAGTGGCTGAAGACAGTATAGACAAGACTGCCTTCAGAACTCCAGACGGATTCTTTGAATGGCTTGTTATGCCGTTCGGTTTGACGAATGCACCCGCATATTTTGTGGATTTGATGAGTAGGGTGTTTCGGGAGTTCTTGAATAAGTTTGTCGTGGTCTTTGTTGATGATATTCTGGTCTTCTCCAAGGATGAGGAAGAGCATGCGAGGCACCTAGTAGAGGTGATGGATACACTCAGAGCACACCAGTTGAAAGCTAAGTTCTCCAAGTGTCACTTTTGGAGAAGGGAAGTCAGATTTCTTGGGCATATCGTATCCAAGCAAGGCTTAGCGGTAGATCCCGCTAAGGTGGTTGCAGTTCAGGATTGGAAGACGCCAAGGAATGCAACCGAGGTGAGAAGTTTTCTGGGTCTTGCGGGTTTCTATCGGAAGTTCATTAAAGACTTCGCAAAGATATCCGCTCCTCTTACTAAGTTGACAAAGAAGAACTTAGTCTTTGCTTGGGATATGGATTGTGAGCTTGCTTTTCAGAGACTCAAAAGAGCCCTTACCTCCGCACCAGTTCTAGCCTTACCCGATGGTGGTAAGATATTTACCGTGTACACTGACGCTTGTGGCACGGGATTGGGTGCCGTTCTGATACAAGAGGGTAGAGTTATATGCTTTGGTGGGAGGCAACTGAAGGTGCATGAGAGGAATTATCCCACTCATGATCTAGAGCTAGCAGCGATTGTATATGCGCTCAAAGCATGGCGTCATTATCTTCTGGGAGAGAGATTCGAGCTATATACCGATCATAAGTCTTTGAAGTATCTCTTTTCACAGAAAGACCTGAATTAAAACAGCAGAGATGGATGGAATTTTTGGCTTCCTATGATTTTGAGATATCCTACACCCCTGGCAAGGGGAATGTTGTAGCGGATGCGTTGAGTAGGAAAAGGTTGACACTAAGTCCTCTGTTTGTTGAGATGAAGAATTTGGAGTTCTTAGCGACCTTTGATTTCTCTTTGGCAATGGAGTCGGTGACCGGTTCCTTGGCATCTTTAGAGCTCAGGCCTACCCTCCTAGATCAAGTTGGGGCTTCGCAAAAGGAAGACCCTCAGATAATTGAGATCTTGGATAAGCTGGTACAAGGAGAGACATCTAGTCACCTTGCTCGATATTCTATAGACGATAGGGGTTGGCTGAGGAGGGATGGAAGGCTTTGTGTCCTGATGGTAGAAGACTTGGTGAGGAAAGTTCTCGAGGAAGCACATCGCTCCAAGATGACCATACATCCAGGGGGTGATAAGATGTATAAGGACATGAAGCGCGTTTTCTTCTGGCCCGGAATGAAAAAGGATGTGGCGGAGTTTGTCTCGAGATGTGTTATTTGTCAAAGAGTTAAAGCTGAGTCAAAGAAGCCCGGTGGGCTATTACACCCGCTAGAGGTCCCGCTATGGAAGTGGGAGAGCATTTCTATGGACTTTATTGATGGGCTTCCAAGGTCCAGGAAGGGGAATACGAGCATATGGGTCATTGTGGATAGGCTCACGAAGAGTGCTCACTTTATCCCGGTGAAGAGCAAAAGGACAGCCTCTGGACTAGCATCTGTGTATCTTCGTGAGATAGTGCGACTGCATGGGGTCCCTTCCAGCATAGTCAGTGACCGAGACCCCATCTTTACTAGTCAATTCTGGAACAGCTTACAGGAGGCTATGGGCACGAAGTTGAACCTGAGTACGGCCTATCACCCACAAACAGACGGCCAGACAGAAAGGGTGAATAGGGTACTTGAGGACTTGTTGAGGCTTTGCATTCTAGATTTTGGTGGTGCTTGGGAAGACCATCTCCCTCTTGTCGAGTTTGCATACAACAACAGTTATCAGGCGAGCATAGGGATGGCACCCTTTGAGGCTTTATATGGGAGGCCGTGCAAGTCACCTACATGTTGGTGGGAATCCACGGATAAGCTTATACTTGGACCCGACATGATTAGGGATACATCCGAGAAGGTTGAGTTGATTAGAAGACGGATGAAAGCGGCCCAAGACCGGCAGAAGTCCTATGCTGACAGGCGAAGGTCCGAATTGGAGTTTGAGGTTGGGGACAAGGTTTTCGTGAAGGTTTCTCCTTTGCGGAATGTGGTCCGATTTGGAGCTGTTGGGAAGCTAGCACCGAGATTTGTTGGACCCTTCCCCATCATTGAGAGAATTGGGAAGATGGCTTATAGAGTGCAATTGCCCGAGAAGTTGTCCGGAGTGCATAATGTCTTTCATGTCTCGCATCTCCGAAAGTGCCTGCATGAGTCCGCTGAGGTGGTTGAGCCTAGCATGCTTGAAGACGTGGAGGTAGAGAAAGAAGCAACTTTAAGGAAAGCTCCGATTCGTATCTTGGGGACAGAGACCAAGAAGCTAAGGAATCGTGAGGTCAGATTGGTGAAAGTTCAATGGGGTGAAGCCGAAGAGGACGCAACTTGGGAAACCGAGGAGAAGATGCGTGGGCTTTATCCATTCCTGTTTGAGGGTACACTCTCAATCTCTTCCCTTTGTTAGAATATCTTTCTCTTTGCTAATCCATATTTATCTAGTTATCGTACTAAGCTTGTCATGAGAACCTTAGGTAGAAACCCTTTGGATGAAACATGTGTTTGAGACATGTTATGTTTGATGGTTGCAAGTGGTTGCAAGTGTTTGCAAATGGTCACTCGTGGATGCATGATACACATTAGGCACTAGATCGGCTCACACACTCCTCATATTGCATGTGCATGAGTGTTTATGCTTATTCTTGGATGAAATTTGTATGAAATCACATGGATGTTGCATATGGATGTATGATTGAGCACGCATATAGAGATTATACATTATGTTAGGGATTTGCATACATATGGATACATTTCACTAACATATTTTGCATTGATCATTGCATTAGATAAGTACATATACACACACTTTTGCATATGTTCATACAGCATTTAGAATCTTTTAAGGACAATGGCTGCTCGTGGATGATGTTTTGAGTAGATGGATGTTGGATGGTAGGATATGTTCTTCCTAACTTGAAGATTTCGGGGACGAAATCCTTTAAGGAGGGGAGAATATAACAACCCGTATTTTCAATAAACTGTTATAACATAAATCGAGGCAGAATTTAATTCAAAAATCAGAATCAGGGGAAACGGGCTATGCCATTGCGATCGTCTCGGAAAAATACGCGAAATAGAGTCCGAGTTTTCGAAAATCGGAGTCCGTATGACCCAGTTAAGGCCCATTGAAGTTTTCAGAAATTTCTATGCTAAAGACAGATTTAAATTTCAAATTAAAATCAAGGATTAGGGCTAATCAGGGTTAGGCGGGAAAATTCCCGCCAGGGGCCCATGTCGACAGGCATGTCGACAGGGCACCCAGGGTGTCGACTGCCCTGTCGACAGCCCTGTCGACAGGGGGTGCCCAGGCAGTCCAGCCTGGTGCACCATTTTTGATTTGGGTTGGGTCAAGTGGCTTGGTTCTGGAGAATTCTAAGATCTGACGGGCCAAACCTAATCTAGGGTTAATCCTAGGGCCTAAAACACTCTAATTCTCTATAAATATACCCCTAATCCTACCCTAAAGCCTCATTAATCAATCTTGCAACTAAACTATGCCAAATTGAAACCTCAAATGGCCTCCATCTAAAATCCCTAGCCTCCACCTTCCTCAAAGTTTAATCCTATGATGATATGATGATCATACAACCTTTTCTATGTTGTATGAATGCTTAATGACTTGCATACTTCATTAAGATGCAAGTTTGATTTGCTAAAGTTTGGGTTTTGGGATTTTGCAAAAGGGTTTTCTTATTTGAGGCTTTATTTTGGTTTTTAAAAGGGCTTCTTCATCTTGTTTGGTGGATTTGTGGCTTGTTTATATTTGTAAGCCCGCTTACCTTCACTTTAAAAACTTTAAAGTTAATGTTTGGTGAAAGTTGAGATTTATGTGAGCTTAGTTGATTATGCATGCTTATGTGAACTCACTATGTCATGTTTTATATGATTCATAAGTTATGCATGCATATGCGAGATTTCCATGCCATGTTTTACATGTTTCACAAAGTTATGCATGCTCATGTGAGCTTATTATGTCATGTTCTACATGTTTAAGGGATTATGCATGCTTATGCAAGCTCATCTTACCATGCTATGCAAGTTTAATGGATTATGCAAGTTTGATGGATTATGCATGTTCACCTTACCATGTTATGCATATTTAATAAGCTATGCATGTTTATGCGAATTCACCATGACATGATTTGCAAGTTTAACATGTATGCATGTTTATTATGTCATGTGAAGTTCACCATGTATGTTATGCCAAGTTACCTTTTATACCCTTATACGTTATGACGAATATGTAAGCGAGATAATGACGTTGGGAGGGTTTGGGTAAACTTAAAAATACATGAAACTAAAAGATTGGGAATTTACCTATTAAGTTAGGTCTACCCCTTGGGAATTTACCTATTAAGTTAGGTCTACCCAAGTATATGTTAACTTGAAAATGTGTTTTGATGTGGACATGACATTAGACAACATGATATGGCCAACTCGAGGTTAGACCTAGTTGTGGTGTAAATCTTCCCAGGTAACCACAATGTAGGGACTAATGTGGGTAGTTGGTCATGTTGCACCATAAGACCCGAGGTTAGACCTAGACGTGGTGTAAATCTTCCCAGGTAACCACGAAGGTCTAATGTGAGAGGTTGGGTGCGTTAATTAATTAATGCCTCATGATTAGGGTTAAGTCATGGCCCACTAATACTTAACCAATAATGGGGATGCGAGGATTAGATGGGGTTAAGTGAGTACACTTAACTAATTTGATCCATGATTAGTGAGGGGTTAAAGCCACACTTAACCCTCTTAGAAACCCTAGCAACGTGGTCTGTTCCAGCAGTAATCCCAGTTTGGTATCACCACAACCCTACAGCTAGGTTAGGGCGGGGCACGATTACTGGACTGATGTAAGCGACCAAAGCGACGGCTGAGTGGTACAGCGGTGCGGGTCCGGCGGGCTACGGACGTGCACGTAGTCCGATGTTGGACAAACTCGAGGCACGGGTACCAGTAGGCTTAGACTGTGCATTATTGCTTAGGTGTCTGGGGTTGACACCCGAGGGCTTGATACACCCAAGGGTGGACCCAGCGCAGTCTGACTACATCCATGTGGGCCGTATGGACACCAACACTCGACGTGTTAGGTTTATAGGGAGCCGATCGACTAGACCGTTGGGCTGGGCCTTATACTAAGGTCACTTCATGTTAATGGGCCAAAGTTTGGGCTAAGGGATCAAGCTCTGTTTTGTGGGTTTGCTAGTACACTGTGGTGCAAAGTTTGATCTCGTCTATGTGATGTCACTTTTATCTATTGTCAGTATGTTCATCTCAGTTTCCATCATACTATTAACTTTATTAGTTTATAGATTGACCGTAGTAGGGCTTACCAGTCTTTTTGACTGACCCGTTTTCTTTCGCTTCTTTTCTTCCGTTTTCCCCCCCCCCCCCCCACAGGTTCTCAGGGAGGGACTACATCTGCTTAGTGGATCTTTGACTTGCTTGTTGGATAGCTCATGTATGGGTCTGAGCTAGCTGTGGCTTATCTTTTATTTCTGGGGATTAGTACTGATGTTTACTATGTATTTTGTTATCACGTATCTAGACTGGAGTTGTATTTTGGATCATGACATTTTGATATCATGTACTTGACTATGTGGGTTTTCTGAGATGATGATGATGGGTTTTTATCTGCTACCGCTGCTTTACTTATATTTATTTTTATATACTCTGTCTTGCTATATCTCTGTGCATGTTTACCTTCACCATAACGCCCCTCCAAAGCTAGTACATTCTAAGGAGTGATCCTAGTGGAGGTGGGGTGTTACAAGCACCCCCTGTCGACACCCAAGTCGACAGGGCTGTCGACTTGGTCCTAGCCAAGTCGACTGCCCAGTCGACAGGGCTGTCGACTTGGTTAGCTCGGCGGGATTTTTCCCGCCTGAGCCCAGTGGCCCCAAATTAGAAATTTAAACCTAAATTTTAAATCTGTTTTGAACTTTAAATTTTATGAAAACTTCATTGGGCCATAACCGGGCCATACGGACTCCGATTCTCGAAAACTCGGACTCTATTTCGCGTATTTTTCTGAGATGAACGCAATGACGCAGCCCGTTTCCCCCAATTCTCACATATGAGATTATTTATTCTGTAATTAGTGAATTTTAGCATTAACCGAAATTCGGGGTGTTACAATTTACCCTTTTCACAAAACAATATTGTGTTTCTTATCAGTTCAACGCTTTTCAACACTTGAACCGACCCGCAACCCAATACAAAACATTTGTATATAAAATTTTCAAATACGCTCTCATATATATACACTCAAACTCAATCTAGGGTGTTACTAACCCCATCTCTATCGAGTTAGGCCATAGAGCCAAGGTTATTACTAAACCAATAGCTCTGATACCACTGTAACGACCCAGTAGTTTTCGGCTCCGAAAATCGACATAAATACCTTACCATATCTCATGTCGATCCTCAAAAACACCGAGAACACCGGATTGTTAATGAAAGAATTTAGAGGGTGAGATAAGAGAGAAAGAATATAAGAATAGAAGAAGAAGAAGAACTCAACGCAGAGTCTCACATCGCAGTGGAACAAAATATAATATAGAAATAAATCTTTATTGAAAGCTTTAAATAAAACTTACATCATCAGAGTACAACATCACTGGACAGTTATAATAATCTTCCCTTATATACAACACAGTGGAATCATATGTCTGAATTCTTCCAGCCCGTCTCTTCATAGCATTCGATAACCTGAACCTGTACACTTCGGGCTAACCCGAGCATTTACAAAACACCGGGTCAATCTGGTGAACCAGAGTGAGATAAACTCGCATAGTATTAAGGGTAAATCATCCAATCATGATTTTAGAGTTCAAAATCTTTTCAAAAGAAAAGGATAATCGTAAGACCGAATCCACACATAAACATGGACTATTTTTACCTTACGATAACCCAAAACAGTTTTGAAAACAATATCTTTTCTGATATTATGATAATGTCTAAATACAAGTAAATATCAATCTAGTGGAACGCTTTCATCTCACGCTCCACGTATATAGTATACAATCAAAACCGCAGGTGCTTATTGGAGATTGGATTCCAACTCTAACAAGGTATGGGACCACCTGCCGATCGTGTATCTCTAGAGATGAATACATTGGGTTCAATAAGAACGTCTTGCAACCCGGCCCACACATGACTGACCACTCATTTCGCTTGAGTGTATCGAATGTATATCACCGACGGTTGGGATCAGCAACCGCCTCCCTAAAAGGGACAGCATCGAATATAGATTTAAGAAACAAATGGAATTCCTCTAGATATATAGGTGATCATACACCCTAATGGGAGCGACCCACATAGCCATGCTGCCTTCTCGATTTTTGTCATTTCCCGGTTGATGAGGCTTGAGGTCAGAATTTCCTTTACAGCACCTGGCCACCATTCACTTTGAATGCCACATCATCAGATCCGCCAGATATCACACTGATTGACGTCCACAAAAATACTCTAGTTTATCTGGCTAGAGAATAACCATTTCTCCGCCATCAACTATGGTACGTTTGGAGAAATCAACGCATGTAATTCCATTTGGAAATACTCTGTCAGACATTCGTCCATACAAGTCACCCAGGAACAGGATAAACCGAAGGCACTCTCCTAATGCATCCTAGGAATCACCCTACAGATCAGTAGCGAGAAGTCCTTGTAACCCGTAGATTCCAATCACGACAGAATCACTGTTGGAATATCCCCGGCCGCTAAACCAGAGAAATCGAATCAGTAGTCCTTCCGCTCACGAAAATCAACGGTCTTCTACTGCTCTATCTTCAATGATCTTCTTTCAGGTACTCACTGGTCAGAATGGTTTTCGAATATAAATTCGATCCCGGCCTTTCAGTACCAACGATCGTATGGATCAACTTTGATAGTTGGTGTTTTAACTATCAAATAAATAAATGTGTGAATAACATGAGTTTACCAGTTCCATGCTAACACTACAGGGCCTTTTTAAAACGATTAACGATATTTAATCTTAAACTCTTTAAATATTTCATCATTTCAAATATACTCATTCGATATATAAGATTTCATATTTTCAAAACTATTTCACTTTCATATCAAATTCTTTATTTTCTTATCGTTTCAAAACCATTTACTATTTTATTCCTTATCAACCATACTGGAAAACAACTCATCTTTTTCAAGTGAACAACATTATGAAATCTTCTTTATTTTATCACCTTGATATAATAAACAACTATCTTAGTATAAACCATTTTCAAAACTTAGCGTTTCAAATTTCCTTTTATCTTAAAATTACCATTTCGTATATTCTCTTTTTATTTCCCTTACTTAGGAAATACAATTTATATAGTACGTCTCGAACATTTTCCCTTCTCCATTTCTTGGGTCGTCCAATTATAAATTCTCGACCCTTTTTCTTACATCCCGTTATCCTTTCTCGTACGAAACCAGATTATCTTCACCTTCTCATTAGGAACTTATATCACCCTCAGATAATCCCTAAGTCGTTCAAGTTGGGGTATTTAATTACCGCTCAAACCTTGATCGACAACGTTCCTACCGTTAGGTAGACATCAGTTGTAATTCAACACTCGACATTTTGTTCTAATTTCAGACATGCCTCATTTAACCATAAATTTTACTTTACAAACTTCTTTCCCTGGGCATTCTTATTCTCAATAATATTTCTAAATCCCTTGATAATGAATTTAAATATTCCGTCTCCTTTTTCTTCTTTAATTAATATATTTGCTGCTCGGATTTTTGTCAACCAAATCATGACTATCATATTAACAAACTCCAAATAATTAATTAACGATATAATTAACTTAAATAATTTCCTTTAAATTATCTCCCAAACGACTATTCAAATTTATATCATCAAGTTAATTACTACTTGCTCGCTTATAAATCTGATAAATTTCGGATTTTCCTTTACAAAACCAATTTATAAGTTCGATAAATAAATAATAAATATATTTTCTTTTTACAAATTCTAATTCAAAATAATAGATTTAAAAATCCATTCTTTTTAGTTACAAAACAAATTTTTATAACTTTAACTCGTCGATTTACCTGATGGTAGATCGATATAGGCCCTGTACTGTCAATTACTCCACCAACGGTGCACATTTGTTTAAACCAAACAAATAGTGAATTTCAAATCAATATTCTACTATCCAATCAAACCAATTCAATTCAAATGGATAATGACCTCATAAAAATCAAGACTGATAATTCAATGTCAATCATATTATTTCACACTACCACGACAATCCACACAATCCATTCGATAGAGCTTACTTTATAACCTGCCCAATACTTTGGACCAGTGATCAAAATAAAGGTTTGGTTTATTGAATTTTAAATAATGATTTATTTTAGGAATTAAATCCATTTATATATATGTATATATATATACGCATATATAAGCAAACAATCACAAACAACCATGAACAACAATAACGCAAGATAAAACTAACTTATATAAAATATAAGTGGATAGATCTGAGTGAGTTTAACTCACCTGGATTGGTTCGTCGATAGATCAGCCCATTTCAGTCGAATTAAACTGCGTTTAATTCATTAAAAAAAATCCAACTACTGCCTGTCCTGCTCAGTCCTTATTTATCGTGTCGTACTCATCTTCACGGTCGCGGTGCTTTTCGTTTCGTCTGAATCTGATTTCGTGAGCGTTCGAAATCAGTATTTGAAATTTTATAAATATTTAAACTAACTAAACCTTTAAAACTTTTAAATAATAATTTGGCCTTACCGTTAATTAGTCCAGCCCAACCTGCACCCTCTTCATTTAAACCCTAAAACGTCGGTTCCACCTTCATTCTTTCACCCGTAGCCGCCACTAAAATCAGAGATAACCCTAGAGGAAAAGAAAATGGCCTCCCCATCGCCAACCGGATCTCCTCCAAGCTGCGACGCCTGCTGCCTCGGCCTCCTTCCACTCGATTCAACCGAAGCCCAAAAGCTAAGTATTTTTTTCCCAAATTAATTTATGTTTTGATGTTCTTTTGCTTTTGAATTCGGTTTAATTCTTTGCTATGTTGATCTAGTTTGTGGTGCGTGGTTATGTATTTATAGTAGAAAGGATTCAGTGATTTACGAATTGTTAAATCCTAGCTTAGATTTAGTGGTACCTAAACCCTAGGTGCTTCGATTCTGCTATGAACTGTTCGTGATGGTTTGCGTGTGATGTCTTATAATAGTGATGGATTTTATGTACTTGTTTGCTTAGTTCTATGGACTGTTTATACATCGATTTGGTATAGCTGTGACACCCTTAGGTTGTTCATTCACCGCGTCCCTTGTCTGTAAGTATTTGATGGTGAATATATTGATTTCCTTCTAGCTATCGGTATAGTCTGTTCACATTAAAATTTGTATTCGAGTTGTCTTGTTCTTCTTGTAGATTTGAACTGATGTATTGTTTAATCGTATGGCCTTGTCTTTGAAATATACAGCTTTTGATATGGTTCGTTCACATGGCCTTGTCTGCTATTAATTTTAAATTCAATTTCAGATCTGCATTGGGATAGCAGAACAGCTTTTTTTTTCTATGTGATTTCTGATTATATATAACATACATTATCTGTTTCGATTTTAATGGTGTAAGATTTGATTTCCTTTACTGTACATTGTCTGAGAAATTGGGGTTTCCTACTGTTTTAATTTCAGGCAAGAACATGGCCTTCTGTACTTTAAATAAAGAAAGAATTTTAATAGATTTGATAAGGCAGATTTGTTTGTACAGCTTTTTCAATCCCAACTAAATATTTGGCTATTTTTTTTTATTCAAAAGATTGGATGGTATATTGTTTTCCTGTTTCTCTTACTTGTTATTGATGATGCACATGTATAGGCTATTCGGCATTATGGATTTGATGTAGAATATATTGAAGATTTTGTTTTCTTTTAAAGTGCCTGTGTACTGTTTTTCACTGTTTCCATGTGGTATTTTTTCTCATTGGAAATCTTTCAGCTTTTAAATATATTTTTTGCCAATTAGCTACTCATAGCTCCCCCTTTTCTTTCTTTACATGACGGATTGCTGATGACAGTGGTGATGGCTGCGCCCAATCAAGGAAGATTTGATGTTGTAAATTCACTTTTTTTTGTTTTTCTTTTTTTTTCTTCTTTTTGTTCTGATTTGTCTTGTACATGAGATTTTCATGTATATAAATATACATTGGCTGTATAAATTTTACTGTGGATGGTGAAATGAAATATTTATATATATTGTTGTAGATTTCCTTAAGAATGAAAATATATTGTCAGACTTAACTTTGTGTATATGTTATGGTTTTATTTGTTGTTCATTCTTTGTATTGCAGTTTCTTTTTTTCCATTCATTTTCCTTTTTCATGCTACCATGTTGGTATAGTCTTTTGATATTCATATAGTGTTAAACTCTTTTGTAAAGGCTTCTATCTAAAATAAATAATATACAAGTAGATTGGATAGTGTTAAGTTAGACCGGACCAACGTTGACGTATAGGCAGGTTTTGACTTGTGTTTAAAAAAAACATGGAACGTGGATCAAATAAAATAGCATGGATCATATTGTCTTAGCAAAATGCATGAACCATGGACATCTATGTAAGGATTGTTTAAATCTGGTTGTATATATATAGATCGTTCATACTTGTTAAATATTATTTGAAAAATGATGAAGCACATTGATCGGCTATGTTGTTTAGTACTAAAAATAAAATTTTATTCCAAAACAAATCTCAATAAATTGTTATTAAAAAATCATATACCTCAATACATAAACAAATATGGATATATATGTAAATTATAACATTCGAACTTCGTTTTATAAGCGAAATATATATTTTAAATTCACAAATATTTTAGATAAATAAGTTTATAAAATAAATTAAATATTCGACTACCGAAGATACGGGACATTACATTTAGGCTTGGTGGTTGCTATTATATATATATTAGTGGTTGGATTTCCCGCTGTATCATTAGCGGATGCCCGCGGTACCATTAGCGGATGATTACCCTTTACGCCCCACGCTATGATAGTGGATGACCTTCTATACCGCGATATCCTACCTCGAAGCAGGATGGGTATTATTTATGTCAACTAACGTCTGTGGATGGAGGAAAAACAAGTTGGAGTGGTCCAACCGGATTCCTCAAAAATATATTGTCTATTTGTTTGTTTGTTTGCACCTATACTGTCATATATGATGTGTTAGGAAACCTGTCAATTATAATTGGTTGTTTTGATTGTTTGAAATATCACTGGGTCTTAATGTTGATTTATAAAAATATCGTGAAAGAGATTTTGAGATTTAAAAGGAAAATTCTATTTTCTAAAATAGAATTTGAATTTAGAGTGGGTTAAAGATATTTACTTGTTTTGGAAATAAATAAAACAAGTATTGAATTTATAAACGATGTTTATAAATTAAATAATACAAGAAATTGAAGTGAATTTATAAACGGTGTTAATAAATGAAATAGAATGATTTTCATTAGATAATCAGGGGATTGAAATGAATTTATAAACGGTGTATATAAATGAAGTGGAAAAATTATCTTTTGATAATTTGAATATTTAAATTCAAATGTGAATTTAAAAATAGAAATGGGGAAATCGTTTAAAGAAATGAACGATGGAATTTATTCTAATTTTCAGAATATAAATTGAACTAAAACAAATCCACTAGGATTTATGATTTGAATTCGATTAATTAGAATTTTATTTAAACAGAAGTCAAATTGAATAAAGATAATTTGAATAGAATTTGAATATATAGAATTTGAATAGAATTTGAATAGAATTGAAAAGAGAAAATTCAAATAGAACTGAAAATAGAAATTGAATGTAGAAATTCAAATAGAATTTGAATATAGAGAATTTGAAATAGAATTGAAATAGAATTTCAATATAGAATTCAAATAGAGTTGAAATGGGAAATTGAATATAGGAAATTCAAATAGAGTGGAAAGGGGAATTTGAATATAGGATTCAAATAGAGTTGAAATGGAATTTGAATATAGGAAATTCAAATAGAATTGAAATGGAATTTGAATATAGATTATCGAAGTATAAATAAATTTATTTCCGAGTTAGGGAAAATCCACAATTTTAGAAGATCATAAATATTATGTTGAATTTGAAAATTGGATTTGATATATATTAAAATATATCAGGATGGATTTGAATTTATTTTAAACGAAGTTTAAAAGTTTATATATATATAAATATAATTAAAACGAACTCGCCGCAACGCTACAGTTCATAAATTGGCGTTGCGAACTTCAATTGAGTAAACAGTACTCAATTGATGTCAAAATTCTTTGAAACAAGAAACGTCAGGACCGATTTGATAATAGTTTTCTAATGGAAGAGAAAATTCTGAATTTCGTCGTATATATTTTGAGTTATGTCAAAATCAAATTTTCAGAAAAATAGCGCCATAACCTTTTAAAGACCATAATGGTTTATTTAATTTTATAAAAGGATTTTAAGCGAATAAAATTCGAATTTCTATTTAGAAAATTGCAGATTTTGAGTTGTAAAATATATGTGAACTCAAGTGGAGTAATGAATTGATTTTTGAAACAAAAATCAGATTTTTTTTAATTATTGAAGTAATTAGTTAATGAGATTTTGAAATGATATTGGGCTTTAAATAAGTGAATTCGATTTGGAAATTTATATTCGAAATCGAAAAAAACTTGAATTGAAATTGGAATTTAATTTTGTAATGAGCAAGTTAAATATTTTATTTGAACACGTTATGTTCAAACAAAGAGGTGAAATAGGCAAAATAGCCAATTAAAGAATAAATGAGCGAAACTGAATTCAAACGATTGGATTGAGTTGAATTGAATTGAAAACAGGTGAACATGTGTTAGACGGGTATGGGATGAAGTATATGAATATTTTAATTTGTGTGCCGACAAAAAGGTACATGTTTAAATTCCATATGAGGTTTTATTCGCCGTATCGGCTAGCCGCTTGGCTTTTTCTTTTTCTTTTTGATTGGAGAGGCCTGTGTGGCAGTTTGGGGATTTCCCGATGCTCCCGGTACAAAGGAGGTTATGGCGAAATTTTCGGGAAATTTAATGTGTTAGAATATTTTTAAGAAAATTTGATAGTTAGAAATCAATGTATCGATATATATAGAACTCGATAAGGAAATGAACTTAAAAATAGAATATTATAAACAAAAAGGGAATCTATAAATTAGATTTGTCGAGAATAGAAAGAGAAAAGTATATACGTTTTAGAAATGTGAAATTGGTTTAATATGGTGTTGATTATTCGACTTAGCAGTCTTGTCTATTTTGAAGTTAGTAATATTTTCAGTCAAGCACTGAGAGGTAATTATACCCCAACTTGATTGGTTTCATTATTAGCTGATAAATAGCAAGATACAGTATCAAAGAGAAATGTTTAAAGAGATTTAGTTGAATACAGTATTTCAGGTTGTAACGATGTTTTACACCACATTCGTTTTTACCCAAATAAGTGGATGTTTGGAACTATAAATAATAAATATTTCCTAAGTATATAAATGAATAGTCGGGAAAGAAACAAGTAAATGGAATGTTCTCCAATTATAAATAGAAAATTTCCTAAGTATATAAATGAATATTCGGGAAAGAAACAAGTAATTGGAATGTTCTCCAATTATAAATAGAAAATATTTTCTAAGTGTAGGAAATAAAAGAAGGCGAGATATGGAAATGTTTTCCAAATGGATAAGAGGCCAAGATGATAATTGAAAATATTTAGTTAATGATATTGATAAAGGAAGTGGAGAAGTGATTTAATTAATGAAATATTAATTAAAAGGCTCAGTGATTGTTTATGTTTTGAATGGATGTTAGTTTTTCTTCGATAGTTAAATAACCGACTATCGAAGTGTTTGCCAATATCGTTGTCAATATGGAGAGACCAGTTGGATTATTATCCGAGAACCACTTCATATTGGCAGTAGCGTTGCGAATCAGATTATATGAAGATAATTGAAGACGGAGTGAAGTGCAAGGGATTTTTCTATTAATAGAAATTGTGCCTTTGGTTTCGTTCAGTCCCAGAACGAACGTATATGGACGAATGTCTGACAAAGTATTTCCAATGATCGAATATGTTGGTCTGTATAGATATATATGGTGGCAACGGATTTATTCCCTTAGCATAATATCCAGAATATTTTTGTGCAAATCAATTATTGATTAACGGATCTGACAATGTGGCATTCAAAGTGACTGTGCTATCAAGGAATGATAAGTAATCGTAGCCTCAGACTTCAACAACTGGGAAATGACAAAAATCAGGCAAGCAACATGAATATGTGGGTCGCTCCCATTAGGGTGTATAATCACCTATCTAGAGAAATTCCCTTTACTTCTTTAATCTATCGATGCTGTCCCTTTTCGGGAAATGGTTGCTGATCCCAACCGCTGGTGATGTACATTCGATACACTCAAGCGAAATGAGTGGTCGGTCATGTGTGGGTCGGGTTGCAAGACGTTTTTGTTGAACCCAGTGTATTCCTCTCTAGAGATACACTATCGGAAGGTGGTTCCATACCTTGTCATGTTGGAAATCCAATCTCCAATAAGCGCTATGCGGTTGTTGATTTTATATTATATATGGAGCGTGAGATGCAAGCGTTCCGCTAGATTATTATTTATTTGATTTAGACACTATTATAATGTCACTGGATTTTCGTATCAAAGTGTTTTGGTTTATAGTAAGGTAAAAACCATTTATGTTTATGTGTGGGCTGGTCTTACTATTATCTTTTCTTTCGAAAGGATTTTGAAAGTTAAACAATTGGTTGGAGTTTACTTACACCAGTCCCATGGTTGACCCAGAGTTTATTTTGTTTGTTTTCCCTAAACTCTTGGGTGCCCAAATTTGTATGGGCAGTCAAGTAGTCAGGATTTTTCAGATTCACTTGGAGGAGTTTGAAGCAGGAGGCTTCACTTGTTAGCTATATATAGACACATATATTCCACTGTGTACTATGTTGTATCTGGAAACAGGTGTTTGTAACTGTTCCAGAAATAGCTGTTGTGCTCTGATGATGGTATGTATATAAAGTTACTGATTTGTATTTCAAAAAGTTATGTTATTTAATATATTTTATTCGTTCCGCTGTGAGTTTGTGATATTCATTTTCTTCTATTCTAATATTTCTTTCTATTTCTCATCCTCTAACTTCTTTCTAATAATGATTCGTATTTCCGTTCAATTTGGGTTGGACATGTGGTATTATTAGTCAACTCAGATAGTACGGATTAGCGGGCCGTTACAAAAGCCCATTTTTTAAAACCGTTTCCAAACAACATTTCAACTTTCAAATCTTACATTTAAAAGAATAAAATATTCTTTTACAAACCAACTTGGTCCGAGACTTATTTGATGACCGTATAAATCCACATATGAGTGTGTAACAAGTGTAATGCACATACTATCACTAGTAACAACCACGAAACATCCATTTTGTAACAACCCAGAATATTGACAATAAATAATTATTTAATTAGAATCTCAAAAAAAGGAATTTTTGCAAATGATTGAATTTAACCATGAAACTTTAACTGATACATTCATCTCAGAATTCTGGTCAACTTTCATATTTCGGGTTTTGCGAACGGAGTCCATATGAAAAAGTTACAGACGAAATACAAAAATGGGCGGGAAATAAATAAAATGGAATAATGTATATAGAAATAAATCTTCCTCCAACCACCTCACAGCTAGGCCGACCAACCGGTCGACCACTGGCTGCGACTGCTTGGTGAAGCCATGTAGTGGCGGCTGGGGTTAAAGGGGGTTGGTTTATAAAATATTATTAAACGAATGGAAGGATGTTAATTAAGGTACCGTTTGATTTTCCAATTGGGCAGTTAATGCTCGCGGACGTTTCTGACGCATCAACAGTGGGACCCACGTATTTGCCTCTTCAAGCTGAACAACTCAAAGGTTGGCTTTCGCGTCTGACGCTTCGGACGCGTCCGACGCACATCCAAAACGGTAGATATTTTTTTGCCCTCCTTTTTTCCCTCTCCCTCTATATATTCCACCCATTTCAACACTACATCACCATATCCACTCTTCATTTCCTCCTATTCTTTAACAAATCATGGCAGCTAGTGAGGAATCTGATTATGAAGATTTGGAAGATTTGTTAGGTGTTCAAGAAGTTGTGGCTAATCAAACACGAGAAAGGAGCAGAATACATAATTCTGTAAGTTCCGGCCTTGCTTGGGTTCATGAAATACTATCAGGACACGTAGACCGTTGTCATAGCAATTTTCGAATGAAGCGATTATGTTTCAGATCCTTGTGTGAACAGTTAGCAAATTATGGATTGAAAGGCTCAATCCACATAACAGTCAAAGAAATGGTGGCTGTATTCCTATATACTATTGCATTGGCCCTCCCTACAAGGCAGGTTGCTGGGAGGTTTCAATGATCAAACGGTACGATTAATGTCATTTTTCATAACGTTTTGGATTCAGTTCTCTTATTGGCAGTCGATATTATTAGACCGGCTGATACCCAATTTAACCGAATCCCAAAACAAATTCGTTCTTCAAACCGATATTATCCTTTCTTTAAAAATTGTATTGGGGCTATTGATGGGACACATGTGATGGATAACGTGGGTCAAGTAGACATGAAATGTTTTGTATGGCAGAAAGGATCTGCTACACAAAATTTTATGGTTGTTTGTGCGTTTGATTTAACTTTTACGTTTGTAAGAGCGGGATGGGAAGGAACTACGCATGACGCTAAAGTATTTCAGGAAGCTGTAAATAATCCGAATCTTAATTTCTCTCATCCTCCTGTCAGACAGTATTATTTAGTGGATTCAGGATATCCACTATTGGAAGGATTTTTAACTCCTTACCGATCCGTGAGATATCATATACCAGATTTTAATGACACACAGAATGACATGAAGTTAGAAAATGAAATTTTCAACTACTATCACTCTAGTTTGCGTATGGCAATTGAAAGAACATTTGGTATTTGGAAGAAATTTTTTTCCATCTTACGTAACATGTAGACGTATCCATATCAAGTTCAAGTACAAATTGTTACTGCTTCAATGGCTATTCACAACTACATCAGAAAATACAATGCTGGCGATCCAGATTTTATGCTGTATGATGACAACCCTGATTTAGTGCCAGACGAATATGTCCAAGAATAATACAGTATATCAAATCCCGGAAACAGAGATCGAGAACCCGTTCAAAGAACCAGATCAACATCCATCATGGCGGTTGTACGAGACAATATATGAAACGAACTAGTTGCCGTGGGAAAGCATTAAAAAAGTTTTATTGTATTATGTATTTTGTATTAGCATTTTAAATTCTGCAATTTGTATTCCGCAATCATGTAATTTTAATTCTGCAATTTTAATTTTGCAATTTGTATTTTTCAATCTACTATTCTCTTCAGCAACAAACACACACAAACACAAATAATTAAAAATAATATACACACAAACAATAAAATAATAGCTCTGCCCCTTCCAAAATGCCCCTTTCGTTAAAAAACACATTCCCCGTTCGCAATAATTCCCCTTCAAATACCCCTTTCAAATTCCCCTTCCAAATAACCCTTCCCATTCAAAATCAAACGGACGCTAAAATAAATCTAACAGTCCAAGGACAATTCCACTTCTATAAATAAAGGGTAAAGCCTCATTCTATTCTACATAAATCAGTGGGTGACAGCGAAGCTTTGCCATTTCCTCCTTCACCAAACCTAATTTCTTAAATAAAAATATTCATACACAACAAATCAAATCCAATTCATATGAAATTGAGAGGATTATCAGATCTAATGGAAAAGAATGCAAATTGATACTCCAAATCAGATTCTCCCCTCTCTTCCTATTTTTCTTGCATCTCTACAGACTTGGTATTTTCCCCTTTTCAGATAAATTGTAGATTTATAAGAATTTGGGAATTGTAGGCCTAAAAGGTTCAAACTTTGGATTTGGATGCTGTATGGTGAGTGGGAAATTTATATATAGTTATAATAACGTATTTATCTCATTTGTATTAGATCTCAATTTTATAAGCATATTTTCATCAGATGTGCTTATAATATGATTGTAACTGAATTAGCACCTATCAGATCTGATTATAAATGTTTTTTGTCAAAACTTGTGAATTTCAAATTGTGGTTATGAATAATATTAATTGTAGGATTATTAAATTTGTATACACCTATTTCCTACAGTTATGTTGTAAAATGTATTGTAATTGTTGCAAAGCACTGTAGATCTAGAAATCAGTCCCATGTAAACACCAATTAGATGTAGTTACATTCCAGATCTCTAGTTCAGTGTTGAAAAATAAATTATGTGAATTTGGAAAGATATGACTGTTAAATAATGCGATTGTAATATTAAAAGAAATATGTCTGTTAGTATTTAATATTGTTGGGTTTTTGCTTAATTGTTGTAAATATACCATTTTCCTCCTTTTGAATAAAAAGACATTATTTTGAAATCACCAGAGGTATGATAAAAAGGATTAAAAAGGCACGTGGTGCAAATGTACGTATAAATATAAATATATATTTTTATGCGTAATTTGCATCAACTATTCCAAATTATATATTTATATATTTATATTTCTTGTGATTTTGGAATATGTCAAATCCACTAATTAGGCATAATTTGCAATGATAGCGGCTAACGGTCTTTTTGTAAGATTGAAACCTTTTGGCAAGATTGAATGAAAAAGGAATGTTTATTATTGACTTAACCAAATCATTAAATTTAAAATAATAATAAAAAATAAAATAAAAATAATAACTACGTTGACTGCATGAACATAAAATATAAATATATACATATTATCCTCCCAAATTAGCGTAAAACGGTAAAAATATGCATTAAATGTTTGAATGATGTTCAATTACAGAATCATATGAAAATGTAATCCATATTGGGTTAACATATTTTTGGTGATCATTTTTAGCAATCAATATAATTAATTGTTATAAACAGGACCGCAATTCAATAAATAACAATTGTAACCAATGTTGATTGGAGAAAGTAAATATAATAGAATAATGATTACAATTCCTAAAATTAATTAGGATTAGTGTTGTATAAACCCAAAGTAGGAAATTTAAATTATAACCGCAATTAGATACAAGGTTAAGCTCCACTTGTGGAAGAAGTCTGCCTAGAACCGACTGGCAAATCCAACATCCACAGGTAGTCAACATAATGTGAGAGGTCTAATGTGTGAATGTAAATGTACTAAGGCACGAGGTTAAGATCAACTTGTGGAAGAAGTCTGCTCGGAACCAACCGGCAAATCCAACATCCACTAGTAGTCAACTTAATGTGAGAGGCCTGGCGCATGAATTTATATATATACACATATACACATTTAACAGTGAACCAATAAATAAATAAGAATAGTAATTGTTTGTTTAGGTACAACAAATAGACACTTTTGGACTGATAAACTATGAATACCCATTGTAAATAGTTTCCTTACGAAAATAAGACTATTATGGTCATAAATGGCAATAAACATGAGAGACAGAAGTAATTGGGTGTAAAAATGAGATTAGTGGATATTGATTGTGTTTAATTACTAAGTCTGATTAGGGAAGTAATCAAATAAATATCCTAGGTAAAAGAGGATATAGCCTTCCTTATTTATATTAATACATATAGAACTTATAACTAAAATGTAGTTGGACTTAGTAGGTTAATAATGTAAAATATTATTAGCCATATGAACCCATGATGATAATGAAGTGTGTGTGTGTGTATATATATAAGTCTATTGTGTACGAAAATAGGAAGGTTTACTACACCTTGTGAAGGTCTTAAGTGGTTGACTCTCTTCTTGTCAAATTTTGGTCTTAAGTTGTTAGGACTAGGATCCCTCCGAAGGTTTATTCCTTAGAGAGGAACCAAAGTCATAGGACCCACCCTGATTAGATTTGAAGTAAGTCTTTGGGTCCTCCTTCTTTTAAAGTGGTTATGCATAAGCAATAATGGAGTAGTGTAGTTCACGGGGGATGTCCACTTCTCTGGAAGCTTGTAAGGGCTCAACTAGGGACATGATAGGTATATAAAAGATATGTGGCCAATGCGTGCTCACCAACTATCTAAGGGAAGTCTTAAGCGATATAGGTGTCCTACCGTAATATCAGTTAAGTAGTAACATTCATAATACTACTTCGCATATTACAATTGAGAGCATAGATATTAAGAACGTTGATGTGTTATGATGGGGTCTGAAGGGGGCTAAGGTCCGCCTCAAGGTTATAAGAGATGATAAGAATCCAGCTTTAATAGGGCCATAAGTGACCAAGAATGCCCACCTCGGTCGGTCTTCACCCTAAAAACACTAATGAGTGATTGACTTGGATATCCACCCCACTGGTTAGATACTTGGTGTTTGTGTGAATTTGGTATGCTGCGAGACATACCTTGACATATGTAACCTGCTATACATGTGTAAACGTTCTATCTCCGTATTATACTTTGGGAATACTACCTTGGGAAGAGTAGTACAGTCGTGCGTAAACATTTAAAAGTTTAGGCTAGAATAACTAACTTTGGTAGGCATATATCTTGGGTTGAACCAAACGGGATACATCTGTGTATTATAAGCTGTGTTGTACATTTCTTGTTCACCAGAATCTTGTTGTTCTGACCCCCTCCTCATTACAACCACTTAGGTTTTCTAGAGAAGGTCAGGATCTCAATGGTGTTTAAGTTTGGCTTCCGTTTCTCGTTCTCTCTAATGCTCGACATCGGCAAAGTGACTTCTTCAAAAAAGGTAGGTGCTTGAGTTAATACTAGTTTATCCTATTTTGTTTATGCTGTGAGTTATGTTATCGTACTCTGATTATGCACATGCTCATTTATTGCTGGAACCAGATTTATACGCTCCTTGTTTGGATGTGTTTGAGTTTCGAATTTTGTCAAAATTTGGGCCTGGAAAAGTGTGGGATATTACACATTCATCCATTACACAAGAATATGGGTAAACTTATGACATTGTATACATATGTATGTATAAGCGTTTGTCACTAAATTCTTACACTGCAATAAATACTAATTAACCACATAATTAACAACCATTCACACATCATAAAAAGTTAACAAATATAATTGTCGAGTTCTCACCTTGGGGTTCCACTATGTTATCCTTTATTGTTAGGCTACTAGACCGGCTACAACTATTCTAAACTGACTGCTTGACGTTATCGATTTTTCGGCAATTATACATATATTTTATAATTGGAGAAGGATGATTCATACCATGGAAGATGTGGATTTTAAGGTGAGGAAGAAGGATAAATGGAAGAGAAGATTGGAATGAATGTTTTAGGGAAGAAGGACGGTGTATTTATACTTGAAATGAATGAATATGGTGATGACACCTCATACGACAAGTATACATCATGCATGGAATGGTGCATGCAACATTACAAGTGTCCTAACACTTGTTAACATAAGGAAAAGCTTAAGGAGAGAGTGACACATAATGGGATATGTGTAAGACATGCATGGGAAGGTGCATGCATTAAGACAAGTGTCCTAACACTAGTAAAAATAAGGAGGAAGGTACTTTAGGTAGCATTTCTCCCTTAAATGCTATTGAAAACTATATGCAACACTTAACCAAATGCTACCAATGGTGTTTATAAAATTTTATATTTTAACGAAATACTTCTCAACTATATTTTATAATTCTAAACAACTTCAAATTCAATTTATTTAATTTGTAAATTTATATAAATTAATCATTTAACTAGTCAAAAATCCCAAATCATTACATTCACCCCCTTAAAAGAATTTCGTTCTCGAAATTGCATAAGACCGTACTAACATAAGACGAGAATAACTAAAAGGACATAGATAAGGAAATGAGTTTACCAAAGCTTGGGCTAGACTAGAATGTCCACTCGACAGTCTCTTCCGTCTCCCAGGTACAATCCTTGGAGTCACCACTCCATTGTACTTTAACCACCTTAAAGTCTTATTCCTCAACTGCTTTTCATCTCGGGCAATGATCATTATGAGTTATCTTTTGACTACTAAACTTGGGGTAATTTCCATATCTTGTTGAGCAGCTTGTTCTATAATCTGGTCTGGGTCATGCACATACTTCCTAAGATTAGATATGTGGAACACATCATGCACACCAGACAACCACTTTAGTAACTGCACTTAATAAGCTAACGGTCTAATTCTCTCCAGAATTGGAAATGGTCTAGTATATTGTTGAGCTAACTTTCCTGTTTTCCTAAATATGATAACTCCTTTCATCAATGACGATACTTTCAAAAATACGGAATCTACAACTGCAAATTCCAAAGCTTTTCCTCTTTGATCAGCATAGCACTTCTATTGAACCTGGGCTGTTTTTAGCTTCCTCTTAACGAGATCCACTTTCTTCATCACTTCTCTGATCATATCTGTTCCAAGAACAAGTATATCTCCAAACTCAACCCAACATATTGGTGATTTGCATGGACAGCCATAGAGTGCTTGTAACACCCCGTGAATTCTATAACGTTAAGCTTCACAAATTAAAGCATAATTAATTATAAATGATGAAATAAAGGGAAATGGGATATGCCATTGCGATCGTCTCGAAATTTTGCTTGAGATAGAGTCCAAATTTGCATAAAACGGATATCGTATGAAGAAGATATGGACGAACGACGTTGGGCAGAAAAACCAGAAAATGGGTCAGAATGCACTGGCGCACTTGGGAAGTGCGCCAGAACAAAGTTGAACTGGCGCACTTGGGAAGTGGGCCAGTACATTTTTAGCCTGGCGCACCTTCCAAGTGCGCCCAGCTCAGAATGACCTGCTGGTCAGGTCCTGGCAGGCCTGGTCAGGGTCTGGTCGAATTCTGATGCTTGGCTGAGTCACTAGGGCTTACATGTCACCTTTTGATTGGCTCTTTGAACTTTGTATGGTCTAGATTCCTCCTATCTTCATCTGATGGCTCAAAACAATTTAAAATTCTATAAATACAACTCAAGTCTAACCCTAAATTCACACAAATAATAGAATACAAAAGCCGTCATGCTGCAGGAGAGGAACTAGGAATGGCCGTCAATTAGAAGGCCTAGAGACAAGCCAACGCTAAAGCCTAAGAGACGAATCAAATTAAAGTTTAATCAAAACAATCAACGCAATGTTAGTCTATCCAAAGGAGCGCATCTCAGTTTCAGAATTCAGAATCCAGAATTCAAGATTCTGCATTCGTTGTAAGCATAGTGACCTTTCTGAATATGAATAAAAACTGTGATGTGATTCGATGTAAATGAAAATAGAATCGTGTTGTTATAATCTTTGTGTATTGTAATGGTTCTATCATGACTTGTGTATTTATGTTTGTGTCATAAATTGATTTATGCAAGCCTATTGTACAATTGTATATGAAAAACAATGGCACTTGCAAGTTTGTGGCAAAAACTAGAAATTGATCCCTTTTTGTATATGTCGATGGCATGGACTATGTATATTCCCTTAGTCTAAATTAGAAATTATGTAAACATGTTATAGACCTTTTATGCCTACATGACCCAAAACCTATGATATCATTCTTATGTTTATTGGCAAGTATAATTAGATCTATGTTTGCAAGTATAATTGGATCTATGTTTCATAAACTATGCAAGTTCATGTTTATTTGCAAAATATAATTGGTTCTATGTCGAACATCGTTTGGGTTTCGTAAACTATGCAAGTTCATGTTGAAATAGGTTATATATGATTAGATGTAAAAATTGTACATTTTTGATGAATATATAACATGCTAGTTTTGTGGTCGATATTATGGCAAGTTAAACATGTTTAAACACAAGTTTGTATTTGCCTAAACTATACCATTTCATATGTCACCTACTTAGTCATATTTGATTTGAATGCAAGTTCACATGACTCATGTTATATGTTAGTTGAATCGCCAAATTGCAAGTTCATGCGCCACACACCTTTATGTATTACATGTTCTTGATTTCCCCTTTTCCTCACGTTTATAAAGCTGGGCTGAATTGTGACAAGACCAACACATATTATAACGTTGCGAACAAACGAGAGTAATTACGTTGGGTGTAAAATATGAAAATATATGTTGGCATGTTTGGCACATGCTAATGATTATGACACATAAGCGGTATGAACTGAAATACCCAAAAATAAAAGATATGACATTTACATATAGTTGAGAAGTAATAAAATATGTAAATTTAGAAAACACGATATGCTTAACCCGAGGTTGGATTGAGTTGTGATGTAAACCTGCCCGGACCTGTCGGCTATCCAGTAGTCACAACAATACCTATCCAATGTGGGCGGTTAAGAATTGAGCCCAATAAGGACCCGAGGTTAGACTGAACTACGGTGTAAACCTGCCCGGAACCGACCGGCACATCCAGTAACCGTAGCAATACCTGTTTAATGTGAGTGGTCTGGTGCTCCTAAGAGGCTAAGGACAGATGGTAGGGTTAAGTCAATTATAACACTTAACCAAATTCAACATGTTAACAAGAATTGATGGGTGGGGTTACGTAAATACAGACACTTAACCACTTAACATGTTTGACTAGAAAATCATGGTAATGAGGGACCCGTTTCAACAGTAACCCAAAGTTAGGTATCAACGGTACCCTGAAACTAGGCAGGGTGGGGCATGATTACTGGGCTGATTGTAAGCGGTCAAACGACGGCGGTGGGTGCACAGTGCAGGTCTAACGGGGTGCGGGCGTTCACACACTCCGGAGCAGACAACCAGGGCACTGGGGACACCAGTAGTATTACCAATGCCTTCTAGGATTTGTGTCGGGGCCGCCACCATGGGTCGTGATACACCCCATGGTGGGACCAGCATAGGTATCTAAAATTCTTGGGGGCCGTATGACACATGTTAATGAGAGTAGGAGCCGATCTTTAATAAGAATGGGGATCACTTCACCATCACCACGGGGTGCCAGTTAGAATATACTCAAGTAGGTGCAGAGATATAGTATGGGTGTGATAGTACATTCGACACTTCCTTAGCTTGTGACACTTTCCTATTTTTAGTTTACATCCATCGTACCCTTTTCTTATTCACATATTGAAGAGTTACTAGATTTACTCAGGCTTTATGTCTGAACCTATTTTCTTTTCGTCTTCTTTTCTTTCGTTTTCCCCCCATAGGGAGGAAACAACTCAACTCAGTCAGACTCTTTACAAGCACCAACAACGTAGATGTATGATTTCGATCTTTCTTGCTCGGATAATGGCTTTGGATATCACTATGGGGATTTTTGTCACTTTATTTATGTTTTCATTCTTTTTTAATAATCAAGGCAGTTATGAGGTTGTAATGTTGGAAGTATTTTGAGACAATTATGGAAATCTTTTGTTCGATACACGTATTGATGAAATAAAAATTTGTTTGGTTTCCGCTATTTAAAATATGTGTATTTATATCTATCTTGAGTTTATCTGTGACTTTTACTTATAAACCTCCACCAAAGTTAAGGCATTCCCTATGTGAGTGACCTTAATGGAGGTGGGGTGTTTCACTTGGTATCAGAGCATAGGTTTACCAGACAAGATAAAAATTTTTGAAAATGGTTTTCAAAAAGAAAGTTTAGAGAAGCATTTTTTTTTTAGAAAAAGTGTTATATTTGTAAAAAAGACAAAATCCCCCAAAGCCATGTGCCCTATCTATCATTTTATATTCTTCGTTTTGAATTTTTCCTCTCTGTTTTAGCATGTCTGGAGAGCTTAACCTTCTAGAAGGAGTGCCGATTCCCGGCTGGTTTAGGAGGTACTTAGAAGCAAGGGCCAATGGTGCGGGCCCAGCAGACAACCCTCCTCCAGTGGCCGCGGTTCCTCCTCCTCCTCCGCCTCCTCATGGAAATGCCTTCACAAAAACATGTAGAAACTTCAAAGCTATGGGTGGAAGAAACTTTTATGGGACATAATCTTTTGTTGGAGCAAGAAACTGGTTAAAGGAGACCGAGGATTTGTTTGTCATCTTTGGAGTGGATGACAGGCAAAAGATACAACTTGCGGTGTGGTTACTTAAGGATGAAGCTTCCAATTGGTGGGAAGTTACTAATGCTAAGAGGGCGGTGGAAACATGGGAAGACTTCAGGACAAGGTTTGAGATGAAATTCCTCTTCCAAGCCGAAAGAAGCCTGCAAATGGAAAAGTTTCTAACTCTGAAACAGGGAAGCATGACGATCAGGGAATATGTTAATCAGTTTAATCAGCTGGCCAGGTTTGGGATAAACTTAGTAAACACCCAACACAAGAAGGCACTCTGCTTCGTCAGGGTTTGAATGAGCCTCTACACAGCCTTGCCATGACCCATGTATCCGCGGGTGCGACTTATGAAAGCCTGGTGGACATGGCGTTGCTACACGAGGAAGACCACGGCAAGAAAGAAACTAAGGGGGAAGATAAGAAAGAAGGTCTACAAGCAAAGAAAACAGACTTCAATAAAGGAGGGAAGAATAATAAGCCCCGTGAGAAGAGAAGGTGAAATTTCTGTGGCATTATGGGCCATATATCAAAAGACTGCCAGAAAAGGAAGGCGAAGATGGGTGGTTGCTTCCATTGTGGAGAAACTGGACACCAAGCTAAGGACTGCCCAAAGAAGAAAGGGCAGGGACAGAAAGCCGGATCCACTTCAGGGGGTCAGGTTCATGCGCTAGTGGCACCTCAGCAGGAACGAGGTAGTAATATTTCTGTAGAAAGTGTAGTCTATCTTTATGATCATCCAGTTCGTACACTTTTTGACTCTGGCGCATCACACTCTTTTATTTCATCTGCCTTAGTAGAATCTCTGCATCTAGACACTAGTATGGTAGAAGATCCCTTAGTAGTTTCAAATCCAATTGGGGGCTCCGCTTACTTGTTAGTGGTTTGTTTGGGTTTGAAAATCTTTAGTTTCAGCGTTAAGTTTAGTTGTAGTTCCTTTGTTTTGGGCTTCTCGGGATATGGTTTGATCTTAGGCATGGACGGGTTATCCAGTAATAGTGCCATTCTTGACTGTGAGAAAAGAGTAGTTAGACTCCTGACTCGGCTTGGTAATACTCTAGAAATTTCTTGTAATCCTTTGAATGCTGTTATGCTTAGTTATCTAGAGTCGCTTGATGCTTCTGATGAAAATTTGCAATCAGTTAGAGTAGTCCGGGAATATCCGGATGTCTTTGAGGAAGTGAAAGGCTTACCTCCGAGGCGGGAAATAGAACTTCCGCATATATCTTGTGGATAACGCAAAGCCTGTAGCTTTACCTGTCAGACACATGGCTCCAATGGAGAGAAACGAGTTCAGTAAGCAGGTTAAAGAACTCCTCGAAAAGGGGTTCATTAGATGGAGCATTTCGGAATGGGGTGCTCCAGTTGTGTTCGCAACCAAAGCAGACGGTTTGATTCGCCTTTGCGTCAACTATAGGGAGCTAAACAAATTGACCAAGAAAAATAGTCACCCTCTTCCCCGAATCGACGATTTGTTTGATCAGCTTGTAGGTGCGACGGTCTTCTCCCAACTTGATCTGGCAACTGGGTTCCATCAGCTAAGAGTAGCTGAAGACAACATTGATAAGACAGCGTTCAGAACCCCAGACAGTTTCTTCAAGCGGCTTGTCATGCCTTTCGGCTTGACAAATGCACCTGCTTATTTCGTAGACCTAATCAGCAGGGTGTTCAGAAAATTCCTCAACAAATTTGTGGTTGTCTTCATAGATGATATCTTAATCTTCTCAAAGAGTGAGGAAGAACATGCTCAGCATCTGAAAGAAATCATGGATACTCTCCGTTCACATCAACTAAAAGCCAAATTCTCCAAGTGTCACTTCTAGAGAAAAGAAGTAAGGTTTCTTGGGCATATAATGTCCAAAGAAGGGTTGGCTGTGGACTCCGCGAAAGTGGTGGAAGGCAAGATTGGAAGACACCAAGAAATGCAACCGAAGTTCGAAGCTTTCTTGGGCTAGCCGGTTTTTACCGAAAGTTTATTAGGGATTTTGCGAAAATCTCAGCCCCACTCACGAGGCTAACAAAGAAGACTCTGGCGTTCACTTGGGATTTGGACTGCGAGTTTGCTTTCCAACGATTAAAAAGGGCTCTTACAACAGCCCCAGTTCTAACTCTGCCTGACGGAAGCAAAATGTTCACAGTATACACGGATGCATGTGGAACGGGACTAGGCGCTGTTCTAATTCCAGAAGGAAGGGTAGTAGCTTATGGCGGAAGACAATTGAAAGTTCATGAAAAGAACTACCTAACTCACGATCTTGACTTAGCCGCCATCGTCTTTGCACTTAAGTCTTGGCGCCATTATCTCCTAGGTGAGAAGTTTGAATTATACACTGACCATAAATCATTGAAATATCTCTTCTCCTAGAAGGATCTTAACTTAAGGCAGCAAAGATGGATGGAGTTTCTTGCCTCTTATGATTTTGAAATTTCCTATACTCCCGGAAAAGGCAACATGGTAGCAGACGCGTTGAGCCGAAAGAAACTGACCCTAATCCCTGTCTTTGTGGAAAGGCAAAGCTTGGAGTATATAGCCAGTTTCAACTTTTGTCCCTCCTCGGATTTTGTACCGGGTTTGTTAGCATCTCTCGAAGTACGCCCTACTCTCTTGGACTCAATAGGGGCTGCACAACGTGAAGACCCTTAGCTTGTTGATGTGTTTGATAAACTTATTAGGGGTGAGACTTCTAGTCACCTAAGTAGGTACGCCATCAATGATAAGGGTTGGCTGAGGCGAGATGGAATATTATGCGTCCCACAAGCAAGGGAGTCGACAAAGAAGGTTCTCGAAGAAGCGCATCATTCCAAGATGGCTATACCCCCTGGCGGTGATAAGATGTACAAGGATATAAAAAGGACTTTCTTTTGGAGCGGCATGAAGCAAGACGTGGCAAATTTCGTTTCTAAGTGCTTGACCTGCCAACGGGTCAAGGCGGAACAAAAGAAGCCTGGAGGACTACTTCACCCTTTAAAGGTCCCACAGAGGAAGTGGGATAGTATTTCAATGGACTTCATTGATGGACTGCCTAGGTCGAGATGTGGCAACACTAGCATTTGGGTAATAGTGGATAGGCTTACTAAAAGCGCCCACTTTATACCTATCAAGATTAGAAGGACTGCCTCATCTCTAGCATCTCTTTATCTCAAGGAAATAGTTCGACTCCATGGGATACCCTCCAGCATTGTTAGTGACCGAGACCCTATTTTCACAGGTGAGTTTTGGCGGAGTCTGCAAGAAGCTGTAGGCACACAGCTATGTTTGAGCACGGCCTATCACCCCCAAACAGATGGCCAGACGGAAAGGGTGAATAGAGTTTTAGAGGATCTTTTAAGACTTTGCGTTCTTGACTTTGGAGGGACGTGGGAGGATCACCTTCCTTTAGTGGAATTTTCCTACAACAACAGCTACCATGCTACCATCGGCATGGCACCCTTCGAAGCCTTGTATGGAAGACCGTGCAAATCACAAACTTGTTGGTGGGAGTCTACAGATAAGCTTGTACTTGGGCCAGACATGATTTGAGAAACTTCAGAGAAAGTGGACTTGATGCGTAGAAGAATGAAGACAGCCTAAGACAGACAGAAATCCTACGCTGACAAAAGAAGAACCGACCGTGAGTTTGAGGTTGGGGACAGGGTTTTCCTTAAGGTATCCCCTTTAAGGAACGTCGTTTGCTTTGGATCCGCAGGAAAGCTAGCACAAAGATTTGTAGGACCGTTCCCTATCATCGAGAAGATTGGGAAAATGTCTTATAGAGTAGATCTGCCTGAAAGATTGGCTGGAATTCACAACATCTTTCACATTTCTCATCTCCGGAAATGTCTACATGAATAAGAAGAAGTGGTGGAGCCAAGCATTCTTGAAGAAGCCGAAGTGGAACGTGAAGCAACTATGAGGAGAGTTCCAACTCGAATCGTAGGAACTGAAATCAAAAAGCTACGCAACCGCGAAATGAAGCTCGTTAAGGTTCAGTGGAGCGACACCGAGGAAGACGCGACTTGGGAAACTGAGGACAAAATACGCGCTTCCTACCCTCTTCTTTTTTAGGGTACATCTTTGACCTATCTTTTTTCTTAAGTTGTGCTTGTATCTATCTTTTTAGGTATATCTCCTCGATATTATCTTTATCCTTAGGTAGAAACCCCTTTGGATGTAAACATGTATTTGAAACATGTTATGGTTGATGGCTGCAAGTGGTTGCTAGTGGTTTGCTCGTGGATGCATATACACACACAACCTAGGTCTTAGATCGGCTCAATCACTTCATACTGCATATGCATATATGTATTCTTATTTGTATGTGGTTGAAAACTTGATATGCTGCCATATGGTTGTCGCATTTGTATGAATAGTTGTGCACTCATGTAGAATTATGAGTAGGAAAAAAAATTGCATACATAATGTAACACCCCGTATTTCTATTAATAACAATGTTCACAAATTAAAGAATAACTAATCTCAGACGTGAGAATTGTGGGAAACAGGTTGCGCCATTGTGTTCGTCTCGGAATTCTGGTTGAAATAGAGTCCGAGTTTGCGTGATTTGGACTTCGTATGAAGGAGATATGGCCATCGGAAGTTTCAGAAAATTCAAAACAGATTTCATAAAATTTAAAATTCAAAATTCGAAGTCAAACAGGCTAGGGGAAATTTCCCGCCCAACACCCCAGGTCGACTGGGGAGTCGACTGGGCAGTCTACACCCCCCCAGGTCGACTGGGGAGTCGACCTGGGTGTCGACCTGGTCCAGTCGGCTAGGGTTTGACTGAGCCCAATCTTGAGCTGCTGATGTGTCTTTAGGGCTGAGTTGGCAAATTAAACAGTTCGGGTTAGTTCTGAGTTGATCTGACGGTCTAAATAAATCCTAAACTCTATAAATACCTAGGTAGTCTCTCACTCTAATTCACATGAAAAATAGAATAGCCACCGTCATACCGCCGCCATGGAACTCAGTGTAGCCGCCGCCAACTAAGAAGGAAGAAAGCTAATCAAAACCCTAATTCTACTCAACTCTAAAGCAAATCAAGACTCTCTTTCTTCTCTAATTGTGAGTATGATGATTTAAACAAGATTTTTGCAAACTAATTAGATAAAGTTGTGATATGGATCGTAAGAAAATGATGTGAATTGTCATATATGTGGTTGTAAACCTTATGTTATCATGTATGTTGTAAATCCTATGTTATGTGGTGATGATATCCTATATGTTGTAAATCATGCTATGATGATATTAGTTGTAATTTTCTATGCTAAGTTGTGATAAATCATACATGTTATAAAGTCATAATGTTATTATCTATGCTAATTAGTTCATGTTAATCAAATCATAATGTTTGCGTTATGTTGATCTATATGACAAATCATGTATGCAAGTTTAGATTGATTAGTAAAGATTATGAACATATGCCATGACATTTATTTAGACCAAGAATTATGACATCTAGAATTATGCTATGACATATGTGAATTCTATGTGTTAGATGCTAGTTCACACCATCATTATGTCGCATAAACCACATATGCAAGTCCATACATGAATTTGGATTATGATCATATTATGTGAATTGTGACATTTTACCAAACAAGTTGACACCTTTAGATCCATGACATGTGTAGTTTCATGCAAGTTTCACCCCTATTATGATTAGGTCTATTTTATTAGTCTATATGTTGTGATAATTTATCTTTGTGCTATGAGTTAGACTATTCGAGTCTAACGTATATTCTGCGTTGAATAAACGAACGTATAACGTGGGGTAGGGGTAATATTAAGGATTTAATATTAAGAAATTGGGGTGCAATTGATATGATTTTGCATACCATAAGTGGATGGCCATAACTGAGTCAATTATGGACATCATTAAAATTGGAATTAATTAATGATTTGAATAGGGACACATTTATAACTGGGGTAAAAGATTATAAGTGATAATCAATGCTTAGGACACGAGGTTGGACTCGTTTGTGACGTAAACCTGCCCGGAACCGACCGGCAAATCCAGTAGTCATAAATGTCATCCCAATGTGAGAGGTCCTAGGCCCAAACTAAAGCATAACAGTTGTAAAGACACGAGGTTAGACTCTTTTATGGTGTAAGACTGCCCGGACCTGCCCAACAAATCCAGCTACCATAAATGCCAGTCTAATGTAGGAGGTCTTTATGAGGTTATGGCCTGAATGAATTAAGAAATACTTAACCAGATAAACATGTAAGGTGGGACATGGGGGTTAAGTAGGTGCCTTGGGTGGCATGAGTAATCTAGTGAGTGCCTTTAGTGGCATTTGAAATACGATTAGTAAGACTTAACCAAACACACATGTAAATGAACATGACTAAGAGGGTTAAGTGGGATGTACTAGTGGGGACAAGCTTAGGTGGATAGCTTGTGGGGGCCCATTTCAACCAGTAAACCAAACGTATCTTTGTGGGCTCGACCCAAGTCGAGGACGGGACACGCATACTGGGTTTGACTATAAGAGGCCAAACGGGGTAGCGGTGGCAGCGCAAGTCCAACAGGTTTCATATGCGTGTGTGGACCCGGGCTGGTAGGTAAGACGTTGTTGCATCGTGTAGGTATAAGCCATGCATTCTCAAGTTGTATCGGGTTGCCACTTTAGGGGAGTGATACACCCCACTGTGGGGCCAGCACGTGTATCTACGAGTAGGGAGCCGATCGAATGTGGGTAGTGGGGTACACCTAGTGGAGATAGGGGCAGGCGACACCTATGTAGTCAGCTTGGGGTACGCAAGGCTATTTATATAATTTCTAAGTGAAGCAAGTGGGATCAACCTTTAGGGTGACTAGTGTGGTGCAGTGTAGTAATTTTTCGTTAGTAATTAGGTGTGCCTTTAACGTTATCTTTATCTGCTCTTCCATACCCAATAGTTCATAGACATTTCCTTGTTTTCCATCTTATGCCTCGGTCTAATTAATTTTATAATAGTATTGTTAAAATTATCATACTCGCCAGACTTTATGTCTGACCCCCTCCGTTTCTATCTTTTTCCCCCACCAGGTCCTCAGGGTGGGCCCAGCTCTATCGGAGTTTGATTGGATTGCTTTATCTCTCTTTTGGAAAGTTTGGACCGCTGAAGTAAAGTCCAGCTTGTTATCTTCTTTAATGGCTATTTATGTAATGGGATTTTGTATTTTGTTTTATCAGGATGGATATTGTACTTGACTCTGATTTATGGTGTTTATGATGTAACAAACATGTTTAACTTCCGCTGTAATGAAATAAAGTTTTAGATTTTCAAGTACTACTTATTATCTGTCTTGTTGTAATTTTTCTGTTCTATATTCACTTAAAACCTCCATGGAAGTTAATGCATTCTCTTTGTGAGTTACATTAATGGACGTGGGGTGTTACACATAATGGATTCATGACACTTACATGATTCACATTAAGAAGGTCAACTGAATCAGTAGGCCCCCTGATTTCTGCATTAGATAAGGACATGTACACACACTATGCATATGATCATGAAGCATTAGAAGTCTGTAAAGGACAGTGGATGCCTGTGTTTTTTGGTTGATTAGATGGACTGTTGGATGGTAGGATATACATTCTTCCTAACTTGAAGATTTCGGGGACGAAATCCTTTTAAGGGGGGAGAATGTAACACCCCGTGAATTCTATAACGTTAAGCTTCACAAATTAAAGTATAATTAATTATAAATTATGAAATCAAGGGAAATGGGTTACGCCATTGCGTTCATCTCGAAATTCTGCTTGAGATAGAGTCCAAGGTTGCGTAAAACGGATATCGTATGAAGAAGATATGGACGAACGAAGTTGGGCAGAAAAACCAGAAAACGGGTCAGAATGCACTGGCGCACTTGGGAAGTGTGCCAGAAAAAAGTTGAACTGGCGCACTTGGGAGGTGCGCCAGTACATTTTTAGCCTGGCGCACCTTCCAAGTGCGCCCAGCTCAGAATGACCTGCTGGTCAGGTCTTGGCTGGCCTGGTCAGGGTCCGGTCGAATTCTGATGCTTGGCTAAGTCACTAGGGCTTACGTGTCACCTTTTGATTGGCTCTTTGAACTTTGTATGGTCTAGATTCCTCCTATCTTCATCTAACGGCTCAAAACAATTTAAAATTCTACAAATACAACTCAAGTCTAACCCTAAATCCACACAAATAATAGAATACAAAAGCCATCATGCTGCAGGAGAGGAACTAGGAATGGCCGTCAATTAGAAAGCCTAGAGACAAGCCAACGCTAAAGACTAAGAGACGAATCAAATTAAATTTTAATCAAAACAATCAACGAAACTTTAGTCTAACCAAAGGAGCGCATCTCATTTTCAGAATACAGAATTCAGAATTCAAGATTCTACATTCGTTGTAAGTATATTGACCTTTCAGAATATGAATAAAAACTGTGATGTGATTCGATGTAAATAAAATAGAATCGTGTTGTTATAATCTTTGTGTATTGTAATGGTTCTATCATGACTTGTGTATTGATGTTTGTGGCATAAATTGACTTATGCAAGCCTATTGAACAATTGTATATGAAAAACAATGGCACTTGCAAGTTTGTGGCAAAAACTAGAAATTGATCCCTTTTTGTATATGTCGATGGCATGGACTATGTATATTCCCTTAGTCAAAATTAGAATTTATGTAAACACATTATAGACCTTTTATGCCTACATGACCCAAAACCTATGATATCATTCTTATGTTTACTGGCAAGTATAATTAGATCTATGTTTGCAAGTATAATTGGATCTATGTTTCATAAACTATGCAAGTTCATGTTTATTTGCAAAATATAATTGGTTCTATGTCAAGCATCGTTTGGGTTTCGTAAACTATGCAAGTTCATGTTGAAATAGGCTATATGATTAGATGTAAAAATTGTACATTTTTGATGAATATATAACATGCTAGTTTTGTGGTCGATATTATGCCAAGTTAAACATGTTTGAATACAAGTTTGTATTTGCCTAAACTATGCCATTTCATATGTCACCTACTTAGTCATACTTTGATTTGAATGCAAATTCACATGACTCATGTTATATGTTAGTTGAATCGCCAAATTGCAAGTTCATGTGCCACACACCTTTATGTATTACATGTTCTTGAATTCCCTTTTTCCTCACGTTTATAAAGTTGGGCTGAATTGTGACAAGCCCAACACATATTATAACGTTGCGAACAAACGGGGGTAATAACTTTGGGTGTAAAATATGAAAAATATATGTTGGCATGTTTGGCTCATGCCAATGATTATGACACATAAGCGGTATGAACTAAATACCCAAAAATAAAAGATATGACATTTACATATCGTTAAGAAGTAATAAAATATGTAAATTTAGAAAACACGATATGCTTAACCCGAGGTTGGATTGAGTTGTGATGTAAACCTGCCCGGACCCACCCGGCTGTCCAGTAGTCACAACAATACCTATCCAATGTGGGCGGTTAAGCATTGAGCCCAATAAGGACCCGAGGTTAGACTGAGCTAAGGTGTAAACCTGCCCGGAACCGACCGGCACATCCAGTAACCGTAGCAATACCTGTCTAATGTGAGTGGTCTGGTGCTCCTAAGAGGCTAAGGACAGATGGTAGGGTTAAGTCAATTATAACACTTAACCAAATTCAACATGTTAACAAGAATTGATGGGTGGGGTTAGATAAATACAGACACTTAACCACTTAACATGTTTGACTAGAAAATCCTGGTAACGAGGGACCCGTTTCAGCAGTAACCCAAAGTTAGGTATCAACGGTACCCTGAAACTAAGCAGGGTGGGGCACGATTAGTGGGCTGATTGTAAGCGGTCAAATGACGGCGGTGGGTGCACAGTGTAGGTCTAACAGGGTGCGGGTGTGCACACACTCCGAAGCAGACAACCGGGGCACTGGGGACACCAGTAGTATAACCTATGCCTTCTAGGATTTGTGTCGGGGCCGCCACCATGGGTCTTGATACACCCCATGGTGGGACTAGCATAAGTATCTACAATTCTTGGGGGTCGTATGACACATGTTAACGCGAGTAGGAGCCGATCTTTAATAAGAATGGGGATCACTTCACCCTCACCATGTGGTGCCAGTTAGAATAAACTCAAGTAGGTGAAGAGATATAGTATGGGTGTGATAGTACATTCGACACTTCCTTAGCTTGTGACACTTTCCTATTTTTAGTTTACATCCATCATACCCTTTTCTTATTCACATATTGAAGAGTTACTAGAATTACTTAGGCTTTATGTCTGACCCTATTTTCTTTTCGTCCCCCCCCCCCAAGGTCCACAGGTAGGAAACAACTCAACTCAGTCAGACTCTTTACAAGCACCAAGAACGTAGATGTATGATTTGGATCTTTCTTGCTTGGATAATGGCTTTGGATATCACTATGTGGATTTTTGTCACTTTATTTATGTTTTCATGCTTCTTTTATAATCAAGGTAGTTATGAGGTTGTAATGTTGGAAGTATTTTGAGACAATTATGGAAACCTTTTGTTTGATACACGTATTGATGAAATAAAAGTTTGTTTGGTTTCCATTGTTTAAAATATGTGTATTTATATCTGTCTTGAGTTTATCTATGGCTTTTACTTATAAACCTCCACCAAAGTTAAGGCATTCCCTTAGTGAGTGACCTTAATGGAGGTGGGGAGTTCCAGCGCTTCAAACGGTGCCATATTAATACTAGCTTGATAACTATTTTTATAAGAAAATTCAACCAATGGCAGATGATTTTCCCACGAGCCTCCGAAATCGAGAACACATGCTCGTAGAAAGTCTTCCAAAATCCTGTTAACTTTTTCTGTTTGTCCATCCGATTGTGGATGATAGGCAGTGCTAAAGTTTAACTTCATTCCAAAGCATCTTGAAAAGCTTCCCAAAAGCGACTGATCAAAATTGGGTAACGATCACTAACGTTGCTACTTGGAATTCCACGTATCTAAACAATTTCCTTGATATATAACTCTGCTAAACTAGCAACAGTCCTGGTGGGTTTTACGAGAATAAATGGGCACTTTTATGTAGGTGATTCACAATAACCCATATTCCTTCATTCCCTTTACGAGTGTGAGGTAATCCATCAATGAAGTCCACTGAATATTGATCCCATTTCCATTGTGGAAATAAAAAAGGTTGAATTAATCCCACTGTCATCTGTTGATCGCTTTTTATTTGTTGACATGTGGCACAACAGTTGACATAAATAGATATATCTCTATTCATTTTTCTCCACCAAAATGTATGCTTAACATCTTGATACATTTTATTAATTCTAAGGTAGATGCTAAATCTGGATTTATGGCATTTGTCCTATACTTCTTTCTTAAGCTCTTTTATGTTTTGGGCACAATTTCTTCCTTTCAATCTCATAATACCGTTTTCATCAATTTCAAAACTTGAATTATTACCTTGTTTTATATTCTCAGCTATTCTTTGTAAAAACCTATCTTCTTCTTGCTTACTAGCAATCTTCTCCATAAGAGTTGGGGCAATAACCAGGTAAGCAACGACGACGTATTTTGTATTTAAAGTGTCGACTACAAAGTTGCCTTTCCCAGCGGTATATTGAATATCCAAATTATATGATGCTAAATATTCCAACCAACGTTCCTGTCTTAAATTCAAATCTTTTTTTAGTGAATAAATGCTTTAGAGGCTTATGGTCAGTGTATAATTCAAACTTTTCTCCTAATAGATAGTGCCTCCAAATTTTCAAAGAAAATGTTATAGTTAGTAGTTCTAGGTCATGGGTAAGATAAATTCCCTTCATGCGGTTTCAATTGCCTGCTTGCGTATGCAATTACTCTGCTCCTTGCCTTAAAACTGCACCAAGTCCTTCCTTGCACACATCTGTATAAACTAATAGCCCTTTATTTTCATTTATAATAGCTAGAATTGGAGCAAATGTCAGTCTTTTCTTCAGCTTCTAAAAGGCTTCTTTACATTTTGGGGACTACACAAACTTGGCATTCTTCATGGTTATCTTTGTAAGTGGAGAAGCTATTCTTGAAAAATCTTGAAAAAATCTTCTGTAATAGCTGGGCAATCCTAGAAAACTCCAAACTTCTTTTGGTGTCTTTGGTTGCTTACAATCCAAAATGTAAGAGATTTTTCCTATGTTTACTGAAATTCCTTTCTTAAATACGATATGACCAAGGAATTTTACTTCTTTTTCCCAAAAGTGACATTTCGAGAGCTTTGCTTTGAGCACATTCTTTCTCAATATTTCCAAAGCAATTCTTAGATGTTACGCATGCTCTTCCTTAGTTTTGGAGTAGATGATAATATCGTCGATGAAAACCTATACGAACTTATTCAATACTTCTCGAAAAAATCTAGTTATCAGGTCAACGAAGTAGGCGGGGGCATTAGTCAAACTGAACGACATTACTAACCAGTCGTAAAAGGTATCGGGTCCCCCAAAGGAAGTTAGATGGATCCAATCCTCTGTGCTTCTAAGCTAATGAAAACTGGTAGCGAGGTCCATTTTCGAGAAAAATCGAGCACCGTTTAATCGATCAAATAGGATGTCCATAAAGGAAAAGGGTGTTTATTCTTAAGAGTCTTCTTATTAAGATAGATAATCGACCCACAATCTTAAGGAACCATCAAACTTGGCTACGAATACCACGGCTGACCCTTAACTTGAATGGTTGGGTCGGATAAATCTTTTTTCCAATGGTTCTTGGACTTGTTTATTTAGCTCTTCTCTTTCTCTTAAGGCCATTTTTCGGCTAGGACGGACAATGGGTCAGGCATTAGGTACTAGGTCAATCCTAAATTCGATTTAATAATGTGAAGGAAGACTCTTAACTTCTCCTAGTATGTCGAGAAATTCCCTAACAATGGGGATAATATTTATGTCGATATTAGGGTAACCCAAGGTATGCATTAGATTATCTCTTTTTAGGCTAGAATCTTCACATGATATTTAAATAAAATTCTCGAGATTTGTTTTTCCCATATTTTCCTATTTGCACAATCTAGATGGGCTTCATATTTATTTAACTAATCCATTCCGAGTAGAATTCCAAATTCATTGAAATACAGTACAATAAGATTAGTAGGGAATTGATAAAGAGAATAGGAAATAAGGACCTTTCTATAATAAGGACAGAGATTCATGGAACCACCGACTGGATTAGTTACGCAAATGGGTTGGTCAATAAATTCACGTTCAAGTTATAACACTTCTATGGTTTCCTTTGAAATAAAACTGTGTTAAGCACGGGTGTCGAATAATACTCTAACCAGTTTATCACAAACGAAAATGTTTTCTCTAATTCTCCTTTCCTTTCTATATCTAGTGAGGTTGAAGGTCCATCTTCTACTGTATAGACTCTTGCCATATGCATTTCCTTCTCTTGATCCTTCTCCCTCGGCTTCTTTGGCTTCTTGAAATTACGTTTCAAATGACCCTTTACCTAATAGTAGCAGCAAGTAATTTTCATCATGTGATTTTACTGAGTTCCTTTTTTTGGTTTCTTTGGCTCTGACTTCTTTCCTTTAGAATTCCTCTTTTTATGTTTATCATTATTATTATTATTGCTTTCCTTCTCTTCAAGTACCTTCTGCTTGTTAATGGTGGCATACTTATATCCCATATTTACTAAGTCCATGAATAATTGCTTGATGTGTGCAGTCATACACTCGTGATACTTTGGATTCATCCCCTTAATAATTCTCTAAACAAATCGGATGATTTGACCCGTAACTTCCTTGTAAAGGAAAATAGAGGAAGTTACGGGTCCTTACAAATTCTTTCATTCTTCTTCAATGGAGGTATTTATTAGTTCAAGTCTAAGGAGTGAAATCTCATTGAATTTATTTAGGTATTCCTCAAACGACATATTACCTTGCTTAAGATTCATAAACTCTTCGTATATTCAAGAAATTCCTGCTGACGGCATGTAACATTCTTTGAAAACTTCGTCGTAATCCTTCCATGAATAGTCATCTTCTAATTTCCCTTGGATGATAATCTCCCACCATGTAGCAGCTCCATCCAGTAGTTGTCATGTGGCCAGCAGTGTCTTATGGTTATCTTCCAAATCAAGTCCTTTGAAAATCTTCTCGCATGATTTAATCCAGACTTGAGCTTCCATAACATTGTTGGATCCCTTAAATGGTTTCCCACCCAGATTCGCGTAATTCTTATTCAGATCAGGAAGGCTAGTTTGAGTAGCAGATCTAATTGTCGTCTCACTAATTGCCATAGCATCACGACCGTTGGTGGTGGTACTGCTTCCTCCCCTACATCTGCCTGTACTGATCATTTCCTACTATCTGAAAATAATATGAAAATGCTATTAGACATGCAGACGAATTATCTAAGGAGTATGAAATAGTTTGAACTCTTTTTATTTCATTGTATTCTACTCATCCTATGGTATTGCTAACCCCATCCCTAATGAGCTATCTAATAATTTATACCCCCAAAGCTTTGGATAAACCAACGCTCTGATACCAACTATAACAATTTGGTCATTTTCAACCATAGGGTAGCAGCTTCTCTCCACCGTGGCATTACAATGGTACCCAACACCTTTTTTTACGGCCAGCCTCTCGACTATTGCAGCTCATGCCTAAACAACACCTCTTGGGACGTGTAGAGGTAAGAGTCTCCCACTTGCCACCAAACCAAGAGCGAGAACCCCATATCACACTGGCTCATGCCAAACAAGGACTGGTGTGAGAACTCATTATATCTGTTTGTGCATAGAAATTCAAAATGACTTTTTTTTAAAATGAAACTAACATAAGGTCTCGTGACACACACACAATGCAAATGCACACGTGGGCGAGGCTTCTCCTTATGATAGTAAATAATACTTTAATACCCAAAAACTATTTTGATATTATTATTAGTCCATAGTGAAAAAAACAATTTCGAAAGTAAATGTATCAATCTTAGCCAGCATAGGTACCATATACTATACTGACATAATAGCAAACAACTAAAATGGTATGGGCTTATAGTGGAGATTGGGTATCCAACAATGACCAGGCGAAGGAACTTCCTTACCAAACCGAATTTTGAGCACTCTAGAGGGATTTCTGAGGATCAACAGTGATGCTCCTCATCCTAACACTAGGCCGTGTTGCCTCTGTAACTAGGTAACTTAGATTACGCCTGAGTATGTCATCTCCCGGTCGTTACCGACCTTTCCGAGAGCTCGCCAATAACAACCACAAAAATGGATGTTTTCCATATAGGTTAATACCTGGGCTCCAAACCATGGTACACCTTTTATTTAGAAGGAGACAACATACCCATAACACTACTGCATTTCTTCCTGTTTTGGCCATTTACCAGGGTGTGAGGCTTGCCAAGGTCATGATATACACAAAGCTACGCTTAAATAAGCCATGTTTTGATCATCCATAGCTCATTACATAATTTAAGCATGCCTTATTGTCCATTCACAATGCATCACTGATTTTTATCAATATATAATCTTTAAGTTCATACATCTTAGAGAAGGGTGTTAAGCTAAGAGAATAAATTCTCCGCCACCAAGAAGATATATATATTAGTTAAGATCAGTGCTACCAGCCAATCACAATGTCAGATACACAATCCATAATGGTTCGTCCTGAGTCTGAACGAAGCCAAAATCCGGAATTCCTCAAAATACATCTGGACTACTTGCCACTTAAATGGTATAAAATCCATCTGCGAATGCGAGCCAACCACTCCAGACATTTAGCAAGTTTCCCTTACGATGTGAAGAGTCTCAGTCTTGAATATCATATTTAATGTCATCAATTGCTTCATAATGTCGTATTATTATCGAAAATGTTTTCTAGATCTAGTTCTTATCCCAGTCTTCCCGAACAATAAGCGCATTCTTAAAACCATGTGGATATATAGGACCAAATCTAGTCTCAACCCATACTCCATGTTTGGAAACTAAAATAATCATTCAAAACACTTTATTACTTGTTAAAAATCATTTACTAAGGTTTGGAAAAAAATTATAAAGCTAAATCCCTTTAGAACTCAATATTGAACAAACGCGTTATAAAAAGTGTTACAAAATACCAATATTGGCTAGTTTAGGAAAAATGGCCTTTATATTACCCAAAATTTCATGATTTCAACATAAATCACTTTTAAATAATTAGTTATGATTTTACAGAAAAAATCATATTTTTTAATAATTTATAGTAGTTATTTATCATTATGGTCATCTAACTGCACTTACATCGATCTTTTCGAAAATGGTTTTAAACATAACTTGAAAATTGTAAGTCAAAATTGAAAACTGCTTTCTCTTATTTGAAAGCCATTGTTAATAGGAAACTAACGTTTTTCATTTTGTGGAAATCTGGTTTTATTTGCAAAAGTTATTAGCATTTAAAGTTTGCGACAAAATACGTGAACCGTTGTTGCGCGATAAGCTCTCTTTTGATTGTAATATAAATTCATATAAAAAATTATTTTGAATTGCTTCAAAATAATTTAGAAAACCATGTTATACTTATACAAACTATTTTAAACTATTAAAACCCATTTTTTAAACCATTTCCAAACTATATTTCAACTTTCAAATCTTACATTTAAATGAATAAAATATTCTTTTACAAACCGACTTAGTCCAAGACTTATCTGATACCCATATAAATCCACATAGGAGTGTGTAACAAGTGTAATACACATGCTATCACTAATAACAACCACGTAGCATCCATTTATCCATCATACGAGCATATATGGGTACATATAACACTGTATACATGTGTACGTATAAGTGTTTGTCACTAAACGCTTCCACTACAATTATTACTAACTAACCATATAATTAACAACCATTCACACAACATAAAAGGTGAACAAATATAATTTTCGAGTTCTCACCTTGGGTTCACTATGCTATCCTTTAGTGTTATGTTGCTAGACCGACTACAACTATTCTGAACTGACTGTTTGACGTTACCGATTTTTCAGCAATTATACATATATTTTATAAATGAAGGAGGAATATTCATTCCATGGAAGCCATGGATTTTAAGGTGAGGAAGGAGAAGAAATGGAAGTGAGGATTGGAGTGATTGTTTAAGGGAAGAAGGGTGGTGTATTTATACTTGAAATAAATGAATATGGTGATGACACCTTAAATGATAATTGTACGTCATACATGTAGTGGTGCATGCAATATTACACGTGTCCTAACACTTGTTAACATAAGGGAAAAGCTTAAGGAGAGAGTGACACGTAATGGGACATGTGTAAGCCATGCATGAAAAGGTGCGTGCATTAAGACAAGTGTCCTAACACTTGTAAAATGAAGGAGGAAGGTACTTTAGGTAGCATTTCTTCCTCAAATGCTATTGAAAACTATATGCAATAGTTAACCAAATGCTACCAAAGGTGTTAAAAAATTATATATTTTAACAAAATACTTATCAACTATATTTCATTATTCTAAACAACTTCAGATTCAATTTATTTAATTTATATATTAATATAAACTAATCATTTAACTTGTCAAAAATCCCAGATCGTTACATAATTATTTCAAAATTTTAAATCTTGTATATAAACAACTTTAAGTATGTTATGGTTTGGTTCGATTGATTGAATATATTGATATATATTGAACATGTATTGAATTGGCTTGGTGTGATCTGAAATGTTGTTTATAATTATTTGATTTATAATAGTTAGAATATTATAGTTATTTAGTTTGGACGTTATAATATTTAGTTAGAAGAATATTTTTAGATGTTAGAATTATGCCTTCATTTTATGGGGATTATTGTAGTTTAGTAAGAGCTATAGTTTTTGTAGATGACAAAGGGAGATAATTATAAAATAGGTCTTAGATTAACGGGAAGTTAGTAGTTTCAAGGGATATTAATGGAGTAATGGGGAGTAACCAAATAATCGAGACATCAGGTACACATATTTTATAAATAAGGCTGTCATTATTAAAAAGTGAGGATTGTTAGACACTGAGATGTTGATGACGTTGGTTTTGATGACAACAACCTTGTTTCAACTTTGTTTCGATAATATTGGTTATAAAATATATATTAATGCTATTTTTTAGAATATACATATATATATATATATATATATATATATTTGTGTGTGTGTGTATACAGGAAATCTATGAAGGTATTTATTATTGAAGACTGTACAGTTCAAAGAATCAAGATTTCAAAGTAGAAGAGTTCAAGTTTCATGTCATGAGTATCAAGAAATCAAGAATTCTAGAATTATAGAGTAAATGTGTCAAGATATTCTTTTAAAACTCTAGGCAACACTTGATACTGATTTCAAATTTAATTCTAATTCTAATTTTAAATTATAATTTCAAACTTTCTTTTGAAATTATTTACTTGTTTTTAAATCTAGTTTTTGAGTGATTTCGAAATTACTTCCTATTTATAAATATATATACTTCTTTATTTTGAGAAATATTTTAACTCCTGAAATTTATTTTAACTCTTGTTTTAAAAATAATAGATTTTTTAACTCATGTTTTACTTACATGGTTTTTAATAATTTTATTATAATTACTTATGATTTCAAATTCCTTATTCATATTAAGTTTTAATATATTCATAGTTTTGTATTTATACTTCTATATCACTATATATTTACTTTCTTAAATATTTTTATTACATCTTCATATGAGTTTTAAAAAATATATTTTACTTTGAATATAATGTTTTAACATAAAGGAATATTGTTTTTTTAACTCTAGATTCACCATAATTTATTTAAACATTATTTACTTTAAAATTCAATTTTTTATTTTGTACTTGCATATGTTGACATATGGAAAATGATATGTCGACATACTAGATGTTTTTTTATTAAATTTTGAAAAAAAGTGTCTTTGGATTCAAACCTTTTCTGAAAGGTTATGATTGTTGGAAACCTATAAATACCCTCCAGAATTCGAATTTTTTTAACCATTTTTCATCTCCTTCTTCCTCTCGTAACATTGCACCATTATTACACTTAAATTCTTAACTTTCTACACATATACTCTGCTAATTTCAATAGAAATCATACCATTCTTCTTCTCTTTCAATTCAAAATCAAAATCTCTTTGAATTCAAGTGCTAGTCAAGAGTTATAGGTTGTTTGTAATCAAATATATCAAGATCAAAGTCCTATCGCGACAATACTACAAAAACTAATAAGATAACAGTGTGGTCTTGACCCGTTTAAAGTAACTTGGTGCACTGTACTTGGAATCAGTTGGGGTATGCCCTTGTAGCCTTGAAATCAAGGAGTGTAATTGAATATTGTTGAATAAAAAATACGCATCAACCCAACATTGTGTGGGACTGGATGTGGGGGTGTTTCGAACTGATATAAAATCCTAGTGTGTACTTTCTCTTTACTATTATTAATTTTACTTTCTATATTCTGTGATTGATTTTATGTTTGTTAGTATTTGTGATCTGCATACTGTGTTGCTTAATCCGAAAATATTTCAAGAAATTAATAAATTCCATAAAACATTATTCACCCCCCTCTAGTGTTTAACTTGCCTTAAGGTCCTTAATCCGCATCTCCAATAACCTATATAGGACTTTTATACATAGCTTATGTTTAACTTACTGATTTATTACATGGTAATTACATTTTTGTGTGGAAAAATCCAAATCAATTCCTATATGTGTGACCTTTTGATTTCCAGCTTATGTTTCTATACAGTTTGAGATTTCTTTACACCACTTTTGGCTTAAGCCTTGGTTATTTGGGTCGACGGAAATAGCAGTGCTGTGGGAATAATATCTTACACGAGAATCTTGGTTATGAGTTTGTGAAATGTACATTACATTATTATAAATGTGTTGCAATTCTTGTCTATTGAGAGGAATTACCTCTTATATGATATTACCTTCACCATTTTTGTTCTAACTATCTTCTACAAGCTTGACTGACCCTTGTTTTAAGTACTTGGGTCAGAATGAGTTATTTCTTGTTAATAGCTCATAGTATATTCCTTCCTTATTCTTCTTCCACCATGGATTAAGACAATTGAGGCTAATACCTGATTTGTGTTGTCAAGTGTTTTTGTTTTATGTATATTCATTTTTAAGACATGTCGTACTTGTATATGGTTCCTTAGAACTGTTCATTTGTGTAGCACATGAAATGTTGTATTTTCTCTATTTGTACATATATGTATTATGTTTTGCGATCTATTATTTGTGATGTTGTTATATTTTATTCTGAACAAATTCTTAGCCATCGTTTTTTTATTAGACTTGGATTGAGTATGTCGATCCACACTAGGTAAGAAAAGAAAATTTTGGGCAACCAATCGACATATTTGATACTCATTTAACACAAGACTCGCAGTTAGTTACTCTAACTAGCCTAATTCTTCGCTCTAACATATACTATTACTTAGTAACACTCTTTGTTAACGTAGGTCTTAGTGTAGGACATTACATTCCTCCTCCTTTTCTCTTACCCCACTAAGGTTTCTTCCCCTTACTCTTAAGGGTCTCATCAACTTTTCTTTCTTTTCGATTGACATGAGTAGGCAATGTCATCTTACTAACACCTCGAACATAACCCTCTTTGAGATGTGATTCACCGCTAAATCCTACAATGGTATATTCAGATCTTTTGCAAACTTGAGTTTTTCGTATGTGGACCATTAACCAATTCTAATCTAAACCTTACAAGTTCTTAACTTGATTGACTACTCCTTCACTGGAAAATATCCTTGCATGAGATGAATAAATTTCTCTAACTAAATACCTTTCTTTGCTTGGGAGGAGAATTTTCTCTTAAAAATTATATGGACATCCTTCCACGTCATCTTACAGAATCCAGCCTTTAAAATATTCTATTTGCTCAAGGCCTCACCTTGTAATAACATGGTGGAGAGATACTTCCTAAACGACGTATCCTTTAAAACTATGAATCCAATTATCTGTTCATAATTATGGATCCATGTTCTAGCCTCCACATAGGACCCTAAACCTCAAGTGGCTTGCCTCCTAAATGTAACACCCCATAATTTTATAACATTAAAATATACAAATTAAAGTATACTTAATTTTTAGAAAAGAATTAAGTGAAATGGGTTGCGCAGAGAAATATATATATAAAAATGGATGTATCCTATGGTTGAAACATGTGTTTGAGACATGTTATGTATGGTGGATGCAAAGTGGATGCAAGTGTTTGCGAGTGGTTGCTTGTGGATGCATACACACACACTATTAGGCACCAGATCGGCTCAGTAACTTCATATTGCATATTGCATATATATGGATGTATTTAGTAAAATGGATGTATAATGGTTGTATTATCATATAGTTGCTGCATTCGGGTGGATGGTTGTGCACGCATATAGAATTAATATGTATCATTAGGAATCTTTTGCATACATATTGGATGCTTGGCACTATCATGAATTGCACTAAGGAGGTCGACTGAATCAGTAGACCGCCTAATTTTGCATTATATATGGACATATACACACACTGTGCATATAAACATTAAAGCATTAGAAGTCTTTTAAGGACAATGGATGCTGGTGTTTGATGGTTGAGTAGATGGACGATTAGATGGTAGGATATACATTCTTCTTGACTTGGAGATTTCGAGGACGAAATCCTTTAAGGAGGGGAGAATGTAACACCCCATAATTTTATAACATTAAAATTCACAAATTAAATTATACATAATTTTTAGAAAAGAATTAAGTGAAATGGGTTGCGTAGAGAAATATATATATATATATTGATATATATATATATATAAATTAAAAATTAAATAAATAAATATGCGAAAAAGTTCAAAACAGCGAATTGGGAGGGGGAATAACCGAACCGGCCCATTTTTGAGGTCGACCCAAGCCCCGCTGGGTCGACTATGGGTTAATCCAGGGTGTTTGGCTGTCAACCCATGGGCCGATTCGCTTAAATGCAGATTTTGCATTTGATTGGTTCTCATGGTTCAGGGTTAACCTAATGGTCCTAAATTACTTTCTACACCTATAAATACATCCTAATGCTAACCCTAAACCTAATTAAAATAGAATAGTTACCGTCATACCATCGCCATGGAAATCAATGGAGCCGCCGCCAACTAAGAAAGAAGAAAAGCAAATTCAATTCTAATTCTCTCAACCCTAAAGCAAAGTAAAACTCTCTCTTTTCTTCTCTAAATTGTGAGTATGATGATCTTAACAAGATTATTATCATTTTAATTAGGTTGAGTTATGAATGGATTATGAGTAGATGATGTGAATTATCATATATGTTGTTGTAAACCCCTTTTGCTATCAAGTATATTGTAACTCCAATGTTATGTGATGATGATATCTTATATGTTGTAAATCATGCTATGATGATGTTATATATGTTGAAAGTTTCTATGCTAAGTTGTGATGAATCATACATGTTAAAAAGGCCATGATGTTACCATCTATGCTAGTTAGTTCATATTAATTAAATCATCATGTTTGGGTTATGTTGATCTATATGACAAGTCACATATGCAAGTTAGATTGATTAGAAAAGTTATGAACATATACCTTGACATCTATTATGACATCTAGAATTATGCTATGACATATGTGATATCCTATGCTAGTTCACACCATCATTATGTTGCCTAAAAACCCCATATGCAAGTTTATGTATAGATTTGGGCTATGATCATATCATATAAATTGAGACATTTAACAAGTTGTCACCTTTTGATCCTTAACATGTGTAGTTTATGCAAGTTTCACCCCTATTATTATTAGATTTATTTTAATTATCTATATGTTGTGATAATTTATCTTTGTGCTAGGTGTTAGACTATACAAGTCCAGCCTATATTATGCGTTGAATAAGCGAACGTATAAACGTGGGGTAGGGGTAATATTAAGGATTTAATATTAAAAAGTTGGGGTGCAATTGATATGATTTTGCATGCCATAAGTGGATGACCATAATTGAGTCAATTATGGACATCATTAAAAGTTGACTTAATTAATAATTTGAATAGGGAATTATTAAAACTGGGGTAAAAGATTTTAAGTGTTAAACAATGCTTAGGACACGAGGTTAGACTCGTTTGTGACGTAAACCTGCCCGGACCCGCCCGACAAATCCAGTGGTCACAAATGTCAGCCCAATGTGAGAGGTCCTTGGCCTAAACTAAAGCATAACGGTTGTATAGACACGAGATTAGACTCTTTTATGGTGTAAGACTGCCCGGACCCGCCCGACAAATCCAGCTGCCATAAATGCCAGTCTAATGTGAGAGGTCTTTTTGAGGTTATGGCCTGAATGAATTAAGAAATACTTAACCAGATAAACATGTAAGGTGGGACATGGGGGTTAAGTAGGTGCCTTGGGTGGCATGAGGAATCTAGGGGTGCCCTTAGTGGCATGTGAAATACGATTAGTAAGACTTAACCAAACACACATGTAAATGAACATGACTAAGAGGGTTAAGTGGGATATACTAGTGACAAGCTTAGGTGGGTAGCTTGTGGGGGCCCATTTCGACCAGTATCCCAAACATATCTTTGTGGGCTCGACCCAAGTAGAGGACGGGACACACATGCTGGGTTCGACTGTAAGAGGCCAAAACGGGGAGCGGTGGCAACGCAAGTCCAACGGGTTTCGTATGCGTGTGTGGACCCGGGCTGGTAGGTAAGACGTTGTTGCATCGTGTAGGTATAATCCGTGCATTCTCAAGTTGTATCGGGTTGCCACTTTAGTGGAGTGATACACCCCACTGTGGTGCCAGCACGGGTATCTACGAGTAGGGAGCCGATCAAAAGTGGGTAGTGGGGTACACCTAGTGGAGATAGGGGCAGATGGCACCTATGTAGTCAGCTACGGGTACGTAAGTGTTGACACATTTTTTGGCAAAAGCTGTCACACATGGGATTCCTGAATGATAACATGCTCGAGCGATAGAAACGACGTCAGAAGACATTGAGAGATTTGGACAAAATCACATCCTCAACATAAACAGGCCCGAAACTCCTATCAGACGACCTCTTTTGGGCCCGAAAACAGCGATTACGGAGCTGAGCTTAGTAACATTTGTAGATCTCTGAGTTAGCTTCAGTTTGAGCTTCGGTTTGGCTCAATCGGACTTACGGTTTGAAAGTTATGCCCGTTTCCGTAAACTGGTGTAAACTGGCTATTTCCCGGATCGGATCGCCCCTTTTTGGATAGTCCACTTCGATCCGTGAAGCACCATCGGATCGCCTCTCTTCGAATCGCCCCCCCGGTTCATGGTGGCCTCCCAGACCACGACCCGATTGTGGACGTCAACTCCACTACTCCAGTTCGCGACCAGGCCTCGACTCGTGAAGCTCCCATTACGATCCGACCCTGGACCGCGAACCGATCTCCTGACCTGCAGACTCGCACACTGTTTTGACCTGCTCTCGAGGCTACTTTCGCTCCTACTTTTATGGATCGCCTGCCACGTACATGATCACGAACCGGTCAACTCAGGAGCCCTCCTACAGCTATAAATACACCATTTGAGATCATTTTTAAGCACCTTTTGGCTCTAACTCTTCATAGCTTCCACCATTACTGAAGTGCAGGGATTTTGCACCCTTCTTCACATAAATTCCCCTCTTCTAATCTCAATTAACACACGGAATGTGTGTCAACATATAACTGATTCTTGTAATCTGTCAGTATAACAATAAGATTATAAAGTGGACGTAGGCTACATCTACAGCCGAACCACTATAAAAACTTTGTGTGTCTCCTCTTTATTTACTTTTTTCTGCATTCTGTGATCTGTGATCTACATTTGGGTGTTAGGCCCAATTTTTGGTCTAACATTTTGGCGCGCCAGGTATGGGGGCACACAAAAACTTCAACTTCTAGCTTGAAAGGAAACTCAATGGCGAACAAAAGGAAGAAGACTGGAACTTCTTCTCATGCCGATGACGCTGAAGGCACAAGGAACGAGGCAAGCCAGGAAGCTTCCTCTCATGAAGACCCATCAGCATACCTGACTAGAGACGGGATGGATGGAGTTCTCGCTGAATTGAGGACCCAGATGGCAAGGCAGGACGATCTCCTCCAGAAACAACAGGAAATGATCAACCAATTCTTCGCTCGGATGGATGGAAGGCCGGGCAACATTCAGCTCGCTGGAAACAATGCAGAAGTTGCTCCAGCAATTGACCAGAATCGGGTCGGATCGCCCTCTTTACGAAACCCTCAGATCGGGCTCACCACGACTCGAGTCACAGATGGACTCGGGGGCAATCCCCCCATTCAACAGCAGAACTCGTCTCGTGATACACTTCTGCACTGCGACCCGGATCATGGAACACTACAAGGCTCACGATCCGATCCCAACAACTCGCTCCCGCCTGCGCAACAACAACCAGTTCGTGACCTACCTCCTGGACCCAGTCGGATCGCCCCCCTACTCCACGATCCGGCCTCACGAGCTGGACTTCACGAACCTACCTCGCAAACCATCCCCCTCGAACCGGGTCGGGTCGCTCCCCTCGATCCACGATCCGCGAGCCGCAATCCCCAGACGACAGCTCACCAACTCCCATCTTCTCCTGCATTCAACGCTAGGGGCACCAGCTCTAATTTTGGTAGTTTACAACAGCTTTTTGAGGGCAATCGACTCGCTGATCTCATTCAACGCCTCTCGAGAGGCCGCACCTATCAGAATGACGTGGACGACGTCAATCACAATCCGTTCACTCAGGAAATCAGGAATTCACGCAATCCCCCAGATTTCAAACTTCCACAACTGGAGCCCTATAACGGCAGGACAGATCCTACCGTGCATCTGATGCGTTACAAACGGCATATGGAAGTTCAATCGGCATCAGAAAACGTCATGGCTAAATGTTTTCCCCTCTTTCTGACTGACATAGCCGCCATGTGGATTCGGCAGCTGGAAACAGAATCGATCAGCAGTTGGAACATGTTGGTCGCACGCTTCATTGAACAATTTCGTGTCCACATCGCACGACCCAAGAACGTCATGTCACTCACCTCAATCAAGCAGAGGCCCAGAGAAACTCTGCGTTCATTCCTGGAAAGATTTAACATTGCAGCAGCATCAGTTGATCGTCCTGAACCATCGATGGTACTGATGGCAGCAGTATCCGGCGTTCTAGATAACTCGGAGTTCAAAAAATCTTTGTACCGAGATCCACCGCGAAATCTCGGCGAATTCTACCTTGAAGCAGATAGATTTCTGCGGGAAGAAGACGCAACTTCCGAGAAGAAAACCCTCGAAGTCAACATGCTCGGAGATGGAGAACCGCCCAATCCTGGAAAAGGCAATGACAAGGGTAAAGGAAAAACCCCTGCTACAAATGATCGTAATGCTCCACCCCGGAGAGGGTCCAGATACGACAAATACACTGAACTGAATGATACTCTGAGCAACATATACATGGATACAGGAGGTGCTGCCTCCTATCCGAGACCTCCCAAGAGGGAGCCGACGCTAGCACAACGCAATTCTGGCAGACACTGCATATTTCATGACATAGACGGTCACAACACTGATGACTGCAGACATTTGCGAGATCTCATTGAGGATCGGGTCAGACGAGGAGAGCTACCCGAATACGTCACTCGACCAACAACGCCTACACCTGCGTTGCCACCACCTATTCCCCAGAGAGGGAACGATCCTGGATCGAGCAATCGCGGGATTATCATTCGCTGATCCCACTCAGCGGATCTCTTCAGTTTGCTGAACTCCGGTTCACAGTTCATGTTTTTAGGTTTTTAGGCGACTTCTCACCCTCCTTTGTTTTCCCTGCATGTAATAAGAGCCGTCACATCAGCCCACACGCACGGAACCTACTTGTGGTCTCCAGTCGTGTCCGGCAAACGACCGCTGCGTTTTCATGAATTAGCAATAAGCATTGAGCTCCGGCTCCCAACTGGATCCGTCCAGTGTGCACATGAGCTCCGGCTCCTAACTGGATCCGTCCAGTATAAACAAATCTTCATGTGCCTTTCCTTGGTCGTCTTACTCCGGTAAGGCCGTCTTGGAACCTTCATGTGCCTTTCCTTAGTCGTCTTACTCCGGTAAGGCCGTCTTGTAACCTTCATGTGCCTTTCCTTGGTCGTCTTACTCCGGTAAGGCCGTCTTGGAACCTTCATGTGCTTTTCCTTGGTCGTCTTACTCCGGTAAGGCCGTCTTGGAACCTTCGTTGCTTTTCCTTGGTCGTCTTACTCCGGTAAGGCCGTCTTGGAACCCCTCTAACATCTCCCCGGATGGTTTACTCCGGTAAGGCCATCTAGGAAATATTCTTGCATTATTTGTTTTATCTTCTTGCAGGTACAAACTCCTGGCCTTAATACGATCCGGCGTGATCGTCGTATTCTGAATTTGGATTTCTCAGATTATCCAGAACACATCTTCCTTCAACCAGCAAGATATGTTCTGGGGGGCAAACATGTTGACACATTTTTTGGCAAAAGCTGTCACACATGGGATTCCTGAATGATAACATGCTCGAGCGATAGAAACGACGTCAAAAGACATTGAGAGATTTGGACAAAATCACATCCTCAACATAAACAGGCCCGAAACTCCTATCAGACGACCTCTTTTGGGCCTGAAAACAGCGATTACAGAGCTGAGCTCAATAACAGTTGTAGATCTCTGAGTTAGCTTCAGTTTGAGCTTCGGTTTGGCTCAATCGGACTTACGGTTTGAAAGTTATGCCTGTTTCCGTAAACTGGTGTAAACTGGCTATTTCCCGGATCGGATCGCCCCTTTTTGGATAGTCCACTTCGATCCGTGAAGCACCATCGGATCGCCTCTCTTCGAATCGCCCCCCCGGTTCGTGGTTGCCTCCCAGACCACGACCCGATTGTGGACGTCAACTCCACTACTCCAGTTCGCGACCAGGCCTCGACTCGTGAAGCTCCCATTACGATCCGACCCTGGACCGCGAACCGATCTCCTGACCTGCAGACTCGCACACTGTTTTGACCTGCTCTCGAGGCTACTTTCGCTCCTACTTTTATGGATCGCCTGCCACGTACATGATCACGAACCGGTCAACTCAGGAGCCCTCCTACAGCTATAAATACACCATTTGAGAGCATTTTTAAGCACCTTTTGGCTCTAACTCTTCATAGCTTCCACCATTACTGAAGTGCAGGGATTTTGCACCGTTCTTCACATAAATTCTCCTCTTCTAATCTCAATTAACACACAGAATGTGTGTCAACATATAACTGATTCTTGTAATCTGTCAGTATAACAATAAGATTATAAAGTGGACGTAGGCTACATCTACAGCCGAACCACTATAAAAACTTTGTGTGTCTCCTCTTTATTTACTTTTTTCTGCATTCTGTGATCTGTGATCTGCATTTGGGTGTTAGGCCCAATTTTTGGTCTAACAGTAAGGCTATTTATAAAGTTTCTGTGTGAAGCAAGTGGGATCAAACAATAGGGTGACTAGTGTGGTGCAGTGTAGCAATGTGCGGTGCAGTGTAGTAATCATTCGTTAGTAATTAGGTGTGTCTTTACCGTTATCTTTAACGTTATCTTAAACACTATCTTTATCTTCCTAAGAGTTCATAGACATATGCTTGTCTTCCAGCTTATGCCTTAGTCTAGTTATTTTGATAATAGTATTGTTAGAATTATCGTACTCGCCAGACTTTATGTCTGACCCCCTCTATTTCTATCCTTTTTCCCCTTCCAGGTCCTCAGGTTGGGCCCAGCTCTAGTGGAGTTTGATTGAATTGCTTCATCTCTCTTTGGAAAGCTTGGACCGTTGAAGTAAAGTCCAGCTTGTTATATTTTTAATGGCTACTTATGTAATGGGATTATGTATTTTGTTTTTATGAAGATGGATATTGTACTTGGTTATGATCTATGGTTTTATGATGTAACAAACATGTTTAATTTCCGCTGCAATAAAATGAAGTTTTAGATTTCCATGTACTATTTATTATCTGTCTTGTTGTAATTTTTCTGTTCTATATTCACTTATAACCTCCATGGAAGTTAATGCATTCCCTTTGTGAGTGACATTAATGGACGTGGGGAGTTACACGTGGTATCAGAGCTTAAGGTTACCAAAAAAGATAAAAATACTTTAGAAAAATAGTTATTTTTGGAAGAAGTGTTTTCAAAAACATGTTTTAATGAGAAATTTAAAGAGAAAAGTTTTTAAGAAAAACATAATCCCCAATAGCCACATATCTTTATCTTTCGAATTCTCCATTTTGAATCTTTCCTTTTTCGTTTCAGCATGGCTGAAGATCTTAATCTACCCGACGGTGTAACGATACCAGGATGGTATAGGAGGCTATTGGAGGCTAGGGCCGCTGCAGGTCCAGCCAATGTTCCTCCACCACCAGTTGCACCAGTTCCTCCTCCTCCTCCTCGCGTAGATACTTTTGCAAAGACGTGCAAGTAATTCAAGGCTATGGGTGGAAAACCATTTCAAGGGTCAGAAACGTTTGGGGAAGCTAGAGATTGGCTTAAGGAGGTGGAAGAATTGCTAGAAATCTTTGAAGTAGAAGAAGGGAGGAGAGTTCGATTAACAGCTTGGTTGATGAAGGGAGAGGCCTCGTTTTGGTGGGAGGTCACTAATGGGGAGCTTCCTGTTGACTCTTGGGCGGATTTCAGACGTAGGTTCGAGGCGAAGTTTCTCTCAAGGGCGGAAGAAAATCTATATATGGAAAGGTTCTTGATATTGAAGCAAGTAAGCTCATCAGTGAAAGAATATGTCAATAAATTTAATCAGTTAGCAAGGTTTGGCTTGGACTTAGTAAACACGCCGGAGAAGAAGGCTCTAAGGTTCGTGAATGGCTTGAATGAACCATTACAAGGGTTGGCTATGACTTACATCCCTATGGGGGCCACCTTTGAGAAGTTAGTACAAATGGCACTCATGCATGAGGAGAAAAGCGCTAAAGCTGATAAGGCACCCGAGAAGAAGGGGGATCAGAAGAAACCACAACAGCAAAACAAGAAGGGTGGAAAAGACAATAATGGCAAGGGAAACAAGAAGTGCTTTAACTGTGGAACCCCAGGCCATCTCAACAAGGATTGCCGAAAGAAAAAGAAGACAGGTTGTTTTCATTGTGGCGATGCGGGACATTTAGTGAATGACTTCCCAAAGAATGGGCAGAGGGCAGGAGCTACCTCAGGAGGACAGGTGCAGGCTCTTATGGCACCAGGGCAGGGAAGGGGACAAGTTCAGGCTCTCGCGGTCCCACCACTGCAAGAACGAGGTAGAACCATTTCTGTTGAAAGCTTAGTTTTTCTGTTTGATCATCCTGCCCGTACCTTATTCGATTCGGGCGCATCACATTCGTTTATCTCTACATCATTATTTGAATCACTGCACTTAAACACCAGTTTAGTAGAGGATCCCTTAGTTGTTTCGAATCCAATAGGGGGCTCAGCTTATTTGTCCATGACGTGTTTGGATTTGAAAATTTCCATACTTAGCGTTGAATTTAGATGTGATGCTTATGTGTTGGGCTTCACGGGCTATGGGCTAATTTTAGGAATGGATTGGTTATCCAGAAATGGGGTCGTTCTTGATGGTGAAAGGAGAGTAGTTAGGCTCGTGACTCGCCTTGGCAACGCTCTTGAAATCTTCTGTAATCCCATAAATTCGGTTATGCTAAGTTATCTAGAATCGCTTGAGGCGTCTGAGGAAAATCTACGATCTGTTAGAGTGGTCCGAGAATATTCGGATGTGTTTGAGGAGGTGAAGGGCTTGCCTCCGAAGCGGGAGATAGATTTTCGAATATATCTTGTGGATAATGCGAAACAAGTATCTTTGCCAGTACGCCACATGGCTCCACGTGAAAGGAGGGAACTCAATAAGCAAGTGAAGGAGTTGCTTGAGAAGGGGTTCATAAGACGAAGTATATCGGAGTGGGGTGCTCCAGTAGTATTTGCCACGAAGGCGGATGGGTCCCTTAGACTGTGTGTGGACTATAGAGAACTTAATAAACTTACTAAGAAGAACAGACACCCACTGCCGAGGATTGACGATCTCTTCGATCAGTTAGTTGGCGCCTCAGTGTTTTCGTAGTTGGACTTAGCCACTGGGTTCCATTAGTTGAGAGTGGCTGAGGATAGCATAGACAAGACTGCCTTTAGGACTCTGGACGGTTTCTATGAATGGCTAGTGATGCCCTTCGGTTTGACAAATGCCCCAGCATATTTTGTGGATTTGATGAGTAGGGTGTTTAGGGAGTACCTTAACAAATTCATGGTAGTCTTTGTTGATGACATCTTGATCTTTTCTAAGGATGAAGAAGAGCATGCCCTACATCTTAGGGAAGTGTTGGAGACCCTACTACCGCATAGCCTTAAGGCTAAATTTTCTAAGCATCACTTCTTGAGGAAGGAAATACGGTTCTTGGGGCACGTGGTTTCCAAAGAAGGGATAGCCGTGGATCCCGCGAAGGTGGTGGCCATCCAAGATTGGAAGGTCCCTAAAAATGCTACTGAAGTGAGAAGTTTCTTGGGGTTGGCTGGCTACTATAGGAAGTTTATCTAAGACTTCGCAAAGATATCAACTCCACTGACACGCTTGACGAAGAAGAACCTAGTTTTCACATGGGACATAGATTGTGATGATGCGTTCCAATGTTTGAAGAGAGCTTTGACTTCAGCCCAAGTCTTAGTATTGCCAGACGGGAGTAAGCCGTTTACCATTTATACTGATGCTTGTGGGATAGGACTAGGCGCAGTCTTAATGCAAGAGGGTAGGGTAATAGCCTATGGTGGAAGGCAGTTGAGAGCGCATGAGAAAAATTATCCTACACATGACCTAGAATTGGCCGCTATTGCTTTCGCGCTTAAGTCTTGGCGTCATTATCTTCTTGGCGAGAAATTCGAATTATTCACTGACCACAATTCTTTAAAATACCTATTCTCTCAAAAGGACTTGAACTTAAGGCAGCAAAGGTGGATGGAGTACTTAGCGTCCTACGACTTCAAAATAGCCTATACCCCTGGCAAGGCTAACGTGGTGGCAGACGCCTTAAGTAGAAAAAGATTATCCTTAAGTCCTTTGTTTGTTGAGCGGCGAAGTTTAGAATTCATTTTGATGTTTGACTTAGACCTTCCGTTGACTTCGTACCCGGTTTGCTAGCATCCTTGGAGGTCAGACCTACGCATTTGGGATGGATTGGCGAGGCAGACCGAGGCGACCCACAGTTAGTTGAGTTAGTAGAAAAGCTCAAAGGAGGGGAGTCATCAAGCCATCTCCGTAGGTATACCCTAGATGATAAGGTTTGGTTACGTAGGGACGGTAGACTTTGTGTACCAAAAGACGATGACCTAAGGAAGACTATTCTTGACGAAGCACATCATTCGAAGATGACCATTCATCCCGGCGGGGACAAGATGTACAAAGACATGAAGAGAGTTTACTGTTGGGCCGGCATGAAGAAAGATGTGGCCGAGTATGTCACTAGATGCTTGGTGTGCCAACGAGTAAAAGCGGAGCAAAAGAAACCCGGTGGGTTGCTTCACCCATTGGAGGTTCCACTATGGAAGTGGGAAAGTGTCTCGATGGATTTTGTGGATGGGTTGCCGCGATCAAGGAAGGGTAATACGGGAATTTGGGTTATAGTAGATAGACTTACTAAAAGCGCCCATTTCATTCCCGTAAAGAGTAAGAGGACGGCTCCATGGTTAGCCTCCGTATACGTTCGAGAAATAGTTCGTTTGCACGATGTTCCTTCTAGCATAGTGAGCGACCGCGATCCTATTTTCACTAGCGAATTTTGGAGAAGCTTATAAGAGGCGGTAGGGACTCAGTTATGTTTGGGCACCGCATATCATCCTCAGACGGACTGCCAAACCGAGAGGGTGAATCGCATTCTAGAGGATCTGTTGAGGCTATGTATCATAGACTTTGTGGGTACATGGGAAGAGCATCTTCCATTGGTTGAGTTCGCATATAATAACAGCTTTCAATCCAGCATTGGTATGGCACCATTCGAAGCTCTTTATGGACGACCTTGTCGTTCACCTACATGTTGGTGGGAATCTACGGATAAGATCTTACTTGGGCCCAATATGATTAGGGAGACTTCGGAGAAGATCGACTTGATTCGAAGGAGGATGAAAGCAGCACAGGATAGGCAGAAATCTTATGCAGATAAGAGGAGGACAGATCTCGAGTTTGAAGTTGGGGACATGGTCTTTGTCAAAGTGTCTCCATTACGGAACGTTGTTCGCTTTAGGTCCATCGGGAAATTATCACCTAGGTTTGTAGGGTCGTTTCCTATTAAGGAGAAAATTGGACAGATGGCGTATAGAGTGGAGTTGCCCGAGAGACTTAGTGGTGTACACGACGTATTCCATGTGTCACATTTGAGGAAGTGCTTGCACGATACCGCGGAAGTGGTAGAGCCGAGCTTTCTTAGAGAGGTGGAGATAGAGCGTGTTGCGACAATTCGACGAGCTGCTACGCGTATTCTTGGTTCGGAGATCAAGAGGTTGAGGAATCGAGAGGTCAGAATAGTCAAAGTGCAATGGGGAGATGATGAGAGCAACGCTACTTGGGAGATAGAAGAGAAGATGCGTTCACGATACCCTTTTCTTTTTGAGGGTATGTCCTTTAATTTCTCCTTTATCGCTTAGCTTGTACTTATCATATCTTTAGTATATCCTCTCGCTAGTATCTTTGACCTTTAGTTAGGATAATCCTATGGATGAAACATGTGTTTGAGACATGTTATGTATGGTGGATGCAAAGTGGATGCAAGTGTTTACTAGTGGTTGCTCGTGGATGCATATACACACACTATTAGGCACCAGATCGGCTCAGTCACTTCATATTGCATATTGCATATATATGGATGTATTTAGTAAAATGGATGTATAATGGTTGTATTATCATATAGTTGTTGCATTCGGGTGGATGGTTGTGCACGCATATAGAATTAATATGTATCATTAGGAATCTTTTGCATACATATTGGATGCTTGGCACTATCATGAATTGCACTAAGGAGGTGGACTGAATCAGTAGACCGCCTAATTTTGCATTAGATATGGACATATAAACACACACTGTGCATATAAACATTAAAGCATTAGAAGTCTTTTAAGGACAATGGATGCTGGTGTTTGATGGTTGAGTAGATGGACGATTAGATGGTAGGATATACATTCTTTTTGACTTGGAGATTTCGAGGACGAAATCCTTTAAGGAGGGGAGAATGTAACACCCCGTAATTTTATAACATTAAAATTCACAAATTAAAGTATACTTAATTTTTAGAAAAGAATTAAGTGAAATGGGTTGCGTAGAGAAATATATATATATTAATATATATATATATATAAAAAAATTAAAAATTAAATAAATAAATATGCGAAAAAGTTCAAAACAGCGAATTGGGAGGGGGAATAACCGAACCGGCCCATTTTTGAGGTCGACCCAAGCCCCGCTGGGTCGACTAGGGGTTAATCCAGGGTGTTTGGCTGTCAACCCGTGGGCCGATTCGCTCAAATGCAGATTTTGCATTTGATTGGTTCTCATGGTTCAGGGTTAATCTAATGGTCCTAAATAACTTCCTACACCTATAAATACATCCTAATGCTAACCCTAAACCTAATTAAAATAGAATAGTTACCGTCATACCATCGCCATGGAAATCAATGGAGCCGCCGCCAACTAAGAAAGAAGAAAAGCAAATTCAATTCTAATTCTCTCAACCCTAAAGCAAAGCAAAACTCTCTCTTTTCTTCTCTAAATTGTGAGTATGATGATCTTAACAAGATTATTATCATTTTAATTAGGTTGAGTTATGAATGGATTATGAGCAGATGATGTGAATTATCATATATGTTGTTGTAAACCCCTTTTGCTATCATGTATATTGTAAATACAATGTTATGTGATGATGATATCTTATATGTTGTAAATCATGCTATGATGATGTTATGTATGTTGAAAGTTTCTATGCTAAGTTGTGATGAATCATACATGTTAAAAAGGCCATGATGTTACCATCTATGCTAGTTAGTTCATATTAATTAAATCATCATGTTTGGGTTATGTTGATCTATATGACAAGTCACATATGCAAGTTAGATTGATTAGAAAAGTTATGAACATATACCAAGACATCTATTATGACATCTAGAATTATGCTATGACATATGTGATATCCTATGCTAGTTCACACCATCATTATGTTGCCTAAAAACCCCATATGCAAGTTTATGTATAGATTTGGGCTATGATCATATCATATAAATTGAGACATTTAACAAGTTGTCACCTTTTGATCCTTAACATGTGTAGTTTATGCAAGTTTCACCCCTATTATGATTAGATTTATTTTAATTGTCTATATGTTGTGATAATTTAACTTTGTGCTAGGTGTTAGACTATACAAGTCCAACCTATATTATGCATTGAATAAGCGAACGTATAAACGTGGGGTAGGGGTAATATTAAGGATTTAATATTAAAAAGTTGGGGTGCAATTGATATGATTTTGCATGCCATAAGTGGATGGCCATAATTGAGTCAATTATGGACATCATTAAAAGTTGACTTAATTAATAATTTAAATAGGGAATTATTAAAACTGGGGTAAAAGATTTTAAGTGTTAATCAATGCTTAGGACACAAGGTTGGACTCGTTTGTGACGTAAACCTGCCCGGACCCGCCCGGAAAATCCAGTGGTCACAAATGTCAACCCAATGTGAGAGGTCCTAGGCCTAAACTAAAGCATAACCGTTGTAAAGACACGAGGTTAGACTCTTTTATGGTGTAAGACTGCCCGGACCCGCCCGGCAAATCCAGCTGCCATAAGTGCCAGTCTAATGTGAGAGGTCTTTATGAGGTTATGGCCTGAATGAATTAAGAAATACTTAACCAGAAAAACATGTAAGGTGGGACATGGGGGTTAAGTAGGTTCCTTGGGTGGCATGAGGAATCTAGGGGGTGCCCTTAGTGGCATGTGAAATACGATTAGTAAAACTTAACCAAACACACATGTAAATGAACATGACTAAGAGGGTTAAGTGGGATATACTAGTGACAAGCTTGGGTGGGTAGCTTGTGGGGGGCCATTTCGACCAGTATCCCAAACGTATCTTTGTGGGCTCAACCCAAGTCGAGGACGGGACACACATGCTGGGTTCGAGTGTAAGAGGCCAAAACGGGGAGTGGTGGCAACGCAAGTCCAACGGGTTTCATATGCGTGTGTGGACCCGGGCTGGTAGGTAAGACGTTGTTGCATCGTGTAGGTATAAGCCGTGCATTCTCAAGTTGTATCGGGTTGCCACTTTAGGGGAGTGATACACCCCACTGTGGGGCCAGCACGGGTATCTACAAGTAGGGAGCCGATCGAAAGTGGGAAGTGGGGTACACCTAGTGGAGATAGGGGCAGATGACACCTATGTAGTCAGCTAGGGGTACGTAAGGCTATTTATAAAGTTTCTGTGTGAAGCAAGTGGGATCAGACAATAGGGTGACTGGTGTGGTGTAGTGTATTAATGTGCGGTGCAGTGTAGTAATCATTCATTAGTAATTAGGTGTGCCTTTACCATTATCTTTAACGTTATCTTAAACGCTATCTTTATCTTCCTAAGAGTTCAAAGACATTTACTTGTCTTCCAGCTTATGCCTTAGTCTAGTTATTTTTATAATAGTATTGTTAGAATTATCATACTCGCTAGACTTTATGTCTGTCCCCCTCTATTTCTATCCTTTTTCCCCCTCTAGATCCTCAGGTTGGGCCCAGCTCTAGTGGAGTTTGATTGAATTGCTTCATCTCTCTTTGAAAAGCTTGGACCATTGAAGTAAAGTCCAGCTTGTTATCTTTTTAATGGCTACTTATGTAATGGGATTATATATTTTGTTTTTATGAAGATGGATATTGTACTTGGTTATGATCTATGGTTTTATGATGTAACAAACATGTTTAATTTCCGCTGCAATAAAATGAAGTTTTAGATTTCCAAGTACTATTTATTATCTGTCTTGTTGTAATTTTTTTGTTCTATATTCACTTATAACCTCCATGAAAGTTAATGCATTCCCTTTGTGAGTGACATTAATGGACGTGGGGTGTTACACTAAACTTGCGTAGGTTTTACATAACATAGGGAAATAAAGAACATCGAATTGATGAATAGGAACTCCACAGTTCGGAACATTCGCATTATGATGACCTCCCAATACCACTTATATATAATACGGTAAAATAGTGCATTGAAACATGTCAAGCTGATATGGGATGGCTACCATGAGTGATAATCGAAACCAGACCTTTTATATAACTCATAATGTATGGATAAAGTATAATATGAAATAAAGACAATAATGTAACGAGTAATGATAAAATAAAAAAGTAAAAAAATATATCAAAAAGTCATGGAATCATGTATATGCAATCCAATAATATTTGAATACATGCCATTGACATTGATATTGGTCAATCAGGAACGATATCTGAATGCCAGGTAATAGTCACAGACTAATTATAATAATTCAGATGTAGAGTACTGTAAAGTAAATGCACACGATATTTATAATGGTTCGTCAAATCACTCCTACAACCATTATGATGTAATATTTATGGATTAAATCATACGATTACAAATACAGTCTGTTTGACTGTAAGAAATATGGAGAGAGCAAGGTTTAGTGATGCCAGTAGCAGATTCCTTATGTATGAGTGCGAAAAAGCTAAAGAGCATCATTTAAAATGTCCAGTTCGTTCTCTATTTACAAGTAAACTCAAGGTTGGTTAAGCCAAAGTAAGTGGCATGAAAATAATATGTAGAAGATACCAAGCCCAGAGTAGGGAGAGTTAAGTATCTCGGATTAGCCAATCCAAAGTGTCTCAGACTGATACCGATCTGAGCATACCGATACGAGGTGGAGTTTCTCCCTTACCCAATCCTGCATAGTCCAATTGCTTGAGTTTCCATATGCCGATCCAGTTATTCTAATCCCCACTTTCACTAATCCGAGATGAATTGAGTATGATGAGCCAAATTAGCACCAATCCGGCGACCACTGATGCATGCCATTCCAAAAGTCGGGGAATAGCAATGATCCGAAGAGTGAAGTAGCATGCCGATCCGAAATACATGAAATATACAGATTCTAGAAATGGGAGTAATACCGTTCTGCGGACCCATATTGATGCTGAACTAGATTTCTGAGATGTAAATGTTGATCCCAATATCGGGATTTCAACTGATCTCGAAAAATTCCTTCCAAACTTCAAGCTTCAGCGAACTCCAGGACTTCAACTAAGCCATTCCAAGCTCGTCTAAGTTCGTGTTCCCTTCTTTCCAAACCGGGTTGCATTTCTAAGAGGAGAAACTTTAATAAATACCATGTCACCAATAGAGAATTCCAAATCTTTTCTTCTCTTATCCGCATAGATCTTCTAAAGATCAATAGATGCTTTCATTCAATGACAAATGATTGTTATTTTATCCAAAAGGTCTCTCGAATCATCTGTAGCACAATTATTGCCTTCTCTCCTGCTTCCCACCAACATGAAGGTAATTTATTGGGCATTACATATGATACCTCATAAGGCGCCATGCCGATACCCGCTTGATAACTGTTGTTATAAGAAAAGTCTACAAAATGGAGATGATCATCCTAAGATGCTCCAAAATCCAAAACACAAGCTCTATGGGATATTCTAAAACCCAATTCATCCTCTATATCTGCTCATCTATCTAATGATGACAAGCTGTACTCAAATGTAGCTCGGTGCCCAACATCTCTTGCAAACTACCGCAGAATCCGCTAGTGAACAATGGAACTTTTTCAATAACTATACATTTTGGCATACCATAGAATCGACTAATAGATCGCACATATAATTTGTCCAACTTCTATTTCGTCCTAGTAGAGTTGACAGGTATAAATCACGCACTCTTGGTCCGGCAATCCACTATCACCTAAATACTATCATAACATGCCCTATTCCATTGCAACCCATCAATTAGATCCATAGATATCTATTCCCATTTCCATTTTGAGATCTCCAGTGGCTGAATCAACCCCCTAGGCTTCTTCTACTCTGCTTTCATTAGCTCCCAGTTTATGCGCTTCGAGATAAACTTGTCGTCATCACTCTTTATACCTCCCAGTAGTAAGTTCTTCTCATGTCATGATACATCTTATTACCGCCAAAATAGATAGGCAAACTAGAATGATGACATTCCCTCAAAACTTCCTCTCAAGAACCGCCAACGTCTAGGATACACAATCATCCAGCTTTGCGAAGCCAACCATTTCAATCAATCCTATGTCGCTATAAATCCTCTGAGTCAACCCTTACCTCAGTCTTATCATAATATCTAATAGCTTAGCATCTTGCTTCTGTTTAGCTCTAATCCTTTTGATAAGAGTGTATATAATAGAGAAACTTGCAAACATTTTAGGCTTCAAATCACAACAAGGCATGGAATTAAATCCAACTAAATACTCAAGCTACTTCCACTCCAGAAACATAGCCCCAAGTGTAACGACTCGGCGGAAATTCGACGCTCGAATTTCGACAATAATACACTATCCTGTATTACTTTCCAAAACCCAAGTACCGAAAATCCTGATGGTTAATAAAAAGAAATTAGAGGGTGAGAAAAGAAAGAAAAAATATTAGAATCGAGGAATAAGAAGACCAATAAAACAGAATTAGAGTAGAAATAGAACCTCATAGTGGAATGGAAAAAATATAATATATCAATAACTCTTTACTAAAAAGAAATCTATATATAAATAAATAATTACAACATCAGAGTATACAATAGATCAATACAACTCACATATCGGAAAAAATTATTACCAAAAAACATGGGATTGCATCTCGAATCCATCTTATATCCTGAAGCTCCAAGAAAAATCTCACTTGGGAATATACTCGGTCTGACCCGGGTACATTTGAAGCAAAGAAAAATCAACCCGGATCAGTCTAGACTACTTTCAGTGATAAATTCATAACACAAACAACTTGCTTAACTTCAGAAAATCCTTTGAAAAAGAAAAGGACAACCATAAAACTAGTCAGATATAAACAGGGATGGTTTTTACCTTTCGATAACCCAAAACATTTTTGATATCAAATCCGGTGATATTTTAATAGTGTTTATCAATTCATAAATAAATAACTATCTAGCGGAACGCTTGCATTTCATGCTCCACATACTTAGTATATAATCAAAAACCTTATGGCGCTTATTGTAGATTGGATTTCCAGCATGACACCTATAGGGCCACCTTTCGGTTAGTGTATTCTAGAGGAGGTATACAGAGGTTCAACAAGAACAACTTGCAACCCGACCACACATGACCGACCACTCATTCAACTTAAGTGTATCGAATATATTGTCACCCACAGTTGGTACCAACATAACCATTTCCCAAGAGATATAAAAGCGATAGAAGATCGAAGTGAATCTTCTCTAGATGGTGACAATACACCCTAATGAAAATGACCCACATAGCCATGATGCCTGGCCGATTTCTGCCATTTCCCTATTGATGTGACTTGAGGTCATGATTTACCTTTCAGAGAACATATCATAACTTTGAATGCCACATCGTCAGGTCCATCAAATCACTAATTGACGTCCATAAATATATTATGGGTGTTAAGCTAAGAGAAGGTGTCTTCGTTGCCACCAAACTTGGTATATTTGTGAAAATATACGTACTTGACCCTTAGGGAATACTTTGTCAAACATTCATCCATACAAGTCATCTAGGAAGAGGATGAGCCGAAGGCACCCTCCTATTAGGAATCACCCCAAGGATCAGTAGCGAGAAGTCCTTGCAACTCATAGATTCCAACCATGACAGAATCTATGACACCTGACGTCCCTTAGTGTCACCCATATGAGGATGCATTAAATTCTTTGAAGCACAATAATAATACAGAGACTAATTGCAACAAGAAAGAATATAAAATGCAGTAGAAAAACTTTAAACTTTTATTTCAAACCAAATTTAACAGTACATTTTCAAATGAACCATCAATGTCATAAAGTCATAAGCATCTGCCTCATAAACCATCTAAGCACAAAACTGTAAAATAATATCCCCTCACATGCCCTAATAATAAACATAAAAGAGACTGAAGTAATACATGGAAAGAGAAGTAATCGAGATCCAAGCTGAATAGAATCACGATCACAGCTACTGTCCATCACCACTCTAAGAACCTAAGATGGGAAAGGAAGAGAGAGAAGGAAAAGAAAAATAGTTCAGACGTAAAGTCTGGCGAGTTCCAGTGATTTTTAACATAAGCATAAGATAAGAAGTATTAAGAAAGATAAATGGTACTGGATATGAAAATACAGTAAAATATACCAGTACAAAGTAAACGAGATAACAAGGCATGATAAAGATCAAGTAAGCTTCTAACTCATATCCCAAGGATAAGTTTCTGCACCGACCACTAGATTATTAGGATTAGGTTTTATCCTAATTACTGCCCATGTGATCGGCTCCTTACAAGATCCCTACAAATGCAAATAGCCTGCGCTAGCCACGACAGTAGGGGATATCAGTCCCTAATCAGTCAACTTATAAGACACAACCCTATACCCTAGTGTTACAATGTCTTAGTTTCCCTTAATTGACTCATGCACGCTCGTGACTCCGCCGGAACGTGCCCGTACCAACCTTCCAACCTTTGAACCTCTTGTAATCCAGATTAGTAAAGTGTGCCTTGGCCATTACCTAGTGTGAAGCCCCTTTATGATACCAATAGGGATATGGATTGACATGGGTTCCACACAATAAGATTGTTACAAGTCACCCCTTAGGCTTGTGCCCCCAAGTAACTAGGATTTTAAGAGTCCCAAAATCGGATATAAACAACAAGACGTGGGACCTCTTAGCTTATTAATTAACATGTTTAACTTAGAAAGTTTAAGTTCATTAATATGCATGGCTGTAAATGACATTTCCTATAAATGTTATTCTGTGTACAACGCCTCTCCCAAAATAGACAAACACCTGCCTAGATAAATATATATAGATTAAAGTTAGCAGTTTTTCTTAATTTACATATGATCCTCATATTTTCCATAACATGTTCTACTTAATATTAAATTAAGTCTAACCAATTCAGATTTGCATGTTTTACATATTCTTCCCTTCATAATTATCCCAAATTTACAATTAAAGGTGCTCAAGTTACAATATCACCAATTCCCCTTATTTTGAATACAAGTTATTCCAATTTATCCCAAATTATATGCAATTCAAACAGAAATGGCCTAGGCTTTCGATGGCCTGGTCTCAGCATAAAATGAAAAGGAAAAGGAGAAAATTAGAAAATGAAAAGAAAAAGGAGAAAAGACTATAAATAAATAAAAGATAGAAAAGGGGATATGGAAGAAAGGTATATATATAAACATATAATAATAATTGTAAACTGAACAGATAATTGATAGTAAAATAATAATATATACACATTGTTTCTATTCATATCCAAATCATTTACTGTCAAAATACTGTTTGAATAGCAGATCGAAAAATAATTAGAACTCACAGTGATTTGACTTAGATCCAGAAATTGTCTCTTTAAGTCGTTGTTGTAGAAAAACTAGAATTGTCCCCTTTAATATATGTTTTGGCAGCACCTCAGCATCTTCTTACATTTATTTAGAAATAGCTTGGAGGAAGAAGAATGTAGAATGTTTATGTGTAAGAAGATGGTGAGGCTCCTAGCCTATTTATATATTAGCTAGGATAATTCTAAACCATTAGATATTAGGTTCACAAATATGAACGTACACCTCAAGCTGAATCAACGTGTGAATGTAGAATATAAAGCAGTCCAGATTCATTAGCAGGAATCTGTCCTACATGCAGCTGGGTCGACCCACCTACTATCTGGGTCGACACATGGGTCGACCTGCCTTAAACCTGGGTCGACCCAAATAAGGGGATGGGTCATCTACTTATCGTTGCTTTTTGCTTTCAGTTTTTTTTGATATTATATATATATATAGATTATACACTATTTTAGCTCATAACTTCTTCATACTTAATCCGATTTACGAAAACCAAGAGTCTATCTAAACCAAAATTTTATAACGAACGCAGCGGTAAAGTTTGTTTTACCTAATTCAGAATATATTATTAATTAATATTCATTTTATTATCTTCATCGTATAATTATGGTGTATTATATTATAGGGTATTACATTCTCCCCTCTTAAAGGATTTTGTTCCCGAAATCTCCAAGTTAAGAAGAATGTTATTACTTAACAACTACTTACACCCATCTACTCATCCATCAACAACTGGCATCCATTGTCCTTAAAATTTTCTAATGCTTTGAATGAACATATGCAAAGGTTTTGTGTGTATATGTCCCTACGCCAATGCAAAAATTAGGCGATCAACTGATTCAGTTGACCTCCTTAATGCAGTGTATGTATGTGCCAAGCATCTAATATATATGCAAAAGGGCCTGATAGTATATATAAATTCTATATGTGTGCACAATCATTCACCAAAATGCAATATCCATGTGATGATTCAACCATTTTCATCCATTGAAAATTAAAATTCGCACATATCTATATGCAATATCTAAGTGTTTAAGTCAATCTAGTGCCTAATGTGTGTATATACTTCCATTAGCAACCACTAGCAAACACTTGCATCCACTAAAAACCATCAAACATAAAATGTCTCAAACATATGTTTCCAACCATAGGATTTTAACTAAGTATCAAGATTAAAATGATAGGATAAACATACTTGAATGATTGAAATAACATATTCAGATTCAAAAGCTCTGAAAGGAAATTAAGAACGTACTCTCAAAGAGAAAAGGGTAAGAAGCGCAAACTTTATCTTCGAGTTCCCATGTCACGTCGTCTAGATATTCTCCCTATTGCACCTTCTTTGTCTTGATCTACTTGTTGTGTAGTCTCCTAACTTCCGATCCAACAATACGGGTAGGAACTTTCATAACTGATGCCACCTTCTTAACTTCAACATTCTCAAGCGTACTTGGCTCAACTACCTCTGATGAATCATGTAGACATTTCTTTAAGTGGAAAACACGTAACACGTAGTGAACTCCCGCCAACCTCTCTGGCAATCTAACTCTATAGGGCATCTGACCTATCCTCTCAAATATGGGGAATGGTGCTACAAACCATGGTGCCAACTTCCCCACTAAGCTCATGCGAATAACGTTTCTTAGAGAGACCATATATCCTATTTCAAATTCCAAGTTAGTCCTCCTCTTATCGGCATATGACTTCTACCTATCCTGAGCAGCTTTCATCTGTCTGCGAATAAGGACTATCTTCTTAGAAGTATCCCTAATCATCTCAGACACAACTTGAAGTCTTTCCATAGACTGCCACATATATGTCGACGATCTGCCAGGTCATCCATAAAGTGCCTCGAAGGGCGCCATCCCTATGCTTGAATGATAACTATTATTGTAGGCAAACTCAACAATGGGAGATGCTCCTCCCAAGTCCGGCCGAAGTTTAGGATACACAGTCTCAGTAAATTCTCAAGAACCCTGTTGAACCTATCAGTCGGAGGGTAGTAGGTTGTGCTTAATCATAACTATGCACCTAGTGCCTCTTGCAAGCTCTTCCAAAACTCACTCATGACGATGGGTCACAGTCACTTACTATACTGGAAGGTATCCCATGAAGTCAGACAATGTAACACCCCACCTCCGCTAGGGTCACTCACAAAAGGAATGCACTAGCTTTGGTGGAGTATTATCTAGGTAAACATACGTAGAAATATTACAAGACAGAAACGTAAATGAAACAGCGGAAGGAAAACCTAAATTTCATTGCTTTAAAATCTAGTAAGGTCTAAAGCCTTTTACATCAAAATGCTATTAATTCAATTACATCGAAATCTATCTTGCAATAGTAAAGAAGCATAAAACCATAGTTATAAATCATTCCCCAATAAAACAAAGCAAGCCATAGCCAAGAGAAATCCAAGCCGTACATGAAAGAGCTTTGGAGCTTGGTAAGATCGAAACTAAGCTGTATTCCCACCCTGCGAACCTGGGGGGGAGGGGGGAGGGGGAAACGGAAGAAAAAGAGGCGAAACAAAACGGGTCAGTCATAAAGACTGAGTAAGTGCTAGTGACTTTCAGCATAAAAAAAGTAAAGATAACATGGCATGAATAAACTGAATGGAAACATAAGCATGATGACAAGATAAGCTACAGGAAAGATAACTAAGAATAACCTCATACAGTTTTTGTCAAGTATAACATCGCCAGGTTTCCATTCAAGATAAACTAAGTATAGTTTCGCAAGATTTCTATCAAGAATCGCAAGATTTCTCGGCTTTACCATTAAAATATTTCTATGATATCTATTCGCTCTGCACCAACCGTACTAGTATCCCAACCCGTGTCATGTGTTGACTATAAAATGATCCCTTTCCCAATGTCATGAAATGATCCATTACTTGGTCTCACGAAACGATCTATTAATCGATCGGCTCCCTACAAGTCCTATCTCGTTCATGTGTCTGTGTCATACAGCGCTATCACGAATGTAGTCACCTGTGCTAGGTCCACCATAGGGTGTATCAAGCCCTAAGGTGCCAATCACCGACACGAATCAAGCACGCAAAGTGTAAACCTACTGGTGCCCAATGCCTGCTTTTTCAACTACGGACTACGTGCATGACCGTAGTCCGCCTGAACCTACAATGGCGCACCAACTCAGCCGTCGTTCTGGTCGCTTACAATCAGCCCAGTAATCGTGCCCCACCCTGCCTAGTTCCAGGGTACCATGATACATCTAGTGGGTTACTGCTGAAAAGGACCGCGTAACTAGGGTTTCCGTCCAGCAGGCTAAGTGTTGTCATTTAAATTCGAGACTTAACCCCATCAGTCTAGCATGTCAAGTTGGTTAAGTGTGGTCATTCAAGTTCGTGACTTAACCCGTCTACGTGTCATGTCAAATTGGCTAAGTGTTGTCGTTCAAGTTTATGACTTAGCCCTACGAATCATGTGTCAAGTTGGTTAAGTATGTTCAAGCGGTTCGTGACTTAACCCTACCAAACCATCGTGTCAAATTGGTTAAGTATATTCAAGCGGTTCGTGACTTAACCCTATCAAGTCATCGTGTCAAATTGGTTAAGTATATTCAAGCGGTTCATGACTTAACCCTATCACGTGGCATTAATTCATTAATGCACTTCAACCTCTCACATTAGACTAACTGTTGTGGTCACTGGATTTGCCGGGCGTTTCCGGGCAGATTTACACCACAACATAGTCTAACCTCGGGTTTTACATGCGATATGACCAACTACCCACATTGGATCCTATTGTTTGCAGCCACTGGATTTGCCGGGCGGTTCCGGGCAGATTTACACTGCAAACTCAACCCAACCTCGAGTTGGCCATTTTCAAGTTTTTCTAATTGTCATGCCCACATTCAAGTTTTCATGTCAAAATTCATGTTGAGTTTTCATGTCAAATCATGTCAAGTTTTCAAGGCAAGTTTCATATCAAGTCGATGTCAGGTTCGTGTCCATATCCAGGTTCAAGTTATAACAGCGTTCATGTTTCAAGTTTTGCCTATTATCGAGTTCATAATTCATGTTCATAACCAACTCATGTTTTTGCCTATTCTACCCAAATTGTATTCCCATCACACGTGAACACGAACCATTCTATACTACAAACAAATCCAAATCACGAAATAGAGGGAATAACATCAAAACTATGATAGGCAAAAGAGATGAGCATAAAGCGATAAAAAGGGGTTTACAAGACTAGCATGACATAACTTGAGATAATTGGTTACCACATCACTGACATATAGGATTCCAAATCTAGCAAGATAAGGCGACGGTCATGATAAACACCGACATAAAAGAATAGGCATGCAAAAGCAAGCCAAATACAAGAATAATGGATCTAGTGGTTTTGGTGTACATAATTGCGAATAAACTAAGCAAGTCACGCCCTAGGTATATGATTCAACAAAATGTCAATTCGGTACACAACATGGTTTTCAACTATGGTGTCATGGGCATGAACAATCAACTATAATAGTCTTAGGCAATTAACCCCAATAGTCATTGGTACAAATCTCATAGCTATGAATCATAAGCGACTCATCACAATGATCATGGATAATTATCAAAAATAGTTCTAGGCAAATAGTCATGGACAATTAACAGTAATAGTTTCAAAGTCATGGTCATAGATAATGGTCTTATGTTCATAATCATAGGTAATAATCCTCATAGTCAAGGGTCATAGGCGATTAACCACAATTGTCCTTGTCATAGTCATAGGCAACAGTCTTACGTTCACCGTCATAGGCATAAGCATAGTCTTATTAGTCATAGGCAGTCTTATGTTCACCGTCATAGTCACAGGCATAGTCATATTAGTCATAGGCAGTCTTATGTACTCAGTCATAGTCCTTGTCCATTAACAATACATTCAACGTCATAGGCACGTTAAGGTTATAGACACGAGAGAATTTGATTTACAACATGAATAGGTCCGAAATTCAAGATCCAAGACGAACAAGAATAGATAAGAATCAATCACCATACATAGATCCAATTCCAATTTACAACATGGATATTAGGTTTACAGCTTTTATCTAAAAGTAACTTGAACTAACATTGATTGGCTAAGAGAGGACAAATTGATTCGTTGTCGCGTTGAAACGTCTAACTTGATTAATCTTCTGATTTGACTCAATATGGTCTAGGCGTCGTTGCAGAAATTTCAATCTCTAGTTTGAATTGAGTTGCTTAGGTTGATGTCGATTAGCTTCTAGTTTTGATTCCAATAGAGTAGCGACGCCATTTTTATTTTTATTTAGAACAGAGGCAGAGTAAAAGTAGAATAGAATTGTGTGTAGAGAAGGCTAGGTTTGGGGCTGTTTAAATAGGTTTAGGCAGATGAATCTAGACAGAAATCGGACTAGATACATCAGAACGAACACTGGCCCAAAAATGGGCTCGGGGACCAGGTCGACACCCAAGTCGACTGCGAAGTCGACCTGGTCCTGGGGGTGTCGACTGCCCAGTCGACTCCCCAGTCGACCTGGGTCTGGGCGGGAAATTTCCCGCCCAGTCTGTTCTGCGTTTGAAATTCGAATTTTGAATTCGAATTCGAGCTGTTTTGAACTCTGAATATTTCTAAAACTTTGGAGGGTCATATCTCCCTCATTCAGACTCCGATTCTTGCAAACTCGGACTCGTTTCCAAGCAGAATTCCGAGACGAACGCAATGGCACAACCCGTTTCCCTTGGTTCTTATTTTAAAATTTAATTCTGCCTAGATTTATGGTTATAACACGTCATCAAAATACGGGTTATTACATTCTCCCCTCCTTAACGGATTTCGTCCCCGAAATCTCTAAGTTAGAAAGAACGTATCCTACCATCCATCATCCATCTACTCAAAACATCATCCACAAGCAAACATTGTCCTTATGAGATTTCTAATGCCGTATGAACATATGCAAAAAGTGTGTGTATATGTTCCTTATCTAATGCAAATGATCTGGCCTGATAGATCTTCTTAATGCAAAATACGTCTAGTGCCATGAGTCCAACATGTATGCAAATAGTCCTAGTCACAATAACACTACATGTGTGCACAAACATCCATCCATATGCAACATCCACATGATAACACATTCAAATTCATCCATAAAATAGTATAAACACTCATGCATATGCAATATGAAAGGTGACTGAGCCGATCTAGTGCCTAATGTGTAAATGCATCCACGAGCAACCACTTGCAGCCACTTGCAACCATCAATCATAACATGTCCCAAACACATGTTTACACCCAATTGTTCCTACCTAAAGGTATAGCCGAATTATAGAAGCAAGTAAAAACCTTGTGCCCATTAGGCCATATCAAAACTGGAAATATATGTCACATATATACTGATCAGGAGAAGAACTCCCTAAGAACTAGCCCCGGAGACCGAAATCAACATCAGGGTGACACCCAAAGAATTACTCAATCAAACCAATATACGTTTCGAGGAAACTAAGCATGATGTACTCATTTTAGGTCACAAGGGAATCCCTTCCTAAAACCAACCCGTATCCTATAAAACCCAAAGAGTTTAGTCAACCCAACGGACACCCTCAAGCCCAGAGTCATACTCCCTATGGGGTTTGCAACAGAAATTTGATTGAGAATAGGACTGAGAGGAAAAAGATAACATGCAAGTAAGCTCTACAGGATAAGAGGGACCAAGGATATACTCTTAAAAAGAGATATGATGCACGTATCTAGTCTTCAATCTTCTAAGTCGCGTTTCCTTGAGCTTAACTCCATTGTGCTTTGACCGTCTTTAACTTCACAGATTCTTAATTCTTGTTTCCAAAATATGAGTTGGAACTCATTTCACTATTGCCTCTCGTTCCACTTTCACTTATCCTCCTTCTTGTATACTCGGCTCAAACTTAACTACGTACTCATGGTTTCATGCAAGCTCTCCAAAATTCACTAGTGAATCTTGGATCTCGTTCACTTACTAGGAGGTACTCCACGCAGAAGAACTATCTCTTGAAAATAACAAATATCAACCATTTTGCCAAATGTACTTACTAAGGTGACTTTCTACAACTCATGCATAAGTGAAATGAACCATCCGCCTTAGTGGTGAATACTACTCGAGCGGATCAATAAATGTATCAAGAGATTCTAGGTAACTAATCAATAGAGAACCCTAAAGGTTACACGTGACTTCGAGGGTATTACTGAGGCAAGTCAAGAGTCTAACTACCCTCTTTTCAAAACCGAGAATGTCACCCTTACTGGATAACTACTCCATCGCTAGAATCAACTCATAGCCCAAAACATAATCATAAGCATTACTTCTAAACTCAACACTTAGCATAGACATTCTCAAATCCAAACAAATCATGAATACATGAGCCGACTCCCCAACGGGATTTGAGACAAAAATGGGATCCTCTACTACGCTAATACTAAGGTGCAGAGACTCAACTATCGAGGTAGAATTAAAAGGATGTGATGTATAAAAACAAAGTTCCCATGGTATGATAGAAAAAAAAAATCTAAACTTTTAACAGAAACGTTACCACCTCTCTTAGGTATGCTAGTAGTGAGAGCATACAATTGCCCTCTCGACGATCTTTTTCTTTGCCCTTGTCCTATGATACTTAACTACATGTCCCTTTTTACCATACCAACGATGTTCTTTTCTTGTCATGGGTTTTATTATTCTTTTACGTTGACCTCTTCTCTTTCATCTTTTCCTCCTTCGTGGATTACGCCTTATCAACAAGTTTCTCATCCTTAGGCTTGTGTTCTTTATCCTCGTTCTTACTATCCTTGTATAGCTTATTGACAAGTTTCTCGAAAGCTACCTCCATCGCACGGCAACCCTACAAAGCTTGAAATAAGATTAGTCGCAGATGGAACTACTGCGGCTACAGATGGAGGTAGGGCACTACTTTGCCCTCCGACATGTGTTGTATGCCTACAAACTATGGTGAAAAAGAAAGAGAGAAGAGACTCAAGGAGAGAACCAAAAGATAGTGCATATGGCTTTGGGGAACATGCCTTTCGTAAAACAAAACTTTTCTTTAGAAAAATGCTTCTTTGTAAACGTTTTGAAAATAGTTTCAGAAGGTTTTTGAAAGCTTTTGCCCAGTCTGGTAACCTTCTGCCCTGATACCAAATGTAACACCCCACCTCCGCTAGGGTCACTCACAAAGGGAATGCACTAGCTTTGGGGGAGTATTATCTAGGTAAACATACGCAGTAATATTACAAGACAGAAACATAAATAAAAACAGCGGAAGGAAAACCCAAATTTCAATGCTTTAAAATCTAGTAAGGTCTAAAGCCTTTTACATCAAAATGCAATTAAGTCAATTACATCAAAATTTGTCTTGCTTAAGTAAAGAAGCATAAAACCATAGTTATAAATCATTCCCCAATAAAGCAAAGCAAGACATAGCCAAGAGAAATCCAAGCCGTACATGAAAGAGCTTTGGAGCTTGGTAAGATCCGAACTAAGATGTATTCCCACCCTGCGAACCTGGGAGGGGGGGAACATAAGAAAACGAGGCGAAACAAAACGGGGCAGTCATAAAGACTAAGTAAGTCCTAGTGACTTTCAGAATAAAAACAAGTAAAGATAACATGGCATGGATAAACTGAAAGGAAACATAAGCATGATGATAAGATAAGCTACAGGAAAGATAACTAATAATAACCTCATACGGTTTTTGTCAAGTATAACATCGCCAGGTTTCCATTCAAGATAAACTAAGTATAGTTTCGCAAGATTTCTATCAAGGATCGCAAGATTTCTCGGCTTTACCATTAAAATATTTCTATGATATTATTCTCTCTGCACCAACCGTAATAGTATCCCAACCCGTGCCATGTGTTGACTATAAAATGATCCCTTGCCCAATGTCATGAAATGATCCATTACTTGGTCTCACGAAACGATCTATTAATCGATCGGCTCCCTACAAGTCCTATCTCGTTCATGTGTCTGTGTCATACGGCCCCATCACGAATGTAGTCACCTGTGCTAGGTCCACCATAGGGTGTATCAAGCCCCAGGGTGCCAACCACCGACACGAATCAAGCCCGCACAGTGTAAACCTACTGGTGCCCAATGCCTGCTTTTTCAACTTTGGACTACGTGCACGACCGTTGTCCGCCTGAACCTACAATGGCGCACCAACTCAGCCGTCGTTCTGGTCGCTTACAATCAGCCCAGTAATCGTGCCCCACCCTACCTAGTTCTAGGGTACCATGATACATCTAGTGGGTTACTGCTGAAAAGGACCGCGTAACCAGGGTTTCCGTCTAGCAGGTTAAGTGTTGTCATTTAAATTCGAGACTTAACCCCATCAGTCTAGCATGTCAAGTTGGTTAAGTGTGGTCATTCAAGTTCGTGACTTAACCCCTCTACGTGTCATGTCAAATTGGCTAAGTGTTGTCATTCAAGTTCATGACTTAGCCCTACGAATCATGTGTCAAGTTGGTTAAGTATGTTCAAGCGGTTCGTGACTTAACCCTACCAAACCATCGTGTCAAATTGGTTAAGTATATTCAAGCAGTTCATGACTTAACCCTATCAAGTAATCGTGTCAAATTTGTTAATTATATTCAAGCGGTTCATGACTTAACCCTATCACGTGGCATTAATTCATTAATGCACTTCAACCTCTCACATTAGACTAACTGTTGTGGTCAATGGATTTGCCGGGCGGTCCTGGGCAGATTTACACCACAACATAGTCTAACCTCGGGTTTTACGTGCGATATGACCAACTACCCACATTGGATCCTATTGTTTGCAGCCACTAGATTTGCCGGGCGGTTCCGAGCAGATTTACACTGCAAACTCAACCCAACCTCGAGTTGGCCATTTTCAAGTTTATCTAATTTTCATGCCCACATTCAAGTTTTCATGTCAAAATTCATGTTGAGTTTTCATGTCAAATCATGTCAAGTTTTCAAGGCAAGTTTCATATCAAGTCGATGTCAGGTTCGTGTCTATATCCAGGTTCAAGTTATAACAGCGTTCATGTTTCAAGTTTTGCCTATTATCGAGTTCATAATTCATGTTCATAACCAACTCATGTTTTTGCCTATTCTACCCAAATCGTATTCCCATCGCACGTGAACGCGAACCGTTCTATACTACAAACAAATCCAAATCTCGAAATAGAGGGAATAGCATCAAAACTATTATAGGCAAAAGAGATGAGCATAAAGCGATAAAAAAGGGGGTTACAAGACTAGCATGTCATAACATGAGATAATTGGTTACCACATCACCGACATATAGGATTCCAAATCTAGCAAGATAAGGCGACGGTCATGATAAACACCGACATAAAAGAATAGGCGTGCAAAAGCAAGGCAAATACAAGAAAAACGGTTCTAGTGGTTTTAGTGTACATAATTGCGAATAAACTAAGCAAGTCACACCCTAGGTATATGATTCAACAAAATGTCAATTCGGTACACAATATGGTTTTCAAATATGGTGTCACGGGCATGAACAATCAACTATAATAGTCTTAGGCAATTAACCCCAACAGTCATTGGTACAAATCTCATAGCTATGAATCATAAGCGACTCATCACAATGATCATGGATAATTATCAAAAATAGTTCTAGGCAAATAGTCATGGACAATTAACAGTAATAGTTTCAAAGTCATGGTCATAGATAATGGTCTTATGTTCATAATCATAGGTAATAATCCTCATAGTCAAGTGTCATAGGCGATTAACCACAATTGTCCTTGTCATAGTCATAGGCAACAGTCTTACGTTCACCGTCATAGGCATAGGCATAGTCTTATTAGTCATAGGCAGTCTTATGTTCACCGTCATAGTCACAGGCATAGTCATATTAGTCATAGGCAGTCTTATGTACTCAGTCATAGTCCTTGTCCATTAACAATACATGTCTGCTAGGTGACTAGAGGCCTCTCCTCTACTATATAACATGTCTGCTAACTGCTGGTCCTCTCGCTGTGTGGATCCAATGCCCTCGAAAAGAGTAGGTCGCACCCCTAACGATGCCAAAAAATTAGGTGTAAAATCCGTAGATGGCCTAAAATCAAACATAGAGATAAACTTTAAGCTTTTCCTCTCTATGAACAAAGGACTCAAGGTCATCCTTTGCCTACTCAACGCATCCTAACCACATTACCCTTGCCTGGAGAGGGTATAAACTATCTCAAAATTGTAGGACGCAAGGAACTCCATCTATCATTGCTGCCTTAAATTGAGATCCTTCTGCGAGAACTAATATTTGTACGACTTGTGATCGGTGTAGAGCTCAAATCTTTCTCCGAGTACATAATGTCGCCAAGACTTAAGCACGGACACTATAGTTTCCAAATACAAGTCATGGGTGGGGTATTTCTTCTCATGAACTCTCAATTTCCTTCTTCCATAGCAGACTACCCTACCTTCTTGCATCAACTTGAAACCCAATCTTGTGCCACAAGCATCCGTGTAGACCATAAACACCTTGCTACCACCGGGAAGAGTTAGAATAGGGGCTGATGTCAGAGCCCTCTTTAACCTCTGGAATGCATCATCGCAATCAGTTCTCCAAGTGAAAACAAAGTTCTTCTTCATCAGACGGGTGAGCGAAGCTGATATCTAAGCAAAGTCCTTAATGAACTTGCAGTCTTAACCCGCCAACACCAAGAAACTCTTAACCTCTATCGCATTCTTAGGGGCTTTCCAATCTTGAACTGCGACAACTTTAGCTGGGTTCACCACTATTCCATCCTTAGAGACTAAATGCCCTAGGAACCTTACTTCCTTTCTCCAGAATAGAAAATTTGAAAACTTAGTCTTTAGATGATGCAATCTGAGAGTGCTAAGAACCTCCTCTAAGTGTCTGGCATGCTCTTCCTTGCTCCTTGAGAAAACCAGAGTATCTTCCATGAAAACCACAACAAATTTATTCAGATACTCCCCAAACACCCGATTCTATAAATCCACGAAGTATGCGGGTGCATTGGTCATCCCAAAAGGCATGACCAACAACTGAAAGAAACTGTTTGAAGTCCTAAAAGCCATCTTGTCAATACTATCATCTGCTATCCTAAGTTGACAAAATCCCGTGGCTAGATCCAATTGTTAGAAAACTGAAGCACCTACTAGTTGGTCAAACAAAACATCAATTCTCGGAAGTGGGTGCCTACTCTTCTTGGTGAGTTTATTCAACTCCCTATAGTCTACACATAGACGGAGAGAGTCATCTTCCTTGGTTGTAAAGACGACTGGAGCTTCCCACTCAAATATGTTTCGTCTTATGGTGTGATGACTGCCCATAACTCCTGCACTTAACAAGAGGAATAATGCGCTCAAAGATGTGCATGCATCTATGGACAATCATCAGGGTAGAATAACACAAGCAGAACGTGTCGTATAACTTAGAGGGAAGGGATAAAATATAAAAGAACATATACCACAAGAACTAATGATGAAGCATTCACGTCATATAACAAAATCTTAAACTTTCATATCATTATGAAAATAATATCCATACATCAAACTGGGTACAACATCAAATTCTTTACAAGTAGCCTCACTACAGGTTCACTCAGAGTAGCATACGTCAATTATAAGCAGAAACAACTATATATGTATAGTAGAAAATAATACGTAAGCCTCCTGCTCATTGTCACTCTGCAATATCATTCTCATCTAGATCTACAACCTGTCACCTGCTACATAGTCTTCCCATTCAACACATATATGAATAGCCCAAGGTAACAAGAGGGGGGCATAAAACCTTGATTCAGACAGTGGTCTTAATGAGTGATAAACAACTACCTAACTTCATCAACAAAGTAAATGAGAAATAGGCAGGCTAATCATCCAATCTACCAACACAACAACAGAGAAGAACCCCAACCAGTCTCCTCTACATCTGATAGTGATATCCTTTACAGCAATAAGCAGAGAAATGAACAGTAACATTCATAGCGACTGATAATCAAGCGTAGACCATCCTGATCGAGTTCGGCGTCCCCCAAGCACAAGACCTGAAGGCCCAAACCAGCATCAGACAAGCATCAAAGAAATATCTCTCTTGACGTCGGATAATCCATATAAGACGATACAAACAATAACATTCATGACTCGGGCTATCACTATATGCCTTGCCTTGAAACCTCGTTAATCGTTTGATTGGGCACAACATGCCATTTATTAAGGGCCAATGGTAACCCCGGTTCTAGCTAAACTCCATACGCCATCGTGACTCGTATGTTTGTCTAAATCATAAAGGCAACTAGGCATATAATGACTACCCAGGGTACATGATCTTTATCGAATCAGATCTTAATGGGCATGCCCACGATACCCATGCTTTGAGCCTACTAGAACCTTCGACTAACGATAATCCCTCGGGATTCGTAACTCTAGTCGTCATCACCGATGACTATCCATAAGCTCAGATCATCTTGAGCAACCATTATCTACGAACTCAAACACCCTTGAGTCATCTTCACATTCTTTGCATTTCATCGATCAACAAACACTTTACAATGCTTGAACATTCCACCAAAATTGATATTGGATCTTTAACGTTCATCAAACCAAAGTAAACATTATTTGGTCACCACTCCTGGATCAGTCACGATCCATCAATGGATCGGTCACAGTCCATGCTTCTTTTGAAAAATATTATATTTATCTTTCTATAGTGTTTCAGAATGCTACAATCCACCAACATGTGTTGCACTATCCATCATGGATCGTTTTCATCCGATCCAGTTTCTGTAGTGATCCATCGATCGCCCGTTTGCCGAATCCACCAAAATGCCATGTTCCCGAACCCGATCCATACCATCTGCCAATCCATCACATAACACTGTTGCTCGATTCATCATTTTGATGGTGATCTATTAGATCCACTAAACCATTCTATTAATGCACGACTCTCATTTCCTTTAGCCGATCCATCATAATTTACCACCGATCCATCAAGTTTTCCACAACCGATCCATTAACAACCCAGAGTTTTGGCAATATAAATTAATTTTTAGAATTTCAGAATAAGAATTTTTTTCAAATGATATAATTTGACCATGAAACTTTAACCATTGCGTTCATCTCGAAATTATGGTCAACTTTCATGTTTGGAGTTTTGTGAACGGAGTCCGTATGAAAAAGTTACGGATGAAACACGGAAAACGGACGGAATTAAATAAATCAGAATTTAAATAAATATTATACCATATACGAACAGCCGACCTGGGCATCTGATTGCCCAAGCGATCGACCGCCATGGTCGACCTACTAGGCGGGCAGATTCCCAGCGACGGTTGTGTCATATAGGGTTTGGTTTATAATATTATAGAAACGAATGGATGGATATAACTTAAAACTAATCCGATGGTCCCAGACCATTTTGCCACTATAAATGAAGGGGTAGAGCCCAATTCTCTTCCATTCAAATCTATAGAGGCAGCGGAGCTTTGCCATTTTTCTTCCTCTTCTAACCTAATTTCTAAATAAATTATATTCATATATGAACCAAATCAAATCAAATTCATATGAAATTAGGAAGATTAATAGATTCAATCGAAGAGGATGTTAAACAACAGATTTATTCGCTCTCTTCCCTTTTTCTTACATTTTTACAGATCTAGATTTTTCCCCTTTCTAGATAAATTGTAGATTTATAAGAATTTGGGGATCGTAAGCCTAAAAAGTTTTAAAATAGAGAAATTGGAAGCTATAAGGTAAGTGGGAAATTTACTAATACATATGTAATGATTTATCTATTTCATTTAAATCCAATCTATGTTTTATGCCTATTGGATCTGCTAATTTAAATAATTGTAAATTGTGGCAACCATCAGATCTGATTATGAATATGGTTAAAATTGGCAAATGATAGGTTATAATTATGTATAACATGAATTGTAGGATTTTTATATATTTTCCCCACATATTCCTACAGTTATGTCATGAAATATTGTGTACATGTTACATAGCACTGTGGATCCGGAAATCAGTCCCATTAAACATAAATTTGTTGTAGTTATGTTTCGGATCTTTAGTTCGGTGCTGAAATATGAAATATGTAAATTTGGGGTAAAAAGATGAATTTTTGTATTACGTGATTGTAAGTATAAAAAGAAATATTCCTGTTATATTCCATATTGTTGGGTTTTGGTTTAAGCATTGTAAAATATGCCTTTTTCTTCCTTAAAAATATAAAGAGGCATTATTTTAGAATCACGTGAAGTATGACAAAAAGGATTAAAAAGGGAAAGTGGTGCAAAGGTACATTTAAATATAAATACATGTATTTGTATGTAGTTTGCGTTGACTATTCCAATATATACATATTATGTATATTTCTTTTGATTTGGAAATATGTCAAATCCCACAAAATAGGCATTTTTACAATGATTACAACTAACGGTCCTTGTTAGACTCGAAACCTTTTTGGCAAGATTGAATATAAAAAGGAAATTCTTGGTTAATTGATTAAATCAAATCATTAATTGAAAAAAAATAAGTATTGTAAAATAATATATAAATATTAATAACTACATTGACCATACGAAAACAAAAATAAAAATATGTATAATATTATCTGTTCAAATCAGCGTAAACCAATGAAATATTAATTTTATGGAATGATAGAATGTTTGGATACGGTTCAATTGTGGAATTATGTATTTGTATAATCCATTTTGCATTAATATATTTCTGGTGACCATTTGTAGCAATCAATGTAATAAAATGCTATATATGAGACTGCAATTAAAGAAATAACCATTGTAACCAATATTGATTCGGGGAAAACAAACTTGATGGGAAAATGCTTACAATTCCTAAAATCAATTAGGATAATTGTGGACCCCAATTACGAAATTTAAATTTTAAGTGCATTTAGACACGAGGTTAAGCTCAACTTGTGGCATAAGCCTACCTGAAACCGACCGGCAAATCCAGCAACCACAGGTAGTCAGCTTAATGAAAAGGGTCTAATGCATAAAAATAAATGTACTAAGGCACGAGGTTAAGTTCACTTGTGGTAAAAGTCTGCCCGGAGCTGACCGGCAAATCCAGCATCCACCGGTAGTCAACTTAATGTGAGAGGCCTAGTGCATAAATATACATGTATAAATATATAACAGTTGATAAACAAATAAAAAGATAAATAAAAGAATAAGAATAGTAATTGCTTGTTGGGGTACAACCAATAGATAACTTGGGACTGATAAATAGTTGCCTTAGGAAAATACGACCGTTAGAGTCATTAAGGGAAATAAAAATGAAATAAAAAGAAATAGGGGTCAAAAGGGAATTATTGATTGTTGTTTAAATACTAGGTCCAAATTAGGGAAGGTATTGAATAAATATCCTAGGGAAAAAGAATATAACCTTCCTTATTAATAGTAATGGAAATAGACAATATAGTTGGACTTAGTAGGTTAATAATGTAGGATATTACTAACCATATAAACCCATGACGCAAATAAATAGTGTACGTATAGTATTTCTGTATAAAGGAACCAAACGGAATGACTCAATAACGTAGCCTATTTTATCCCAAAAGGGGAAAGGTGTTAAAGGCAAATGGGGTACAAACTTAATAATCTTTGGATATAGTCCGCTTCCTTGGGTCTTAAGTGGCTTGGGTTGAGGAGTCCACCTGAGAATAGGTTTTTCAATGTAGGGGTCTTAAATGGCATGTGTATGTGGGCCTACCCAAACTCGGAGATTAAAAGGGTCAGATATGGCCGTCTATCCTATGGGAAGTAATAAGCGACTAAGGAGGTTATTTAATAAGGTCAGCTAGAAGGTATAATGCACAAAAAAATACCTTCTCTCACCTTATGCGGGGTAACGGTATATGCGTGAATGATGGAAGCCTTAACTAGTAGGGCCCGTAGCTAGTTCCCTCTAATTTATGATAACGTTGAATATATTATAGAGGGTAAATAAGTGACCATTAGGTCCGCCTAGGGTCTTTAGTGATCAAGAAGGATCCACCCTATCTATCATTTGATAGTGAGACGTTAAGTACTAAAGGATAATGAATATATAGATAGAAACCCCGTAATTAAGGGCCCACTATCGATTAAATAGCCAGTTATGTTCTGGTATAAAGGCTTCACAAAAATATATGTAAACATCCTCTCTTGGTATTAAGTTTTAGAAATACTACTTTGGGAAGAGTAGTAGAGTCATGCATAAAAATTTACAAGGTTGGGCTAGAATCACTAACTTGGTTAGGCATACAGCTTGGGTAGAACTAAACGGAATATACGTATGTTATAGTATGTGTTGTACATTTCTTAATCATCAGAACTTATTGTTCTAACCTCTATCTTTATCACAACCTCCCAGTTTTCCTAGACAAGGACGGGTTCTCACAAATGATTAAGTTTGGCTTTCGGTTCTCGTTCTCTCTCAAGCTCGGTATTGGTAAAGTGACTTACTTTAAAAAGGTAGTTACTTGAGTTAATACTAGTTTTATCTTACTTTGTTTCCGCTATGAATTATTATAACTCTGGTTATGCTCATGCTCATTTATTGCATGTACCAGATATACATGCCCCATGCTTAGATGTGTTCAAGTTTTGATTTTTATCAATATTTGGGTGCAGAAAAGTGTAGGGTGTTACATTTGGTATCAGAGCTTAAGTTAAAAGATCAGAGGAATTAGTTAAATTAGGAATCGCGAGAGAACATAATTCGGTTTTATTTTCTATTTATCTTCATCTTTCTTACTCGGCTTTAATTTATTTTGACTACAGAAATTAGTCATGGACCTAATTATATATAACGGGATTTGAGCGACTAAGGGTTGAAATATGTTGAGTTTGGGTTTCTATCCGATTCTATCTTACCCTACTGTACGTTGGCAATTTCGTCGTGAAGAGCATGCGAAGATATATGGTGGATCCCGTTGATTCGAGATTTGGAAACTGGTATAAAATATGTCCATATAAAAAGCTGGCTACAACCGAGATAGTCATAAATTCTTGGTATGGTTTCGTCAGCCGTTTCAGTTAAGACCATTACTCGATCCAAAATGGGGAAAATCCCACATTAATATGTCGTATCCATTTCAGAATTATAATTAGGTTTATCCATTTATTACTTTATTAAAATTCCTAACCTACCTTTGTTGAGATATTTAATTAAGTTCTTGGACTTGCATTCGAGGAAATTTATTTCTAAAACTATTTGAAAAATAAAAATGGATTTTAAAGGTTCAGAAATATGGTTTCGGACAATAATTTGTGAAGATATGGTTTTAAATTCTTAATCTATTCATGCTTTAATTTTTTTGGGGCCATTCAATAATTTTAATAAATATGGTCTGATTGGTAGGAAAGAAGGAATTAAAAATAACTAGGAATATAGTACTAAAACTCAAGAATAATAAATATCTATTCCTTGTGATTTTCATTATCCATCTTCCTATAAATATCAGATAATTTATTAAAGTTAGCAAAATTAATCTAAATTTTTTTAAAGCTCCAATATTTTTAAACACAGAAGGGTTTTTTCCCGGTTTAAAATATAAAACTGGAATATAAATAGTAGTAATAAAATGATTTATAAATATGAAACCATTAGTTTATAAATAAATCCCATTTTCGGAAAAGTTTTAAATTTTTGTTCGGAAAGGCTAAGGAAAATCCTTCATTTTGATTATTGGTGTATTTGAATTCGAATCGCTTAATTTATGTTAACTAGCAAGGGAGGAAAAATTCATTTTAGAATTTATTTCGGATTTCTATCTGGTTTTCTGTTTTAAGTTCGTTCGTTTAGTGGTCTCAAATCTTTTTTTTTAGGTAGGGAAAAGGCATTAGAAAATTAAAATTCTCGACCAGACAAGTTGTGGAAGTCGATAGAGAATTTGGTTGGGAGTTTCGACGTAAATGGAAATTTTAAATTTTAATTTATACAAATTAAACGGGCCATTGGGCCAAGGTTAAAACCGTGCCCAAAAATGGGGCAAGCGGTCGACCCCGACGGTCGACCGCCCTCTATGGGCCAGGTCGACTGCTACCCCACGAACGGGTGTGGTTAACCCGACCCATCTTCTGCTGAATGATGTATAAAACATCGTTCAGCCGACCCTTCTCCTCCAAATCCTCTTCCGCCGAAAAAACTAAACCCTCTTCCTTCCCAAGATCCAATCCGAGCAACCCTCGCTTCATTTCGCCCTTAATTACTACCAAAATCCTCGTCATGTAAATCTCTAACCAATTATACCTGGGAGTTGCAATTTCTCCTTCCCATTTCGTTGATCCCTCCATAGCACCTCGTAACCAATACCACGGTCTCATGCCCCAGGAAGCCGCTTGGCTAGATAGTGATGATGCTAAGATTAAGCAATACCTTTCAAAGACCAGTTATGAGTTCCAAAATGGCCGCCCTGTGAAGTTCGTCGACTTCTCCGCATTTGGTTTGGAGGAGCTTTTTGTTGCCGCATGCCTAGCAACGATCCTGTGCTTCGACACTTTTTAGTGCGATGTGTTTCGCGCTGTTTCCGTCTGTTCGATCCACATATGGATGATGACATCGATGAGGAGTCTTGCGTCATCAGATCTGAGGTCATGGGCACTAGTATCGAGTTCACTGATGCTGACTTGGCCTAGATTTTGGGTATCTCGGCAGATGGAACCGAGCTTGATGCTGTTGAGATGGAGGAACCTCATATCCTTTAGCATATCTTTATAGGAGAGCTCAGAGCTCGGACCACCGCCTGTTTGCGACCAGTTTCCCGTGTAGTTGAGTGTATCATACAGCATAACATCATCCTGAAGACGGGAAGCTTGGAGCAGATTTACCCTTCTGTTCGTCGCGCCACCTATGCTATCCTTGGAGGCATAGCCATCAACTGGGCGCGTGCTTATGAAGCATCTTAATGAGCCCTTCGTCGGCACCCCGCGGAGCCACCCTACAGTCATCTTCTCACCCCTTTCTTTCGGCACTTCCAAGTGAGACTTTCTGTGGAGACGCTTACGAAGAAGGAGCTGACCACCATCAGTTGCACCACTCTCCGGGAGATGGGTATCTAGTTACCCGACGTTCCTGCACCCTTACCACCTTCTCCAGCTCAGCAGCCTAGTCATGAGAGCCCAAAGCTCATTGCCATCCGAACAATGCAGACCGAGCACTGAGAGGTCCGCGACGAGCGATGCTGACAGACAAGAGAGATTGGCTACATCTGCGCTATAATACGCTCCTTGCGTGGACATGGTAATGGATCCAGCTCCAATCACGGAGGAAGGCCAGTCTATAGTGGGTAGTGTTAGTTGTCATTATTGTTGTTGTTAGAACATGCTTTGGGCAGGTCATATCTTGCATCGTGTGTTTCACTTTCTAGCATTTTTCTTTTTCTTTGATGTAGCGTGTGTTGTAACTGCTAGTAATGAAAAGTTCACGCAATTATAGTAATGAGATTTCTATTTTGAAAATAAAATGTGTTTGTCGTTCACGTACAATCATATGAATGAAATCTCTTTTATTTACTGGCATTTGTCCTAGAGCTGGAAAGATTAAAATTCTATGTTTGATAAATTGTAGTAAAGGAATTGTTCGTCACGGGTATAAAACTAAGTAAACCACCATTCCTTGTCAAAACTATAATTTATTTTGCCTTTTGTGTGATTTTAGTTTTCGGATTTTTGGCGTGAACGACTTCCTTTTTCGCCAACATGTGATATGAATCGTTTAAATTTCCACAATTTTCAAAAGTTTATGGAAAATGTTGTTTAGAAGAAAAACATTTTCTATTATTTTCTCATTTTTTTTAGGAAAATGAAATGGTTTTTGAAAGGAAATTTTCAAAATACACATGACAAGTTTTCAAGCGCAAATTTATTTTTATGAAAAAATTCGGTTTTTGGTCGCATGAATGGTGTAAAGAAGATTTTTGGATGCCTTGTGTGCGCATTATAGTGGTGCAATAGGACCGATGATACTATAAAAGCGTTACTGGTAATAAGGAAAAGGCTATTTTAGCCTTGGAAACGCTGTTTCCATGCCTTGTCAATGATGCGCGTGAGCTATTAATTAACTCGTTTTACATTTTAAAGCTTGTTTTAAGCCTCCTTTACCGTCTATAATTAGAATTATTTTGGGTATTTCAGGTAACTGAAGTGAAAATTCCACTATAGGTCAGAAAACGGAATATTTGAAAGCGAAGGAAATGTTAAATTTCGTTGTCTCAATTTCGTTTTTCTGGTTTAGGAGAGTTTAAATAGGAAACGATAAGATTGCGTACGTTTTGTATGGTACGGTTTAGATGCAAAATTGGTTGCTTCACACTTCTATTCGTAGTTGTGTGAGGGTTATGGATGAAAAAGATTTTTTTTCAAAAAATTGCATTTATATAGAACTGGCAATATATTTAGGATGTTCTGCGTCATGTTTTCAAAAATATTTCAAAAGTTTAATGCAAACATATAGGAGGATCCGATTAGAATCATCTTGCATGCATATTTTTGGTTGAAATTGCATTATGTACACCATGCACATATACACATGATTGCAAAGTGTATGTATACAAATTGGTTGTGTAATATCGGATTATAGGCGTCAAAATTCCTTTCTAGGAGGGAAGATTGTAACAACCGGGAATTTTGGCAATATAAAATAATTATTAGGATTTCAAAATAGGAATTTTTGCAAATGATGGAATTTGACCATGAAACTTTAACCGTTGCATTCGTCCCGGAATTCTGGTCAACTTGCATGTTTAGAGTTTTGCGAACAGAGTCCGTATGAAAAAGTTACAGACGAAAAAGAAAAAAAAAAGGTCGAAAATAAATAAATCATAATTTGAATAAATAAATCAGAATTTAAATAAATATTATACCATTTATGAACAGCCGACCTAGGCAACTGATTGCCCAGGCGGTCGACCGCCATGGTCGACCTACAAGGTAATCAGATGCCAGTGACGGTTGTGTCATATAGGGTTTGGTTTATAATATTATAAAAAAGAATGGACGGACATAACTTAAAACTAATCCAATGGTTCCAAGCCATTTTCACCACTATAAATAAAGGGGTAGAGCCCAATTCTCTTCCATTCAAATCTAAAGAGGCAACGGAGCTCTTCCATTTTTCTTCCTCTTCTGACCTAATTTCTGAATAAATTATATTCGTATATATACTAAATCAAATCAAATTCATATGAAATTAGGAAGATTAATAGATTCAATGGAAGAGGATGCTTAACGATAGATTTATTCGCTCTCTTCCCTATTTCTTACATTTCTATAGATCTAGAATTTTCCACTTTCTAGGTAAATTGTAGATTTATAAGAATTTGGGGATTGTAAGCCCAACAAGGTTCAAAACAGAGAAATTGGAAGCCATAAGGTGAGTGGAAATTTACTAATACATATATAATGATTTATCTACTTCACTTGAATCCAATCTATGTTTTATGCCTATTAGATCTGCTAATTTAAATAATTGTAAATTGTGGCAACTATTAAATCTGATTATGAATATGTTTAAAATTGGCAAATGATAGGTTATGATTATGTATAACATGAATTGTAGGATTGTTATATATATTCCCTACATATTCCTACCGTTATGTCATGAAATATGTTGTGCATGTTACATAGAACTGTGGATCTAGAAATCAGTCACATTAAACATAATTTTATTGTAGTTATATTCCAGATATTTAGTTCAATGCTGAAATATGAAATATGTAAATTTGCAGGAAAAAGATGAATTTGTGTATTACGTGATTGTAAGAATAAAAAGAAATATTCCTGTTATATTACATAGTGTTGGGTTTTGGTTTAAGCGTTGTAAGATATGCCTTTTTCCTCCTTAAAAACATAAAGAGGCATTATTTTAGAATCACGAGAAGTATGACAAAAAGGATTAAAAAGGGAAAAGTGGTGCAAAGGTACATATAAATATTAATACAAGTATTTGTTTGTAATTTGCATCGACTATTCCAGTATATACATGTTACATATATTTCTTGTGATTTGGAAATATGTCAAATCCCACAAAATAGGCATTTTTACAATGATTCACGGTCCTTGTGAGACTCAAAACCTTTTTGGAAAGATTGAATATGAAAAGGAAATGTTTGGTTGATTGATTAAACCAAATCATTAATTGAGAAAAAAATAAGTATTGCAAATTAATAAATAAATATTAATAACTACATTGATCGTACGAAAACAAAAATAGAAATATGTACACATATTATCCGTCCAAATCAACGTAAACCGGTGAAATATAAATTGTATGGAATGATAGATTGTTTGGATAAGGTTAAATATGGAATTATGTATAAATATAATCCATTTTGAATTAATATATTTGTGGTGACCATTTGTAGCAATCAATATAATAAACTGCTATAAATGGGACCCAATTAAAGAAATAAACATTGGAACCAATATTGATTTGGGAAATAAATGTGATGGGAAAATGGTTACAGTTCCTAAAATCAATTGGGATAATTTTTATGGACCCCAATTAGGAAATTTAAATTATAACTGCATTTAGACACGAGGTTAAGCTCAAATTGTGGTATAAGTCTGCCCAGAATCGACCGACAAATCCAGCAACCACAGGTAGTCAGCTTAATGTGAGAGGTCTAATGCATAAAAACAAATGTACTAAGGCCCGAGGTTAAGTTTACTTGTGGTAGAAATCTGCCCAGAACCGACCGGCAAATCCAGCATCCACAGGTAGTCAACTTAAGGTGAGAGGCCTAGTGCATATATATATATATAATAACTAGTAAACAAATAAATAGATAAAAGAATAAGAGCAGTAATTGGCTGTTAGGTTACAACAAAAGATAAATTGGGACCGATAAATAGTTGCCTTAGGAAAATACGGCCTTAGAGTCATAAAGGGAAATAAAATTGAAATAAAAAGAAATAGGGTCATAAGTGAATTATCGATTGTCGTTTGAACACTAAGTCTAAATTAGGGAAGGTATTGAACAAATATCATAGGGAAAAAGAATATAACCTTCCTTAATAATAGTAATGGAAATAGAAAATATAGTTGGACTTAGTAGGTTAATAATGTAGATATTATTAACAATATAAACCCTTGACGCAAATAAATGGGTATGTATTGTATTTTTGTATAAAGGAACCAAATAGGAATGACTCAATAACGTAGCCTACATTATCCCAAAAGGGGAAAGGTGTTAAAGGAAAATGGGGTACGGTCTTAACAATCTTCGCACATAGTCCGATTCCTTGGGTCTTAAGTCGCTTGGATTGAGGAGTCCACCTGGGAATAGGTAATTCAGTATAGGGGTCTTAAATGGCATGTGTGTGTAGGCCTACCCAAACCCATAAATTAAAAGGGTCAGCTTGGTCGTCTATCCTATGGGAACTAATAAGCGACCAAGGTGGTTATCCAATAAGGTTAGCTAGAAGTTATAACGCGCAATAAAATACCTTCTCTCACCTTATGTGGGGCAAAGATATATGCGTGAATGACGGAAGCCTTAACTAGTATGGCCCGTAGCTAGTACCCTATAGTTTATGATAACGTTGAATACATTATTGAGGGTTAATAAGTGACCAATAGGTTCGCTTAGGGTCTTAAGAGATTAAGAAGGATCCACACTATCTATCATTTGATAGTGAGGCATTAATTACTAATTGATAGTGAATATATAGATAGAAACCCCGTAATTAGGGGGCCACTCTCGATTAAATAACCAGTTATGTTCTCGTATAAAGGCTTCACAAAAATATATGTAAATGTCCTCTCTTGGTATTAAGTTTTGGAAATACTACTTTAGGAAGAGTAGTATAGTCGTGCATAAACATTTACTAGGTTGGGCTAGAATCAAAAACCTAGTTAGGCATGCAGCTTAGGTGGAACTAAACGGAATATATCTGTGTTATAGTCTGTGTTGTATATTTCTTATATGCCAGAACTTGTTGTTCTGACCCGCGTGCTCATTACAACCACCCAGGTTTCCTAGAGAAGGTCATGTTCTCACAGATGCTTTAGTTTGGCTTCCGGTTCTCATTCTCTCTCATGCTCGGTAGTGGCAAAGTGACTTACTTTGAAAAAGGTAGTTACTTGAGTTAATACCAATATATATTATTTTGTTTCCGCTGTGAGTTATTTTATCGTACTCTGATTATGCTCATGCTCATTTGTTGCAGATACTAGATATACACGCTCCATACTTAGATGTGTTTAAGTTTTGATTTTTGTCAAAATTTGGGTGTATAAAAGTGTGGGTTGTTACAAATCCGATCCTGCACATAAGCCTGATCCATACTTCTGATCCGCCATTCTTCTATGATCGGTCCATCTCATAGCATGGTTGATCCATCCGTTTTCTCTATGCCTGATCCATGCCATGAATCCCACAACCAATCCATCAACTTTTTTGAGCAACACTCCACTGATCCGTGCTAAATCATGCCCGATCCATCCTAAGTACACCATTCCAGCTCCAAACTCGATCGATCCATCCATACTAGCTTTTTTTTCACGTTTATGCAACCCGATCCGATCAATATACAACTCGACCAATTTCAACCAAACATCCAATGAATCAAGAAATCATCAAACGATCATCAACATAACAAATACCATCATATAGAATTCACCAAATCATGATAAAATGATAAATAAATAAATAAATATATGGATCTAAACTTGCATAAACCAATGATTTCAACATTAACATATGAATTAACCGTTATAATCCTACTAGATTAGATCCTATGGTGATTCAAATTAAATCTATACTTATTTTCACTAGATCTAGGCGAAAACAACTTGTAAATGATGAAACTAAGATTAAACAACCCATATACTTGATTGAATCCGTGTGAGAGATGCTTATCACTCACCGAATCCACAAAGTTGCATGAAAACAGTGATATACAATTTCGGATAGTGAAGAACGGCCTTTGAATTAATCACTTTGATCCAATATGTAACAACCCGTCTAGAATAGGCCTAATTTTTGACCTAGAAAAGGCCCATCGAAACTTAGAGCCATTCTAAAGGGGTTGTTGGTTCCTTTAAGGATTACTCACATGGAGAAAAGATAAAATATAATACTAAAATAAGATGTACCATTTATTTAAAAACCACTGAAATACAATAGTCACAGTTACATCTGTTCAATGGGTATACCAAATAGTTCATCCTCTCCAGTTTCCAAAAGAAGTAAATCAATAACTACTAACAATAGCATAACAACTTCGTCTTCTTCATCAGCATCAATCATCACTCCATCCATGGCTTTTACCCAATCTACTGGCCTGTTGGATATGTTGAGGAGAAGGGTCAAAACATAAAGTTATATGTGATTGAAATATAGTGTTACTTAACGTCCATACGCTATATTTTTAGCAGGTTACATATGTCAAGGTATGTCTGCGCAGCACACAACGAACACCAAGTTTCTAACCAATGAGGTGGATATTCAAGTCAATCGCCCATAAGTGTTTTTAATGCAAAGACCCAACGAGGTGGCATTCTTCGTCACTTATGGCCCTATTAATGGTGTATTCTTATGATCTCTTATAACCTGAGGCAGATCCCTAGGCCTTTAAGACCACGTCCTTGTATATTAACGTTATTAATTCTATACTCTCATTTGTATTATGAGAAGTAGTATTGCGAACGTTATTACTTAACTAATATTACCCGGTAGGACACCTGTGTCACTTAAGACTTCCGTTAGACAATTAGTGAGGATGATATGGCCATATATCTTTCAATTACCAATCCGTCTCTAGTTGATCCCTTACGAGCTTCTACCGGAAGTGGACATCCCCATGAACTATCCTACTCTGTTACAGTTTTATGCCTAACCACTTTTAGAGAAGGAGGACCAAAAGACTTACTTCAAATCTTATAAGGGTAGGTCCCATGACTTTGGTTCCTCTCCAAGGAATAAACCTTCAGAGGGATCCTAATCCTAACCACTTAAGACCCAAACTAGATAAAAAAGATAGTCAACCGCTTAAGACCTTCTCAAGGCATAGTAAACCTGGCTATTTTCACACAATAGACTTAAATATATAGTTATATATATACTCACACTAGACCTCTCACTTTAAAACGTACAACTGTAGATGCTAGATATGCCGGCCGGTTCTAGGCAGTCATCTACTACAAGTTGGTTTAAACTCGTGTCTAGTGTACAAAGCTTTTGAATGACCCATGGCACCTAGATATCTCATATTAGTTAGACACACTTATGTTTGTTGGATTTGCTGGTCGGTTACGGGCAGGCTTCTACCACAAATGGCAACTAACCTCGTGTCTATGTGTCACTATTTAAACATATTTAAAGCCATTCTATATACGCACACACAAGAAATCAAATATATATTTATTAATAGGACATTCCAAATTTGAATTCTAATCTAATCACATTTTACGCTAGTACAACATTAATTACGTTGATTACGTTTGTTTAAGTATAATAATAATAACGCGTAAATAACATAAATATTCATATAATCGATGAAACCTTCTAACGAGGTGACAATTGTCAACTTTTATCCAAATCAAGGCATACAAGTTATATTTTCCATACTTTTACTGCTACAACATAAGCATGATGACATAATGACAAGATAACAAATAGTAGTGGATGGAAAATTTACATACATTTAATTTCAACTTGCATCCTAGGCTTATAGAGATGATTTCAATATTGAATTAAAAATAGAGTATTACATAAACTTAAACATGTATGTTTATAATCCGTATTTTATCTAATTCAACCCTTTCTGTGTTATGCAAAAAAAATGTTTACATTTGACCTATTTCAATTGTGAATGCGTTTAGATCCAAAATAGGATCCAAACCCCACTCAAACCACGAAACAATCAAATCTAAACTTTTTTGGTTGCGATCAAATGTTAATTAAAGATGAATTACATAATACAGAAACAATAATAGCAACACCCCAATTTCAACTTTAATCCAATATTAAAACAAAAAATTCACAAAAACCCAATTAATCCTGATAATTCATACCCAATCACAAGACAGAGGATTTGGTTGTTTTAATGTTTATGTTGTCGATATCCAAATCCTCCTAGGCATATCTATTCACATAATAAACTAATGAAATTATGAATATGCCTAAGTAAACTATATTCCACTCACAGATCTAGGAGGAATAGAGAGAAATCTGTAGTAGATCCAGATTTGCACTAATTCTTTGCGTTCAAACAGGCTCCAACAATTCTCCTATTATATATATATATATATATATATATATATATATATATATGAAACATATATTAGAATCTCATATATAAATATGTTTATGCCAAATTCTAGAACACTAAACTTATATGAATAAGAATAGAGAGGGATTGAGAATAGAGTTGGAGAAATAAAAGAAAGCCTTAACTTTATTCTCTTACTTCTCTCTAGAATTAAGCAATGGAGGAGAGGATAGGATGGAGGCAGGGATAGAGAATGATTAGGGTTTCATAATGTAATAGGTGAGGCAATAAATAGTTGCCTGTAACACCCCTTATTTTTAACAACATAAAAAAGGAAAAATTAAATAATAATTAATTTAATATTCAGAATTAAGTAAAACGGACATGGCCATTACATCCGTCTCGAAATTTTGGTTAAGATGGACATTTGGTTTACGTAAAATGGACACCGTATGTAGAAGTTATGAAGGTTTGAAGTTTGTACACGCGCAAGAGAATTATATATATATATATATATATATATATTTATATATATAATTAAATTCAAAAAATCAGAAATCATTCAAAAGTCAAAATTTTGGAGGCGTTAATTTCCTTCCCCAGAGGATTCGACCACATAGAGGGGGTGTCGACCCGGGGACGACCCCTCAAGGGGGGTGTTGACCCACGGGTCGACCCCCTAAGCGGTGGGTTGACCCCATAAGGCTGAGGTGGAAGGACAAATTCTGGGGCTGTCAGCTATAAATATAGGCTCATTTCTCTTATTTTCTTCCATTGAAATCAATGGAGGCCTAAATGTTGTTGGTGCCTGGATTGAATCAAATCCTTTTCTTCTTCTTCAAATCAAGTTTAGAGATTCAAGTGTAGATCTGTGATTCAATCTCAGTTTTCCTCCTTCTATTCTTCTACATTCGAACACTATGAGTTTCAGTTACCTTTAGATTTAAATAATTAAAAGGAAAGCATGATATGACTGTAATTTGGATCTATGCTGCGACTGAATCATACCAGATCTGTTGTAATTTGTGAATCCATGATATTCTGAATTTACTATGACTTTGATCTTAACCTTTATCATGTCAAATTTAATTTTGACTATAGATCTAATTCATTATTTAGATCATTTCGTACCTGTTATTTTGTTGTTAATTTGGACCTGCCATTAGTTGGACATCTAAATCCTTGGTTAGATATATTAATTCCTATTATGACATCCCTACTATGTTAAAATCAGTTTTACTATTACAAGTTCACCAGATCTGTCCTTATATGTCCATCTTAATATTACGCCATTATATTTTTATGTCAATTTCATTAGAATAATCATTTCTGTCATCTTCTCTTCGCCCTTTTCCTTTTATTTTATTTTATAGCCAGGCTACTTTCGAGCCTAGGCATGTCGCTAAAACGAGCGAATGTGTTAAACGGTGAAAGAGGGGTAAATTATTGAAATTGGCAAAAATTGGTAATTAGAAGTTTAATCATGACCTGAATTAAATATGTGAATATTAATTTGGCATAACTTGAGTAATGTCTATGAACATGAAATTGGGCATATAATTCATAATGGGGAAAAAGAGGGCATGTACACTTATAAAGACATAGGTAATGAGACACCCCACCTCCGTTAGGGTCACTCTCAAAGGGAATGCCTTAATTTTGGTGGAGGTTTATAAGTATAAGTCATAGATATACAAGACAGATATAAATACACATATTTTTAAATAGCGGAAACAACAGCAACTTAGATTTCATCAAAATACATGTTACACAAACCACACCATATTTGTCTTACAATACCTCCAAAAACATTACATTTCCATAACTGTCCTGATTAACAAAGAAGCATAAAACATAAAGTAAAACAACAAAATCCCCATAATAATATCCAAAGCCATGATCCAAGCCAAAGAGATCCAAACCGTACATCTACTGTCTTCAAGCTTGCAAAAGAGTCTAACTAGGCTGAGTTGTTTCCTCCCTGTGGACCTAGGAGGGGGGAACGAAAGAAAAGAAGATGAAAAGAAAAACGGAGTTAGACATAAAGCCTGAGTAAATCTAGTGACTTTTCAGTATGTGAATAAGAATACGATATGATAGACATAAACTGAAAATAGGATAGTATCATAACTAAGGGAGTGTAGTCTAGAATCGAATATACTATTGAACCCACACTATATCTCTGCATTTACTAGTATTACTCTAACCGGCACCCCATGCTGAGGGTGAAGTGATACTTTTTGTTTTCTAAAGAACGGCTCCTAATCATACGTGTGTCTTACGGCTACCCCAAGAAGTGTAGATACCTATGTTGGTCCCACCATGGGGTGTATCAAGACCCATGGTGGTGGCCCCGACACAATTACTAGAAGGCATAGGATATACTACTGGTGCCCCCAGTGCCCTGCTTGTCTGCTCTGGAGTGCGTGCACGACCGCACACCGTTATACCTACACTATGCACCTAACATTGCCGTTATTTGACCGCTTACAATCAGCCCAGTAATCGTGCCTCACCCTTCCTAGTTTCAGGGTACCGTTGATACCTAAATTGGGTTACTGCTGAAACGGGTCCCTACGTTACTAGGGTTTTCTAGTCAAACATGTTAAGTGGTTAAGTGTATGTATATACCTAACCCCCACCCATCAGTATTTGTTAACATGTTGAATCTTTGGTTAAGTGTTTTCAGTTGACTTAACCCTACAACCTGTCCCTAGCCTTTTAGAGCACCGACCACTCACATTAGACAGATATCACTACGGTTACTGGATGTGCCGGTTGGTTCAAGGCAGGTTTACACCGTAGTTCAGTCTAACCGCGGGTCTTTATTGGGCTCAATGTTTAACCACCCACATTGGATAGGTATTGTTGTGACTACTGGACAGCCGGGCGGGTCCGGGCAGATTTTTATCACAACTCAATCCAACCTCGGGTTAAACATGTCGTCTTTTCTAGATTTACATATTTCATTATTTATGTAAATGTCATGTCGTCTTTTAATTTGGATATAACAATTTTTACCGCAAAAATGTCACAGTCGTTGGCACGCGCCAAACATGCCAACATATTTATTTATATCATGTTTTACACCCAACGCTATTACCCCCGTTTGTACGTACTAATGTTGAGCTCAACACAATTTAGCCCAACTTGATAAACGTGAGAAAAAGGGGAAATTCAGAACATATAATATTTCTATGATACATAGAAGGTGTAGCGCATGAACTTGCAAGTTGGCATTAACATAAACATTGGAGCATGTGAACTTGCATTCAAGATTGGCATACAACTAAATGGGTGTCACATAGGATGGCATATGTAGACTTATACAAACTTGGGTTTTAACATATTAACTTGGCATAGCGTCGAACACAAAACTAGCATGTTGTAAATTAACCCAAAATGTCCAAATCTAATATATAGTCTATTTCCACATGAACTTGCATAGTTTATGTAGCCCAAACTGCATTTAACATAGTTCTAATCATACTTGTAATGGATCTAAGATGTATACATAAGTTATGAGTCATGTAGCATAAAGGATCTCAGATCTAGGGTGTGTTTACATATGTATTTGGCCCATGATATCAACATAAACATAAAGGGGATATTAACATAAACATGAGAGGGATCTAATCATAGACTTTGCCACAAAACTTGCAATTACCATCACTTTCATATACAAATGTATAATAAACTTGCATCGATCCATTTATGCCAGAAATCAATTCACCAAAAACAATCACGATAGAAACATTACAATACACAAGATCTACATCATTATAATGATACAATTCTATTCTCAATTACATCGTATCACATCATAATTTTATTCAAATTCTGAAAGACCACTATACTTACAACGTGACGAGATCTTGTTTTCTGATTTATGTTTTCTGAATTTGGAGATGGTCTCCTTTGGGTAGCAATTTGTTGATTGATTTGATTAGGCCTTAATTTGCTTCTTAGTTTGATTCTTGGCGGCTACGATCAACTACTTCCTGACAGCATGACGACTCCTCTCTTATTTTCTTATGTGAATTAGTTGAGTCTTAGTGTGTATTTAAATAGTTTTCAAGTTAATTTGAGCCGTCAGATGCAAACAGGGAGGGAAATCCGACCGTACAACACACCAGAGTCGAACCAGGGTCAGACCCACCTGGTCAGGCCGACCAGGCAAGTCGACCTGCAGGTCGACACCCAAGTCGACTGCGCAGTCGACTTGGGGGGGACAGGTCGACTGCCCAGTCGACACTAGTGTCGACCTGGTCACTAGGTGGGAATTTTCCCTCCAAGCCCAGTTTGAACTCGAATTCGAATTTTAAACCTGTTCTGAGCTGTTTTTGAATTTCAAATTTATTCTGAAACTTCCGGAGATCATAACTTCTTCATACGGAGTCCGTTTCACGCAAACTCGGACTCTATCTCAACCAGGATTCCGAGATGAACGCAATGGCGTAAGCCATTTCCCTTAATTCTTTCATTAGAATTAATTATACTTTAATTTATGAATTTCACTGTTATAGAATATACGGGGTGTTACATTCTCCGCCACCTAAAAGGATTTCGTCCCCGAAATCTTCAAGTTTTAGGAAGAATGTATATCCTACCATCCAATCGTCCATCTACTCAACCAACAAACACCGGTGTCCATTGTCCTTAAAGACTTCTAATTCTTTATGATCATATGCATTGTGTGTGTAAACGTCCCTATCTAATGCAGAAATCAGGCGGTCGACTGATTCAGTTGACCTCCTAAATGCGAATCATGTAAGTGTCATGTATCCATTATGTATGCATTTTTTTCCTACTCATAATTCTACATGAGAGCACAACAATTCATACAAATGCGATAACCATATGATAACATATAAAATTTCAACCATATGTGAACAAGAATACATATATGCATATGTAGTATGAAATGACTGAGCCGATCTAAAACCTAGGGTGTTTGTGTATATGCATCCACGAGCAACCACTAGCAATCACTTGCAACCACTTGCAGCCATAATCCATAACATGTTTTCAAATACATGTATGCATCCATTTGTTTTCTACCTAAGGGGTTAAGGAGAAAGGGTCGAGGAAATAAGCCTAAAATATAGATAAAGCATAACTTAAGGAAAAAGAGAGATCAAAGATGTACCCTTGAAAAGAAAAGGGTAGGTTGTGCGTATTCTAGCCTCAGTTTCCCAAGTCGCGTCTTCCTCGGCGTCGCTCCACTAAACTTTGGCGACCTTGACTTCGCGGTTGCGTAGCTTTTTCACTTCAGTTCCTAAGATGCGTGTTGGAACTCTTCTCACAGTTGCTTCACGTTCCACTTCGGCTTCTTCTAGAATGCTAGGCTCTACTATTTCAGCAGACTCGTGTAAACACTTCCGGAGGTGAGAAACATGAAAGACGTTGTGAACTCTAGCCAGTTTTTCGGGTCGCTCTAACCTATAGGCCATCTTCCCAACCTTCTCGATGATAGGAAATGGTCCTACAAATCTCGATGCTAGCTTTCCAGTGGATCCAAAACGAACAACGTTCCTTAGAGGAGATACCTTAAGAAAAACTCTGTCCCCAACCTCAAACTCAAGGTCGGTCCTTCTCTTGTCGGCATAGGATTTCTGTCTATCTTGGGCCGTCTTCATCCTTCTTCGAATCAATTCCACTTTTTCTGAAGTTTCTCTGATCATGTCTGGACCAAGAATAACCTTATCGGTAGACTCCCACCAACAAGTTGGTGACTTGCACGGTCTTCCATACAATGCTTCGAAGGCTGCCATGCCTATGGTAGCTTGGAAGCTATTGTTGTAAGCAAACTCCACTAATGGAAGGTGATCCTCCCATGTCCCTCCAAAGTCTAGAACGCAAAGTCTCAAAAGATCCTCTAAAACTCTATTCACCCTTTCCGTCTGTCCATCGGTCTGGGGGTGATAGGCCGTGCTCAAACATAACTGTGTGCCTACAGCTTCTTGCAAACTTCGCCAAAACTCGCTTGTGAAGATAGGGTCTCGGTCACTAACAATGCTGGAGGGTATCCCATGGAGTCTAACTATCTCCTTGATGTAAAGAGACGCTAGGGATGAGGCGGTCCTTCTATTCTTGATAGGTCAAAAGTGGGCGCTCTTTGTAAGCCTATCCACTATTACCCAAATGCTAGTATTGTCCCTTCTCGACCTAGGCAGCCCATCGATGAAGTCCATTGAAAAGCTATCCCACTTCCATTGTGGGACCTCTTGGGGATGAAGCGGTCCTCCAGCCTTTTTCTATTCCTCTTTAACTTGTTGGCATACCATACACTTAGAAATGAAACACGTCCTTCTTCATGCCGTTCCAAAAGAAAACTTTTTTCATGTCCTTGTACATTTTGTCTCCGCCTGGATGTATTGTCATCTTGGAACGATGTGCTTCCTCGAGAACCTTCTTTATCAACTCCCTTGCTTGTGGAACGCATAGTCTTCTGTCGCGTCTCAGCCAGCCTTTATCATCAATAGAGTATCTACTGAGGTGACTAGAAGTCTCACCCCTAATTAGTTTATCAACCACTTCGACTAGCTGAGGGTCCTCACGTTGTGCCGTCCCTATTGTGTCCAAAAGAGTAGGGCGCACCTCAAGAGATGCTAACAAACCCAGTACGAAATCGGAGGAGGGCCTAAAGTTAAAACTAGCTATATACTCTAGGCTTTTCCTTTCTACAAAGAGTGGGCTTAGGGTCAGTTTCTTTCTACTCAAGGCGTCTGCCACCACATTTCCCTTGCCCGGAGTATAGGAAATCTCGAAGTCATACGAGGCAAGAAACTCCATCCATCTCTGTTGCCTCAAGTTAAGATCTTTCTGCGAGAAAAGATATTTCAACGATTTATGGTCAGTGTAAAGTTCGAACTTCTCACCTAGGAGATAATGTCGCCAAGACTTAAGTGCAAAGACGATGGCGGCTAACTCAAGATCATGGGTCAGGTAGTTCTTTTCATGAACTTTCTATTGCCTTCCACCATAAGCTACTACCCTCCCTTCTTGCATCAAGACAGCGCCTAGCCCTGTCCCACATGCATCTGTATAAACTGTGAACATCTTGCTTCTGTCTGGCAGAGTCAGGACCGGGGCTGTTGTAAGAGCCCTTTTTAGGCATTGGAAAGCCAACTCGCAATCCAAGTCCCAATTGAACACTAGATTCTTCTCTGTCAGCCTTGTGAGTGGAGCTGAGATTTTCGCAAAATCCCTTATGAATTTTCGGTAGAAACCTACTAGTCCTAGAAAACTTCGGACCTCAGTTGCATTCTTTGGTGCCTTCCAGTCTTGCACCGCAACTACCTTCGTGTACATGCCCAAGAAACCTTACTTCTTCTCTCCAAAAGTGGCATTTTGAAAAATTTGCCTTTAGCTGATGTGCTCGGAGAGTATCCATGATTTCCTCCAGATGTTGAGCATGCACTTCCTCATTCTTTGAAAAGATCAAGATATTGTCCACGAAGACAACCACAAACTTGTTGAGGAATTCTCTGCTCATTAGGTCCATGAAATAAGCGGGTGCATTCGTCAGGCCGAAAGGCATGACAAGCCAGTCAAAGAAACCGTCTGGAGTTCTGAACGCCGTTTTATCAATACTATCTTCAGCCACTCTTAGCTGATGAAACCCAATTGCTAGATCAAGTTGGGAGAAAACCGACGCGCCTACAAGCTGATCAAACAAATCGTCGATTCGGGGAAGAGGGTGCCTATTTTTCTTGGTCAACTTGTTTAACACCCTATAGTCAACACAGAGGCGAAGCGAACCGTCTGCTTTGGTTGCGAACACCACTGGAGCACCCCATTCTGAAATGCTCCTTCGAATGAACCCTTCACAAGAAGTTCTTTAACCTGCTTACTGAGATCATTTCTCTCTTTTGGAGCCATATGTCTGACAGGTAAAGTTATGGGCTTTGCGTTATCCACAAGATAGATTCGAAAGTCTATTTCCCACTTCGGAGGTAAGCCTTTCACCTCCTCGAAGACATCCGGATATTCCCGGACTACTCTAACCGACTGCAAATTCTCGTCAGAAGCATCAAGCGACTCTAGATAACTAAGCATAACAGCACTCAAAGGATTACAGGAAATTTCTAGAGTGTTACCAAGCCGAGTCAAGAGTCTAACTACTCTTTTCTCACAATCAAGAATGGCACCATTACTGGATAACCAGTCCATGCCTAAGATCAAACCATATCCCGAGAAGCCTAGAACAAAGGCATTACAACAAAACTCAACACTGAGAATAGAGATTTTCAAACCCAAACAAACCATTGACAAGTAAGTGGAGCCCCCAATTGGATTTGAAACTACTAAGGGATCCTCAACCATACTAGTGTCTAGATGCAGAGATTCTACTAAAGCAGATGAAATAAAGGAGTGTGATGCAACAGAGTCAAAAAGTGTGCGAACTGGATGATCATAAAGATAGACTACACTTTCTACAGAGATATTACTACCTCGTTCCTATGAAGGTGCTGTCAGAGCATGAACTTGACCCCCTGAAGTAGATCCAGCTTTCTGTCCCTGTCCTTTCCTCTTTCGGCTGTCCTTAGCTTGGTGCCTAGTCTCTCCGCAATGAAAGCAACCTCCCATCTTTTCCTTCTTCTTCCGACAGCCTTCCTCTATATGCCCAACTATGCCACAGAAATGGCACTTTCTCTTCTCACAGGACTGGACTTCTTGTTCTTCCCTCCTTTCTTAAAGTCTGTCTTCTTAGCCTGTAAACCTTCTTTCTTTTCCTCAGCCTTAGTTTCCTTCTTGCTGTGGTCTTCCTCATGTAGCAACGCCATGTGAACCAAGCTCTCATAAGTCGCACCCGTGGACACATGGGTCATGGCAAGGCTGTGTATAGGCTCATTTAGACCTTTAACGAAGCAAAGCGCCTTCTTGTGTTGGGTATTTACTAAGTCCAGCGCAAATCTGGCCAGTTGATTAAACTGATTGACGTACTCCCTGACCGTCATGCTTCCCTATTTAAGATTCAAGAACTTCTCTATTTGCAGGCTCCTTTCAGCTTGGGAGAGGAATTTCAGTTCGAACCTTGTCCTAAAATCATCCCAGGTTTCCACTGCCCTCTGAGCATTAGTGATCTCCCACCAATACGAAGCTTCATCTTTGAGCAACAACGCTGCTAACTGTATCTTTTGCCTATCATCAATTTCGAAGATGTCAAACATATCCTCGGTCTCCTTTAGCCAATTTCTTGCTCCTACAAAGGGTTCATTTCCGTGGAAGTCTTTTCCACCCATAGATTTGAAGTCTCTACATGTTTTGGCAAAAGCATTTCCAAGGGGAGGATCAGGAGGGGGAACTGGTGCTACTGGGGGAGGAAGGATATCTGCCGGGCCCGCGCCATTTGCGGCACTAGGTTCTAAGAACCTCCTAAATCAATCGGGTATCGGTACTCCTTCAGGAATGTTAAGGTCTCCAGACATGCTGAAACAGAAAGGAAAGATTCAAAACGAAGGATAGGGGGAGATAGTACACATGGCTTTGGGGCATTATGCCTTTTAAAATATAACACTTTTTTTAAAAAAATGCTTCTTTAAACTTTCTTTTGAAAATAATATCAAAAGCTTCATCTTATCTGGAAACCTATGCTCTGATACCAAGTGAAACACCCCACCTCCGTTAGGGTCACTCTCAAAGGGAATGCCCTAATTTTGGTGGAGGTTTATAAGTATAAGTCACAGATATACAAGACAGATATAAATACACATATTTTTAAACAGTGGAAACAACAGCAACTTTTATTTCATCAAAATACGTGTTACACAAACCAAACCATAATTGTCATACAATACCTCCAAAAACATTACATTTCCATAACTGTCTTGATTAACAAAGAAGCATAAAACATAAAGTAAAACAACAAAATCCCCATAATGATATCCAAAGCCATGATCCAAGCCAAAGAGATCCAAACCGTACATCTACTGTCTTCAAGCTTGCAAAAGAGTCTGACTAGGCTGAGTTGTTTCCTCCTTGTGGACCTGGGGGGGGGACGAAAGAAAAGAAGACGAAAAGAAAAACGGAGTCAGACATAAAGCCTGAGTAAATCTAGTGACTTTTCAGTATGTGAATAAGAAAAGGATATGATAGACATAAACTGAAAATAGGATAGTATCATAACTAAAGGAGTGTAGTCTAGAATCGAATATACTATCGAACCCACACTATATCTCTGCATTTACTAGTATTACTCTAACCGGCACCCCATGTTGAGGGTGAAGTGATCCTTTTTGTTTTCTAAAGATCGGCTTCTACTCGTACGTGTGTCTTACGGCTACCCCAAGAAGTGTAGATACCTATGCTGGTCCCACTATGGGGTGTATCAAGATCCATGGTGGCGGCCCCAACACAATTACTAGAAGGCATAGGATATACTACTGGTGCCCCCAGTGCCCTGCTTGCCTGCTCTGGAGTGCGTGCACGACCGCACACCATTAGACCTACACTGTGCACCTAACATTGCCGTTATTTGACCACTTACAATCAGCCCAGTAATTGTGCCCCACCCTGCCTAGTTTCAGGGTACCGTTGATACCTAAATTGGGTTACTACTGAAACGGGTCCTTACATTACTAGGGTTTTCTAGTCAAACATGTTAAGTGGTTAAGTGTATGTATATACCTAACCCTCACCCATCAGTATTTGTTAACATGTTGAATTTTTGGTTAAGTGTTTTCAGTTGACTTAACCCTACAACCTGTCCTTAGCCTTTTAGAGCACCGACCACTCATATTAGACAGATATCATTACGGTTACTGGATGTGCCGGTTGGTTCCAGGCAGGTTTACACCGTAGTTCAGTCTAACCTCGGGTCTTTATTGGGCTCAATGTTTAACCACCCACATTGGATAGGTATTGTTGTGACTACTGGACAATCGGGCGGGTCCGGGCAGGTTTATATCACAACTCAATCCAATCTCGGGTTAAACATGTCGTCTTTTCTAGATTTACATATTTCATTATTTATGTAAATGTCATGTCGTCTTTTAATTTGGATATAACAATTTATACCGCAAAAATGTCACAGTCGTTGGGACGTGCCAAACATGCCAACATATTTATTTATATCATGTTTTACACCCAACGCTATTACCCCCGTTTGTACGAACTAATGTTGGGCTCAACAAAATTCAGCCCAACTTGATAAACGTGAGAAAAAGGGGAAATTCAGAACATATAATATTTCTATGATACATAGAAGGTGTACCGTATGAACTTGCAAATTGGCGTTAACATAAACATTGGAGCATGTGAACTTGCATTAAAAATTGGCATACAACTAAATGGGTGTCACATAGGATGGCATATGTAGACTTATACAAACTTGGGTTTTAACATATTAACTTGGCATAGCGTCGAACACAAAACTAGCATGTTGTAAATTAACCCAAAATGTCCAAATCTAATACATAGTCTATTTCCACATGAACTTGCATAGTTTATGTAGCCTAAACTGCATTAACATAGTTCTAATCATACTTGTAATGGATCTAAGATGTATACATAAGTTATGAGTCATGTAGCATAAAGGATCTCAGATCTAGGGTGTGTTTACATAAGTATATGGCCCACGATATCAACATAAACATAAAGGGGATATTAACATAAACATAAGAGGGATCTAATCATAGACTTTGACACAAAACTTGCAATTACCATAATTTTCATATACAAACGTATAATAAACTTGCATCGATCCATTTATGCCACAAATCAATTCACCAAAAACAATCACGATAGAAACATTACAATACACAAGATCTACATCATTATAATGATACAATTCTATTCCCAATTACATTGTATCACATCATAATTTTATTCAAATTCTGAAAGGCCACTATACTTACAACGTGACGAGATCTTGTTTTTCGATTTCTGTTTTCTAAATTTGGAGATGCTCTCCTTTGGTTAGCAATTTGTTGATTGATTTGATTAGGCCTTAATTTGCTTCTTAGTTTGATTCTTGGCGGCTACGATCAACTCCTTCCTGACAGCATGACGACTCCTCTCTTATTTTCTTATGTGAATTAGTTGAGTCTTAGTGTGTATTTATAGAGTTTTCAAGTTAATTTGAGCCATCAGATGCAAACAGGGAGGGAAATCAGACCGTACAGCACCCCAGAGTCGAACCAGGGTCAGACCCACCTGGTCAGGCCGACCAGGCAAGTCGACCTACAGGTCGACACCCAAGTCGACTGTGCAGTCGACTTGGGGGGGCCAGGTCGACTGCCCAGTCGACACTAGTGTCAACCTGGTCACTTGGCGGGAATTTTCCCGCCCTGCCTAGTTTGAACTCGAATTCGAATTTTAAACCTGTTCTGAGCTGTTTTTGAATTTCAGATTTATTCTGAAACTTCCGGAGATCATAACTCCTTCGTACGGAGTCCGTTTCACGCAAACTCGGACTCTATCTCAACCAGAACTCCGAGATGAACTTAATGGCATAAGCCATTTCCCTTAGTTTTTTCATTAGAATTAATTATACTTTAATTTATGAATTTCACTGTTATAGAATATACAGGGTGTTACAGGTAAAATTGGCTAACAATGGAAATGCCTAGAATTACAATATCTTGAAATTTTGAACTGCGCTTTGGAACGAGGTTAGATTGTGCTTATGGTGGAAGTCTTCCCGGAACCGACCGACATATCCAGCGACCTTAAGTGGTACATGTAATGTGGGAGGCCTAAGTGCACAAATACGAGACGTGCTTAGACACGAGGTTAGGCCCGATTTGTGGAATAAGTTCGCCAAACCCGCCCGGCATGTCCAGCATCCGCAAATTGCAGGCTTAGTGTGGGAGGCCTTGCATGCTGTAACTGTAAATGAATATATGGTAATAAAATTGAATACTTAACTGGAATCCATAGGGACTGTATGAACGTGAACTTGAGTAAGGGTTAAGTAAATTTGTTTGGATAGTGATGGGTTAAGTAAATCTGGGTGGTGGGTAATATTTATATATAGGCCCACAAAACTTAACTGGTTAGGGTTATGTAATTAAAGACACCTTTTTAGGTAAGCATAACCTGTGGAAATATTAGGGTTATATAATTAAAGACACCGTAAGGTAAGTATAACCTGTAGCAACGAGGGGGTTATGTAACTAAAGACACCAAGTATACATAACCTAAGGAAATCCTAGTGGGGATACAAGATAATGGGAGAGCTTGTATCATCTTGTGTGTGGGGCCCTTTTCAGTCAGTAACCCATATAACTGTATCAAATGAGCACTCTGTCCTAGGTTGAAGTAGGGACACACTTACTGGACTGATTGAAGAGATCCGAACGTAGACGACGGTGTGGGCGACGCAAACCGACGGGGGGCATGTGCATGCATGGGCCGTGTAGAGGGGGATAAGACGACCGTGACACAAGTAGATATGGTTGTGCATATCAACGAAGGGTTGCCACTTTAGGAAAGTGACACCTCCTATTGTGGGGCCCGCACAGGGTATCTACGAAGTAGGGAGTCGATCGATTAGGGTAGTGGTTAGCATACATCGAGATGTATGCCTAAGTCTACCATCATATAGTTGTTGGGATCATCTCATTCTGGTGATACTAGTATTAGTGCAGTGAATCATATAATCTTTAGTGAAGCATATACGCTCTATCATGTTTACCTTGTCATACCTGCCTTACATGTTGTTATCTCTCTCTTATCCACTTTATATGCCTGTCATGATACTTCTACTTATTTAATTGCTAAAAATAACCGGACTCACCAGACTTTATGTCTAACCCATTTTGTTTCCTCTTCTTTCTTCTATTCCTCGTCCAGGTTCTCAGGGCGGGAATACTCAGGCTTGACCGTGATTCTGCTTTCGTTTTGCTGGAGCTGATTAGATGTATGGCTCAAGCTCCTATCCTTGCTACTATGACTATATTTTATTCGAGAAATTTTGCTTCTTTTGTGTACTTTAATATTTTAAAGTACAAGACAATAGTTTTTATGATGTAATGGTTTTTGTGTATTTCAAACATGTGTTGTTTTTGAACCACGATGCTTTATGATTAATAAATTTTTTAATTTAATTATCATTTTATATCTATCTCATAATATTTATGTTTTTATTTACCGATAACACTTGACTAAACTTAATTCATTCCCTTTGTGAGTGACGTTAATGGATATGGGGTGTCACACTTGGTATCAGAGCTGAAAGTTACAAGATCGGATAAATGATTTTCAAAGGGGTTTTAAAAGGAAGCATTTAAAAAAAAGTCTATTTTGAAAAACATATTCCCCAAAGCCATATAAAATATCTCTTGATTCTTTACTTGATTCCTTTTTCCTTTTTTTTTGTCTGCGGAACCGATTCTTCCCGAAAGGTGTCCCCATTGCGGTATGGTTCCGTAGGCATGTTAAAACTACAGCACATGTCGAAGGGCAATGAAGTGCCTAACCTCCATCTGTAGCCACAGTAGTTTCAACTGCTGCTAATTTTATCGAGCTTTGTAAGGATTTCCATGCGATGGAGGCAGCTTTCGAGAGACTTGTTAGCTTATTACGCAAGGATGGTAAAAAGGTGAAAAGAAAGGGGCTAGGGTTGAGGAAACGTAAAACAAGAAGGTATGACCCAAGAAAGGACAACAACAACAACAAAAGAAAGGCGGAAAGAATGACAAGGCTAAGGATAAGAGGAAATGTCACAGCTATGGACAAGAGGGTCACTTGGTCAAGGACTACAAAAGAAAGAAGAATACGTTCTTTAGTTGTGGAGAGGTCAGACACTTTGCTAGGGAGTGCCCGAAGAAACAAGGACCATAGGGACAAGGTCAAAGGGAAGGAGCTTTTGGAGGGCAGGTGCATGCTCTCGCGATCAGTGCTCCAGATAGAGGTAGGAAAATTTCCATGGAAGGTTTGATTTCTCTTTCCATTCATCCTATTAGAACTCTTTTTGATTCTGGCGCTTCACATTCATTTATATCTAGTTCTGAATCTCTGCACTTAAATAATAGTTTGGTAGTGGATGGAATTGTTATCTCAAACCCCATTGGTGGTACGGCTCATTTGTCTGTGATTTGTCGGGGTTTGAGAATATCCATGTTGGGCGTCGAGTTTGAGTGTGATGCGCATGTTCTCGGTTTTATGGGCTACGGTTAGATTCTAGGTATGGATTGGCTAACCATGTATGGTGTCATTCTAGAATGTGAGAGGAGCGTCGCTAGAATTTTGACTTGCCATGGGAGGACCCTCGAGATTTATTGTGACGCACAAGGGTCTGTCATGCTTAGTTTCCTAGAGTCTGTTGATGCATGTATCGATGATCTGCTATCTATTCCTGTAGTCTGAGATTATTCTGATGTTTTTGATGAGGTACAGGGCTTACCCCCGAGGTGCGAGATCGATTTTCGCATATATTTGGCAGATAATGCAAAGCCAGTTGCATTACCAGTCCGCCATATGGCTCGATGGGAAAGGATGGAGCTTAGCAAGCAAGTAGGGGAGCTACTTGAGAAAGGGTTTATCAAGCGAAGTATATCTGAATGGGGTGCCCCATTAGTATCCGCGACTATGACGGATGGTTCACTTCGTTTGTGTGTGGAATATAGAGAGTTGAACAAACTCACAAAGAAGAATAGGCACCCAATTCGGAGGATAGATGACTTATTTGACCAACTTGTTGGTGCCTCAGTATTTTCTCAGTTAGACTTGGCCATGGGGTTTCATCAGTTAAGTGTGGCTGAGGATAGTATAGAAAATAACACTTTTAGGACTCCATATGGTTTCTTTGAATGTCTAGTTATTCCATTGGCTTGACGAATGCACCCTCCTATTTTGTTGATCTGATGAGCAGGGTGTTTCGGGAGTTTCTAAATAAATTCGTCATGGTCTTTGTTGATGATGTCTTGATCTTTTCAAAGACTGAAGAAAAGCATGCCCAGTATTTGAGAGAAGTTTTGAAAACTCTCTTTGCGCATCAGCTTAAGGCAAAGTTCTCCAAATGCCATTTTTGGAGAAAAGAGATGAGATTCCTTGGGCATGTGGTTTCTAAAGAAGGGATAGCAGTAGATCCCGTAAAGGTGGTTGTAGTTCATGAATGGAAGATTCCAAAGAATGCAACGGAGGTGAGAAGCTTTTTGGGGCTATCTGGCTATTATCGGAAGTTCATTAAGGTCTTCGCTAAGATATCAGCCTCACTTACCAGGTTGACAAAGAAGAATTTGGCTTTTTCATAGGGTATAGATTGTGATGTTGCTTTCCAACGACTAAAGAGGGCTTTGAAAACAGCCCCGATCTTGACCTTGCCTGATGGGAATAAAGTGTTTATAGTTTACACCGATGCATGTGGTACAGGGCTTGGTGTGGTTCTGATGCAAGAAGGGAAGGTAGTGTGTTATGGAGGTAGACAGCTAAGAGTCCATGAGAAGAACTACCCTACCCATGATTTAGAGCTAGCTGCTAGCTGCTACAGTATTCGTGCTTAAGATGTGGCGTCATTATTTGCTTGGAGATAGGTTCGAGTTGTACACCGATCATGAATCTCTCAAGTATTTGTTCTCGTAGAAGGATCTTAATTTAAGCAATAATGGTGGATTGAGTTCCTAGCTTCATATGATTTTGAGACTGCTTATACCCTTGGCAAGGTTAACGTGGTGGCAGATGCACTGAGTAGGCAGAGTACGGCCTTAAGTCCTCTGTTTGTGGAAAGGAAAAGCTTGGAGTTCATATTGACTATTGATTTTAGACACTCCACTGAGTTATTGCCTGGTTTGTTTGCATCGTTAGAGATACGACCTACTCCTGTGGATCAAATAGGAACTTCACTGCGAGGTGATCCACATGTTTCAGACATCTTAGATAGGCTCAGTAAAGGGGAGACTTCTAGTGACCTCAATAGATATTCCATTGACGATAATGGATGGTTGTGATGAGATGGAAGGCTTTTCCTCAATCTGGAAATCTATTAAAGGAAGTCTTAGAGAAAGCCTATCATTCTAAGATGACTATTCATCCAGGTGGTGATAAGATGTATGAGGACATGAAGAGGGTTTTCTTTTGGGCTGGGATGAAGAAAGATGTGGAAGAGTTTGTTTCCCGATGTTTAGTTTGTCAGCAAGTCAAAGTTGAGCAAAAGAAGCCCGATGGTTTACTTAACCCTTTGGAGATTCCACAGAGGAAGTGGGAGAGCGTCTCCATGGATTTCATAGATGGTTTTCCTAGATCAAAGAAAGGCAATGCAGTATTTGTGTGACGGCCCGCCCCACACCAGCCGACATTTCCCTGAAATGCGTTGTACCGATGTGCAACCAGCACGGGACAGTCATCAGATGGAAGGAAAAAAAGGAAGGAATTTGAAACTATGAATCATCAAAAACCTGTAGTATATCCCACAACGTATGGAATAAAATAAAATAATAACATAACTTGATATAAAACAGGCGAGGTTGTGCATAAGCTGAAAACTAAACCATCATAGCAGCGGAAGGATTCAAAATACAACTTATGATCTAAACCATCATTATTACCACTTTTAAAACTGTCTCTAAAGAAAAATAGGAAGGTACACTACTAATGCCTAAAGTAGTGACCAACAACAACACATGGAGAATATATGGGAACAATACGTGTAAGCCTCCTGCTCATATCCGGACAGCTACTCGTGCATAACCAGCTAATATGTAACAACCCGTATTTTTGAATAACATGTTATAACACAAATGGAGGAAGAATTAAACTGTAAAATCTGAATCAAGGGAAATGGGCTGTGCCATTGCGTTCATCTCGGAAAAATACGCGAAATAGAGTCCGAATTTTCGAAAATCGGAGTCCGTATGACCAAGATATGGCCTCACGAAGTTTCACGAAAAATTCACAAATTAAAGTATACTTAATTAAGTGAAATGGGTTGCGCAGAGAAATATATATATACTGATATATGTATATATAATTGAAAATTAAATAAATAAATATGCAAAAATGTTCAAAACAGCGAATTGGGAGAGGGGAATAACCGAACCGGCCGATTTTTGAGGTCGACCCGAGCTCGCTGGGTCGACTAGGGGTTAATCCAGGGTGTTTGGCTGTCAACCCGTGGGCCGATTCGCTCAAATGCAGATTTTGCATCTGAATGGTTCTCATGGTTCAGCTTTAATCTAAAGGCCCTAGATGGTTCCTACACTTGACTTCTTCCCCAAGACATGCTTTGATGGATTGGATTGAATCTAGGGTTAATCCTATGGCTAATACTATCCTAATCCTCTATAAAAAGACCCCTAAACCTAGCCTAAATCATCATTATTCATTCCTACAACTAAACTATGCAAAATTTGTTCCTCTCATGGCCTCCACTCTTATGCTAAAATTCCTAAGTCTATCTATATGAGAGATTTTGAGTGCATACAAGTATTTTCAAGCTTGTATGAGTGTTCTTAGTTTGCATTCAAGTCAAGTTGCAACATTTCTCTTTCAAAGCAAGAGTTTTTATTGATTTGGCTCAAGGGTTTTTCATTTGGAGCTTGCATATTTGGGTTTTGCATAAGGGCTTCGTCTCAATCTTTATAATAACTATTTATTTGTGTCTTCATAGCATTGTAAGCCCTTTTCTACTTTCTTTCTTTCAACTCTAAAGTTAAATGAATGATGCAAGTTTGGTTGATCATTATATGCAAGTTTGGTTGATCATCATATGCAAGTTTGGTTGATCATTATATGCAAGTTTGGTTGATCATCATATGCAAGTTTGGTTGATCATTATGCAAGTTATGTATGACACATGTTGCCATGTTATGCAAGTTTGGTTGATCATTATATGCAAGTTTGGTTGATCATCATATGCAAGTTTGGTTGATCATTATGCAAGTTATGTATGACACATGTTGCCATGTTATGCAAGTTTGGGTTGATCATGTTATCATGTTATGCAAGTTTGGGTTGATCATGTTATCATGTTATGCAAGTTGGGTTGATCATGTTATCATGTTATGCAAGTTTGGGCTGATCATGTTATCATGTTATGCAAGTTAAATTTGGGTTTGTAACCTTAAAGCTTCAAGCTTTATGTTAAAAGTTGCATTTTGGCAACATGAAAGTTATCATATCCCTTAGGATAACTTGCATGTGAGGCCAAATGCGAACTTCTAGCAACCTCTACATGTTATTTATCACCATGTATCACTCATATGCTAAGTTTGGTTTTATGCATGCTTTTGAAGCCTCATAATGCAATATGCAAGTATATGAACATATGTACATTTCATATGCCACCATGTTAAACTCGTGGCTTCAACACCTTTTTGTCATGGTTATGCCAAGTTCCCTATTTTATCCTTTATGCGTTATTGCGATTATGTAAATGATGGGATTACGTTGGGGTTGGGTAACATAATGACATGAACATGATTTTTATAACATGACGTGATATGTAATTATGTTTTGGAAACATAATGGACATGACACTTAGAAAAGATGAGTGTGGCCAACTCGAGGTTGGGTTGAGTTTGTAGCATAAATCTACCCGGACCCGCCCGGCTTAACTAGTGGCTACAAACAATAGGACCCAATGTGAGAAGTTGGTCATGTTGTGCTCGAACCCGAGGTTAGACCAGGTTGTGGTGTAAAGCTACCCGGACCCGCCCGGATTAACTAGTAACCACAACAAGGTCTAATGTGAGAGGTTAAAGCACATTAAGTTAATGAATGCCTCCTGATTAGGGTTAAGTCATGGTCCACTTAATACTTAACCAATATGGGCTTGATGGATTAATCGAGGTTAAGTCAGGAGCCTTGGGTACTCTTAACCAATTTAATCCACGTGTGGATCGGGTTAACCACATTTAACCCGTTAAGAAACCTTAGTTGCGTGGTCCTTTTTAGCAGTAACCTTCTAGTTGTATCATAGGACCCTAGGACTAGGCTAGGGTGGGGCACGATTACTGGGCTGATTACAAGAGACCAAAAAGAGACGGCTGAATGATGCCCCGGTTGTTCAGGCGGACCATGGTCGTGCACATCAAGTCCGGAGTTGAACACGGGCACCGGTAGGTTTGGACTGTGTATCATGGTATGGTGTCAGAGGGTTACACCGTAGGGCCAGATACACCCTAGGTTGGACCCTGCACAGTCAACTACATTACATGATTACGCCACATGACACCGACACTTGACGAGTTAGGCTTATAGGGAGCCGATCGACTAGACTGTGTAGTTGGACCTTGATCTAGGTCATCTCAAACTATTTGGGCCAAGGGATCAATTCTTGTTTTTACTTGACATGTTAGAATGCTAGTACACCCGTGGTGCAAAAATTAACCTTGATTATGCGATGACACCTTTATCTATCTTGTTAGTTAATCATCATGCCAGTATGTTGTTATCCATATGTTCATCTCAGCTTCTCATGCCAGTTAACTTTACTAGTTCATAGACAGATAGTAGTAGGGCTTAACAGTCTTTTTTACTGACCTGTTTTCTTTCGCCTCTTGTCTTCCGTTCCCCCCCCCCCCCCAAGGTCCTCAGGGTGGGAACATTGGAGCTTAGCTTGGATCTTTTTAGCTTGTTTACTGGATTTGCTCATGTACAGGTTTGGACATCGAGCTAGCTATGGTTTATCACTTCACTTTGGGGATAGTACTTTATGTATTTCAGTTTTTCAGTTTATGCTTTTATCTAGACTTTGTTTGTTGGAAAATAATGACTAAGTACTTTATTGTAACTTAACTATGGTTTTGGAAATGCAAGTTTTATCCGCTGCTTTACTACTCTGATTTACTTATATGTTCTGTCTTGTGATATCTGCATGCATGTTTACCTTGTTTAAACGCCCCTCCGAAGCTAATGTCCTTGCAAAAGTGGCATTGGCGGAGGTGGGGTGTTACATTTGGTATCAGAGCGAGGTTTACAAGATTTGAGCAAAAGTGTTTTTGAAACTTACCTTTTGAAAAACTATTTTCAAAACCAATTAAGTATTTTCCAAGAAAAGTCTAGTTATTTTAAAAAGGCTATTCCCCAAAAGCCATAGCACTATCCTTCGTTTCTTCGTTCTGAATCTATCTTTTTCTTCGTTTCAGTATGGCCAATCGCTTTAACATCCCGGAAGGCGTACAAGTACCCGTCTGGTTCTGGAGATTTATGGAGGCAAGGGCGAATGAAGCCGGCCCCATGAACATTCCTCCTCCTTCCCCTGTCGCTAACATCTCTCCTCCTCCCGTAGCTGAGGTTCCTCCTCCCCCTCAGCATCCGCAAGAGGATTTCACAAAGCTTTGCAAAGACTTTAAGGCGATGGGTTGCAAGAAATTTGTCGGAACGGAGACTCCCGTGGAGGCAAGAAACTGGTTAAAGGAAACTGAAGACCTCTTTGCTATCTTTGATGTGGAAGATCGTAGGAAAGTTCTATTGGCGGTATGGCTATTGAAAGAGGAAGCTGCTTATTGGTGGGTAGTCACCACCACTACTAGACCCATTGAGACTTGGGATGACTTTAGGAGAAGGTTTGGACTAAAGTTTCTATCATCGACAGAAGAGAACCTTCAGCTAGAGAGGTTCCCATCACTAAAGCAAGGGGACATGACCGTTAGAGAATACGTGGATAAGTTTAATCAACTTGCTCAGTTTGGTCTAGAATGGGTTAACACCGCTCGGAAGAAGGCCCTACGCTTTGCTCTAGGATTAAATGAGCGATTGCGCGGTTTGGCCATATCTCATATACCCCTGGGGGCGACCTTCGAGAGTTTGGTGAATATGACCCTACTTCAAGAGGAAGATAAGAGTGTCGAGAAGGAGGTCAAGGCAAATGAGTCCCAAGGCAAGAAGGAAGATACCGAGAAAAGAGATAAGAACAAGTCAAGAGAAAGAAGGAAGTGCAACTTCTGTGGGATTACTGGGCACATAGCCAAAGACTGTAGGAAGAAGAAGAGGAAGTTGGGTGAATGCTTTCACTGTGGAGAGCCTGGACATCTTAGCAAGGATTGCCCCAAGAAGCAAGGACAAGGGCAAGGGCAGAATCAACGTGTAGGACCTTCTGGAGGGAAAGTGCATGCTCTCGACGCTACTCCAGCTCAGGATCGAGGTAGTATTTCCGTAGAAAATCTTGTTTACATTTCTGATTTCCCTGTTCATACCTTATTTGATTCTGGCGCATCGCATAGTTTTATTTCTGATCTTGTTGAAAATTTGCACCTAAGTACTAGTCTAGTTGAGGTCCCGTTAGTGTTTCAAATCCAATTGGGGTTTCCGCCCATCTACCTGTGATTTGTGTGGGTTTGAAAATCTCTATCTTGAGCATTGAATTCATGAGTAATGCTTAGGTTCTCGGGTTTATGGGATATGGGTTGATTTTGGGTGTGGATTGGTTGTGAACTTAGGGTGGTGAGGCTCATGATTCGCCTCGGTAATACCCTAGAAATTTCTTGTAACCCTAGAGGTCCCGTCATGTTATGTTATCTTGAATCTCTTGACTCGTCCATCGATGATCTGCAATCTGTAAGGGTGGTCTGAGACTATCCTGATGTCTTTGAAGAAGTAAGGGGGTTACCCCCTAAGCGGGAGATAGATTTTCGCATTTATCTGGTTGATAATGCCAAGCCAGTTACGTTGCCCGTTAGGCACATGGCCCCGCGAGAAAGGAGAGAGCTTGGTATGCAAATCAAAGAGTAGCTTGAGAAAAATTTCATTAGGCGAAGCATTTCAGAATGGGGTGCTCCGGTGGTATTCGCTACTAAGGCGGATAGTCCATTTTACTTAAGCATGGGTTAGAAAAAAATCACCCTAGTAAGTACAGTTGGCAACGTGGATTGGCACTTGTTTTCAAGAGATGGTTTTCTGCGTGGGATACCGTATAATATGTAAACGCGATCCAAGATTCACTAACGAATTTTGGAAAGCTTGCATGAACCATGAGCACGCAGTTATGTTTAAGCCAAGTATTTTAGGCAAAGAATAAGTGGAAGTGGAACGAGAAGCAACGGTGAAATGAGTTCTAACTCATATTTTGGAAATAAGGATTAAGAACTACGGAATTGTGAAGTTAAAAGACGGTCAGGGCACGATGGGATTAAGCACAAGAAAATGCGGCTTAGAAGATTGAAGACTAGATACGCGCATTAAATCCCTTTCTAAGAGTATATCCTTGATCCCTATTGTTCCGTAGAACTTGCTCGCATGCTATCTTTTAAGAATATCCTCTCGGTCCTATCCTCAACCTTAGTTCTGTTGCAAACTCCATAAGGAGTATGACTCGCCTGTTTGTGATATATAGTTGCGGTGAAGATGTTCGTCACCAAACCATTTGGACTTTATGGGATATGAGTAATAACTGATAGACTTACAAAGAGAGAGCCCATTTCATTCCAGTGAAAAGCAAGAGGACCGTATCATGGCTAGCATCTATTTATCTTCGAGAGATAGTGCGGTTGCATGGAGTTCCTTCTAGCATAGTTAGCGATCGTGACCCGAGTTTCACTATCCAGTTTGGAACAGTTTGCAAGAAGCGATGGGTACGCGATTGAATCTGAGTACAGCCTATCACCCCCAGACGGATGGCCAAATTGAGAGGGGTGAATAGAGTGCTAGAAGATCTTTTTTGAGACTTTGTGTTCTTGACTTTGGTGGTACTTGGGAAGACCACCTTCCCCTTGTAGAGTTTGCTTATAATAATAGCTATCAAGCCAGCATAGGGATGGCACCATTTGAAGCTTTGTATGGGAGGCCGTGTAGGTCACCATCTTGTTGGTGGGAGACAACAGATAGACTTATACTTGGGCCCGATATGATACGAGACACATCCGAGAAAGTTGAATTAGTGAGAAGGAGGATGAAAGCGGCCCAAGATAGACAGAAATCCTATGCTGACAAGCGAAGGGCAGATTTGGAATTCGAAGTTGGGGACATGGTTTTCGTGAAGGTTTCTCCTTTGCGTAATGTGGTTCGTTTTGGAGCAATTGGGAAGCTGGCACCAAGGATCGTAGGACCCTTCCCTACTATAGAAAGAGTTGGAAAGATGGCCGATAAGGTGGAATTGCCCGAGAAGCTAGCCGGAGTGCATAATGTCTTTCATGTCTCGCATCTCCGGAAGTACCTACATGAGTCCGCTGAGGTGGTTGAACCAAGCATTCTTGAAGACATTGAGGTAGAGAAAGAAGCAACCTTGAGAAAAGCTCCGATTCGTATTTTGGGAACAGAGATCAAGAAGCTAAGGAATCGAGAAGTCAAATTGGTGAAAGTTCAGTGGAGTGAAGCCGATGAGGACGCAACTTGGGAAACCGAGGAGAAGATGCGTGGGCTTTATCCATTTCTTTTTGAGGGTACATTCTCGATCTCTTTTCCTATCTTTCTTTTGCTATCCATGATTATCTTGTTTATCTTGTTATCTCGTTAATCTTGTTAGGAGGACCTTAGGTAGAAACCTTTTGGATGAAATATGTATTTGAAACATGTTATGCTTGATGGATGCAAATGGTTGCAAGTGTTTGCACGTGGATACTCGTGGATGCATGATACACATTAGGCACTAAGATCGGCTCACACACTTTCATACCGCATATGCATGAGTGTTTATGCTTATTCATGGATGAAACTTGTATGCTATCACATGGATGTTGCATATGGATGGATGTTATGAGCACTCATGTAGAGATCATAAATTATGTTAGGAATTTGCATACATATGGACTCATTTCACTAACATATTTTGCATTAAGGGGGTTTACTGAATAAGTAACCTCCTGATTTTCGCATTAGATAAGTACATATACACACACCTTTGCATATGATCATACAGCATTTAGAATCCTTTAAGGACAATGACTGCACGTGGATGTTGTTTTGAGTAGATGAATGATGGATGGTAGGATACGTTCTTCCTAACTTGGAGATTTCGGGGACGAAATCCTTAAAGGAGGGGAGAATGTAACAACCCGTATTTTTGAATAACATGTTATAACACAAATGGAGGCAGAATTAAATTATAAAATCTGAATCAAGGGAAACGGGCTGTGCCATTGCGTTCGTCTCAGAAAAATACGCGAAATAGAGTCCGAGTTTTCGAAAATCGGAGTCCGTATGACCAAGATATGGCCTCACGAAGTTTCACGAAAAATTCACAAATTAAAGTATACTTAATTAAGTGAAATGGGTTGCGCAGAGAAATATATATATATATATATTGATATATGTATATATAATTGAAAATTAAATAAATAAATATGCAAAAATGTTCAAAATAGCGAATTGGGAGAGGGGAATAACCGAACCGGCCGATTTTTGAGGTCGACCCGAGCATGCTGGGTCGACTAGGGGTTAATCCAGGGTGTTTGGCTGTCAACCCGTGGGCCGATTCGCTCAAATACAGATTTTGCATTTGAATGGTTCTCATGGTTCAGCTTTAATCTAAAGGCCCTAGATGGTTCCTACACTTGACTTCTTCCCCAAGACATGCTTTGATGGCTTGGATTGAATCTAGGGTTAATCCTATGGCAAATACTATCCTAATCCTCTATAAAAAGACCCCTAAACCTAGCCTGAATCATCATTATTCATTCCTACAGCTAAACTATGCCAAATTTGTTCCTCTCATGGCCTCCACTCTTATGCTAAAATTCCTAAGTCTATCTATATGAGAGATTTTGAGTGCATACAAGTATTTTCAAGCTTGTATGAGTGTTCTTAGTTTGCATTCAAGTCAAGTTGCAACATTTCTCTTTCAAAGCAAGAGTTTTTATTGATTTGGCTCAAGGGTTTTTCATTTGGAGCTTGCATATTTGGGTTTTGCATAAGGGCTTCGTCTCAATCTTTATAATAACTATTTATTTGTGTCTTCATAGCATTGTAAGCCCTTTTCTACTTTCTTTCTTTCAACTCTAAAGTTAAATGAATGATGCAAGTTTGGTTGATCATTATATGCAAGTTTGGTTGATCATCATATGCAAGTTTGGTTTATCATTATATGCAAGTTTGGTTGATCATCATATGCAAGTTTGGTTGATCATTATGCAAGTTATGTATGACACATGTTGCCATGTTATGCAAGTTTGGTTGATCATTATATGCAAGTTTGGTTGATCATCATATGCAAGTTTGGTTGATCATTATGCAAGTTATGTATGACACATGGTGCCATGTTATGCAAGTTTGGGTTGATCATGTTATCATGTTATGCAAGTTTGGGTTGATCATGTTATGCAAGTTGGGTTGATCATGTTATCATGTTATGCAAGTTTGGGTTGATCATGTTATCATGTTATGCAAGTTAAACTTGGGTTTGTAACCTTAAAGCTTCAAGCTTTATGTTAAAAGTTGCATTTTGGCAACATGAAGGTTATCATATCCCTTATGATAACTTGCATGTGAGGCCAAATGCGAACTTCTAGCAACCTCTACATGTTATTTATCACCATGTATCACTCATATGCTAAGTTTGGTTTTATGCATGCTTTTGAAGCCTCATAATGCAATATGCAAGTATATGAACATATGTACATTTCATATGCCACCATGTTAAACTCGTGGCTTCAACACCTTTTTGTCATGGTTATGCCAAGTTCCCTATTTTATCCTTTATGCGTTATTGCGATTATGTAAACGATGGGATTACGTTGGGGTTGGGTAACATAATGACATGAACATGATTTTTATAACATGATGTGATATGTAATTATGTTTTGGAAACATAATGGACATGACACTTAGGAAAGATGAGTGTGGCCAACTCGAGGTTGGGTTGAGTTTGTAGCATAAATCTACCCGGACCCGCCCGGCTTAACTAGTGGCTACAAACAATAGGACCCAATGTGAGAAGTTGGTCATGTTGTGCTCGAACCCGAGGTTAGACCAGGTTGTGGTGTAAACCTACCCGGACCCGCCCGGCTTAACTAGAAACCACAACAAGGTCTAATGTGAGAGGTTAAAGCACATTAAGTTAATGAATGCCTCCTGATTAGGGTTAAGTCATGGTCTACTTAATACTTAACCAATATGGGCTTGATGGATTAATCGAGGTTAAGTCGGGAGCCTTGGGTACTCTTAACCAATTTAATCCACGTGTGGATCGGGTTAACCACATTTAACCCGTTAAGAAACCCTAGTTGCGTGGTCCTTTTCAGCAGTAACCTTCTAGTTGTATCATAGGACCCTAGGACTAGGCTAGGGTGGGGCACGATTACTGGGCTGATTATAAGAGACCAAAAAGAGACGGCTGAATGATGCCCCGGTTGTTCAGGCGGACCATGGTCGTGCACATCAAGTCCAGAGTTGAACACGGGCACCGGTAGGTTTGGACTGTGTATCATGGTATGATGTCAGAGGGTTACACCGTAGGGCCAGATACACCCTAGGTTGGACCCTGCACAGTGAACTACATTACATGATTACGCCGCATGACACCGACACTTGACGAGTTAGGCTTATAGGGAGCCGATCGACTAGACTGTGTAGTTGGACCTTGATCTAGGTCATCTCAAACTATTTGGGCCAAGCTTGGGCCAAGGGATCAATTCTTGTTTTTACTTGACATGTTAGAATGCTAGTACACCCGTGGTGCAAAACTTAACCTTGATTATGCGATGACACCTTTATCTATCTTGTTAGTTAATCATCATGCCAGTATGTTGTTATCCTTATGTTCATCTCAGCTTCTCATGCCAGTTAACTTTACTAGTTCATAGACAGATAGTAGTAGGGCTTACCAGTCTTTTTGACTGACCTGTTTTCTTTCGCCTCTTGTCTTCCGTTTCCCCCCCCCTCAGTTCCTCAGGGTGGGAACATTGGAGCTTAGCTTGGATCTTTCTAGCTTGCTTACTGGATTTGCTCATGTACGGGTTTGGACATCGAGCTTGCTATGGTTTATCACTTCACTTTGGGGATAGTACTTTATGTATTTCAGTTTTTTAGTTTATGCTTTTATCTAGACTTTGTTTGTTGGAAAATAATGACTAAGTACTTTATTGTAACTTAACTATGGTTTTGGAAATGCAAGTTTTATCCGCTGCTTTACTACTCTATTTTACTTATATGTTCTGTCTTGTGATATCTGCATGCATGTTTACCTTGTTTAAACGCCCCTCCGAAGCTAATGTCCTTGCAAGAGGGACATTGGCGGAGGTGGGGTGTTACATAACATGTCTCTAGTCTACTAGTTTATAAGTACCCAAAGTAATAAGAAGAGACATAAAACTCTGGGCCAGACAAAAGTCTGGTATAAGTGATAACCAGCAAAAACAGAACAATAACAGGTATATATAACCATACCTGAACCTGGACCTGCAACCAAAGAGTTAGCACAATAGGATGTACAATACTCTAAGGTGACACTAACACATGGTGTAAAAATAATGGGGATGGGGTGTGCATGTCATGGTGATAGCAAACTTCAAACATAGCAATCATCCTCACATCTCTCACTCCGTGCGCAAAGTATACGATATCCACCACTTTGTTCACCCAATTCTTTATTATGATCACTCTGCCCCTTGGAGCCATGACGACTCCACTGCACTTATCCATAACCACTAACACTTTTCTATGTGCACTCTAAGCCATGCAGTCATGACAACCCCACTGCACTGGCTCATAGTACTGCTACGATCACTTTGCCCCATGGAGTTACGACAACTCAATGCACTGTTCCATAGCCAGTGTGAAAACCCATAACTTCCCTGTGAAGGAAAGGCAGGATACTTTGAGGACAAGCCACATCGGAACGCAAACAGAAGAACATTTCATTGTTTATTACAACAATTGCATCAGAATACAAGAATATATAGAGTATGAATAAATATTACACTGAAAAGATTAGAGATTACAATAGATTACATAGCATTAGAAAAATAATACAAAACACAACTAGAAGAAATACACGGATACAGAGCTTTCCGAGTATCGTTCCAGCTGTAAATCAGGATCCTGTGAATATAAATCTGCAAAACCAAAACTACTAGCTGCCCGTGTCAAAATAAGGGCACCCAGAGTTCAGGTTAAAGCAATAAACTCCAGGTCAGTCATGTGACTGGCGTGAGAACTAAAACAGTTATTAATCTTTATTTTAAAGTTAGGTAAATCAAGGGACCACGCCGTATAACACGGAACGGGTTTCCTCCCAAGAATACCAGTGCATAAAACAACAGCGCAATGCTAAAAAAAGAAAAACGAAGCTATTATAAGACCCAGGTCCCATCACACAATTCAACGCAAGACAGAGGATAGGGTTTTTACCTTATAATAGCCAAGAATGCTTGATACGCTAAATTTCATGTTTTATTATTACTATAAGTGTATAGTGTCAAAACAATTTCAATCATAAGTATCAATCATAGACGGCATAAGTGCTCGATACCACTATGTCGCCATATATAGGTTTTGCAATCAAAACCGCAAAGTCACATATTGGAAGTTGGATTTCCTGCCTTTAACTATCTCCCATTTCTGGTTCACAACCGGGGTGTGAGGCTCGCAAATCAATGCTACACATAGCTATGCCACACAGGACGTGCTTTGATCATCAACCACAAGACTTTGCTTTTCAACAGAAGCATTGATCATATTCAACTTAGGCATGCCACATAGGCAATTCACTCCATGCGATTGATATCCATCAATATATAACCCCTGAGCTCGTACGTCTCAGAGAAGGGCGTTAAGCAAGAGAATAAATTCTCTGCCGCCAAACAGATATATATTTAATAGAAATCAATTACACAGAATAAAAATCCAATGTCAGACACAAAGTCCATTTACAAGTTCGTTCTGGGTCTGAACGAAACCGGAGGCACCTTGTACCTCGCATATCCATCGATCTCCAAGTACGTCTGGACGATCACCAACTGATTCCCTCCTCTTGGGTGTACTGCCCAATCAAGATCATCTGTAATCACCCAAATGATGTGAAGACCTCTGGTCTTCGACCACCGTCTTCATCATCGACACCACGTCGAATCAGTTATTCAGAATGGGATAAACCCGGTCTTTCTGAATAACTCGCGTATATAATAAACAAGTGTTACACAAACACAACATACGCCTCATTCCAATTCAGAATATTCTTTTATTCAAATATTCTTATACTTTGGGAAAGGTTCCCATTAATTTTATCAAAGATAAAATTCTTTAAATTTATTCTTTAATCTTCCTTTGAATATCAATTCAAATTAGTCGGGATTAGTGAACCACACCGCAGTAATCATTTATTTTATTTCCCAATCCCAACCTATTCATCCCTTGAAGTAAAACTAATAATACATCATATCTAACATCACGGTGTTATCGGTAAATTCTATTACCATTTCACGTCCAAATCTAATTAAAGATTTAACTATCGCCTGGAGCAAAACTGATGATACTCCATTCTTGATTATTTCAATCTAATTAATGATTCATTAAAACTCCACTTGGTTTTAATCTTCCCAATAATCACTATCAATGATTATTTAACTTGGGAAATCATATCCTGCCTTTAACTGGGTTAAAGAACCAATGTCATTTAAAACACGGTTCAATATAAACCCAAAATCACATTCCATTAATTATCGGGTTAAAGAACAAGTGTTATTTAAAATACCGTTCACGATAAACCCAAAAATCAATTCAAATTCAATTCCAATTAAATACCATTTAATTGGTACACTTCATTAAATCTAAATAAAAAGATTTAATCTTTTTCTCAATTGGTTTTAAGAATAGTGTTAATGAAGACACCATTCACGACAAACCCAAATCCCATTGGATATTAAATACAAGGCTCTGAATATAAAATATATCGGCTTATATTCAATATCAAATTCTACGACCAACAAATATCGTATTGGAAATAACGATATAAATATATCTTTCAAATTTCCATCACAATATCTGTATCATCACGAAATCCGACATCGAAATAATCCAAAGACAATTTCGATTCAAATACATTCCAATTCAATTATTGGAAATTCTGGTTATTTTCAAAACCATTTCAAATCCAATTTATTTTAAAAATAAATGGAATTATAATTCTAGTTCAAAACTAGTTCATTCCGATAAAAGTCTATTTTTATATTCTCAAATATGGAAATTTTCATCCCAATTCTTCACAAATCATTTCTTATGATTTTACACAAATTATTACTATTTTTAATAATTTTATCAAGGCCCGTACAGTCAATTTCCACCAACGTCCATCGAACTGCACTTACAGCGACCTTTTCCAAATTTGATTTGGACATAACTCCAAATCCAATCGTTAGATTTCAAATCTCTAATATTCGTTAGAACGCTCTTTTCGATACGAACCCAACGGTTTCGGTTTTAGGAGAATCCGACGGTCGGATCTCCCGTAATATCCATTCGAAGTCAACGATCAAAATTCGCGAACTGCCGTAGCGCGGCGCGTTCTATTCAGGCCATTTAATTTGTATAATATATATATTTCGTCGATTTCCTTTTAAAACGTATTTTATGAATCGTTTTAAATTCGCTTTCAAAACGATTTCAACTTCATATTCAATTTCTAATCAAAATTGAATATTCCACATCATTAATCTATAAATGATAATATTTTCAAACGTTTTATTTCGAAATCACTTCCTTTACTATATTCAATATAGAAATGAATAAAATCGATATAAATATCGTTCACGTCAAAATGGCGCCTATCTAACCAACACGACTTTATATATTTCAATAACATCGTTATTCTATTCAACAAATGAATATTTTCTTCAACACATGAATATATATTTTATTTCAACACATGAATATATATTTGATTTCAACACATGAATATATATTTTATTTCAACACATGAATATTCTCAACACATGAGCATTGTCAACACATGACTATTTTGTTTATTCAACACATGAATATAATTTATTTTCTAAATTGGAATGAGACCCACTCAATTACCATATAATGTTATTTATATGGATTTCATACAACACATGTATATAATAGCAATGATAAATAATCAACCATCATCCAGAGTGCATTCTACACTGTAGAAGCATCAAATATAAATATTCAACGCTTATAACAGCCTGTCAATCAATCGATCGACATACAACTAATTATTGGGATTAGCGTATGTCCAATCTCATCCCAACACCCATGTGGGGTTTCAAACAATCAAACACAGATTTTATTAGTGTAGTTGGGCGATGTGTAAAATTTATCATCCCAATAAATATCAGTCAAATCGGTGTACATAAACAAATCATTCGACTTGTAAATGAATATTTATTTTATTTCAACACATGAATATATATTATATTTCAACACATGAATATATATTTTATTTCAATACATGAATATATATTTTATTTCAACACATGAATATATATTTTATTTCAATTCCAATCACACAATCAATTTTCACAACACATCAATCAAACAAACAAGTCGTCCATGGTCTATGGACGATGGGTGTCAGGTGCTGCTAAGCACCGTCTGAATCCTAGTACATATTTCAACTAGAAAATAAATTAAAAGTGAGAAGTTCTCACAGAGAAGCTAAATCAAACACCACGACTCTTCATATGTAGGAAATCTTCGTCGTGCTCTCCTTTTGTCACTTTCGTCGCCTGTATTCGCTACATATATAAAAATCACATTTTTATATTCTCTAGTATATAAAATCATATCTTTACTTTGCTAACTTCATAATATAAAAATTGAATTCTTCTCTCGCCATTCTCTATATAAAAATCACCTTTTTATATAACAAGATCATATTTTTATACCTCTATTACATATGTAAAAATCACTCCTTTATACCGCTACTTCATGATAAAAATCGTATCTTTATATCGCTGCCTATATAAAAATAATATTTTTAATTCTCTACTTGTATAAAAATAATATTTTTATATTATGAAAAATCATATCTTTTCCTTTTTCTTTTAAAAATCTAATCTTTTCATTATTCAAAATCTGATCTTTTTCTATTTAAAAATCTGAACTTTTCTATTTAAAAATATGATCTTTTTCTATTAAACAAAAAAATCAAATCTCTTCATTTTAAAGAAAATCGTATTTTTATAAAATAGAAGAAACCATATATATATATATATATTTCTAATCTAGGTTATTCAATTAAAAATGCAGATCTTGAAAATAATATTTACATTCAAAAATTACATTTTTGCCTCTTGTCATTACAAGGAAAAATCACATTTTTACTTTAGCTTTACAACTATAAAAATCTAAACTTTAATCATGTTAAAAATCACATCTTTATAATGCTCTCATATAAATAAAAATAATTTTTAAAACAATAACATATTTTAAATAGTGAGTGAGAAAATTGTTCTCACCTTTATTGGCTTTGGAATCATCAAATTCCATTCGAAAAAGAGAAATCCATCTTCCAAATTCTTCTATCACCTTCCCATCATGTTCCATCCCTCTTCCATCTTCATAAGAGCATCGAAGTTCGATATGAGGAGGAAGCAACGTCGCATGGAGCTCGGTGGGTGAAGGGAGGCGCTGGCGATCACCTTAGAACTAGGGTTCGCGGGGTTTACCATTTGGGGAATTCGATAGGAGAAAATGGGAAAGTGGAGGAGAGGAGAGGGGAGAGGGGAGGAGGCGGCGCTGATGGGTGGCCGGCGACTGGGGTAGCAGCGGCGGGTGGTGCTAATGGAAGGGCAACAAGGTTCGGAGAAAAAAAAGGAACTACCATTTTTTTATTACTGAAGCGTTGACCGATGTGAAGAGAGGAAGGAGGGTTTATATAAAAATATATTTTTAATTTAATTCGAGTCGAAAAAGTTAATTTTTTATTCGAACTCCAATTCGAACCCAATGACCGTCGCCTCTAGCGTAATACCCCCATTCCGAACACTATGGGATATGTCTCGTAAGCCAATTCCATCATTTCGATCAGTTTCCATTTAGATTAAAATATAAATCTATATATATTCAATTCAAACGTACATTTCAATTTACCGGGGCAACATACGAACTCTAAAAATTCTCGAAAAAAAATTTCTAGCTTCGTATTGACATACGTCCTAACAAAACTAATTTCGTCAAATTCTGAGACCGTTTGAAAAATGGCCATTTTCCAGTCGATTAAAATCAACTGAAACTAGTCAAACGCGTTTTCCTTTGCCACGCTCACATATTGATTCGAAAAATTACGAATTTTGGAATCTAGCAGTATCTTGATCTCCCGAATCCAATAAAAGTGGTTTCGTCGAAAACCGAGGTCGTTTGCAAAATTCCCATTTTTAAGGGCCAGAATTCCATAGCGACTATTCTGAATTTTCAACTGGGCTTAACTTTTTATTCCCGCTATGAAATTTTGGTTTTTCGGATTCATTGGAAAGATATTCTCAATTAGATTCAAAGATTTTTGGTTTCGCTAAAATCCGGTTTATTTTGAATCCTGTACATTCATTTGAATTTTGAAATCAAAATTTCAAACTACCGCGCCATTTTCAATTCCTTTTATATTTAGAAATAAATATTTATATTTTAACGACGATCTACATAAATATATATGACCTAATTCTATTCAAAATAAATTTCTCGTCGTTATTATTTAAAATAATTCATTTTAAATAATCAAAATTCGCTAAAATTGCCAAAATAAAAATTTTAAATTGGCTCGGATTTATGGGTTATTACAATCTCCCTCACTTAAAACTTTACGTCCCTGAAAAGCAATGAAGCCGAAAGTTGTTTAACTAATTAACTCAACTTTCATTATTTTCTTTATGGCTTAAGTTCTTCAACTTTTCAGTTTCTAAGAACTTTTCAAATTTTTCAAAAATTTGGCTAGCACCCTAAATTTTCGAAATTTTTTGCCATAACCTCCCCTGCACCGGGGACTTCGGGATATTTCAAATAGCCTCCCATGGCCCTCATCAATCCAAAAAGAAAAAGAAACTGCCGAGCGGCTAGCCAATCAGCTCATAAAATCATCATAAACCCAAGAAATACAATAAACATGTACCTATTTGTCAGGCGAACAATTTTATTCCTCTTCTCTAGCCTCCTTGCTATGACCTGTTCAATGTAGGTACATGTATATGCTTGCAAATGCGACTAATTTTAATACAATTCACTATTTGTTTCAATTTGGCTAAAGGTTCAACATTTAATTAAACGAGCAATAGTCAAACAACACAATCAGCAATCAATTAGTGAATTAACGTTTCTAATTCATAATTTCGGTACATAGTCCAAAAATCAGATTTTTGATGCCAAATCACAACAATAAGCCCTATCTAATTTGGTTCTCACACCAGCCAATTGGAAATATATAGATATCTCACTTTCGAAACACGAACATAAATCCTGATGATGGAGCTCCATCATCAAAATCATCTCCAGGCGACTAGAGTGTGATTCTATATTTATCTAGTATATTGGAGGCTTCCAATACACGTGGATCAGATGTATATTAAAATCTCTATATACCTGATGGTCCAAATCAATTTAAAATAAATATTCAAATACGTATAATACGATTTAAATTTTTCAAAACAAAAATTGTTTTCATCTTTAAAAATATACTCTTCACACACGTTCTAGGATACTACTGATCCTATCTCTAACGAGTCATTCCCATTGGATATTACTAATCCAATATCTGATGAATTTTTTCGTTTGGTTCTAACGTGTCTTGTTCTCCGAGCTCTGTAAACCAAAGCTTTGATACCACCTGTAGCAGCCCGACGAAATCCGGTAGGCTTTACAACCATCCCTTCATCCCCTAAAGCAGCAGGTAAAACCCACTGTGGCTTCCAAGTGGTCCCCTAGTACGCTTGTTTTACGGCGACCCTCTCGAGCCTCCCGGCCACTGCCTAACCAACCCCCGCAAGGGACATGTGGGGGTAAGAGTCTCCCGTTCGCCACCAAACCGCGAAGCGAGAACCCCCCATCATGACCGCAGCAAGAACTGGTGATACTCCATTCTCGATTATTTCAATCTAATTAAAGATTCATTAAAACTCCACTTGGTTTTAATCTTCCCAATAATCACTATCAATGATTATTTAACTTGGGAAATCATATCCTGCCTTTAACTGGGTTAAAGAACCAATGTCATTTAAAACACGGTTCACTATAAACCCAAATTCACATTCCATTAATTATCGGGTTAAAGAACAAGTGTTATTTAAAACACCATTCACGATAAACCCAAAAATCAATTCAAATTCAATTCCAATTAAATACCATTTAATTGGTACACTTCATTAAATCTAAATAAAAAGATTAAATCTTTTTCTCAACTAGGTTTAAGAACAGTGTTAATGAAGACACCATTCACGACAAACCCAAATCCCATTTGATATTAAATACAAGGCTCTGAATAGAAAATATATCGGCTTATATTCAATATCAAATTCCACAACCGACAAATATCGTATTGGAAATAACGATATAAATATATCTTCCAAATTTCCATCACAATATCTGTATAATCACGAAATCCAACATCGATGTGATGACCCCAAACTTCCATGGAATGAAAGTAAGGAATAATCATTTGGAATACAACATAAATACAATAATACAAATCACAGATACAACATAGCATAGGAAATTCATAGAGTAACAACATCATAGCAGCGGAAATATAATGTCATCAACCACAGAAAGTCCACAGTCACAGAATTCCAAATTATTACATCAAGTTTACAGAAAATGAAATAAGTTCCAACTCCAACTTAAACAACGTGAAATGAAACAAGTTTGATGTCTGGAATTAAAAAGAGAAAAATGCAATAGTAGCAAATGATAGATGTCTTCAAGCTCCAAGTCATCACCTCTCCACGAAAGCAAATCCAAGAAAGATAATAAGCAGCTCCAAAGGAAAGACTCCAAGCAAAGAATGAACCTGTTTACTTGGCTGGCCGTGTAGAAAGGAGGGCACCCGAGTTTGCAAAAAGGTGGAAACAAACAACGGGTCAGTCGTGGGACTAGTGTGAGAATTCTTAATTAATCAATCACTATTAATAAGGCAAATCCAAAGACTACGCCGCTGACGCGGAATGGGTTTACTCTAATGGGTTGTCGTGCATAAAAGTGTCAGAACAAATAATAAATAAATCGTAAAACAACGCTACGCTTTTGAGAAAAATGGAACCACCATAAGACCCAGGTCCCATCACACAATGCAACACAAACCAGAGGATAGGGTTTTACCTTATGGTGATTAAACATGCTAAATACGGCAAATACGATTTGAATATTATTATTAATATGTATGGAAAACATTTCAAAATAAATGTATCAATCCTAGGACACATAGATACCATAATACTATGCTTCCGTACTAGTAATACAATCAAATCCGTAGGTTCGTATTGCAAGTTTGGATTTCCATCATGAGTCAAGGCTAGGGAGGAGCTACTTACCGATTCGAGACACTCTAGCTAATGCCTCAGGATCCCCCGCAGTGAACCCTTGGATAGCTGCAGGGCCGTTCCACTATACGAGTTGCGGATTAGTTATTCCTGAACATACGTTTCCCGGTCCTATAGGACCTATCATCCGACGCGCCTCATTCCATCATCCACATAAGTAAAATGTCGGGCCGTGTCAAAGCCCAATCACCACTTCTAGCTAGAAAGAAATGTGTTGCTCTCCCTGCGTTCCCTTCTCCTGTTTTAGACTCCGCCGGTGTGTGAGGCTCACGAAGTCATGCTATACACAAAGCTATGCCTAAACAGGCTATGCTTTGATCATCCCACAAGGCCTATTTTTGAACAAAGCCTTGATCATATACATCTTAGCATGCCACATCAGCACTCCATATCGCACTACCAATCCTTTGCCGAAATATATGAACGGGTGTTAAGAAAAAGAATAAATTCTCCGCCACAAAACATCCATACATTCAACAGAAGAATAATAAAATGATATTTAATGGAGTACGATGTCAGACACACAATCCAATTATTAGCTTATGCTCTGGGTCTGAGCGAAAACCAAACCCGAGAAATCAACACGTACGTTTGGGCAATGACCATGACCCTTGAATTGGGAGCAAGTCAAATCAGGGCCTCGATCGTTGTCCATTCGAGGGAAGATTTACGGTATTCATACGCCATCTTCATACTTCAATTAACGTCGTTTGATTATTTGGAATGAGAGAACTCAGACTTTCCAAATAATCCTCGTATTTATATATATATATATATTTAAAATCCTTCGTATCACTTTATAATGATTACTTCCTATTTTAATTATTTTAAATAATTAAATTTTTATATAACGACGTCTTGAGTCAATAGGCGACTATGGCGCCGCATTCGACCAATTTTGATTTTTACATTTCTCAGAATCTAACCGTAGGATCCTAATGTAATATATATCGTTGGAAAGATTTTTCCAAGACGGTCCTAACGGTTTCAGTTTCAAGAATATCCGACGGTCGGATCTTCTTGTATAGTCGTTTAAAGGTACGATTTCAAAACGCGAACTACCGCGCTCCATTCATTTAATTTTAATTATATTTATATATATAATCGTTTCATCGTAATAACGTTGTTTGATTTAAACAACGGTCTAACAACTACCGATCCTTATTAGATTTTAATTCATTTGAAAATGAAGATAATATTACCGCATCCTAAAGTCATTCTTTACTTACATTAAAAATGTGAATTCCATTCTTTTCATTTACATTAAAAAAAATGTAAATTTAATTCCTATGTAAATTCCTATTTTCTATTTACATGTAAGAAATTTAAATTTTGATACATTGCAAAATCCTACCTTTAAATTACATATAAAAAAATGTAAATTTCAACCTCAATGTACATTCTCATTTTAATTACATAATAAAAATGTAACTTTTATTTGTAGTGTGAATTCTATTCTAAATTTACATATAAAAATGTAAATTTAATTACAATGCAAACTCTACTTTCTATTTACATTATAAAATTATGATTTTTAATTACAATGCAAAATCTCATCATATGTTACATTATGAAAATGTAAATTTTAATTTCAATGCAAACTCTCATCATATGTCATATTATAAAAATGTAATTTTTAATTTCAATGCAGACTCTCATCATATGTTACATTATAAAAATGTAATTTTTTAATTTCAATGCAGACCCTCATTCTGATTACATAGAAAAATGTAATTTTAATCCTACGGTGCAAATTCACATTTTAATTACATAGAAAAATGTAATTTTTATCATACGGTGCAAATGCATATTTTAATTACCTAGAAAAATGTAATTTTTATCATACGGTGTAAATTCATATTTTAATTACATAGAAAAATGTAATTTTTATCATACGGTGTAAATTCACATTTCAATTACATAGAAAAATGTAATTTTTATCATACGGTGTAAATTCACATTTTAATTACATAGAAAAATGTAATTTTTATCATACGGTGTAAATTCACATTTTAATTACATAGAAAAATGTAATTTTTATCATACGGTGTAAATTCACATTTTAATTACATAGAAAAAATGTAATTTTTATCATACGGTGTAAATTTGCATTTAATTACATAGAAAAATGTAATTTTTATCATACGGTGTAAATTCATATTTTAATTACATAGAAAAATGTAATTTTTATCATACGGTGTAAATTCATATTTTAATTACATAGAAAAATGTAATTTTTATCATACGGTGCAAATTCATATTTTAATTACATAGAAAAATGTAATTTTTATCATACGGTGCAAATTCATATTTTAATTACATAGAAAAATGTAATTTTTATCATACGGTGTAAATTCACATTTTAATTACATAGAAAAATGTAATTTTTAAAATGTAAATTTCATTTCACTACAATTTCCTAACTTTTATTTACATTAAAAAAATGTAAATTTATATACATACGACTTTCCTACTTTTATTTACATCATAAAAAAAAAGAATGTAAACTTTATTTACTATGTTGAATTGATAATCTAGATCAATTCAAGTAAAAAGACAAATCTTTATTTTCTTGATAATCTAGATCAATTCAAATAAACAAAAGCACTAACATAACGATGACAAATCATGTCTCTTTTATTATAAATCGATAAGTTTGATTAATTCAAATCATATAAAAGCGATAACATAAGAATGTGACAATCATATTTCTATTATTTTAAATTGATAAATTAGATCAATCCAAATCGACACAAGTGATTACATAAAAGGTGATAATCATACATATCTAAACTATCCATCACAAACACATACCAACCATCATCAAATAAGACAAAACAAAATAGATCTGTATCGTAAGCATGATATTTACCATTCAAACTTCACATAATGCTAGGATAATAATTAAATTAATTAAATTTAATTAAAATAATTTCTCACTTTGCGTGGGACTGAAATGAAGGTCCAAACTCGATCAGATCTCGTGTTCGAAGTCACAGCGGTTTCGGATCTGAAAGATTTCAATTTGAAGTTCATATGTATAAATTAGAAACTGACTTTTTACAACTGCAGTTGCCACATCTAAAAGCGTGGCAAATTCTGAAATGAAATTTCATACCTAAAGTGTTCAAAACTTTGATTTGTGATTTCGTGAGCTGTTGTAAACGGTTTTGGGTGCTGTTTGTTGGAGATTGGAGAGCTATGAAAGGGGAATCAGCGCCGAGAAGGGGGAAGGGTGCGGACGCCTGTGGTGGGGCCGAGGGGGGTGCGACGGCGGTGGGTTTAGGGCGGTGGGGCGGCGGCTACAGTTGATGAGAGGTGGTGATTTGGGTATGGAATCGAAGAGCTCGGAATTCTCTTCGAAACGTGTATTTGTATGCAGATTTTCGTTGAGAAACGACGGAGAAATCGAAGGATGAAAATTTGAAGGGAATGGGTTCTTTGCGGCTGAAGCAATCGGGGAAGAACGTGTATTGTTCATCCCGTATATTTATATTATAATATTAGGTTTAACTAATTATTATTTAATCCTTAACTACCCAATAAAGGCCCGTTTGGCCACTAAATCAGAATAAGGCCTAACGAATGTCGTTCTGACCTATTAACCCCCATTCCGAACTCATCTGGCTATGTCTCACGGGCCCAAATGATCGGCTTGGCCCCCATTTCTCAGTTTTAAATTATAAATCATTTATTTTAATTTAACCGTACAAATAAATTTACCGGGGCTACAAATTAACTCAGAAAAATCCAGAAAATTTATTTTTGGCTTTCTTATGACAATACGGTTCTAACAAAATTTATTTCGTCGAATTCTGAGACTGTTCGAAAAATGGCTATTTTTCAGTCAATTAATTTTGACCGAAATTGACAAAACACAGTTTCTTTTGCCACGCTCACATAATAGCTTCAAAAATCATGAAATTTGAAACCTAGCAATAATTTTACATCCCAGATCCAACAAAAGTGGTTTCGTCGAATTCCGAGGTCGTATGCAAAACGTCTATTTTCAAGGGCGATATATTCTCTATAGCGACCTTTCTGAAAATTCATTTGGCCATAACTTTTGATTCCCGCTATGAAACTTCAATTTTTCAGATTCGTTAGAAAGATATTCATTAACAGATTTAAATATTTTTTGTTTCACCAAAATCCGGTTTATTCTGCATTCTGTGTAATCAGTCAAAGTTCAGGTTTGACTTTTCAAACTACCGTCCTTTTTCTATTTCCTTTTATAATTAAATTAAATATATTTGTATTAAATCTAATCAAAATAAATTTCTAGTAATTTTTATTTAAAATAATCCGTTTTAACTATTTAAACACCTTTAAAATCTCTAAAATGAAAATTTTAAATTGGCCCTAAATTCTGGGTTGTTACAATCGAAATATTCCAAAGACAATTTCGATTCAAATCCATTCCAATTCAATAATTGGAAATTATGGTTATTTTCAAAACCATTTCAAATCCAATTTATTTTAAAAATAAAAGGAATTATAATTCTAGTACAAAACTAGTTCATTTCGATAAAAGTCTATTTTTATCTTTTCAAATATCGAAATTTTCATCCCAATTCTTCAAAAATCATTTCTTATGATTTTACACAAATTATTACTATTTTTCATAATTTTATTAAGGCCCGTACAGTCGGTTTCCATCAACGGCCATCGAACTGCACTTACAGCGACCTTTTCCAAATTTGATTTGGACATAATTCCAAATCCAACCATTAGATTTCAAATATCTAATATTCTTTTGAAAGCTCTTTTCGATACGAACCCAACGGTTCTGGTTTTAGGAGAATCCGACGGTCGGATCTCCCGTAATCTCCATTCGAAGTCAATGTTCGAAATTCGCGAACTGCCATAGCGCGGCGCGTTCTATTTAGGCCATTTAATATATATAATATATATATTATATAAATTTCGTCGATTTACTTTTAAAACATATTTTATGAATCGTTTTAAATTCGCTTTCAAAACGATTTCAACTTCATATTCAATTTCTAATCAAAATTGAATATTCCACATCATTAATCTATAAATGATAATATTTTCAAAACGTTATATTTTGAAATCACTTCCTTTACTATATTCATTATAAAAATGAATAAAATCGATATAAATATCGTTCGCGTCAAAATGGCGCCTATCTAATCAACACGGCTTTATATATTTCAATAACTTCGTTATTCTATTTAACAAATGAATATTTTCTTCAACACATGAATATTTATTTTATTTCAACACATGAATATATATTTGATTTCAACACATGAATATATATTTTATTTCAACACACGAATATTCTCAACACATGAGCATTGTCAACACATGACTATTTTGTTTATTCAACACATGAATATAATTTATTTTCTAAATTGGAATGAGACCCACTCAATTACCATATAATGTTATTTATACGGATTTCATACAATACATGTATATAATTGCAATGATAAATAATCAACCATCATCCAGAGTGCATTCTACACTGTATAAGCATCAAATATAAATATTCAATGCTTATAACAGCCTATCAATCGATCGACATACAACTAATTATTGGGATTAGTGTATGTCCAATCTCATCCCAACACCCGTGTGGGGTTTCAAACAATCAAACACAGATTTTATTTATGCAGTTGGGCGATGTGTAAAATTTATCATCCCAATCAATATCAGTCAAATCGTTGTACATAAACAAATCGTTCGATTTGTAAATGAATATTTATTTTATTTCAACACATGAATATGTATTATATTTAAACACATGAATATATATTTTATTTCAATACATGAATATATATTTTATTTCAACACATGAATATATATTTTATTTCAACACATGAATATATATTTTAGTTCAATTATCACACAATCAATTTTCACAACACATCAATCAAACAAACAAGCCGTCCACGGTCTGTGGACGACGGGTGTCAGGTGCTGCTAAGCACTGTCTGCATCCTAGTATATATTTCAACTGGAAAATAAATTAAAAGTGAGAAGTTCTCACAGAGAAGCTAAATCAAACACCACGACTCTTCATATGTAGGAAATCTTCGCCGTGCTTGCCTTTTGTCACTTTCGTTGCCCGTATTCCCTACATATATAAAAATCACATTTTTATATTCTCTAGTATATAAAATCATATCTTTACTTTGCTAACTTCATAATATAAAAATCGAATTCTTCTCTCGCCATTCTCTATATAAAAATCACCTTTTTATATACCAAAATCATATTTTTATACCTCTACTACATATGTAAAAATCACTCCTTTATACCGCTACTTCATGATAAAAATCGTATCTTTATATCGCTACCTACATAAAAATAATATTTTTAATTCTCTACTTGTATAAAAATAAAAAATTTATATTATGAAAAATCATATCTTTTCCCTTTTCTTTTAAAAATCAAATCTTATCATTATTCAAAATCTGATCTTTTTCTATTTAAAAATTTGATCTTTTTCTATTTAAAAATCTGATCTTTTTCTATTTAAAAATAAGATCTTTTTCTATTAAACAAAAATCAAATCACTTCATTTTAAAGAAAATCATATTTTTATAAAATAGAAGAAACCATATATATATATATATATTTCCAATCTAGGTTATTCAATTGAAAATGCAGATCTTGAAAATAATGTTTACATTCAAAAAATTACATTTTTGCCTCTTGTCATTACAAGTAAAAAACACATTTTTACTTTAGCTTTACAACTATTAAAATCTAAACTTTAATCATGTTAAAAATCACTTCTTAATAATGCTCTCATATAAATAAAAATAATTTTTAAAACAATAACGTATTTTAAATGGTGAGTGAGAAAATTGTTCTCACCATTATTGGCTTTGGAATCATCAAATTCCATTTGGAAAAGAGAAATCCATCTTCCAAATTCTTCAGTCACCTTCCCATCATGTTCCAGCCCTCTCCCATCTACATAAGAGCATCGAAGTTCGATATGAGGAGGGAGCAACGTCGCATGGAGCTCGGTGGGTGAAGGGAGGCGCTGGCGGTCACCTTAGAACTAGGGTTCGCGGGGTTTACCATTTGGGGAATTCGATAGGAGAAAATGGGAAAGTGTAGGAGCGGAGAGGGGATAGGGGAGGAGGCAGCGCTGATGGGTGGCCGGTGACTGGGGTAGCAGCGGTGGGCGGCGCTGATGGAAGGGCGACGAGGTTTGGAGAAAAAAACGGAACTGCGGTTTTTTTTATTACTGAAGCGTTGACCGATGTGAAGAGAGGAAGGAGGGTTTATGTAAAAATATATTTTTAATTTAATTCGAGTCAAAAAAGTTAATTTTTTATTTGAACTCCAATTCGAACCCAACAACTGTCGCCTCCAGCGTAATACCCTCATTCCGAACACAATGGGATATGTCCCGTAAGACAATTCCATCGTTTCGATCAGTTTTCGTTTAGATTAAAATATAAATATATGTATATTCAATTCAAACGTACATTTCAATTTACCGGGGCCACATACGAACTCTAAAAATTCCCGAAAAATATTTTCTAGCTTCGTATTGACGATACGGTCCTAACAAAACTAATTTCGTCAAATTCTGAGACCGTTTGAAAAATAGCCATTTTCCAGTCGATTAAAATCAACTAAAAATGGTCAAACGCGTTTTCCTTTGCCACACTCACATATTGATTCGAAAAATTACGAATTTTGAAATCTAGCAATAACTTGACCTCCCGAATCCAACAAAAGTGGTTTCGTCGAAAACCGAGGTCGTTTGCAAAATTCCTATTTTAAGGGCCGGAATTCCTTAGCGACTATTCTGAATTTTCAACTGGGCATAACTTTTTATCCCCGCTATGAAATTTTGATTTTTTGGATTCGTTGGAAAGATATTCTCAATTAGATTCAAATATTTTGGGATTTGCTAAAATCCGGTTTATTTTGAATCATGTACATTCATTTGAATTTTTAAATCGAAATTTCAAACTACCGCGCCATTTTCAATTCCTTTTATATTTAGAAATAAATATTTATATTCTAACGACGATCTATATAATTATATACGACGTAATTCTATTCAAAATAAATTTCTCGTCGTTATTATTTAAAATAATTCATTTTAAATTATCAAAATTCGCTAAAATTGCCAAAATAAAATTTTTAAATTGGCTCGGATTTCCGGGTTATTACAGCCAATATCCGTCTCTCAGTGGTAAGTCAAAGCTATAGACACTAACGACCCCTTTGCAAACGTCCCGCAGCAAAGTCCAACTCATGAAGTTAACTCGTTGGTTCCCATATGAATCCTAAGTTCTAACTTCTCACTTGGACTTCCATTGCATTTCGGGTTTTGGTCAAATTGGCGTTGGTCTTCAGAAGAATCGTCACGTAGTAGTAATAGAGGTTCAAACCCGGGTCGATCTACTTCAGTATGTTCGATTCGAATACATCGTCCCCAGGCTTCCCATTTGGTTCGGTGTTCCACTTCAGGCTAGTTCAGTTCAGTCGTCTCCCTCCGGTTCGGTTTGGGTGGTGCTCTAGCCTTGGTTCGGTTCGATGCCCCTTTGCCTCCAGATCTTGGTTCGATCCCGCTCCCTAGCTCTAATCCAATCCGATCCCCATGCCAAGCTCTGGTCCGATACCAATTCCAATTCAACGCAGGTGACCTTCCTTTTTGCCATGCACAAAACTTGCCACTATTCCGGTTCGGTTCGGATATGTCCGATCCGATCCCCTATTCCGATCCGATCCAGAATCCTAGCATTTTTCCAGCAAGCTATTTACACCATATGATGGCATTTTCGACAAATCTAGCTTCACTAAGCAACCACAAAACATTCAAAACAGTAATATCAACAAAGAGAATCGACCATAAACACTAAAACATCAATCTAACATGTTAATATGGATCAAACATACATAAAACCCATGGTTTTCCCCTTAATCATGTTTAACCATAATTAATGACAGGATTAACAAAACATATCCAAATTAACCCAAATTTCTATCAAAGCCCTAAAATAATATTTAAGAATTTTTACATATTTTTCCAGAATTTTAACATGCATACTTTCGCTAATTAACACTAATCACTCCTAATTAGCCGTAATTACTGAACAACAATGCAAATCACTCACCTTGGCCACAAATGAATTATAGATCTGAACTTTTCTACTATTTTGGGTCAAATTCCTATGCAACACAGAAGCTCTAACTCTGATTTGATGTTAATCTTCCTTGATTTGACGTAGATTTGGCTAATAAGTGATTAGAAAGTGATTTGGGAGTGATTTAGAAGGTGGAGGCCATTGCTAGGGTTAGAAAAATGTTTTAGGCGGCTGAGAAAATGAAATGAGATTGTTTCCTAACTGATTTCAGCATCCGCATAACCCTAATCCCGAAAGGGGATATGGGCCCATATGCTAATTACCCTAATTATGTCTGGCTAAGCTGTTTTTTACCTTCCAAACCTTATTTCAGCCATATCTCCCAAACGGTATGTCCCTTTGATCAATGTGACCACTCTACGGAAAGGTAAACTATCATCCGAATCCAATGGAAGTTGTTTTAGGTCAAAACTCCTTACCAATCAAAATTTATGGACGAAACAAGATTTGCCATGGGTAAAACGGTCATTTTAAAATCGGCAAAAAACGTGAACATGGGAAATGACCCCAATAGTCGTTCCGCAAAGTTACATGACTATACGACATCCTATGATAATGAAATAAATATTCTACGATCCTCCGATGCGTAGAATGCGGGTAGTTACATTCTCCCCCTTTAAGAAATTTCGCCCCCGAAATTCCTTAACTAAGAAACAACAGTGGGTCCCGCATGCCTATCAACCATTTACAAACAACCGAACATACATAGCAACATAACAAGCCTATCCTAGCATGTGATTTACTAACAAGGGGATAACTAAATGGTCATTTAAATATTACCAGGCAAAGAGTTCTGGATACATCTTCCTTATGCTCTCCTCTGTTTCCCATGTACAGTCATTCTCGTTATCACCCCACTGGACCTTGACTAGTTGCATCGTCTTCCTTCGAAGTTGCTTTGTATCGTACTCGACAATACGGATTGGCCTGCGGTTTCCAACCGCCTCGGGATCTACTTCGATGTCATCCAACTGATCCGGTGAAATAGTCATATCAGGGTCGTGTACGAACTTCCTTAATTGAGAAACATGAAATACGTTGTGAACTCCTACCATCTTGTCAGGTAATCCATCCTTATATGCTAAATTCCCAACTTGTTCGAGAACTGGGAATGGACCAACAAACCTTGGTGCTAGCTTGCCTCTCCTACCAAATCAAATCACAATCTTTAATTGAGAAATCTTGACAAACACCAAGTCGCCAACGGAGAATTTCAATTCTCTTCGTCTCTTATCAGCATAACTCTTCTGCCTATCTTGGGCAGCCTTCATTTGCTGTTGGATAACTTTGATCTTATCTGAGGTTTCTCTTATCACATCTGGCCTAAGCACAAATTTCTCACCGGTTCCTAACCAACATGATGGTGAGTTGCATGGTCTTCCGTACAAAGCTTCAAATTGTGCCATACCAATACTGGATTGGTAACTATTATTATATCCGAACTCTACTAGATGCAAATGGTCATCCCATGACCCTCCAAAATCCAATATACAAGCTCTCAAGAGATCCTCCAATATGTGATTCACCCTCTCTATCTGACCGTCGGTTTGAGGATGGTATGCGGTACTGAGATGTAATTCTGACCCTAAAGCCTCTTGTAAGCTCTTCCAAAACCCACTAGTAAACAACGGATCTCGGTCACTCACAATTCTTTTGGGTACTCGATGAAATCTCACTACCCACTTCATATACAGTTCTACTAATTTAGCTGTCCTTCTGTTCGACTAGACTGGTATGAACCTTGCACACTTGGTCAATCGATCTACAATTACCCAAATACTATCATGACTCAATCTTGTCCTTGGCAACCCGTCGATGAAATCCATCGAGACTTGTTCCCATTTCCATTCCGCAATTTCCAATGGTTGTAACAAACCACTAGGTTTCTTTTGCTCAACTTTAACTAGCTGGCAATTCATGCATTTGGATATAAAATTCCCAACGTCTCTTTTCATCCCTTCCCAGTAGTAGGTCTACTTCATGTCTCAATATATTTTGTTACCACCGGGATGTATAGTCGGTTTTGAGTGATGACATTCTCTAAGCACTTCATCTCTCAATTTATTGACATTAGGCACAACTAGTCTCCCATTCTTTCTAAGCCATCCAACTCGATCAAGCCCATACTTGTTCATCTCCTCACTGTCGATACCCATCTCTAACTTTGAGATGATTTCCAATAGGTTAGGGTCATCCCTCTGACTGGAATTAATCGACTCAATCAAAGTGGGTCTGATCGTCAAACTTGCTAACATATCTGGATCCAATTCGCACTTTCCTAGTGTATATGCGATATCGAAATCATAGGAAGCCAAAAATTCTAACCATCTCTACTGACGGAGGTTTAGATCCTTCTGAGAGAAAAGATACTTCAACGACTTATGATCGATAAACAACTCGAATCTTTCTCCCAAGAGATAATGTCTCCACATCTTTAATGCGAACACGATCGCTGCAAATTCCAAATCATGGGTAGGATATCTTTTATCATGCGGTTTCAATTGCCGACTAGCGTAAGCTACTACCCTACCTCCTTGCATCAATATAGCACCTAATCCGGTACCACATGCATCCGTGTATACTATCGTCTCTTCGTTCCCTTTAGTAATGACTAACACTGGCGTACGCGTTAACTTTGCCTTTAGACTCTTGAATGCGTTCTCGCACCTTTTGTCCTAGACGAAAGCTTGATCCTTCTTGGTCAACTGAGTTAACGGTGTTGCTATCTTGGAGAAGTCTTGGATGAACTTACGATAATATCCAGCTAACCCCAAGAAACTTCTTATGTCTGTTGCATTCTTGGGCATAGACCAATCTTGTACCGTAGCCACCTTTATAGGGTCCATGGCAATACCATTCTTTGAAACAACATGGCCCAAGAATCTCATTTTCCCTCCTCTAGAAGTGGCACTTAGAAAATTTCGCTTTCAATTGGTGTTTTCTCAACACCTCCATCACTATTCTCAAATGTTCCTTGTGTTCTTCCTCTGTCCTTGAGTAAACAAGGATATCGTCCACGAACACATGGACAAACTTATCCAATTGATCCCTGAATACTCTATTCATAAGATCCACAAATTATGCTGGTGCATTGGTCAAACCGAATGGCATGGCCAACCACTCATAGAATCCAGACAGCGTCCGAAATGCCATTTTAGGAATGCTCTCAGCTGCTACTCGGAGCTGATGAAATCTTGTCGCAAGGTCCAACTGGGTTAACACTCTTGCTCCTTCCCATTGATCAAACAAATCATCTACCCATGGAAGTGGATACTTATTCTTCCTAGTCACCTTATTCAACTCACGATAGTCCACACATAAATAAAGGGAACCATCTGCCTTAGTGGCAAATACAACTGGTGCTCCCCACTCTGGGATGCTTCTTCAGATAAATCCCTTCTTCAAAAGACTTCTCACTTGCACCCCGAGCTCTCGTTGCTCCCTTGGTGCCATACGACGAAGTGGAATCACTATAGGTCTGGCATCTTTCTCTAAACCTGTACGGAACTCAATCTCTCGGTGTGGTGGAAGTCCAGTCACTTCCTCGAAAATATCCGGATACTGGCCAGCAATAGGAACCCCTGATAACTCGTCCTGTGGGATGTCAAGGGAATTTAGAAAACTAGTCATCACCTCATCACTATGTAGGCCACCAAACACTACCCTCCACCCATTATCCGCCCTAATAGTCATCGAAAATCCCTCACAGTCTACCATAACCCTATATCCTTGGAGCCAATTGACTCCTAAAATAATGCCAAACCCAGTAAAGCCCAAAACAAAGCAATCACAAGCAAACATACATCCATGACTCGATAGGACCAAATTTCGACAAACCATACTAAGGCTATTCGAACCACCAAACGGGTTCATCACTACTAAAGGTCTATCGACTATCTCGGGTTCCAATCCCAACCTATCTACCAGGTCAATAGATATAAAGGAACGGGAAGCCCCAGTATCAAACGGTACTCAAACAGGAATATCATGAATAGAAAGCATACCTTGAATGATAACATTCTTTCCTTTCTCCGCCGCAGTTGGGGCATTCGACAAAGAAGGAACAACATTAATAGCATATGCTTTCTTAATCTGCTTCTCTTTATGAGGCTGTGGACACTTATCCTTAAGATGTCCCACTTGGCCGCAATTGAAGCACTTCCTATCTGCTGGCTTTGCTTGACATTCTTTAGCATAATGGACCTTCTTGCCACAGCTAAAGCACTCGATATCTTTTTTACCCTTCTTTTGACCAACCTTAGCATGGTTCTGTTTCCTCTTATTTTGCGAATTATTCTTGCCTCCACCGCTTGCTTGCGGCTATTGCTCGCCTATAGATGCAATAGCGACTTCGGTCGTGGGCTTAGGATAAAGGCTCTTTGATCTCAATGCTTTCCCAACAATTGATTCAAAAGTCTCATCAATATGGTTTATAAGCCTTTCCCTTAAGTACTGATCTAAGCCTGTTATGAACTTCTCATTCTTCTTCTTGGGAGTATCGATAAGAGATAATCCATACTTCGATATGTATCGAACTCAGCAATATATTCCGAGACTGCCCTACCATTCTGTTTAAGCTCCAAGAACTTCCTAAACAACTCTGACTTCTGGGCAGCTGGGATAAATTTGTCACTAAAGCGAGCTTTAAATTGATTCCATGTAACTTGATCCTCAAGAATAGCTACCTTAATAGCATTCCACCAATTCATGACCCGTCCTTGCAGCAGACGGGATGCTAGCTTCCTCTTCATTGCATCTTCGATTCCCAGATCCTCGAAGATATGCTCACAACTATCAAGCCAATCCTGAACTTCTGTAGATGATTACATTCCGTAGAACTGCTACCCACCAAGACTAGTGTAGTCCTTACAGTGCTTGGCAAAATCGGCCCTAGGAGCCTGCACCGCTGCACCACTACCATTTGCAGCATTAGGAGCCTCCCTCTGAGCATCCTTAAGCATCTCTCTCATGAAGTCACTGAACATCATCCTCATATCAGGAGCATTCCTATTATTGGCTGCTGAACCAGTATTCCTCGTATAACGGCTCATCGTTCAATCTGTAAGGAGAAAAGAATTAACCATCTCTTCAGTGGTGCCAGTGCAGTGCGATCTCATCCTTAGATATACTAATAGTATATATGTATATAGCTTTTGAAAACCAAAATATCAAAAATACGCGTTCTCATATACGTATACTATCTCTCCCTGGTGTCTTCCCCAAGGTTAACTACGCAAGCTAGAGCTCTGATACCAAGTGCGACGGCCCGCCTCGCACCAACCGACATTTCCTAGAAATGCGCTGTACCAATGTGCAACCAGTAGGGGACGGTTGTCAAACGAAAGGAAAAAAGGAAGGAATTTGAAACTATGAATCATCAAAGAACCTGTAGTATATCTCACAGCGCATGGAACAAAATATAATAATATCATAACTTGGTATAAAACAAGTGAGACAGTGCATAAGTTGAAAACTAAACCATCATAGCAGCGGAAGGATTCAAAATACAGCTTATGATCTAATTCACCATTATTACAACTTTTAAATCTGTCTCTAAAGAAAAATAGGAAGTTACACTACTAATACCCAAAGTAGTGACCAACAACAACACAGAGAGAATAGATGGGAACAATACATGTAAGCCTCCTGCTCATCTCTGGACAGCTACTCGTGCATCCCCAGCTAACCTGTCTCTAGTCTTCTCGTTTAGGAGCACCCAGAGTAATAAGAAGAGACATAAAACTTTGGGTCAGACAAAAGTCTGGTATGGGCGACAAGCAGCAAAAACAGAACAATATCTAGTATATATATAACCATACCTAAACCTGGACATGCAACCAAAGAGTTAGCACAACAGGATGTACAATACTCTAAGGTGACACTAACACATGGTATGAAAATAATGGGGAGGGTGTGTGCATGCCATGGTGATAGCAAACATCAAACATAGCAATCATCCTCACATCTCTCACTTAGTGCGTAAAGTATACGATATCCACCACTTCGATCACCCAATTCTTTGTTGTGATCACATTGCCCCATGGAGCCATGACGGCTCCACTGCACAGATCCTTAACAACTAATACTTTTCTATGTCCACTCTACCCCATGGAGTCATGACAACCGCACTGCACTGGCTCATAGCCCTGCTACGGTCACTTTGCCCCATGGAGTTATGACAACTCACTGCATTGATCCATAGCCAATATCCATCTCTCACTGGTGAGTCAAAGCTATAGACATCGATGACCCCTTTGCACACGTCCCGCGGCAAAGTCCAACTCATGAAGTTAACTCATTGGTTCACATCTGGATCCTGATTTCTAACTTCTCACTTGGACTTTCTTTGCATCTTGGATTTTGGTCGAATTGGAGTTGGTCTTAAGAAGAGTCATCGCATAGTAGTAATAGAGGTTCAAACTCGGTTCCTAACTGAGAAAATGAAATGAGATCGTTTCCTAACTGATTTCAGCTTCCCCATAACACTAATCCCGAAATGGGTTATGGGCCCACATGCTAATTACCCTAATTAGGCCCGGTTAAGCTGTTTTTCACCTTCCAAACCTTATTTCAGCAATATCTCCTAAACGGTAAGTCCATTTAACCAATCTAACAACTCTAAGAGAAGATAAACCATCATAACAATCCAATGGAAGAGGTTTCAGGTCAAAACTCCTTACCAATCAAAAGTTATGGACGAAACATGATTCGCCAGAGGTAAAATGGTCATGTAAAAATCGGCAAAAATCGTGAACATGGGAAAGGAACCCAATAGTCGTCCCCCAAAGTTACACGACTATATGACCTCCTATGATAATGAAATAAATATTATATGATCCTCTGATGCGTAGAATGCGGGTCGTTACAATTTGGGTCATGGTGGATAGACTTACTAAGAGCGCCCATTTCATTCCAGTTAAGAGTAAGAGGACAGCAGCATGGTTGGCAGCAGTTTATGTTCAAGAGATAGTTCGTCTTCGTGGGGTACCTTCCAGTATCATATACGACCGTGACCCCATTATCACTTGTGAATTTTGGAGGAGCTTGTAAGAAGCATTAGGTACACAGTTATGTTTGAGCACCGCTTATCATCCTCAGACCGATGGACAGAAGGAGAGGGTGAACAGGGTTCTAGATGATCTTTTAAGGCTATGTATCCTAGAATTCGGAGGGACTTAGGAAGGGCATCTTCCTTTAGTAGATTTCGCCTACAACAACAGTTATCAAGCTAGCATTGGCATGGAACCCTTCGAAGCATTATATGGACGACCCTGTAAGTCACTAACTTGTTGGTGGGAATCTACAGAAAGGCTATTACTTTGACTATATATTGTTAGGGAAATGTACGAGAAGATTGATCTTATCAGACGATGAATGAAGACCGCTCAAGATAGGCAGAAATCCTACGCTGACAAGAGAAGGACTGATATTGAATTTGAAGTAGGAGATATAGTTTTCGTTAAAGTGTCACCTTTGAGGAATGTGGTTCGCTTCGGATCTGTAGGGAAATTGGCACCAAGATTTGTAGGGCCATTTCCCATAATAGAAAGGATTGGCTAATTGGCCTATAGAGTAAAGTTACCATATAGACTATCCGGAGTTCATGATGTTTTCCATGTTTCTCATTTGTAGAAGTGCTTGCATGATACAACAGAAGTAGTTGAGTCGAGTATATTGGAGGAAGTAGAGGTGGAATGGGAGGCGGTAGTCAGATGAGTTTCTTCCCGTATTTTTGGATCAAAAGTTAAGAAGGTACGCAATAGAGAAATCAAGTTGATGAAGGTTCACTGGGGAAATAACCCAGAGGATGCGACTTGTGAGACCGAAGACAATCTTCGTGCTTCGTACCCTTTTCTTTTCGAGGGTATGTTCTTAACTCTGCTTGTTTCCATCATTTAAGTATGTCCTATCGATAGAATCTTCGACCTTTAGGTAGGAATCCCATAAATGTGAACATGTGTATGAGACATGTTATGTTTGGTGGATGCAAGTGGATACAAGTTTTTACTAGTGGTTGCTCATGGATGCATACACACACACATTAGGCACTAGATTTGCTCAACCACTCTCATATTGCATTTGGATGTGTGTGCGTTTTCTTTTCTTTTTATGGATGAAATTGAATGTATCATCATATGGATGTTGCATTTGGACGGATGTTTGTACATCCATGTAGAACTTACATGTTATAATAGGATTATTGCATACATGTTGGATTCATGACACTAACATACATTGCATTAAGGAGATCGACTAAATCAGTAGACCGCCTGATCTTCGCATTAGTGTTGGGGCATATACACACATCTTTGCATATATTCATATAAGCATTAGAAGTCTTTATGGACAATGGATGTCTGTGATTGGTGGATGAATAGATGGATGTGGATGGTAGGATATGCATTCTTCTTAACTAGAAGATTTCGGGGATGAAATCCCTTGAGTAGAGGAGAATGTAACACCTTATATTCTAACAACATTAAAAGAGGACAAATTAAAGAATAATTAATTTAATATTCAGAATTAAGGAAAACGGATTGCGCCATTGCGTCCGTCTCGAAACTTTGGTCATGATATACATTTGGTTTGCTAAAACGAACACCGTATGTAGAAAATATGAAGGCTTGAAGTTTGTATACACGTAAGAGAATTATATATATATAACTAAATTCAGAAAATTAGAAATCATTCAAAAGTTAAAATTCCAAAGGCGGCAAATTTCCCACCCCAGGGGAGTCAACCCCATAGACGTAGTGTCAACCCCTCAAAGGAGTTGTCGACCCATGGGGCCACCACTTTAGGGCTGAAGCGGCAGGACGAATTCTGGGGCTTGCAGCTATAAATGTAGGCTTATTTCTCCTATTTTCTTACACTGAAATCAATGGAGGCCTAAATGCTATTGTTGCCTGGACTGAATCAAATCCGTTTCTTCTTCTACAAATCAAGTTTAGAGATTCAAGTGTAGATCTGTGATTCAATCTCCGTTTTCCTCCTTCTATTCTTCTAGATCTGAACACTATGAGTTCCAGTTACCTTTAGATTTAAGTAATTAAAAGTAACGCATGATATGACTGTAAGTTGGATCTATACCTATGACTGATTCATCCTAGACCTATTGTAATTTGTGAATCCGTGATATTTTGAATTTACTATGACTTGGATCTTAAACTTTATCATGCCAGATCTACTTTTGACTACAGATCTAATTCATTTTTAGATCATTTTGTACCTATCATGTTTGTGGTTAATTTTGATCTGTCATTAGTTGGACATCTAAATCCTTGTTTACATCTATTCATGCCTATTATGACATCCCTATATATGTTAGAATCAGTTTTACTATTACAAATTCACCAGATTTGTCCTTATTTGTCCATCTTAATATTATGCCATTATATGTTTATGTCAATTTCATTAGAATAATCATTTCTTTCATCTTCCCTTCACCCTTTTCCTTTAATTTTTTTTATAGCCTGGCTACTTTCGAGCCTAGGCATGTCGCTAAAATGAGCGAATGCATTAAATGGGGAACGAGGGGTAAAATATTGAAATTGGCATAAATTGGTAATTGGAAGTTTAGGCATGACCTGAAAGAAATATGTCAATATTAATTTGGCATAAATTGAGCAATGTTTATGAACATGAAATTGGGCATATAATTCATAATGGGGAAAAAGGGGGCATGAACACTATAAAGACATTGGTAAAATTGGCTAATAATGGAAATGCTTAGAATTACAATAACATAAAATTGTAAACCTTTCTTAGGCACGAGGTTAGATTGCACTTGTGGTGGAAGTCTGCCTGGAACCGGCCGGCATATCGAGCAACCACAAGTGGTAAATCTAATATGGAAGGCTTATGTGCACAAATATGAGATGTGCTAAGACATGAGGGTAGGCCCAATTTGTGGAATAAGCCAGCCCGGAATAGCTCGGCATGTGCAGCATCCGCAAATTGTACACTTAATGTGGGAGGTCTAGCATATTGTAACCATAAATGAATATATGGTAATAAACTTGAACACTTAACCTAGTGGAATCTATAGGGATTGTATGAACGTGAACTTGAGTAGGGGTTAAGTAAATTTGTTTGGATAATGGTGGGTAAATTAAATCTGGGGTGGTGGGTAATATTTATATTGAAACACCCCACCTCCCTTAGGGTCACTCTCAAAGGGAATGCCCTAATTTTGGTGGAGGTTTATAAGTATAAGTCACGGATACACAAGACAGATATAAATACACATATTTTTGAACAGCGGAAACAACAACTTTTATTTCAGCAAAATACGTGTTACACAAACCATGCCATAATTGTCTTACAATACTTCCCAAAAACATTACATTTTCATAACTGTCTTGATTTTATAACTTAAAGAAGCATAAAAAAACATAAGTAAACTGCATAAGTCCCATAGTTGCTATCCAAAGCCATAGTCCAAAACAAAAGAGATCCAAGCAATACTTTCTTTCTCTTCAAGCTGGATGTGAAAACTGGTCAAGCTGCGGTATTCCCTCCCTGTGGACCTGGGGGGGGGGGGACCGAAAGAAAAGAAGACGAAAGAAAAGTAGAGTCATACATAAAGCCTGAGTAAGTCTAGGACTATTCAGTCTATGAATAAATAATTGGGCATGATAAGTATAAACTGGAAATGGGAAAGCACTATAAACTAAGTTAAGTTACCTAGAGTCGAATATACTATCGTACCCCATATTAATCTCTGCACCCCTGTAAACTAGTTCCCAACAGGCACCCCATAATCATGGTAAAGTGATCCATTTCTAATGATCGGCTTCTACTCGCATAGTTACATGTGTCTTACGGCCCCCGATATTGTAGCTACCTATGCTGATCCCACCATGGGGTGTATCAAGTCCCATGGTGGCAGCCCGACACAATTCTAGAATGCACAGGTATACTACTGGTGCCCAGTGCCTAATTTTTCTGCGCCGGAGTGTGTGCACGCCCCCACCCCGTTAGAACCTACACTGTTGCACCACCGCCGTCGATTTGACCTCTTACAGTCAGCCTAGTAATCATGCCCCACCCTGCCTAGTTCAGGGTATCCTGATACACCTTGTAGGGTTACTGCTGAAAAGGGTCCCCCGCTACTAGGTTTTCTATTTCTAGATAACATGCTAAATTGGTTAAGTGTTCTATAAACCTTACACCCAATCAGTCTGTATAGTTTAGCATGTTCAATTTGATTAAGTATTAATTAAATTTACTTAATCCTATCAATCCTGACTCAGCCTTAATTATCTTATTAAAGCCTCGACCTCTCACATTAGAAAGGTATTGTTGTGACTGCCTGTTGCCCGTTGGTTCCGGGCAGTCTTACGTCACAACTCAGTCTAACCTCGGGTCTTTATTGGGCTCAATGTTTAACCACCCACATTGGATAGGTATTGTTGTGACTACTGGACAGCTGGGCGGGTCCGGGCAGGTTTACGTCACAACTCAATCCAACCTCGGGTTAAACACATCGTATTTTCTAAGTTTACATATTTTGCCTCTTTTCTTTTGACATGTAAATATTTGCAGCCCATTATTCAAATTCATCTTTATTGGGTAAAATTAATTTATACCACTTAAATGTTCTCAAGGTCGTAGGCATGCATCAAACATGCCAACACATATGTTTTATATTTTTAACCCAACGTCATTACCCCCGTTTTATACGTTCGCTATAATATAACATATGTTGGGTTTAACAATTAAGCCCAACTTAGTCACATGAAAAAGGGGAGGCTTAGAACATGGTGTTTATATGTCCTAAGTAACATCAAAAGGGGTGTGTGAACGCATGAACTTGCAACATAGCGAACTAATTAACATAAATTAGGCACTTGTGAACTTGCATTGTAATAGCATATAATCATGACATATAACATACCTAAACATGAATCATGGTTTTTAATCTATTCATGTAATCTTGCATTTAAAATGTAAATCTAACTTATTTATGTGTCGCATGTATTATCATATGATTTTTGATAACAACATAGGCCTAAAACATATTTTGTTTGGGCATAAAGTTAAACATAAACTAGCCATGTTCATAAAGTCAACACAAGTTCACAAAGATGCTTACTTTTGTCACTAATACAAAAGTATGGTTTTACACTTGAATCATGATGCCAATTCCAACATAAATTCATATGAATCATAATACCCAAATGGATCCAACTATGCTAAAAATGATCATAAAGATATACATCATGTTGACATAATAGTGAATCACATACTTGTATGAATCTCAATCTTTGTTGTAATAAACTACCACTAACTTATAGTCGTTAACTTCCAACATGGATCATATACTTGCAAATATCCAATAGGTGTTGTAATAAACTACCACAACATATAGTCGTTAACTTTCAACATGGGTCATATACTTGCAAATATCCAATAGGTCTAACATCATTATACCACAACATCCCAAATCTATTCATAATTAGAATTATAGTAACATACAATTATGAATTATCATCACCACAAATTAAGTACAATTCCATTTGTCGTTTTACACAAATCAAAACACAATTATTCATTCATATCGGAATAGTACTCTACTTACAACGTATGATGACTCTTCAATTCAGGTTTCTGAATTCTGAATTTGGAGATGCTATCCTTTGTTGTAGGCGTTGTTTTGATTTAATTGTCGTTGCTTTAAGCTTTCGAATTGACTCCTAATCGTCTCTCAATTTTGACGGGTACTCCTAGAATTTCTTCAGCAGCATGACGGTCTTATTCTCATTTTTATTTGTGTGAATTTGGTGGAGTCTTAGGTCCTTTTTATAGAGTTTGTGAATTGATTAGGACCGTCGATGGAGCTTAGATTAATATTAGCCGTTAGCTTGAAGGAGAAAATAATCAGGAGCTGACACCTAGCCCTAGTGACAAGGCAAGACTCAGAAATTCGGCCAAGCACAGACCAGGCCAGCCAGGAGGGGCTGGGTTCGACCTGGCTCAGGGGCCAGTTCGACTCCCCAGTCGACCCCCAGGTCGACTACGTAGTCGACCTGGGTGGCCCAGGTCGACTATCCAGTCGACCTGCGCGTCTTGGGTGGGAAAATTCCCGCTCAGCCTAATCTGGGTCCGATTTTTTTGAAATTTGAATATGTTTCTGAGCTATTTCTGTCTGTTTGAATTTTAAACTGAATTCTGAAACTTCCGGAGGTCATATCTCCCTCATACGGAGTCCGTTTTACGCAAACTCGGACTCTATCTCAAGCAGAATTCCGAGACGAACGCAATGGCGTATCCCGTTTCCCTTAATTCTTTGAGTTGAAATTAATTATACTTTAATTTGTGAATTTCAGTATTATAGAATACACGGGGTGTTACATTCTCCCCAACTTAAAAGGATTTCGTCCACAAAATCTTCAAGTTTAGGAAGAATGTATATCCTAACATCCAAACGTCCATCTACTCATCCATCAAACACGAGTGTCCATTGTCCTTAAAAGACCTCTAATGCTTCATGATCATATGCAAAGTGTGTGTACATGTACTTGTCTAATGCAAAATCAGTCGGTTTACTGATTCAATTGACCTCCTTGATGCAAATTATGTAAGTGTCATGAATCCATTATGTATGCAAATTTTTCTATTCATGATTCTACATGAGTGCACAATCATTCATATAAATGCAACATCCATATGACAACACATTAAACTTCAACCATATACGAATGCAAACACATATATGCATATGCAATATAAAGTGACTGAGCCGATCTAAAACCTAGATTGTGTGTGTATATGCAACCACGAGCAACCACTAGCAATCACTTGGAACCACTTGCAACCATCATCCATAACATGTTTCAATTACATGTTTTTATCCAAAGCGTTTCTACCTAAAAGATAAGGTCGAGGAGATATACCTAAAAAGATAGATAAAAGCGCAACTTAAGTTAAAAGAAAGATCAAAGATGTACCCTCGAAAAGAAAAGGGTAGACTGCGCGTATTCTAGCCTCAGTTTCCCAAGTCGCGTCTTCCTCGGCGTCGCTCCACTGAACTTTGACGAGCTTGACTTCGCGGTTGCATAGCTTTTTCACTTCAGTTCCTAAGATGCGTGTTGGTACATTCCTCACGGTTGCTTCGCGTTCCACTTCAGCTTCTTCTAGAATGTTTGGCTCTACCACTTCAGCAGATTCATGTAGACATTTCCGGAGGTGCGAAACGTGAAAGACGTTGTGAACTCCAGCTAGTTTTTCAGGTAGTTCTAATCTATAGGCCATTTTCCCAATTTTCTCGATGATAGGAAATGGTCCTACAAATCTCGGCGCCAGCTTTCCAGTGGATCCAAAACGAACAACGTTCCTTAGAGGAGATACCTTCAGAAAAACTCTGTCCCCAACTTCAAATTCAAGGTTGGTCCTCCTCTTGTCGGCGTAGGATTTCTGTCTATCTTGGGTTGTCTTCATCCTTCTCCGTATTAAGTCTACTTTCTCTGAAGTCTCTCGGATCATATCTGGTCCAAGTATGAGCTTATCAGTAGACTCCCACCAACAAGTGGGCGATCATCACGGTCTTCCATATAAAGCTTCGAAGGGCGCCATTCCGATGGTGGCTTGGTAGCTGTTGTTGTAGGCAAATTCCACCAAAGGAAGATGGTCTTCCCACGTCCCTCCGAAGTCAAGGACGCACAGTCTTAAAAGGTCCTCCAAAACTCTGTTCACTCTTTCTGTCTGGCCGTCGGTTTGTGGATGATAGGCTGTGCTCAAGCATAATTGTGTGCCTACCGCTTCTTGCAGACTCCGCCAAAACTCACTTGTGAAGATAGGGTCTCAGTCACTAACAATGCTGGATGGTACTCAATGGAGTCGAACAATTTCATTGAGATAAAGAGACGCTAGGGATGAGGCAGTTCTTTTAATCTTGACAGGTAAAATGTGGGCGCTTTTAGTAAGCCTATCCACTATTACCCAAATGCTAGTGTTGCCTCTTCTAGACCTAGGCAGCCCATCAATGAAGTCCATTGAGACGCTATCCCACATCCACTGTGGAACCTCTATAGGATGGAGCAGACTGCCAGGCTTCTTCTGCTCCGCCTTAACCTGTTGGCAAATCACACACTTAGAAACAAAATCTGCGACGTCCTTCTTTATGTCGTTCCAAAAGAAAGTTCTCTTTATGTCCTTGTACATTTTATCTCCGCCTGGATGTATCGTCATCTTGGAGTGATGTGCTTCCTCGAGAACCGTCCTTACTAAATCCCTTGTCTGTGGGACGCATAGTCTTCCGTCTCGCCTTAGCCAACCCTTATCATCGATGGAGTATCTGTTGAGGTGACTTGAAGTCTCACCCCTAATTAGCCTATCAATCGTCTTCACAAGCTGAGGGTCTTCGCGTTGTGCTGTCCCAATTGAGTCCACTAAAGTCGGGCGTACTTCGAGAGATGCTAGCAAGCCTGGTACAAAATCGGAGGAGGGCCTAAAGTCAAAGCTGGCTATGAACTCTAGGCTTTGCCTTTCTACAAACAGCGGACTTAATGTCAGTTTCTTTCGGCTCAACGCGTCTGCCACTACGTTGCCTTTGCCCGGAGTGTAGGAGATCTCGAAATCGTACGAGGCAAGAAACTCCATCCATCTCTGTTGCCTCAAGTTAAGATCTTTCTACGAGAAAAGATATTTCAACGATTTATGGTCAGTGTAAAGTTCGAACTTCTCACCTAGGAGATAGTGTCGCCAAGATTTGAGTGCAAAGACGATGGCAGCTAACTCAAGATCGTGGGTCGGGTAGTTCTTTTCATGAACTTTCAATTTCATTCCACCATAAGCTACTACCCTCCCTTCTTGCATCAAGACAGCGCCTAGCCCTGCCCTACATGCATCTGTATAAAATGTGAACATCTTGGTTCCGTCTTGCAATGTCAGAACTGGGGCTGTTATAAGAGCCCTTTTTAGTCGCTGGAAAGCAAACTCGCAATCCAAGTCCCAATTGAACACTAGATTCTTCTTTGTCAGCCTTGTGAGTGGAGCTGAGATTTTCACAAAATCCCTTATGAATTTCCGGTAGAAACCTGCCAGTCCTAGAAAACGTCGGACCTCAGTTGCATTCCTTGGTGTCTTCCAATCCTGTACCGCTACTACCTTAGCAGGGTCCACAGCTAACCCTTCTTTGGATACTATGTGCCCAAGAAACCTTTCTTCCTCTCTCCAAAATTGGCACTTAGAAAATTTGGCTTTTAGCTGATGGACTCGCAGAGTTTCCATGATTGCCCTTAGGTGCTGAGCATGCTCTTCTTCACTCTTTGAGAAGATCAAGATATCGTCTACGAAGACCACTACGAACTTGTTGAGGAATTCTATGAACACCCTACTCATCAGGACCACGAAGTAACCGGGTGCATTTGTCAAGCCAAAAGGCATGACAAGCCATTCAAAGAAGCCGTCTGGGGTTCTGAATGTTGTCTTATCGATACTATCTTCAGCCACCCTTAGTTGATGAAATTCGGTCGCCAAATCGAGTTGGGAGAAAACAGACGCTCCTACAAGCTGATCAAACAGATCGTCAATTCTGGGGAGAGGGTGTCTATTCTTTTTCGTTAGTTTGTTGAGCTTCCTATAGTCAACACATAGACGGAGTGAACCATCCGCCTTTGTGGCGAACACCACTGGAGCGCCCCATTCTGAAATGCTCCTTCTAATAAACCCCTTCTCTAGAAGCTCTTTAATCTGTTTACTGAGCTCTTTCCTTTCCCGTGGAGCCATATGTCTAACGGGCAACGCAACGGGCTTTGCATTATCTACAAGGTATATGCGGAAGTCTATCTCCCGCTTCGGAGGTAAGTCCTTCACCTCTTCGAAGACATCCGGATATTCACGGACCACTCTAACCAATTGCAAACTCTCAACCGAAGCAATTAGCGATTCGAGATAACTAAGCATAGCCGCATACGAGGGATTACATGTAATTTCCAGAGTGTTACCGAGTTGGGTTAGAAGCCTAACCACCCTTTTCTCACAATCAAGGATGGCACCATTACTGGATAGCCAATCCATGCCCAAAATCAAACCATATCCCGAGAAGCCCAAAACAAAGGCACTACATCTGAATTCCACGCTTAGAATAGAAATTTTCAATCCCACACAAATCATAGACAAATGAGCCGGGCCCCCGATTGGATTTGAAAAAATTAAGGGGTTCTCTACCATACTAGTTTCTAGGTGCAGAGATTCTACTAAAGCAGATGAAATAAAGGAGTGTGATGCGCCAGAATCAAATAAAGTGCGTACCGGGTGATCGTAAAGATAAACTACACTTTCTACAGAAGTATTATACCTCGCTGTTGCAGAGGTGGCGCTTCTAGCACATGAACCTGTACCCCTGAGGTGGATCCAGCCCTCTGCCCCTGCCCTCACTTCTTTGGGCAATCCTTAGCCACGTGGCCTGTCTCACCACAAGAAAAGCACCCACCATTAAACTTGGCCTTCTTTTTCCGGCAGTCTTTCACTAAGTGTCCTACTTTGCCACAAAAATTACACTTCCTCTTCTCTTTTTTGTCTTTCCCGCCCCTCTTAAAGTCTGTCTTCTTAGGCTGTAAACCCTCTTTCTTCCCTTGAGAGCTTTCTGCCTTTGTCTCCTTCTTGCCCTTATCCTCTTCGTTCAGCAATGCCATCTGTACCAATCTTTCATACGTAGCTCCCATGGGTATATGGGTCATGGCCATACTGTGTAATGGCTCATTCAATCCTTTGACAAAGCGGAGAGCCTTCTTGTGCGGAGTGTTGTCTAGGTCCAGTCCGAACCTAGCCAGCTGATCGAACTGATTAACGTACTCTTTGACTGTCATATTCCCTTGCTTAAGAAATAAGAAGTTTTCCAACTGAAGACTCCTTTCAGCTTCTGAGAGAAATTTAGCCTCAAACCTTGCCCTAAAGTCCGCCCATGTTTCCACTGGTCTTTCTGCATTGGTAAATTCCCACCAGTAGGAAGCCTCGCCTTTAAGTAGCCATACTGCCAGTTGTACCCTTTGCCTATCTTCTACCTCAGAAATGACGAATAAGTCCTCGGTTTCCTTCAGCCAATTCCTGGCTGCCACGAAGGACTCGGTTCCATGAAAGTCCTTTCCTCCCATAGCTTTAAAATCTTTACATATCTTAGCAAAAGTATTACCACGCGGAGGAGGTGGAGGAAGAGGTGCTGCTGCAACTGGATGATTTCCTGCAGCTGGGGGAGGAGGAACAGTGGAACCTGGCTGATTGGCCCTTGCTTCTAAAAATCGTCTGACCCAACCAGGTATTGGTACACCCTCTGGCAAGTTAAGTTCTTCGGACATGCTGAAACAAAAAGGATAGATTCAAAACGAAGGATAAAGGATAGTACCTATGGCTTTGGGGGACTATGCCTTTTAAAATAAAATAACATTTTATCTTTAAAAATGCTTCTTTAAATTTTCTTTTGAAAATAAATTTTCAAAACTTTTTATCTTATCTGGTAAACCTATGCTCTGATACCAAGTGAAACACCCCACCTCCGTTAGGGTCACTCTCAAAGGGAATGCCCTAATTTTGGTGGAGGTTTATAAGTATAAGTCACAGATACACAAGACAGATATAAATACGCATATTTTTGAACAGCGGAAACAACAGCAACTTTTATTTCAGCAAAATACGTGTTACACAAACCATGCCATAATTGTCTTACAATACTTCCTAAAAACATTACATTTTCATAACTATCTTGATTTTATATCTTAAAGAAGCATAAAAAAACATAAGTAAACTGCATAAGTCCCCATAGTTGCTATCCAAAGCCATAGTCCAAAACGAAAGAGATCCAAGCAATGCTTTCTTTCTCTTCAAGATGGAAGTGAAAACTGGTCAAGCTGCGGTATTCCCTCCCTGTGGACCTGGGGGGGGGAACGAAAGAAAAGAAGACGAAAGAAAAGTAGAGTCAGACATAAAGCCTGAGTAAGTCTAGGACTATTCAGTCTATGAATAAAGAATTGGGCATGATAAGTATCAACTGGAAATGGGAAAGCACTATAAACTAAGTTAAGTTGCCTAGAGTCGAATATACTATCGTACCACATATTAATCTCTGCACCCCTGTAAACTAGTTCCCAACAGGCACCCCATAATCAGGGTGAAGTTATCCATTTCTAATGATCGGCTCCTACTCGCATAGTTACATGTGTCTTACGGCCCCCGATGTTGTAGCTACCTATGCTGGTCCCACCATGGGGTGTATCAAGTCCCATGGTGGCGGCTCGACACAATTCTAGAATGCACAGTTATACTACTGGTGCCCAGTGACTAATTTTTATGCGCCGGAGTGTGTGCACGCCCGCACCCCGTTAGAACATACACTGCTGCACCACCGCCGTCGATTTGACCTCTTACAGTCAACCCAGTAATTGTGCCCCACCCTGCCTAGTTCAGGGTATCCTGATACACCTTGTAGGGTTACTACTGAAAAGGGTCCCCCGCTACTAGGTTTTCTATTTCTAGCCAACATGCTAAGTTGGTTAAGTGTTCTGTAAACCTTACCCCCAATCAGTCTGTATAGTTTAGCATGTTCAATTTGATTAAGTATTAATTTAATTTACTTAATCCTATCAATCCTGACTCAGCCTTAATTGTCTTATTAAAGCCTCGACCTCTCACATTAGACAGGTATTGTTGTGACTGCCTGTTGTCGGTTGGTTCCGGGCAGTCTTACGTCACAACTCAGTCTAACCTCGGGTCTTTATTGGGCTCAATGTTTAACCACCCACATTGGATAGGTATTGTTGTGACTACTGGACAGCTGGGCGGGTCCGGGCAGGTTTACGTCACAACTCAATCCAACCTCGGGTTAAACACATCGTATTTTCTAAGTTTACATATTTTGCCTCTTTTCTTTTGACATGTAAATATTTGCAGCCCATTATTCAAATTCATCTTTATTGGGTAAAATTAATTTATACCACTTAAATGTTCTCAAGGTCGTTGGCATGCATCAAACATTCCAACACATATGTTTTATATTTTTAACCCAACGTCATTACCCCCGTTTTATACGTTCGCTATAATATAACATATGTTGGGTTTAACAATTAAGCCCAACTTAGCCACATGAAAAAGGGGAGGCTTAGAACATGGTGTTTATATGTCCTAAGTAACATCAAAAGGGGTGTGTGAACACATGAAATTGCAACATAGAGAACTAATTAACATAAATTAGGCACTTGTGAACTTGCATTGTAATAGCATATAATCATGACATAAAACATACCGAAACATGAATCATGGTTTTTAATCTATTCATGTAATCTTGCATTTAAAATGTAAATCTAACTTATTTATGTGTCGCATGTCTTATCATATGATTTTTGATAACAACATAGGCCTAAAACATATTTCGTTTGGGCATAAAGTTAAACATGAACTTGCCATGTTCATAAAGTCAACACAAGTTCACAAAGATGCTTACTTTTGTCACTAATACAAAAGTATGGTTTTACACTTGAATCTTTGTTGTAATAAACTACCACTAACATATAGTCGTTAACTTCCAGCATGAATCATATACTTGCAAATATCCAATAGGTGTTGTAATAAACTACCACAACATATAGTCGTTAACTTTCAACATGGGTCATATACTTGCAAATATCCAATAGGTCTAACATCATTATACCACAACATCCCAAATCTATTCATAATTAGAATTATAGCAACATACAATTATGAGTTATCATCACCACAAATTAAGTACAATTCCATTTCTCATTTTACACAAATCAAAACACAATTATTCATTCATATCGGAATAGAACTCTACTTACAACGTATGACGATTCTTCAATTCAGGTTTCTGAATTGTGAATTTGGAGATGCTATCCTTTGTTGTAGGCGTTGTTTTGATTTAATTGTCGTTGATTTAAGCTTTCGAATTGACTCCTAATCGTCTCTCAATTTTGACGGCTACTCCTAGACTTTCTTCAGCAGCATGACGGTCTCATTCTCATTTTTATTTGTGTGAATTAGGTGGAGTCTTAGGTCCTTTTTAAAGAGTTTGTGAATTGATTAGGACCGTCGATGGAGCTTAGATTAATATTAGTCGTTCGTTTGAAGGAGAGACCAATCAGGAGCTGACACCTAGCCCTAGTGACAAGGCAAGACTCAGAAATTCGACCAAGCACAGACCAGGCCAGCCAGGAGGGGCTGGGTTCGACCTGGCTCAGGGGCCAGGTCGACTCCCCAGTCGACCCCCAGGTCGACTATGTAGTCGACCTGGGTGACCTTTGTCGACTACCCAGTCGACCTAGGTGGCCCAGGTCGACTACCCAGTCGACCTGGGTGTCTTGGGCGGAAAATTCCCGCCCAGCCTAATCTGTGTCCGATTTTTTTGAAATTTGAATATGTTTCTGAGCTGTTTCTGTCTGTTTGAATTTTAAACTGAATTCTGAAACTTTTGGGGGTCATATCTCCCTCATACGGGGTCCGTTTTACTCAAACTCGGACTCTATCTCAAGAAGAAGTCCGAGACGAACGCAATGGCCTATCCCATTTCCCCTAATTCTTTGATTTGAAATTAATTATACTTTAATTTGTGAATTTCACTGTTATAGAATACACGGGGTGTTACATATATACAGGCCCACAAAACTTAATCGGTTGGGGTTATGTAATTAAAGACACCTTTTTAGGTAAGCATAACCTATGGACATATTAGGGTTATATAATTAAATACACCGTAAGGTAAGTATAACCTGTAGCAATGAGGGGGTTATGTAATTAAAGACACCAATAGGTATATGTAACCTGAGGAAATCGTAGTGGGGATACAAGACAGGGGGAGAGCTTGTATCATCTTGTGTGGGGGACCCATTTTTGTAAGTAACCTATATAACGGTATCAAACGAGCACTCCGTCCTAGGTCGGAGTAGGGACACGCTTACTGGACTGATTGTAATAGATCCAAACATGGAGGACGGTGTGGGCGGCGCAAATCGATTGGGGACATGTGCATGCATGGGCCGGGTAAAGGAGATAAGACGACCGTGACACCGGTAGATATGGTTGTGAGGGTATCTACGAAGTAAGGAGTCAATCGATTAGGGTAGTGGTTAGGATACATCGGGGCGTATGCCTAAGCCTACCATCTTATAGTTGTTCGAATCATCTCACTCTGGTGATACTAGTATTAGTGCAGAGAATCGTAGAATCTTTAGAGAAGCATATATGCTCTATCATGTTTAACTTGTCATACCTGCCTTATATGTTGTTATCTCTCTTATCCACATTATATTTCCCGTGTGAGCATAGACAACTGGATTAATTAGAACTAATCCAAGCCTTCTATTCAAATATATCCCTCAAAAAAAACCTAACCAGCATGATTTATTGGGTTGTCTAACCGCCGAGCAGTCGTCCCCTAGCGGTTGACCCACAGTCGACACTCCTTAAAGGGGGGGTCAACCCCTTCTGTAACACCCCGCATTTTTAATACAATAAAATAAGAATAACTTAATCACATATTTAGAATTAAGTGAAATGGACTGTGTCATTACATTCATCTTGAAATTCTAATCAAAATAAACACCTGGTTTGCGGACACCGTATGAAGAAGTTATGTGCGTTAGAAGTTTTTATACATAAAAGGATCTTATACGCAAATATATTAAATAAATACTTACCCAGAAAATCAAAATCATGAGTGAAATGACCCGAAAATCGCCCTTGCAAGAAATCGCCGGATACGCTTACTTTGGGCTACAACACATCAGAACAATAACAACAGACTTTTATAAACATTACAATAATGTTACATCAGAGTACAGAATATCAGAGTACATCGAATAAAATTACAGTGGAAGATAAATTACAATATTTTAATAAATTGAAGCGGAAACAATAAAATAGATACAGCGGAAGATAACTATGCTCTGGACACAGCTTTAAGCTTCAATCCAGCATCCTGCTCAAAAGATAAATATCTGCAAAAAGCTACTGGACTGCCCGTGTGGAAAAGAGGGCACCCGAGTTTGCAAAGGTGGAAACAAACAACGGGCCAGTCATGAGACTGGTGTGAGAATTCTTAACTAATATAACTAATAGCAATAAGGCAAATCCAAGGATCATGCCGCTAATGCGGAACGGGTTTTATTCCAATGGATTGCCGGTGCATAATTAAAGTAAATCGCTAAAAAACGCAATGCTTTTTAGAAAAATGGAATCATCATAAGACTCAAGTCCCATCAAACAATGCAACGGAAACCAGAGGATAGAGTTTTACCTTATGATGATTAAACATGCTTGGTACGATAAAAACGAATTTGATATTAGCGTATATATGTTTCAAAAACATTTCAATCATAATGTATCAATCATAGACGGCATAGTACCCCATCCTGCTATGTCGCCATACTAGTTCTACAATCAAAACTGCATTGTGTCGTGTTGGAAATTGGGTTTCCATCATGAGCCAAGGCTAGGGAGGAGCTCTTTACCGATTCGAGACACTCTAGCTAATGTCTCAGGATTCCCCACAGTTAACCCTTGGATCCTGCAGGGCCTGTCCAGACATACGATTTTGCGGATTGGCAATTCCTGAACACACGTTTCCCGGTCCTATAGGACCTATCATCCGAGGCACGCCACATTCCATCATCCACATAAGTAAATATCAGCCAGTTTAATCACCGACACCACCTCTAGCTAGAAAGAAACGTGTTGCTCTCCCTGCGTTCCCTTCTCCCATTTTAGACTCAACCGGGTTGTGAGGCTCGCGAAGTAACGTTATAACCACAAGGCCTGCTTTTCAACAAAGCCTTGATCATCTTCATGTTGGCGTGCCACATTGACAATTCACGCCCTGTGATTGATAACTATTAATACACAACCTCTAAGGGTGTTAAGCAAGAGAATAAATTCTCCGCCACCAACGGTCGTATATTATTAGAAATCAATTTACATAGAACAAAATTCAACGTCAGACACACATTCCATTTATAACTTATGCTCTGGGTCTGAGCGAAAGCCAAATCCGTACAAATCAGCACTGCGTCCGGATAACTACCATCTTAGCCCCGTCTTGGGAGCAAATCAATCAAGGGCCTCAACACTAGTTACCCATTCGATGTGAAGATCGTCGGTCTTCAATCGCCGTCTTCAATTCTTCGAACGTCGTATCATTATTTGGAATGAGAGTAAACTCGGACTTTCCAAATAATCTTCGCGTAATTATCATTAAATTATTTCATAACGTTATTATTTATCACTATTTTTATTTTGATAAAAATAGAGATAAATTATTCCATGTAGTCATTAATATATAAGGGCAACGAATCAACCAAACAAACAGCGCACAATCATGTTTATGTATCATATCAAGGTATCATGTTCAATGAACATTTCAATTTCATTCCCACGTTTATTTATTAATAAATCACAACTAAAATGTAACTTTCAATTTATTCTTTTACTGCATAGAAAATGTCATTAAAACATCTCTTTTTCATATTTATTTACACTACATGTAAATAAGTGTTTTCCTTTTCTTCTACATATCCTATTTACATGAGAATGTAAATGAAAGTGTCATCTAAAATAGTTCTTTTTATTTACATGAGAAAATGTAAATAAAGTTTTCACTAATAATATGTTCATTTTATTTACATTAAAGTGAAAATATAACTCAACGTTGAATTTCATTCTTTTATTCTTTTATTATAAATGTAAAGTCTATTCAAATGTTGAATTCTACTTTTTTTTCTTTTAATTACACTGTAAAATCTCCTTTTTAATTACATTACAGATGTAATTAACATTATAATGTAATATTTCTATTTTTCAACTATATTATAAAATCTCCTTTTTAATTACATTGTAAATGTAATTAACATTACGGTGAAAAATTCTATCTTGTTAAATTACATAAAAAAATGTAATTTTGATTACCATGTCAAATTCTTCTTCTTAATTACATTAAAAATGTAATTTACATAACGTTGCAAATTTCTATCTTTTTGAATTATATTAAAAATATAAATTTTATTTACAATGTCACATTCTAACTTTTAATTACATTAAAAATGTAATTAACATAATAATGTAAAATTCCTATCTTTTAATTGGTCTCTTAATTTACAATATAAAATCATACTTTTTAATTACACGTCAAATCTTGTCTTTTAATTTGCAATGCAAATTTCTATATCTTGATTACATAAAAAAACGAAATTTTATATGCTATGCAAATCCTTACTCTTTCATTACATATAAAAATGAAATTTTATTTTACATGTAAATTCTTTATCTTTAACTACATATAAAGATGTCCTTTCCAATTTACAACGTAAATTCTATTCTTTAATTATACAATAAAGTATACTTTTAATTTACAATGTAAATTCTCATCTTTATTTATTTAACACTAATGTGTTTTTTAATGTATATCGAAATGTATTTTATTTCATTACATTTTGCTAATGACAAATATTCCTATTTGTATATACAATATTAATGTACAATGTACACACCATAATGTTTATTTTTATTTTCATTCAAATACACATCTTATACACAACAAAGTATATTTTCTTGTTTCATCTTTCAAATTACACAAAATGTATATTTTGTTTATCATACCAATTCCAACAAAAATAGGCATTTTTGTGTTTCATTTCAATTTCAACAAACGAATATTTTTGCTCATTTACTTTTACTTCTACAAAAATGAGTATTTTTGTTTGTTTCAATGTAACAAAATTGATAACTTTGTTATCCTTTCAATGCAAAACAAAAATAATAATTCTTCATTACAAACAAAACGATAATTTTGTGTGTTAATCTATTTACATGAAAAATGTATTTTTTATATCTTTAATCTTTTTAATGAGAATCTAATTCATTAAAATATAAATTTCATATCCTTATTCTTTTTAATTAAAATCTAATTCATTAAAATACAAGCTCCATACTTTCAATCTAAATTGCATGGAAATGAATTTTTTTCTTTTTTTTCTAATTTACTGACACGACCCGAACTTCCCCGTGAAGGAAAGCGCGGATTGCGTTGAGAACACGACAAAATAGAACGCAAACAGAAGAACATTTCATTGTCTATTACAACAATTCCATCAGAATACAAGAATATACAGAGTATGAATAAATAATACACAATTGACAAATATCAGAGATTTAAATTACATAGCAGCGGAAAATAATACAAACACAACTAGAAGTAATACACAGATACAGAGCTTTCCGAGTATCGTTCCAGCTGTAAATCAGGATCCTGTGAATATAAATCTGCAAAACCAAAACTACTAGCTGCCCGTGTCGAAAATAAGGGCACCCAGAGTTTAGGTTAAAACAATAAACTCTAGGTCAGTCATGGGACTGGTGTGAGAACTAAAACAGTCATAAATCTTTATTTTAAAGTTCGGTAAATCAAGGGACCACGCCGTATAACTCGGAACTGGTTTCCTCCCAAGAACACCAGTGCATAAAACAAACAACGCAATGCTAAATAAAGAAAAATGAAGCTATTATAAGACCAAGGTCCCATCACACAGTGCAGCGCAAGCCGGAGGATAGGGTTTTTACCTTATAATAGCCAAAGCATGCTTGATACGTTAAAAACACATTATTTTGATATTACTATAAGTGTATAGTGTCAAAACAATTTCAATCATAAATATCAATCATAGGTGGCATTAATGACCCATACCACTATGTCGCCATACTAGGTTCTACAAATAAAACCGCAATATCACGTATTGGAAATTGGATTTCCGTCATGAGTCGAGGCAAGGGGCAAGCTCCTCTCCGTTCGAGACACTCTAGCAAATGTCTCAGGACCCTACTATGATCCTTGGAATCGGTTAGGCCGGTCCTCACCTAACATCGGATGATTAGTTATTCCTGAACACACGTTTCCCGGTCCTAACAGACCTATATCCGAGGCGCCTCGCATTCCAACAACCACACAGGTGAAAAGTATATAAATGTCAGCCAGTTTAAGCACTAACACCACCACTAGCTAGAAAGAAACGTCGTGTTCTCCCAACAGTACGTATCCCGTTTTTGACTCATACCGAGGTGTGAGGCTCACGAATTCACGTTATACACAAAGCTGCGCCACACAGGCCATGCTTTGATCATCAACCACAAGACTTTGCTTTTCAACAGAAGCCTTGATCATCTGCCACTTAGGCGTGCCACACAGGCAATTCACTCCATGCGACTGATGTCCATCGATATACAACCTCTGAGCTCGTATGTCTCAGAGAAGGGCGTTAAGCAAGAGAATAAATTCTCCGCCGCTAAACAGATGTATATTTAATAGAGATCAATCAACACAGAATAAAATCCATTGTCAGACACACAGTCCATTTACAAGTTCGTTCTGGGTCTGAACGAAACCGGGGGCACTTTCCTCGCATATCCATCGATCTCTAAGTACGTTTGGACGATCACCAACTGATTCCCTCATCTTGGGTGTACAACCCAATCAAGATCATCAGTAATCACCCAAACGATGTGAAGACTTCCAGTCTTCAACCACCGTCTTCATCTTCAACATATCGTCGAATCGGTTATTCAGAATGGGTATAAACCCGGCCTTTCCGAATAACCCGCGTATGTAATAAACAAATGTTACACAAACACAACATACGCCTTATTCCAATTCAGAATATTCTTTTATTCAAATTTTCACATTCCTATGGAAAGGTTCCCATTAATTTTATCAAAGATAAATTCTTCTAAATTTATTCTTTAATCCTCCTTTGGATATCATTTCAAACCATTTTATGGTTTTCCAAACTAGTCGGGATTAGCGAACTACACCGAAGTAATTATTTGTTTTATTTCCCAATCCCAACCTATTCATCCCATGGAGAAAATTGGTAATACTCCATATCTAAAACCACGGTGTTATCGGTAAATATTAATTACCGTTTCACGTTCAAATCTAATTAAAGATTTAACTATCGCTTTGTAGCAAAACCGGTGGTACTCCATTCTCGATCACTTTTCAGATTTGATAATTTAAATTATCAATTCACATTTCAATCTAATTAAAGATTCATTAAAACTCCACTTAGTTTTAATCTTCCCAAAAATCAATATCCTGGTATTTAACTGGGTTAAACAACCAATGTCATCTAAAACACGGTTCACAATAAACCCAAAATCACATTCTATTGTTAATCGGGTTAAAGAATACGTGTTATTCAAAACACCGCTCACGATAAACCCAAAAACCAATTTAAATTCAATTCCAATTAATATTATTTAATTGGTACACTTCATTAAATCTAAATAGAAATATTTAATCTTCTTCTCAACTGGGTTTAAGAACAGTGTTAATGAAGACACAATTCACGACAAACCCAAATCACATTTGATATTAAATACAAGGCTCCGAATAGAAAATATATTGGCTTATATTCAATATCAAATTCTACGACCAACAAATATTGTATTGGAAATAACGGTATAAATATATCTTTCAAATTCCCATAACAATATCTGTATAATCACGAAATCCAACATCGAAATATTCCGAAGATAATTTCGATTCAAATCCATCCCATTTCACGTATTGGAAATTCTGATTATTTTTAAAACCACTTCAAATTCAATTTATTTATTTCAAAAATAAATTGATTTTAATTCTAGTTCAAAACTAGTTCATTTCGATAAAAATCTATTTTTATCCTTTCAAATGTGGAATCTTTCATCCTAGTTCTTTTCAAATCATTTCTTATGATTTTAAACAAATTATTATAATTTTTAATAATTTTATCAAGGCCCGTATAGTCGATTTCCACCAATGGCCATCGAACTGCACCTACAACGACCTTTTCCAAATTTGATTTGGACATAATTCCAAATCCAGTCGTTAGATTTCAAATTTCTAATATTCATTGGAAAGCTCTTTTCGATACGAACCCAACGGTTCCGGTTTCAGGAGGATTCGACGGTCGGGTCTCCCGCAACGTCAATTCGAAATCAATGGTCAAAATTCACGAACTCCTGCAGCGCGGCGCGTTCTATTCAGGCCATTATATAATATATATATATATATATATTATATATTTCGTCGATTTCCTTTTAAAACATATTTTATAAATCGTTTTAAATTCGTTTTCGAAACGATTTCAACCTCATATTCAATTTCGAATCGAAATTGAATATTCCACATCATCGATATACAAATGATAATATTTTCAAAACGTTATATTTTGAAATAACTTCTTTTTCCATATTCATTTTAAAAACGAATATAATCGATATAAATATCGCTCACGTCAAAATGTCGCATCTCTAATCAACACGGCTTTATATATTTCAATAAATTCGTTATTCTATTCAACAAATGAATATTTATTCTATTCAACACACGAATATATATTTCTTTCAACACATGAATATTCTCAACACATGAGCACTGTCAACACATGACTATTTCTATTATTTAATATATTTTAAAAAATTATGGTATCTATCGTTTGATTTTTAATCAGACTCCAACTGTAAAGTAGTAAGAGGATGTGTGACGACAAGGAATTTTGCTCGGTCCGAACCAGTCGCTAAACCGATCTAGACCATTCGAAACGCCCTATCGTTTGAGAACACGACAAAATAGAACGCATACAGAAGAACATTTCATTGTATATTACAACAATGCATCAGATTACAAGAATATACAGAGTATAAATGAATATTACACAGAAATATCAGAGATTTAAATTACATTTAAATACATAGCAGCGGAAAATAATACAATACACAACTAGAAGGAGATATACGGATACAAAGCTTTCCGGATATCGTTCCAGCTGTAAACCAGGATCCTGTGAAAATAAATCTGCAAAACCAAAACTACTAGCTGCCCGTGTCAAAATAGGGGCACCCAGAGTTTAGGTTAAAACAATAAACTCCAGGTCAGTCATGGGACTGGTGTGAGAACTAAAACAGTTATTAATCTTTATTTTAAATCATTAGGTAAATCAAGGGACCACGCCGCTAACGCGGAACGGGTTTCCTCCCAAGAATACCAGTGCATAAAACAAACAGCGCAATGCTAAATAAAGAAAAATGAAGCTGTTATAAGACCCAGGTCCCATCACACAATGCAACGCAGCCGAGGATAGGGTTTTCCCTTATAACAGCCAAAGAATGCTTGATACGTTTAAAACAAATCATTTGATACTATAATAAGTGCATAGTGTATAAAACAACTTCAAATTATAAGTATCAATCATAGGCGGCATGAATGGCCCATAACACTATGTCGCCATATATAAGTTTACAATCAAAACCCCAAATGTCGTATTGGAAGTTGGGTTATCATTTATGGTATGAACCGAGGCTAGGGGCAAGATCCTCAACCGATTCGAGACGCTCTAGTCCGCCCCTCAGGAACAGCCGCAACTGCCCCTTGGATCGTCAGGGCCGGTCCACCGATGTGGATTATTATGCCTGAACACTACGTTTCCCCGCCCTTTGGGGCGTAAGCCTGGCCCGTCAGCCGACCAAAAGCATCGGCCGAAACCGATATCACGAGGCGCCTCGCTTTTCAGCAAGTAATAATAAGTAACATCCACATGAGTCAAACTCGTCAGCCAGTTCAAGCACTGACGCCACTCATAACTAGAAAGAAACGTAGGTCCTCCCTGATGTCCGTCTCCCGTTTTTGATTCATACCGGGTGTGATACTCGCGAATCAACGTTACACAAAGCTACGCCACAAAGGCCGTGCTTCGATCATCAACCACAAGACTTTGCTTTTCAACAGAAGCCTTGATCATTTGCCTCTTAGCATGCCACACAGGCAATTCACTCCATGCGATTGATATCCATCAATATATAACCCCTGAGCTCGTACGTCTCAGAGAAGGGCGTTAAGCAAGAGGATAAATTCTCCGCCGCCAAACAGATATATATTTAATAGAGATCAATCACACGGACTAAAATCCAATGTCAGACACACAGTCCATTTACAAGTCCGTTCTGGGGCTGAACGAAACCGGGGGCACCTAGTACCCCGCATATCCATCGATCTCCAAGTACGTCTGGACGATCACTAACTGTTTCCATCTTCTTGGGTGTACAGCCCAATCAAGATCATCAGTAATTACCCAAACGACGTGAAGACTTCCGGTCTACGACCACCGTCTTCATCTTCAACTTATCGTCGTATCAGTTATTCAGAATGGGATAAACCCGGTCTTTCCGAATAACTCGCGTATATTTTAAATAAGTGTTACACAAACACAACATACGCCTCATTCCAATTCATTAGTCACTAACCGTAAATTAATCAAGAGAATAATTTCCCAAATATTAACCCCGAAGGCCGAAACCAACATCAGATCAATATCCAGAAAACCATTCTGCTTGGCTAACCGACAGTTAGTTTCTAAATTTCACATTCGTAGGGAAAGGTTCCCATTAATTTTATCCAAGATAAATTCCTTGAATTTATTCTTTATTCTATTTTTGAATCTCAGTTCAAACTAGTCGGGATTAGCGACCCTTACCGAAGTAATCATTTGTTTTAATTTCCCAATCCCAACCTATTTATCCCATGAAGTAAAACTGGTAATACTTCATATCTAACACCACAGTGTTATCGGTAAATTCAATTACCATTTCACGTTCAAATCTAATTAAAGATTTAACTATCGCCTGGAGCAAAACTGGTGATACTCCATTTTCGATCATTTCAATCTAATTAAAGATTCATTAAAACCCCACTTAGTTTTAATCTGTGACTGGGTTAAAGAATCAGTGTCATTTAAAACACGGTTCACGATAAACCCAAAATCACATCACATTTCAATCAGTCCCTAATTGTAAATTAGCAAGTGAGCAATTCCCTAAGTATTAATCCCGAAGGCCGAAACCAACATCAGATCAATACCTCGGAAACTATTCAACTTAACTAATCTCCAGTTAGTTTCTGATTTTCTTAACTCCTTTAGGTCTAAGAACTGTATTATTGAAGATACCGTTCACGACAACCCAAAATCACATTTCATTAATGATCAGGTTAAAGAACGAGTGTTATTTAAAACACTGTCCACGATAAACCCAAAAATCAATATCAATTCAATTCCAATTAAACATTATTTAATTGGTACACTTCATTAAATCTAAATAAAAAGATTTAATCTTTTCTCAACTGGGTTCAAGAACAGTGTTAGTGAAGACACCATTCACGACAAACCCAAATCACATTCGATATTCAATACAAGGCTCTGAATAGAAAATATATCGGCTTATATTCAATATCGAATTCTACGACTAACAAATGTTGTATTGGAAATAACGATATAAATATATATCTTTCAAATTTCCATAACAACACCTGTATAATCACGAATTCCAACATCGAAATATTCCGAAGACAATTTCGATTCAATCCACTCCAATGCAATCATTGGATATTCTGGTTATTTTTAAAACCCTTTTTATATTCAATTTATTTATTTAAAAATAAATAGAATTATATTTCTAGTTCAAAACTAGTTCATTTCGATAAAAATCTATTTTTATCTTTTCAAACATGAAGTTTTTCATCCCAAATCTTCACAAATCATTTCTTATGATTTTACACAAATTATTACTATTTTTAATAATTTTATCAAGGCCCGTACAGTCGATTTCCATCAATGGCCATCGAACTGCACTTACAGCGACCTTTTTCAAATTTGATTTGGACATAATTCCAAATCCAACCGTTAGATTTCTAATTTCTAATATTCGTTAGAAAGCTCTTTTCGATACGAACCCAACGGTTCCGATTTTAGGAGAATCCGACGGTCGGATCTCCCGCAATGTCCGTTTGAAATAAATGGTCGAAATTCACGAACTGCCGCGGCGCGGCGCGTTCTATTCAGGCCATTATATTATATATATAATATATTTCGTCGATTTCTATTTAAAACGAATTATGTAAATAGTTTTAAATTCGTTTCAAAAGCAATTTCAACTTCCGTTTCAATTCAAATCAAAATTGAATTCTTCTCTATAAATTCGTTTTAAAATTCATTTCTATTCAATTCAAATTTCAATTCAATTTGAATTCATTTCAATTCACTTTCAATTCAATTTGAAATCGTTTTCAATTCAATTCATTTCGAAATCGTTTTCAATTCATTTCATTTCGAAATCGTTCTCAATTCATTTCATTTCGAAATTGTTTTCAATTCATTTCATTTCGAAATCGTTTTCAATTCATTTCATTTCGAAATCGTTTAAAATCGATATAAATATCGTTCACGTCAAAATGGCGTCAAACTAATCAACACGGCTTCATAAATTTCTATTTTCAAATATTCTATTTCAAATATTTCTTTTTCAAAATAGTTGTTATTATCAAAATATTTCGTTCAACACATGACCAATCTCAATGGATGAGACTGTCAACACATGAACCTTTATTTTATATTGATAAAGATGTAAATTTTATTACTAAAATATTTCGTTCAACACATGACCAATCTCAATGGATGAGTACTGTCAACACATGAACTTTTATTTTATATCGATAAAGATGTAAATTTTATTACTAAAATATTTCGTTCAACACATGACCAATCTCAATGGATGAGTACGGTCAACACATGAACTTTTATTTTATATCGATAAAGATGTAAATTTTATTACTAAAATATTTCGTTCAACAAATGACCAATCTCAATGGATGAGTACTGTCAACACATGAACTTTTATTTTATTATATTCTTTATTTTTCAAATTGGAATGAGGCCCAATCAATTACCATATAAAGTTAATTATATGGATTTTCATACAACACATGTATATAATAGCATGGAAAAATAATCAACCATCAACCAAAGTGCACTACACCGTATAAGCATCAAATATAGATATCTAACGCTTAAAACAGCCTGTCAATCAACCGATCGACATATTTAATAAATCAGGATGAGTGAACTTCAAATTTCATCCCAACACCCGTGTGGGGTTTCAAACAATCAAACACATATTTTATTTGTGCTGTTGGGCGATGTGTAAAATTTATCGACCCAATCAATGTCCTTCAAATAGGTGTACATAAACAAACCGTCTGGTTTGTAAATGAATATTTATTTTATTCACTTTCACTATATTCATATTCACGTTAAAAATTATATTTTTAACGATAAAACATTTTATTCCAACATATGAATTTCTATTATTCATTTACACAAATAAAATGATATTTTTATTTTCTAACATATTTTAGAAAATTTCGGCGGTATAACGGCACGATACTAGAAACGGGACGAGGCCTAGCCTTATCCCCGGTCTAGTGAAGGCCCACGCCATTCACACATCAATCAAAATCACCAAACAACCAAATTCAAATCAAATCATATAACTAAGCTATGCAACCAAACAAACAAGTCCATGGTCTGTGGACGATTGTGTCGGGTGCTACTATGCACCGTCTGCATCCTAGTATATATATATATAAATAGAAATGAAATTGAAAGGTGAGAAATTCTCACATATAGCAATCCTAGCTCCACGGCTCTTCATTGATAGAAATCTCCATCGTTATCGCATCTTCGTCATCTTCGTTGCCCGTATTCTCTACATAGGTAAAAATCGAATTTTTACTATGTTATTCAATATATAAAAATCGAATTTTTACTTTGGTGTCATATAGATAAAAATTCCATTTCAAAAATAAAGTTTTCGCCTTTATAAAAATAAAGTTTTCGCCTTTATAAAAATAAAGTTTTCGCCTTTATAAAAATAAAGTTTTCATCATTATAAAAATCATCACTTTACTTCAACGTATATAAAATAAAAATCAGATTTTTATTTCGCTACATATACAAAGATGATATTTTAATATTCTCTATCCTATAAAGATTATATTTTTAATACTTTAAAAATATAAAAATCATATTCTTAATATTTCTATATAGTAAAGATTATATTTTTAATACTTTAAAAATATAAAAATCATATTTTTAACCTTCATACGAATCCTAGTTTTCATACATGAAAACCATATTTTTAAATAAACAAAATCAGATTTTTTTTATTTAAAAGCTCACCGTTCATTATTCTCTTTCTTCCTCGCGTTCGACATCAGAAATCGTCGAACTAACTTGCCAACGTCCTTCTCGAACTGCGCGCCACGCTGGTGGGTTCGGACCTGAAGCCTTGAGGGGGGGTTGCGTTCTTCTGCGACTCGATGTGGCGCGTCGGAGGCGACGGAGCTAGGGTCTCGCGATGGTGCAGCGTGGGGCCCCACGGTGGCGATTTTCGTCACGGGCTAGGGCTTCTCGGTGGATTGGGGTCTTGAACGGAGGAAAAGAAGGCGGGGGGGGGGGTGGTGGTTCGTCGTCGTGAGGACGATGGGAGGAGGGGGGTCGCCATCGCTGGTGGGAGCGCGAGGCGTTGGGGCGACGGGGTTTTCCCCCTTTTCGTTTTTTTTATTCTGAACAATATTGAAGAGAGAGAGAGAGAGGGGTGAGGTAGTTGACCAAGTATATATAAATATTTATTTAATTTATATTTTATTTCAAAAAGTAACTTTTTATTTTGACCTCCTAACGAGACCCACCGACTGTCGCCTCTAGCTAATTACCCCCATTCCGAACACAATGGGATATGTATCGTAAGCTGATTCGATTGTTTCGATCAGTTTTCGTTAAATTTACATTTAAATCACTATATTGAATTTTAAACGTACATTTCAAATTACTGGGGTCACATACTAACTCGAAAAATTCCAGAAAAATATTTTCTAGCTTCGTATTGACGATACGGTCTTAACAAAACTAGTTTCGTCGAATTCTGAGACCGTTGGAAAAATGACCAATTTCCAGTCGATTAAAATCAACTGAAACCGGTCAAACGCGTTTTCCTTTGCCACGCTCACATATTGATTCGAAAAATTACGAAATTCGAAACCTAGCAATAACTTTACATCCCGGACCCAACAAAACTGGTTTCGTCGAAATCCGAGGTCATTTGCAAAATGTCCATTTTTAAGGGCCTGAATTCCATAGCGACTATTCAGAATTTTCAACTGGACATATCTTTTGATTCTCGCTATGAAATTCCAATCTTTCGGATTCGTTGGAAAGATATTATCAATTAGATCCCATTATTTTTGGTTTCACCAAAATCCGGATTGTTTTGCACCCGGTACATTCAATTGAAGTTTGAAATCGAATTATCGAACTACCGCGCCATTTTCAATTCTATTTATAATTATATATAAATATTTATATTCTAACGACGACGCATATAATATATACGTTCTAATTCCATTCAAAATATATTTCTCGTCGATATTATTTAAAATAATTCATTTTAAATAATCAAGATTCGTTAAAATTGCCAAAATAAAAATTTTAAACTGGCCCAGATTTTCGGGTTGTTACAGGATGATTCCCTAAGTATTAACCCTGAAGGCCGAAACCAATTTCAGATCAATACCCAGGAAACCACTCATCTTATCTATTCTCCAGTTAGTTTCTAACTTTAAATATGATAAAGATGTAAATTTTATTGTTAAAATATTTCTTTAAACACATAATTATTTTTATTTTATAATATTCTTTATTTCCCCAGTTGGAATGAGGCCCAAAAAATTACCATATAATGTTAATTATATGGTTTCCCCACAACACATGTATATAATAGCACTGAGAAATAATCAACCATCATCCAAAGTGCACTACACTGTATAAGCATCAAATATAGATAACTAACGCTTATAACAGCCTGTGAATCAATCGATCGATATTCCACTCATTATTGGGATTAGTGTATGCTGTATTTTATCCCAATACCCGTGTGGGGTTTCAAATCACAAAACACAGATTTTTATTTATTCACATACCTGTTAAAAATTATATTTTTAACGACAAAATATTTTTAACTGTATTAATATTTTATTTCATCTCACAGCACACAATAAATTTTCACCACAATAAACAATCAAACATACAAGCCATCCACGGTCTGTGGACGATGGGTGTCGGGTGCTGCTAAGCACCGTCTGCATCCTAGTATATATTTTTAACTAGAGAAGAAAATTTAAAGTGAGAAGTTCTCACCCATGCTAAACCAAACGCCACGACTCTTCTTATATAGAAATCTTCGTCGTTCTCGCCTTTTGTCACTTTCGTTGCCCGTAGCCACTACATATATAAAAATAATATTTTTATATTGTTACTATATAGATAAAAATTCTATTTTTACATCGCTACTCATATAATAAATATTATATTTTTATCACTCTAGCAATATAATAAAAATTATATTTTTATTACTCTACATGAATAAAAATCATATTTTTATATCTCCTACATAATAAAGATCGAATTTTAAATACTTCTATAATATAAAAATCATATTTTTATTACTTTTACAATATAAAAAAATCATATTTTTATACTTCTCATGATTTAAAAATAATATTTTTATACTTCTTATACAATAAAAATCTCATCTTTCATTCAAAATCAAATCTTTTCCTTATGTAAAAACCAAATATCTATATGGTAAAAATCACTTCTTTATTCGATTAAAAATCCAACCTTTACATCGCTAAAAATCTCGTCTTTACATAAATATAAATCCAATCTTTAGATCAATAAAAATCCTATCTTCCTCTAATATAAAAAATGAACTTTTATTACTCTACTTAATCAAACAAAGTCAAATCTTTTTAATTGAACCAAAATCAAATCTTTTCGCATTGAACAAAAATCCTATAGAAATTAAATAAATTAATTTAAAATAAAACGTACTTTCATTCCAGCGAAGGGGGATGGTTTGAGGGTGCTCGGCGTTGGGGATCTCGGGGTTTCAGGCGTCGAGCTGGAGGAAGGAGGAAGGGAAGCGGAGAAGAAGGGGGTGCGGATCTTCGATGCAGGTGGAGGAGGGTCGGGCTTTGGGGCTTAGGGTTTGTGGAGGGTCCCGGAGCGATGGGCAAGAGGAGGAGGGAAAGAGTAGGGAGGAGCGGAGGCAGTGGGGAGAGGAGGATGGGGCGGCGCGCCCCCTAGGGGGGCGCGATGGAGCGCGACGGCGATTCCCCCCCTCCGTCGCTCCTTTCTTTTTATTTTTTTTATTTTCTTTGTTTTCTGATTTGGAAGTAACGGGGGGGGGGGAGGGGGGCATAGGAGATAATGTTTATATTTTTTTTGTTTAATCAATTAATTTCAAAAAGCAATTTTTTATTTCGACTTCGAAACGAGACCCACCGACTGTCGTCCATAGCTAATTACCCCCATTCCGAACACAATGGGATATGTATCGTAAGCTGATTCGATCAGTTTTCGTCCAAATCAACATATAACTCTATATATTGAATTTGAACGCACATTTCAATTTACCGGGGCAGCATACGAACTCTAAAAATTCCTGAAAAATATTTTCTAGCATCGTATTGACGATACGGTCCTAACAAAACTAGTTTCATCTAATTCTGATACCGTTTGAAAAATGGCCATTTTCCAGTCGATTAAAATCAACTGAAACTGGTCAAACGCGTTTTTCTTGGCCACGCTCACATGTTGATTCAAAAAATTTACGAATTTTGAAACCTAGAAATAACTTGACATCACCGATCCAACAAAAGTGGTTTCGTCGAAAACCGAGGTCGTTTACAAAATTCTCATTTTTAAGGGCTAGAATTCCATAGCGATTATTCTAAATTTTCAACTGCACATATCTTTTGATTCCCGCTATGAAATTTCGATTTTTCGGATTTGTTGGAAAGATATTCTCAATTAGATTCAAATATTTTTGGTTTCACTAAAATCCAGATTATTTTGCACCCGGTATGTTCATTTGAAATTTGAAATCGAATTATCGAACTACCGCGCCATTTTCAATTCCTTTTATAATTATAAATAAATATTTATATTCTAACGACGATCTATATAAATATATACGCTCGAATCCCATTCAAATTAAATTTCTCGTCGTTATAATTTAAAATAATCATTTTAAATATTCCAAATTCGTCAAAATTGACAAAATAAAAATTTTAAATTGGCTTGGATTTCCGGGTTATTACATTTACATTAAAAATGTAAACTTTTATTTTTAATCTAATACATGAAAATGTAAATTTTCCCTTTCATTTTAATTACATGAAAATGTAAACTTTTACTTTAAATCTTTTTACAATGAAGTCAATGTCCTATTTTCTCATTTCTAACAAATTGACAAAGTAAATAATGTCACTTCTAATTCAACTAAATGAAGTCTCATTTTATTCGCTAACCAAAATGATGTCTTGTAATTATTTCAACTAAAATCAGTGAAAAATGTCATTTTTATTATTTCAACTAAAATCAATGTTAATGTCATTCCTTTCTTTAAAAAAAAAATGTGACTTTTCTCTTATTCTTATTTTCAGTAAGAAAAATGTAGACTTTTCTTAATTCGTATTTACATTAAGAAAATGTAAAATTTTCTTAATTCTTATGTACATTAAGAAAATGTAAACTTTTCTTAATTTTTATTTACATTAGAGGACACAAATAAAAAGATGCACTTTTATTTCCTTGCCATATTTGCATTGTGGAATGCAAATAAAAAGGTGAGCTCTTACTTCTAAGTTTTATTTACATCAGAGAACATAAATAAAAGATGTACATATTCTTCTATGTCATATTTGCATTGTGAAATGCAAAATAAAAAGGGAATTTTATTTTCTATGTTATATTTGTATTAGCGTACACAAATAAAAGACCGTTTATTTTCCTAAGTTATATTTGTGTTAGAGAACACAAATAAAAAGACCATTCATTTTTTTATGTTGTATTTTCATTAGAGGACATAAATAAAAGATGTACTTATTTTGCTATGCCATATTTGCATTGGAGAAGTGCAAATACAAGGTGAAATTTTATTTCTAAGTTTTATTTGAAACAAGAAATGCAAGTAAAAGAACAAATTCTATTTTCAATGCATATTTGCATTCGTAAATGCAAATAAAAGAATAAACTTTAATGATAATTATAAGTGATTTTATTTGTATAACAAGTTCTACATTTCTAATCTTAACAAATAAAAAGGATAATTTTATTGTTTACAAACTCTATTTTAATGAAACATTTCATTCAAAAAAAAGTGATTTCTATTCTAATATATGTTTCTGTTCTAATATGATGTGTTAAAACAGAATGACAATTTATTCTAATCTTTTTGTTTATTTAAATCAGACATGAAAATAAAAATATTGTTTTTATTTTACACTTCAAAGTTTAACACACATGAATATAAAATATTCTATATATATAGAATAATATATGATTTTATCGTATACACAAAATTCTAACAATCATAAATACACAATCACAATCAATCATTCATCACAATCGCAGCACAATCAACATTGAAATAAATACATACATACAACATGAACCTCATACTGAATGAATATATATATATATATTACTCAATAAAATAAATAAATAATTTTAATTTTTAAAATAGAAATCTCACTTCGTTTTGAATTTCTTAGCCATTCAGATCCAAAAATTGGCCAAATTTCAATTTGCTCAGAATTAGGTCCAGTTAGTGTCATCGCGTAGATCTCGGTCTCACGATCGTGGCGCACCTGAAATCGTTCGAATCCGAGTTCGTATGAGTGAGATATGGTTAAATTAAGACTGGTAAAATTTTAAATTAAATTAATTAAATAATCAAAGGTTGAAAAAGTCAACCTTCCTCCTTCTTCCTCTTCCAACGTTCAAGGCCTTAGAAGAACCCATAGTGTTCAAAATTAGGTTTCCTTTTATCTCGGGATTGGTGAAGCTAGAAGTCGATCGGAAGGTGGCAAATCGAAGGGGGAGGAGAGGGCTACGCGCACCGGAAGGGAGGGGAGGTGCGGTGGGGCCCACGTGGTGCGGTGGGAGTTGTTTGGCCGCGGGTTGAGGAGGGGATTCCGGCCAAAATACTTCAGTACACCTCATCATCTCCGTATAGAATCGAAGAGGAGGAAGAGAGCTTCGATTTGGTATATGGTTTGTTGATTTTCATTGAGCGGATTGGAATAAATTAGAGAATGAAATTGGGAGAACGGTGGCCATTGAGAAGGGTGCGGCGGCTATGTGTTTTAGGGGGATTAGAGTTTAGAGATTAGTGAATATATATATTATTTAATTAGCCCATTAAGGCCCGATTTGGCACGAACTTAGAATTAGGCATGCTTACTGTCAAACTATAGGTTTTGACGTCTTCTGAACGCAATGGCGCTAGTGGCGAAGCCCAATTTCGAAGTTTACAGCATATTTACTTTATTTTTAATAGAAATCATTTAATTTTTAATTTAACCGTACGTAAAAATTCATCGGGGCCACAAATTAACTTCGAAAAATCCCAAAAAATATATTTAGCTATGTTTTGACGCTGCGGACCTAGGAAAATTAATTTCGTTCAATTCTGAGCCCGTTTGAAAAATGACTGTTTTTCAAGTCGATTAAAATTTACCAAAATTAACCAAACTGAAATCTTTTTCCCACGGCCACAAATTAATTCTAAAAATTATGAAAAATTAAACTTAGAAATAATTTGACATTCCAAATCCAACAAAAGTGGTTTCATCGAAAACAGTGGTCGTTTGAAAAATGACTATTTTTAAGGCATATATATTAAATATTAAAAATACATTTTTAAATAAATAATTTTTGAAACTCGAAATATATAAGTGTTTACTATTTATAAATGCAGAAACGTCATTCTGAACTCAATGGAAGTGGTTTCGAGTCCAAATTCCTTCGTATGCAAAAAGTAGCATTTTTGGCCTTTATCAATTTCATAGCGGCCTTCTAAATTTTAATTTTGACATAACTTTTGATTCCTACTATGAAATTTCAGTTTTTCAGATTCGTAAGAAAGATATTTTTAAATAGATTCTAAAATTTTTGGTTTCACTAAAATCCGTTAAATTTTGCATCTTGTATGGTCAGTCAAAGTTCAAGTTTGACTTTTCAAACTACCGCGTTATTTCTAACTCCTTTTATAATTAAAATTAAATTATTCATTCTAACTTCAATTTAAATCAATTTTTAATCATTTTTATTTTAAATAAATTATTTTAAATATCAAAAATTCATCAAAATTACTTAATATAAATTTTTAAATTTACCCCAAAATTCAGGGTTGTTACAATGAGTGAGAAAAGTAGGAGGGAAAATAGATCGTTGGGAGTCGACCCACCAACAGGGAGGTCGACCCATGGGTCGACCTATCCCAAGTGGGTCGATCCCCCCAAGGACGGTCGATCCCGGGATCGACTCACCCTACCGCGGATCTAGAATTTTCTTCTGACGTTGTGGGTTTTGATATTTTTGACTTAGATCTGAGGGTCCTGGTTTCCCTAATACACCTATAAACAAGTCTGTAAAGCTAACCCTAAACCTCATATTTCTGAGGCTATGCTGAAGCTCTGCTATTTTCCCTCTACCACCCCTAATCTATTCAGAAAATTTAGGTTATTAGTTTTGGTAAAATTCTGAATCTAAATCTGCTGAAAATGGGTGTTCAAGTCTCTAAACGAAGTAAGTTAACTTTATAGATCTGATCTATTCAAATTCCTTCCAATTTCTTTCCTTTCTCCTTTAATGAAAATAATCAATCCATGGTCATTAGGTTTTGAGTCCGATAAAGGGAAAAACCATGGATGCTAAAACTGGATCAGATCCCAAATGGGGGAAAGCATGCGAGGTGAGTGAGTTTAAGCTATATCCTTTAGATAATGATATGTTATCATTTAGCATTTCCCTTTTTATTAATTGTGAAATTTCCAAATTAATTATAAATTATTGTTATAACAAATTGAGATGTTAATATGAATAATTCATATGTTGAATCATTTAAAGTGTCAAAATGATTACATGTTGAACAAACTTGCTAGAATATGGGCAATGACTACTGTTGTTATAATTATATGATTCACTTGTGGCATATTATTGAGTAAATGACATGTTTAACTTGTTAGATTTGAGTAATTACCTGATTTAATGTTTACATGTCAAAATAGAATTAAACACATGTTAAAAAGGACATGCGACAAAATATAGGCATAATTTAGTGACATGTAAATTAAATTACAGTAAACATATGAAAAGGAGAAATGCCTAAAATTTACATGAAATAGGAATAATTGTTAAAGAACGAACATGCCTAGATTCACAGTAATTTGACATTGTAATGCTCTTAGGCATGAGGTTAGATTGCACTTGTGATAGAAGTCTACCCGGAACCGCCCGGCATATCCAGCATTCACAAGTGGTAAATCTAATGTGAGGGGTCTAAGTGCATAATTAAAACATGTAATGGTAATAAGACACAAGATTAATTCAACTTGTGGTAGAAGTCTGCCCCGACCCGCCCGACAAATCCAGCGTCCACAAGTGTAGGCTTAATGTGAGAGGTATAGTGCATATATATATATATGTATAAATATATATATGTATATATGTATATGTATGTATATAGCAAGATATGAATAAATGGCGATGATAGTAATTAAATGTCTAACTCAGAAAATAAGAAAAGAAGGGATTTAATGGACTAAGTTAGAGCGATGCGAAGGAAAAGTGATGTATTTCCCTAAATGACCTATTTCTGAGAACGTGGTTACAAGTAAGCCACAGTGAATAAAGTAAGACGAAGGAGAGAAATTACTTTCCACCACTGATTTAGATGGGAATATGTTATGAAAATTAATCACTGATTCCTTCTATATATGAAACTGGTAAGATGCATGAAGTGTTTTCCTTAATTAAAATAACGAACATATATTATAGTGAATGAAGAATACTGTAATACAACAGTAAAAGAAAATAGTTTAAAGGGGGAATGATAATCACCTATTATAAATAATTAACATTAATGGGAGTGTTGTATAATAGGTAGACATGTCCTAGGGACAAGTGAAGATTATAACTTAGATTATAATAAACTAGTAAGGAAATGGATAACTGGTGAAATGAGACAAGGGACAATTAATTGTAAATTAAGTTATCAGTAAATGGGGAAAGTCGGAAGCCAGTCAAGAAATGGGGGAAAATATATGAAATATGAGAAGTTATACTTAATTATAAATTAAATAATCTGTAAACTTGGAAGTTTGAAATGTGCTGATAAGAATAACATGTTTGGACTTATCCTAGGGACAAGAGGAAATTATAACATGGATTATAATAAATGGGTAGAGAAACTCATTAATGGACCTTAGTTAAGATAACTAAGTTAATAAGTAAACAACGATAAGTTGTAGTAACGGTGTAAAATGGAATTACGATTAAATGGGAAATAACGAGGAAAACTTATGAAATAAGTTATATTTAATCATAAATAACGACTGACATGTTAAACAAGAAAACATGTGAATTGAGTTATACTTAATTACACATTAAGTAGAGCATGTAACACCCCACACCCGCTACGGTCACTCACTAAGGGAATGCCATAACATCAGTGGAGTATTTTAAGTGAATATAGAACAGAAAAATTACAACAAGACAGATATAAATAATACTTGAGAATTTAAAACATCATTTCATTGCAGCGGAAAGTAAAACATGTTTGGTTACACCAAAACCATAAACAAGAGTCAAGTACATAATATCCATCCTGATAAAACAAAAGTACATAATCCCACTACATAACTTAATAGCCATAGTAGAAAAGATAAACTGAGCTTTACATCCACGGTCCAAGCTCCAAAAGATAGATAAAGCAGTCTGACCAAAGCCCACTAGTGCTAGGCCCACTCTGAAAACCTGAGGGTTGGGAAAAAGATAAAAAACAACGGGGTCAGACATAAGTCTGAGCGAGTCCTATAACCTTAACAATACAATCATTAAAGTAATTAGGGTATGATATAAACAAGGTACGGTACCTCTGGGGATAATGACTACACTAAGTAGCCAACTAAACACAGGATGTACTAAGATAACCGAAAAGACGCATTTACCCACCCAAGGATAATTACTACACTGCACCACCCCAGATCTACCCACCCAAGGGTAATTCCTACACTGCACCACCCCAGATCTACCCACCCAAGGGTAATTCCTACACTGCACCACACCAGATCTACCCACCCAAGGGTAATTCCTACTTAAAGGTTGATCCAACTAAGTGTACTTAGTAATTTTTAATAGTAGTTTCGTGTACCCCTAGCTGACTACATAGGTGCCGTCTGCCCCTATCTCCACTAGGTGTACCCACTACTCCCCAAGCGATCGGCTCCCTAACGTAGATACCCGTGCTGGCCCCACAGTGGGGTGTATCATCCCCCAAAGTGGCAACCTGATAATATCAACGGTGCACGGCTTATACCTACACGATGCAACAACGTCTTACTTACCAGCCCGGGTCCACACACGCATATGAAACCCGTTGGACTTGCGTTGCCACCGCTAACCCGTTTAGGCCTCTTACAGTCAAGCCCAATATGCGTGTCCCGTCCTCGACTTGGGTCGAGCCCACAAAGATACATTTGGGATATTGGTTGAAATGGGCCCCCACAAGCTACCCACCTAAGCTTGTCATTTCTAGTGAGTCCCACTTAACCCTTTAACCATGTCCACTTACATGTTATAAATTTTGGTTAAGTCTTTTAATCATATTTTAATTGCCACTCAAGGCACCCACTAGATTTCCACATGCCACCCAAGGCACTTACTTGATTCCCACATGCCACCCAAGGTACTTACTTAACCCTTTAATCATGTTTAATTACATGTTCCACTTTGGTTAAGTATTCTAATCGTATTTTCTATTGCCACCCAAGGCAACCCACTAGTTTCCTCATGCCACCCAAGGCACCCCCACTAGTTACTACATGCCACCCAAGGCACCCACTTAACCCCTCATGCCCCACTACATGCTAATTTGGTTAAGTGTTTCTTAATTAATTAAGATCGTAACCTTTGTAAAGACCTCTCACATTAGACTGTCTTTTATGGCAGCTGGATATGCCAGTTGGTTCCGGGCAGCCTTACACCATAACAGAGTCTAACCTCGTGTCTTTACACTTGTCACGTATTTAGTTTATGACTAAGACCTCTCACATTGAGCCCATCATTTGTAGCCGCTGGATTTGCCGGTCGGTTTCGGGCAGTCTTATGCTACAAAAGGGTCCAACCTCGTGTCTTAGTCGATTAATTACACCTAATTAATCACCCCCATAATTTGTATTAATTATCCCTACTTAATTACAAATTTCAAGAATATGGGTAGACCTAACTCAATAGGTAAATTCCCAATTCCATAAGTATGGGTAGACCTAACTTAATAGGTAAATTCCCAATTCCATAATATGGGTAGACCTAACTTAATAGGTAAATTCCCAATTATGTCCATTCACTTTATGTTATGCTTAAGCATACCCATTTCACACCATTTTATTAACATGCATATTAACCCCATCGTTCCCCACGTAATTCGTTCTCATAACATGACATAATAAAGGGAAGATTCATCACAAATGCCATGGGTTTAACCAACATAGCATATAACTTTATCATGGGTTTAAAAGGTGTCAACTTGCATATGTGAGCATACATTAAACCCAACTAGCATTTAACCCAAACTTGCATGAAGCACATATGTCACAAAGGGGGTAACTTGCATATGATCCTTATGTCATACAAAGGTGTGAACTTGCATAGCATGTCACATGTTAACTTGCATATAACCAAACACATAACTTGCATAACATGTTACATATGAACTTGCATATAATCATGCACATAACTTGCATATAACCAAACACATAACTTGCATAACATGTTACATATGAACTTGCATATAATCATGCACATAACTTGCATATAACCAAACACATAACTTGCATAACATGTTACATATGAACTTGCATATAATCATGCACATAGCTTGCATTACATGTTACATATGAACTTGCATATAATCTCACATATAGCTTGCATAACATGTTACATATGAACTTGCATATAATCTCACATATAGCTTGCATAACATGTTACATATGAATCAATGTTCAACATAGTGTTTTGCATAATGAGCATCATAAAACATAGCATTAAACTTGCATAACATATAGCATAAAACTTGCAAAACACACAACATACACTTGCATAAACACATTGATCCACAAACATAGCCATATCTTATCATATCCTATCATAATCAATTTAACAATTGATTATTAAGGCTATAGAAACTCACCACTAAACTCCAATAAGCAAACCCTTGCCAAAAATCACCCAAAAACTCTAGCCTTGAAAATAAAGCTTGCAACTTGATGATGAATGCAAGCTAATGATCACTCATACAACTTAAAAATGCTTGTATGAACATGAAAGCCTTCATAGAAATAGTTTAGAAAGAGGATGGAGGCTTGGATTTTGAGTGGAGGCCATGATCATAGAAAATTTTGGCATAGTTTAGTTAGAGGATAGGGTTATGATCATTTAGGGCTAGCTTAGGGTCTTATTTATAGGATTAGGATGTGTTTTAGACCCTTAAATTAACCCTAGGTTAGTTTAGGTCCGTCAGATTTCGTCCCAAGCCCTCCAACCCAGCCCAAAACTCAACCAGGTGCACCCAGGCCAGAATCAGCCGACAGGGCAAGTCGACAGCCCTGTCGACTGCCAAGTCGACAGGCATGTCGACAGCCCTGTCGACAGCCAAGTCGACTTGGCTGGGCGGGAGTTTTCCCGCCTGGACCCCATTTCTGCATGTTTCGAAGTTCAAATTTCCCGAAAACTTCATTGGGCCTTAACCAGATCATACGGACTCCGATTTACAAAATTTCGGACTCTATTTCGCGTATTTTTCCGAGACGAACACAATGACATAACCCTTTTCCCCTGATTCTCACATCTGAGTTTATTAATTCTGTAATTAGTGAATATTAGTGTTAACTGAAATTCGGGGTGTTACAGAGCATGTTATTGTGATGATAAAATCAAACAAGAATATAAAAGTGGTTGTGGATTACAAAACTTCGGCCACAATCTATAGAATAACATGTTCTGAGGTTATTAATAAACTTAAATGGTTTAAGTTATATAACCAAAATTAATAAGCAAGAGGAACATGGTAACTTGATTAAGAATTCAATGTGAATGGGAATAACCAAGTTAAATGGAAACCTGATGAGGTAAGGAAAGCGTGTAAAAGATTGTTTAGACATAGGGTCTAATAGCATATTAAAGTGAGGCGCTTGGACCAATCCACAAGTTTGAGGGTGAATAACCGAATGGGGTAGATCATCGTGGTGTTATAAGGCACGAGGGGAGCGCACATTCGTCTGATTATTCTGTTGGCTCTAAAGGACTAGAAGGGGAAGAACGCGGCTTCCTAAGATACGTAAGGTGCTCCTAGTAGTCCTCTATATGGTGGCAGTTGTTTAAGATGTGCTCGTAGAGGTTGGGTCTGCGCGTAATTACTAGGTGGGTGGGCCTTAACTACAAAAGTAGCTATGCAGTCAGAATGCTGTGATGCGGTGACACCAGGGTGATTCGGCGATCGCCTCAACGGGGAGGCGAAGGGTTACGACCAACAAGGATAGTAGATCATTGGATACCTGTCATCGGCAACCTATGGGATGCGAAAAGACTAGAGCTAAAACCAAAAAACCATTCATTCTTCACTATCGGGGTACAGTGGTAGAGGGAAGACGCAAATAGATGTTTAGATCGTTTTTTAGGGGCAGTCATTTAGCTCTTGTAGTCTTTACTAGTTGAGGGAGGGGCCGAGGTGGGCCCGTAGCCACCATGAAAATAGACCCTAGGAATATCTGTATATATAGGCTCTTAAAGACAGGCCTGTACATAAATGGAAAAGCTCCCGGCCGAGTTCTGTGTTTCTTGTATCTCCCTACCACGGAACTTGGTGCACATTAGAGGACATGCGGTTAAGGTATCGAGTTACCATTGATGATACATATGTGGGACAGTATCTACTTAAGGGCATTACTCCAGTATGAAATCTAATTCGATCGACGGTGGCAGTCTGTATGCTTACGTAGCATAGTAGTGACAAGATATATGCGGAACGTAACATTGTTATGTAGAGATTCATACGTCACTCCGACATAGGATGAGAGGCAACGTTCATTTCTGTGGCATTATTATGGAGACCGTTCAAGTGGGGTACCATAGGGTGTACCCTAGTGTTGAGGGGTAGCTACATATATACTGTATTAGGTTAATCCACTGGGAAGTAGATGGGTACGACATGTGTGTAAGCTTTAAGTGCTTTTAACCTAAGTAATCTAATAAATAGGAAAATATGATTGAACAATATATATAGGATTATCCAAAGTGTATAATTTAAACCCAGTCACTAGAATTTGTGTTCTGACCCCCTCCTCATAAAATACTCACAAGTTAGATTTGTGGCAGAAATATAAGACAATATAGCTTTGGATACTCGTTAGGCAGTATTATTAATATGGTAAGGCTATACATTGTTTATAGTATATTTTGTCCATTCCGCTGTGAGATAATTTTTTGAGCTCTGACATATTTTATGTTTCTGTCTTTTCTGCAGGATAACTGAGCAAACCAATCCGAGTTTTAGTAGATTTGAATTTTGAAAGAAAATTCAGTCTGTTGGAATTTGGTTTGTTACATCTGGTATCAGAGCTTAGGTTTAGAATTCCTATATAAATAGTGAGTGAACGTATTTGTAGTTTTTTTTAATATATATATATATATACACACCTAGATCCATAAAGCAACCCACTAAATAGAAAGAGTATAATATGGTAAGAAATGGGATGTTTGTCTTGTACACTAAAGGAATGAATATGGAAATTTAAGACCTTTAGGTAATTTGGGTGGAGTGTGCACAATGTACTTTGTATGGGAGAAAGATAAATGCCATATGTTGGTATTTCGGATTAGTGGGTTTGGCGGTAGAACCTTATACATCGGAAAAGGCTGAAGAGAGAAAATTGGGTTAGGAATATATATACTTGAGAGAATTGACCTTCGGGAGTGTCTAGGAAGCCCTAGAAAATTGGAAACCCACTTGGAGTCTAAGCCCATTGTTAACTTTTAAGAACCTGAAATTATATAAGTTTTAGGAAAATGGTTTATGGTGTTTTCAAGTTTCAATCTTAAAAGTTATAGTTTATGTAAAGAAGCACATATTGGGTTTTGAAGTAAAAAGGGGTATACTTTTGCAAATAGTTTTTTCTTGCGAAAACTTTATCTAAAGTAAAATTCTCTCAGTAAAAGGTGCATATTACAGATCATGTGTAGCTCGCTAGTTTTCTTGTTATATTTCATACAAGAGTTTTGAATAAAGAAAGTTTTGAAGTCTCTATTCTATTGACAATCATTTTTGATAAATTGTTTAAAAGAGGAAATTTTGTTCGGTGGACAAAATAAGTTATAGAAATTAAGAATAGAGTAGATGGTTGTACCTTGAAGCAAGAGACTGAACCGACCTTATAGGTAAGAACAAGTTATAACCCGATTGAGGAATAGTTGTCCTTATGTACTCCAGTTTTTGTGATTAGAAAAAAAATTGATTTACATTTTTTTTATAATGACATGTTTTTATGGTTTGGCAAAAGAAAGTTTTAATGAGAAAATAATGTTTTGACACTTTTAATTTCTGGAATGAAATTTAAATGAAAAGGGCCAAATCATGTTTTAAAAGTGTAGAGTAGGTAAGGATTAGTGCCTAGGAAAAAAGGGAAAATTTTTGAGGCTATGAAGTAAATAGCGATAATTATCTTGGAATAATAGTAAGTTCTCATAGAAGGCGTAAGCGTTGAAAAGCCTAGGGTTTTGCTTGAAATAATTATTGGTACATAGCTAGGATCGGTGGTGACTACTATATAGTATAAAAGGGCAAGTAAGTGTTTAGACCCTATTACTAATTTTCATGTTAGGAGTAAAACCAGTTATTACATTTTTGTTGGGATCATTCCATTATTTTTTTCTTGTTGGGTAGTTAGGGTAATACTTAAACCTATTGTGGATCCCGTAGTATGGACTTTTCTATCTGAGGGGGACATAGTCCCGAGCTTCTTGGCCCTTAGCAGTAGTTATGCAGGGTACCTGTTCTCCTGTTTTAGTTGAAAGACTTGAAACTTATTTAAATTTAAACTAAGATCAGATAATTAAATAAGCTAAGAGAAGATAAATGGTAAAACTAAAAAGTTAACAACAAATTTAGTGAAGCAACAAAAATGAAAAACTATGATACAAGATGGATAAGAATACAAATTTCCAAGATAAGACAAAAAAGAAAATCAGTAACAAAGGAAAATTTTCTTATGTGGGTTGTGCTTGGACAGGAAAATCGGAAAATTTTCATAATAGTTTCATAAAATCCAAGTATGGTTGGAAAAAGGTATATAAAAGAAAAACGGAAGATGTGAAATTTTCCGTTTTCGACCTTTTTGTACCATGAGAAATCGAATTTAGAAAATTAGATTTTATGAAATTCGAAAAATAAAGTTGGTTGTTAGGATTATGGATGCAATAATTGGATGAGCTATGCTCTTAATCAGTAAGAGTGCAAGAAAATTTGGATGAAAAAGTATTTTGGTTTTCAAAATATTGCATTCATGTAGAACTGCCAGTATATTTAGGATGTTAGCATCTTGTTTTAAAATGATTTTTGAAAAACTTATATACACATAGGAGGTACCACTTAGGCATACATAATAATTATGTTGTATTTCACTTTGCACAAGTGCACAATGTTTGCAAAAATTCGATGTACACATGAAGAAGTTATATTATGCAATAGGTCAATTGATTTTACCTTTATCAAATTTCGAGGACGAATTTTCCTAAGGGGGGGGGAGAATAAAACACCCCGCATTTTTAAGATAATAAAATAAGAATAACTTAATTAAATATTTAGAATTAAGTGAAACGGGCAGCGCCATTGCGATTGTCTCGAAATTCTGGTCAAAATAGACACCTGGTTTTCATAAAACGGACACCGTATGAAGAAGTTATGAGCGTTAGAAGTTGGTACACATATAAGGAGCTTATATGTATATATTGTGATGACCCGAACTTCCCCGGTCTCCGAAGAGAAGAGAAAGAGCAGAATTTATTAGAACACAGCAAATCAGAACACAAACATAAGAACATTTCATTGCTTATTGCAACAATTTACATTAGAGTACAAGAATATACAGAGTATGAGCAAATAATATACATTTGATAAATATTAGAGATTTACAATTTACAATGCAGCGGAAAATAATACAAACAACAACTGAAAGAGATACACGGAAACAAAGCTTTCCGAATATCATTCCAGGTGTTAACCAGGATACTATGAATATAAATCTGCAAAACCAAAACTACTAGCTGCCCGTGTGAAAAATAGGGGCACCCTGAGTTTAGGTTAAAACAATAAACTCCAGGTCAATCATGTGACTGGTGTGAAAACTAAAAAAGTTATTTAAATCTATATTTTAAAATAAAGTGAATCAAGGGACCATGCCGTATAACACGGAACGGGTTTCCACCCAAGAATACCAGTGCATAAAACAAATAGTGCAATGTTTTTTTTGAAAAATGAAGCTATTATAAGATTCTGGTCCCATCACACAATGCAACGCAAGCCGGAGGATAGAGTTTTACCTTAAAATAGCGAAACATGCTTGGTATGTTTAAAACAAATCATTTGATACTATTATATGTGCATATTGTATAAAACAACTTCAAATATAAATGTATCAATCATAGACGGCATAGCATCCCATGCTACTATGTCGCCAATACTAGGCTCTCAATCAAAACCGAAATGTCGCGTATTGGAAATTGGATTCCATCTATGAGTCGAGGCCAGGGATGGCTACTCACTGCTTCGAGACACTCTAGCAAATGTCTCAGGACTACGCACTCTGAGCAACCCTTGGATCGGTTGGGTCGGTCCTTCTTACCTTTGAGGATTAGTTATTCCTGAACACACGTTTCCCCGCCCTATGGGGCGTAAATGAGCCAGATGACTCAATATCCATCGGCTCCGTAGTAACTGATACATCTGAGGCGCCTTGCAATCCAACAACCACATAAGTAAAAAATTTTGGGCTCCATACCATGACACCACTCCTAGCTAGAAAGAAACGTCGTGTTCTCCCAACGGTCCGATCCCGTTTTTGACTCATACCGTGGTGTGAGGATCGCGAATTCATGTTATACACAAAGCTATGCTATATTAAAGCCGTGCTTTGATCATCAACCACAAGACTCTACTTTTCAACAAAATCCTTGATCATTTGCATCTCAGCATGCCACACAGGCAATTCACGCCATGCAACTGATGTCTATCGATGTATAACCTCTGAGCTCGTACATCTCAGAGAAGGGTGTTAAGCAAGAGAATAAATTCTCCGTCACTAAACAGATATATATTTAATGTAGATCAATCAACAGAGAATAAAATCCAATGTCACATACACATCCATTCACAAGTTCATTCTGGGTCTGAACGAAACCGGAAGCACCTTATTCCTCGTCCCGTGTCCAATACAGGGGAGAGGTCCTCGCATATCCGGTCGATCTCCAAGTACGTCTGGACGATCACCACTTATTACCTTGTCTTGGGTGTACAGCCCAAAAAATAAATCAATAATCATCCAAATGATGTGAAGACCTCCGGTATTCAACCACCATCTTCATCGTCGACTTATCGTCGAATCAGTTATTCAGAATGGGTATAAACCCGAACTTTATGAATAACTCGCGTATATAATAAACAAGTGCTATAAAACACAACATACGCATCATTCCAATTCCAAATATTATTTTATTTAAATATTCATATCCTTTGGGAAAGCTTCCCATTAATTTTATCAAAGATAAATTCTTTAAATTTATTCTATAATCTTCCATTGGATATCAATTCAAACCAAATTAAGGTTTATCGAAACTAGTCGGGATTAACGCACCTTACCGAAGTAATCATTTATTTAATTTACCAATCCCAACCTATTCATCCCCAGGAGAAAAACTGGTAGTACTCCATAACTAACACCACGGTGTTATCGGTAAAATTAATTACCCTTTCCCATTCAAATCAAATTAAAGATTTAACTATCGCTTGGAGCAAAACTGGTTATACTCTCGATCATTTCCCAAATTTGATAATTTAAATTATCAATTCACATTTCAATCTAATTAAAGATTCATTAAAACTCCACTTACTTTTAATCTTCCCAAATATCAATATTAATGATTATTTAACTTTGGAAAATCAAACATGCCGCATCGACAATCTACACCGTACTATTTATTTCTGCTTATATATAACCTCTAAGCTCGTACGTCTTAGAGAGGGCATTAAGCAAGAGAATAAATTCTCCACCACCAAAAAGATATATATTTAGCAGAGATCAACCATGCAATTCAAAATACAATGTTAGACATGTAATCCTATCTTTAACTGGGTTAAAGAACTAATGTCATTTAAAACACAGCTCACGATGAACCCAAATCACATTCCATTAATTATGGAATTTTCACGGAAAATAGATCAATATATAATCGATATCAATTTCCGTATCCGACTAATAATATAAATGAAATGATGAAAAAGCCTTTTAAATTCCATATATAGTAACAGTCTTCCTCCACAGAAGTCCACTTCGATTATTACCAAATCGAATTCCATTCAATTCCAATTTAATATATGAAATTGGAAAAATTTTGCTCTGGAAAATTTCCATTAAATCTTGATAAAAAGATTTATAAATTCCAAATCACATTTCACTGTAAATCGGGTTAAAGAACGAATGTCTTTAAAAACACAGTTCACAATAAACCCAATTTACATCCCATTTTATTCCAATTAAATGTCAATTAACTGGAAACTCTAATTATCGTAATTAAAAGATTTATTCATTTCACACGGGGTTCAAGAACAGTATTAACAAAGACACCATTCATGAAAACCCAAAATCCCATTTGATATTAAATACAAGGCTCTGAATAGAAATTATATCGGCTTATATTCAATATCAAATTCTGAAACCAACCAATATTGTAATGGAAATAACAATATAAATATAGGTTCCAAATTTCCTCCACAATATCCGTATAATCACGGAATCCAATATTGAAATATTCCAAAGATAATTTCGATTCAAATCCATTCCAATTCATATATTGGAAATTCAGGTTATTTTTAAAGCCATTTCAAATCCAATTTATTTATTTAAAAATATTGGATTATAATTCTAGTTCGTAACTAGTTCATTTTGATAAAAATATATTTTCATCTTTTCAAATATGGAATTTATCATCCCAATTCTTTCCAAATCATTTATTATGATTTTACACAAATTATCAATATTTTTAATAATTTTATTAAGGCCCGTACAGTCGATTTCCATAAACGGTCATCGAATTGCACTTACAATGACCTTTTCCAAATTTGATTTGGAAATAATTCCAAATCCAACCGTTAGATTTCAAATCTCTTTTATTCTTCGAAAGCTCTTTTCGATATGAATCCAATGGTTCCGGTTTTAGGAGAATCCGACGGTCGGATCTCCCGTAGTGTCAATTCGAAGTCAATGGTCGAAATTCGCGAACTGTCGTGGCGTGACGCGTTCTATTCAGGCCATTAAATATATATATTATATATATTTCGTCGATTTCCATTTAAAACGTATTTTATAAATTGTTTTAAATTCGTTTTCAAAACGATTTCAACTTCGTATTCAATTTTAAATCAAAATTGAATATTCCATATCATTAATATATAAATGATAATATTTTCAAAACATTTGTTTTAATCAGAAAATGATCAAACACCAAATACGATGCCTTAAGAGCGCATCGCCCGTTCAAAGGTAAGGTGCTAAGAAAGCACGTCACCAAATTAAGGGCAAGACACTATTAAAGCATGTATGAAGAAACGTAAGACCGCAATTCGCAATAACAAAGCAATAAAAGAGAACACACAATTTTTACAGTGGTTCAGTCAAATGCGACCTACATCCACTATGTAAACACTTTCCATTATCACTTTCATGATACCAAGTACATTGCCATACAAATTTCTCTCAATTTACAATGTATCTCTCATTTTTCCCTCTTTGATGTGAATCGCCTAAGTTTTCAAAAAGGATTAATGGAGATTTTATTCGTTGCTTGAGTGGAATTGAATGGATTTTAATGGTGGATCTTCAATGGAAGTGACCAATTAATGGATGGAGATGAGTGGAGCTTTGGAAGCCATGGATGGAGTTTGAGAATGCCTTGGAGAAATGATTTTTGCAGCCCTTCGGGGTGGCGGAATCCTCCCCTCAAAATGTGGAGAAAGGGGCTATTTATAGATGGAGTCTAGGGGTAGTGGCAGTCTTGTAAATATATGATGTACGGTTGGCGGTGTGCACTTTCTAGCTGGCATCAAGCAGGAGTTGGAGCGGTCAGCTTTTGGAGCATCCATCATGTGGAGCGACCAACATTTGGGGCGAGTAGCATTTGGAGCGACCAGCATTTGGGGCGAGCAGCATTTGTTGTATTTTATATTTATACTGTGCAATTTGAGTACAAAATTACAACAATGCCATCCCCTTTGAACTATTGCTGATACGCATGCTTCGTGTTCTACTATAACCATTCATGCTGCAGCTTCCATAAGGACCGACCGGGTGGTGCTCCTCACAAGACGGACCAGGTGGTGCTCCTCCCAAAACCGACCAGCATGAAGACTCTGTGACCGACCAACACGAGTTTCCAGCACCGACCACCTTGTTTTTCCGGAGCCTCCGCCCTTTCCCATGCGAGGACCGATCACTCCATTCGTTTGTGCCAGATCGACCATGCTTGTAAGGACGACCGATTAGACAGGATACGACCAGCAAGCTGCTCAATCCGATGTTGGTGAACTTGTTGCATGCATGATGTTCGATGTAATGTTTGAGTGAGTCTTAGGTAGTTAACATTTTCCCCTCGAAGCTTGTGTTTTTTGCTTGCGAGAAACATGAGCTTCGAAATGAACGTTGCTTTCATGGTCCACGTTGGAATTCGGTCGTAGCTTTTTACTTGCTATGGCAAATCCTGCTTTGACTTATTGATTCCATACGCTCCAAGTTTGAACTTGTTGACTATACTTATATGCTCCGTAGCACCTGTTCTGTAATGAAAACAAGCACTTGCACAATTCTGGACTTATACGTTGTTATTGATCGTCCACTTCAATAACAGGTTAGTTAATCATTAATGAATGATGTATAATAAATTGAATGTCATATCTATGCAGAACTGCTTTACTTAACAGTTATGATTTGTTAAACATTGTTTGCATAAACATGGTATTCGATTTTGAATTTGACTGATTAATTCGGACTTCTACGTGGAGAAGTCATTGCATCTTTCTGCCTTCGCTTGAAAAAGGTCTTATGTGGGGTGCCCCTGCTAGGGGAGGACCTTGGGTTTTATGCCCCCGCTTGGGGAGGAATTTATGTTGGATGCCCCCGCTAGGGGAGGACTTGGGATTTGATGCCCCCGCATGGGGAGGACCTTCGCCGTTGCTCTCACGAAGAGGGGCTAGACTTTTTTGTGCCCCGCATGGGAAGTCTTGGGTTTTTACGCCCCCGCATGGGGAGAACTTTCGCCATTGCTCTCACGAAGAGAGGCTAGACTTTTTTGTGCCCCGCATGGGAGGTCTTGGGTTTTGATGCCCCCGCATGGGGAGGACTTTCGCCGTTGCTCTCACGAATAGAGGCTAGACGTTTTTGTGCCCCGCATGGGAGGTCTTGGGTTTTGACGCCCCCGCATGGGGAGGACTTTCGCCGTTGCTCTCACGAAGAGAGGCTAGACTTTTTTGTGCCCCGCATGGGAGGTCTTATATTTCAATCCGTGGGACAAACGCCAGTTCCTTTACCGGATGCCTGACATGGCAAACGATATCGGTTTAGGAATCCGGGCCATAAGTAGTCGCTTGTTCCTTCACGGGTTGTTCAACTTGGTGAGTCACCTCGATGTATCGTATGGTCAACGCTTGCGAATCGCACCTCGTTAGGAGCCATGGACTTGGTCAACTTTTCAGGGATCTGCCCTTTTTTGTGAAGTTTGGGAACCCATGAGGCAAACTCTAATAGTCCCGTTGGATGCACTTAGTTATGATAAGCAATTGCAACCGGATTGAGAAGTCGTGCTATTTTGGGATTTGCGAGGTTTGCGTTATCCTGTGGAGCGAACATCGGCCTTGTACTGGAAGCACTTGATCATGGCAAGTGTTCGTGATTGAGCACAAGTTGCCTCTTGGAACTTACAACCTATGGCGTTGATTTTAGATATGCTTGTTGACCTCTCCACCGTCTGATCTCTAGCCATCCCTTCTAATCACCCTTCAAGATGGTGTTTTTATGATTGCACTTAAGTGTGTTGACTCTTTGTGCATCCCATGCTTGAATAAGTGTTGTGGAGTTCGCCATAGTGCATAGGGTTTTGAGGAAGCAAGCATTTGTCCTATAACCTGTAATAAAGAATCGTCTTTAGCAAGTCTTGAATTACCGAAGATCTTGTAAGTAAGAGATCCATACAAGTAAGCAGGACTTCATTCATAGAGATATTGTTTAGTACAATCCTTATGCAATATTACAAGTTTTTTACAAGAAGTTCTGAATGTGACAGAAAGCAAAATGTAAAGTAAAGCAAGTAACAAAGCAGTAAGTAAAGAAATTGCGATGATGATCGCTTATTCTGAGCCGTTGAAACGAGAATCCCATTAGCCCTCAACTGATGATTGGCCTATTTTTGACTCGTTTTTCTGGGCCTAGTTGAGTAGGAAAGCCTTGCTCCTGGGGAGTCTGAGCAGTGTGTGAGGATTGTAGATTCTTGATGTACTGTTGCAGTTTGCCATTCTGAATCATTTCCTCAATTACGCTTTTGAGAATCCTGCTTCATTTGTATCATGACCTGGCAGCTTGTGGAGCCGACAGAACTTTCCAGAGTCTAGGACCTTCTGTGTAACCTTGAACTTTGGAGGTTCTGGATAGTGTTCAGTATCCTTGGTGGCAAGGAAAATATTCTCTATGGTATCACTTAGAGGAGTGAGTTCTGATGGGTTGTAAAAGCGAAACTTCTTGTTTGCCTTGCTGTTTTTCCCATCATTGGCTCGTTTCTGCCCCTGGACATTGTGCTGATTAAGCTGAATGCCAGAGCTTTTGGGAGCTTCAAGAAGCGGGTTAGCGTCGATAATCTGAAGAGGTACTGGACCAGTTTCGACCCGCATGTATTCCTCGGCTTTTTTAAGGAATTTCTCAAGCGTATTTGGCTCTTTCATTTTGATCCATTTACCAAATTCGCTATTCTCGTCTATAGCACCAATTAGAGACATTAAGATCATGCAAGGTTCGGGATTCCCAACTTCAGATACAACATCATTAAACCTTTTGAGAAAAGCTTTGACAGATTCTCCTGGATTCTGTCTCATGGATGTAAGAGAGAAAACGTCCTTAGCTTTGGTAGCTTGAAATCTAAATTGCTCTTTGAATTTTAGAGTTAAATCATCAAATTGGTCAATGGATTTGGACGGGAGCCTTGTGAACCATAGCGATGCGACGCTTTCTAGGTAGAGCGGGAAGCACAAGCACTTGATCTCATCCGTTGCTTTAGCTGCATTCATGTGCCACTCGTATTTGTACAGGAAGTGATTCGGTTCAGAATTTCCGTTGTATGGAGGCAGAGTGGGATGAGTGAATTTTTTGGGGAATTCAGCCTTGCGGATCCTCTTTATGAATGGATTTTTGCCGATGGAGAAGTCCCATTCCCTTTCAAAATCCTTGCGAGGCATGTTGTCTTTTAGGATTTGCTTTACCACATCCGTGATATATTCCTTCAAGTTGTGTCGTTCCAGGGAGCGAACTTCGATCTCTTTTACGGATGCTCGTCGTGGCGAGTGATCGCGTTTATAGGATCTAGGCCTTTTACTTCCGCTATGGGAATGTGCCCCCTTCATGGGACTTGCAGCTCGTCGGTTATTTTGATCGGAATGGTTTTCAACTTTGAACTTTGAGCCTTCGACATTAGCATCATCATTATGAGGATCGGAGGCCGATGAATTTGCATTCTCTTCAAGGTTAACATGGATTTGCGGAGGAGGAGAGGGATTTGCTTTAGTGTTTAGGAGAGTGCTCACTTTATCCATCAAAGCTTGATTAGCATCCACAAAAGTTTTATTAGCATCGATTAAGGCTTTGTTGGAAGCGTCCATGCGTTGACTCAAGTTAGCGACGACAGCATCCAATTCCGCTTTGGTTACTCCGGCTTTGAATATTGAATTTTCTCCACCTTCAAATCGGTTGGTGAGTGGAGTAGTTTCGACATTAGCAACATTATCATTTCCTTCGATGATATTGCTAGTGGTCTTCTTTGATTTGTCCATTACCTCGGATAGAGCTTTAAATTTGGACGATAGCTCGTCGATTGGCCCAGATATGAGATTTGCGGAATCTATGGTGGGAGTAGGCTTAGAACTTCAAAGTGAAGGAAGGTGATGCGGACACGGCCCCACGGTGGGCGCCAAAATGTTTTAATCAGAAAATGATCAAACACCAAATACGATGCCTTAAGAGCGCGTCGCCTGTTCAAAGGTAAGGTGCTAAGAAAGCACGTCACCAAATTAAGGGCAAGACACTATGAAAGCATGTATGACGAAACGTAAGACCGCAATTCGCAAAAACAAAGCAATAAAAGAGAACGCACAAAATTTTAGAGTGGTTCAGTCAAATGCGACCTACATCCACTATGTAAACACTTTCCATTATCTCTTTCATGATACCAAGTACAATGCCATACAAATTTCTCTCAATTTACAATTTATCTCTCATTTTTCCCTCTGTGATGTGAATCGCCTAAGTTTTTAGAGAGGATTAATGGAGATTTTATTCGTTGCTCGAGTGGAATTGAATGGATTTTAATGGTGGATCTTCAATGGAAGTGACCGATTAATGGATGGAGATGAGTGGAGCTTTGGAAGCCATGGATGGTGTTTGAGAATGCCTTGGAGAAATGATTTTTGCAGCCTTTTGGGGTGGCGGAATCCTCCCCTAAAAGTGTGGAGAAAGGGGCTATTTATAGATGGAGTTTTGGGGTAGTGGCAGTCTTGTAAATATATGGTGTACGGTTGGCAGTGTGCACTTTCCAGCTGGCATCAAGCAGGAGTTGGAGCGGTCAGCTTTTGGAGCGTCCATCATGTGGAGCGACCAGCATTTGGGGCGAGCAGCATTTGGAGCGACCAACATTTGGGGCAAGCAGCATTTGTTGTATTTTATGTTTATACTGTGCAATTTGGGTACAAAAATTACAACAATGCCACCCCCCTTTGAACTATTGCTGATACGCATGCTTCGTGTTCTACTATAACCATTCACACTGCAGCTTCCATAAGGACCGACCAGGTGGTGCTCCTCACAAGACCGACCAGGTGGTGCTCCTCCCAAAACCGACCAGCATGAAGACTCTGTGACCGACCATCACGAGTTTCCAGCACCGACCACCTTGTTTTTCCGGAGCCTCCGCCCTTTCCCATGCGAGGATCGATCACTCCATTCGTTTGTGCCAGACCGACCATGCTCGAAAGGACGACTGATTAGACGGGATACGACCAGCAAGCTGCTCAATCCGATGTTGGTGAACTTGTTGCATGCATGATGTTCGATGTAATGTTTGAGTGAGTCTTAGGTAGTTAACAACATTAGATTTTGAAATCACTTCCTTTTTATATTCATTATAGAAATGAATAAAACCGATATACATATTGTTAAATATCGTTCATGTTAAAATGGCGTTAATTTAATCAACACGGCTTTATATATTTAAATATTTTCATGTCCATCCCAAATCGGACATCAAAATCATATTTTGATCCATTACTGAATATTATTTTAAAATTTTATTTATTTTAAAATATTCATTATTCATCATTTTAAAATATTCGTTAATTTAAAATATTCATTCTTTCCAAATTGGAATCAGACATAGTCAATTGCCATATAATTTTATTTATATGGATTTCATACACACATGTACACGACAATAATCAAACCCAATCAGCCATCATCCAGAGTGCATCACACAACTGCATAAGCATTAAATATGAATAAGTAATGCTTACAATAGTTTGTCAACCCATCAATTGACATACAACTAAATATTGGTATTAGTGTATATCCAATATCATCCCAATACCCGTGTGGGGTTTTCAAACAACAAATACTGATTATTATTTGTCCAGTTGGGCAATGTGTAAAATATATCCTCCCAATCAATATCAGTCAAATGTGAGTACATAAACAAATCGTCCGATTTGTAAATGCATATTTATTTTATTCATATACATGTTAAAAATTATATTTTTAACTATAAAATATTTATTTCATTTCATGAATATTTTATACAGTTCACTTATACAATAAAAATGATATTTTTATTGTTCTAATATTTTCAGAAAATTTCGACCGCATAACGTCGCGATTCTAAAACCGAAATAAGGTCTAACCTTATCCCTCTCCTAATAATAGCTCGCGCCATATACAAACCAAATTCTAATCAGTTCATTTCAATTCCCAAACCAAATTCAACCAAATAATCCAATCAACCAAACAACCAAACAAACATGGTTTCAAACAAAGGTGTCGGGTGCTAATAAGCAACTTTTGCATCCTAGTGTATTTTTTTAACTAGAAAATAAATTAAATTCAGAAGTTCTCACCTTTGGAGTCCTATAACAACCCGAAAATCTGAGCCAATTTAAAATTTTTATTTTGGCAATTTTAGTGAATTTTGAATATTTAAAATGATTTATTTTAAATAATGACGACGAGAAATTTATTTTGAATAGAATTAGAACGTATATATTTATTTGAATCGTCGTTAGAATATAATTATTTATTTTTAATAATAAAAGGAATTGAAAATGGCGCGGTAGTTTGAAAATTCGATTTCATATTTCAAATGAGTGTACATGATTCAAAATAAACCGGATTTTAGCGAAAGCAAAAATATTAGAATCTATTTAAGAATATTTTTCCAACGAATCCGAAAAATTGAAATTTCATAGTGGGTATAAAAAGTTATGTCCAGTTGAAAATTCAGAATAGTCGCTATGGAATTCTGGCCCTTAAAAATGGAAATTTTGCAAACGACCTCGGTTTTCGATGAAACCACTTTTGTTGGATCCGTGATGTCTAGTTATTGCTAGATACCAAAATTCGTATTTTTCGAATCAACATGTGAGCGTGGCAAAGGAAAACGCATTTGAATAGTTTTAGTTGATTTTAATCGACTGGGAAATGGCCATTTTTCAAACGATCTCAGAATTTGATGAAATTAGCTTTGTTAGGACCGCATTGTCAATACAAAGCTAGAAAATATTTTTCGGGAATTTTTAGAGGAAGTATGTGGGCCCGGTAAATTGAAATGTGCGTTCAAATTCAATATACATATTTATATTTTGATTTTGATGAAAACTGATCGAAACGATAGAATCAGCTTGTGATAAATATCCCATTGTGTTCGGAATAGGGGTAATTAGCTAAGGACGACAAGCGGTGGGTCTCATTTCGAGGTCAAAATTAAAAGGTACCTTTTTGAAATTAAATTAAATTTAATATATATATATATATACATCCCTCCTGCTTTCCTTACCCCCTCCGTTGACCTCAGTTTGAAAAAAGAAAAAAAAGGGAAGGGCATCATGCCCTAGCCCTGACATTGCGCCGCCAGGGGGCCACCACTGCCTCTGGAGCAGGCGCGCACAACCACTCCTCCACCAACGCACACCCTCCTCCCTCCTCTATCCCTCATCACCTCGAGCCAACCCCGTTTGTTCACCTCAAATTCGTCGCCGCCAGGTGTGGCGCCACCGCCACAACCGCCTTCCCCGCTCGAACCCCCTTCCTCCACTTCTCTCTCCCCCTTCTTCGATTGAAACCGCACCCCCCTTCAGCCCAAAACCGTACCCCCTTCACCCTCCACCTCCGCCGCGGCTATCACCGCCCCCCCTCGACTCATGCGCCACGTCAGCCCCTCCAACGAGCCCTCTCCGCCACCAAACAGCCACAAGTAAGTTTTTATTTATTTTATCTTTAAAATCTGAGCTTATTTAAGGTAAAAACATATTTTTAAAATCAGTTTTATATATGTATTTAGCGTTAAATTAAAAATATGATTTTTATATAGTGAGAAGAGGAACAATGTGATTTTTATTATCTACATGTTGAAATAAAAAGGTGATTTTTATAGTGGTGAAGTAAAAATTTGATCTTTATGAAGAGAAAAGCTTTGATTTTTGATAAGTAAAGAAATGATTTTTATTTGCGAAGAGATTTTATTTTTGTTAACAAGAAAGATTATATTTTTAGTAACAAAAATATTAGATTTTGACTAGCAAGAAAGATCATATTTTTATAGAGCGAAATAAAAATATGATTTTTAGTGAAGTAAAAATAGAATTTTTATCTATATAGTGATGACGTAAAAATAGAATTTTTATCTATATAGTAGCGTTATAAAAATAGATTTTTTATCTATATAGTGGCGATGTAAAAATAGAATTTTTATCTATATAGTAGCGGTATAAAAATAATTTTTTTATCCATATATAGTGATTATAAAAATGTGATTTTTATATACATAACAACAAAATAAGAATGTGATTTTTATATATGCAGTGGCTATGGGCAATGAAATTGACAAAAGGCGAGTGACGAAGATTTCCTACATATGAAGAGTCGTGGTGAATTGGTTTAGCTAGTTGGTGAGAACTTCTCACTTTAAATCTTGTTTTCTAGTTAAAAATATATACTAGGATGCAGACGGTGCTTAGCAGCACCCGACACCCGTCGTCCACAGACCATGGACGACTTGTATGCTTGTTTGATGTGTTTTGAAGTTCTTTGTGATGTTGATGTGAAATGGATAATAAAACATTCATGTGTTGAAATAAATTAATTATCGTTAAAAATGTGATTTTTAATGTGAATGTGAATAAATAAATATTCATTTACAAACCAGACGGTTTGTTTATGAACACCTATTTGAAGGATATTGATTGGGGCGATATATTTTACACATCGCCCAACTACACAAATAATATTCAGTGTTTGTGGATTGAAACCCCACACGGGTGTTGGGATGATATTTGACGTACACTAATCCCAATTTTTTAGTGGTATGTCGATCGTTTGATTGACAGACTGTATGAGCGTTAATTAGTTATATTTAATGCTTATGCAGTTGTGTGGTGCACTTTGGATGATGGTTGATTATTTATCGTTGCTATTATATACATGTAATGTATGGAATCCATATAATTAACATAATATGGTAATTGATTGGGCCTCATTCCAATTAGAAAAATAAAGAATATAATAAAATATATACTCATGTGTTGAATAGAATAAAATATATATTCATCTGTTGAATATAATATATATTCACGTGTTGAATAGAATAATATATATTCATGTGTTGAATAAAATATATATTCATATGTTGAGTAAAATATTTTAAACAATAAAATTTACATCTTTATCATAATTTTATGAAATATATTAAATAACAAAAATAGTCATGTGTTGACGATACTCATGTGTTGAAAGAAATATAGATTCATGTGTTGAATAGAATATATATTCATTTGTTGAATAGAATAACGATGTTATTGAAACATATAAGGCCGTGTTGATTAGAGATGTGCCATTTTGACGCGAACGATATTTATATCGATTATATTTGTTTTTATTATGAATATAGAAAAAGAAGTGATTTCAAAATATAACGTTTTGAAAATATTATCATTTGTATATCGATGATGTGGAATATTCAATTTTGATTCGAAATTGAATATGAAGTTGAAATCATTTCGAAAATGAATTTAAAACGATTTATAAAATACGTTTTAAAAGGAAATCGACGAAATATATATAATATATATATTATATATAATGGCCTAAATAGAACGTGCCGCGCTGTGGCAGTTCGTGAATTTCGACCATTGACTTCGAATTGACGTTACGGGAGATCCGACCGTCGGATTCTCCCGAAACCGGAACCATTGGGTTCGTATCGAAAAGCGCTTTCCAATGAATATTTGAAATTTGAGATCTAATGGTTGGATTTGGAATTATGTGAAAATTAAATTTGGAAAAGTCGCTGTAAGTGCAGTTCGGTGACAGTTATTGAAACCCGACTGTACGGGCCTTGATAAAATTATTAAAAATATTAACAATTTGTGTAAAATCATAATATATGAATTGGAAAGAACTGGGATGAAAAATTCCACATTTGTAAAGATAAAAATAGATTTTTATCGAAATGAAATAGTTTTGAGCTAGAATTATAATCCATTATTTTCGAATAAATAAATTGGATTTGAAGTGGTTTTAAAAATAATCAAAATTTCCAATACATGAATAGGAATGGATTTAATCGAAATTATCTTCGAAATATTTCGATGTTGGATTTCATGATTCTACAGATATGGTTGTGGAAATTTGAAAGATATATTTATATCGTTATTTCCAATACGATATTTGTTGGTCGTAGAATTTGATATTGAATATAAGCCGATATATTTTCTATTCAGAGCCTTATATTTAATATAAAACGTGATTTGGGTTTGTCGTGAATGGTATCTTTATTAACACTGTTCTTAAACCCAGTTGAGAAAAAGATTAAATCTTTCTATCTGGATTTAATGAAGTGTACCAATTAAATAATATTAATTGGAGTTGAATTTAAATTGGTTTTTGGGTTTATTTTGAGCGGTGTTTTGAATAACACCTGTTATTTAACCCGATTAACAATGGGAAGTGATTTTTAGGTTATCGTGGATCGTGTTTTAGATGACATTGGTTCTTTAACCCAGTTAATGAGAGGATATTGATTTTTAGGAAGATTAAAACTAAGTGGAGTGTTAATGAATCTTTAATTTGGTTAAAGTGATCGAGAATGGAGTATCACCAGTTTTGCTCCAATGCGATAGTTAAATCTTTAATTAGATTTGAACGTGAAATGGTAATTAATATTTATCGATAACGCCGTGGTGTTAGATATGGGGTATTACCTGTTTTGCTCCATGGGATGAATAGGATGGGATTGGGAAATAAATAATTACTTCGGTGTGGTTCGCTAATCTCGACTAGTTTGGAAAACCTTAACACGGTATGAAATGATATCCAAAGGAAGATTAAAGAATAAATTTAGAAGAATTTATCTTTGATAAAATTAATGGGAACCTTTCCCTAAGAATGTGAATTTTTGAAGAAATGAATATTCTGAATTGGAATGAGGCGTATGTTGTGTTCGTGTAACACTTGTTTATTATATACGCGGGTTATTCAGAAAGGCCGGGTTTATACCTATTCTGAATAACCGATTCGACGATATGTTGAAGGTGATGACGGTGGTTGAAGACCGGGGGTCTTCACGTCGTTTTGGATGATTCCTGGCAATCTTGATTAGTCCGTACACCCAAGATGAGGGAATATGTTGGAGACCGTCCAGACGTACTTGGAGATCGACGGATATGCGAGGAAAGTGCCTCCGATTTCGTTCAGACCCATAACGAACTTGTAAATTTACTGTGTGTCTGACATTGGATTTTATTCTGTGCTGATTGATCCCTATTAAATATACATCTGTTTGGCGGCGAAGAATTTATTCTCTTTCTTAACGCCCTTCTCTGAGACGTACGAGCTCAGAGGTTGTATATCGATGGACATCAGTCGCATGGAGTGAATTGCCTGTGTGGCATGCCTAAGTGGCAACTGATCAAGGCTTCTGTTGAAAAGAAAAGTCTTGTGGTTGATGATCAAAGCACAACCTATGTGGCATAGCTTTGTGTATAGCGTGAATTCGCGAGCCTCATACCTCGGTATGAGTCAAAAACGGGATAAGGACCTAAGGAGTGCACGACGTTTCTTCCTAGCTAGTGGTGGTGTCAGTGCTTAAGCTGGCTGACATTTATATACTTTTCACCTGTATGGTTGTTGGAATGCGAGGTGCCTCGAATATATGGTCGATAACTAGCACTATGTGAGTCGACATACAGACCATTATATAGGTCCTATAGGACCGGGAAACGTGTGTTTAGGAATTGCCAATTCTCAAAAGTAAGAGAGGATCGGCCTTGGAGGTTCCAAGGGATCGCTGTGTGTGGTCCTGAGACATTTGCTAGAGTGTCTCGAATCGGAGAGGAGCTTTCCCCTTGCCTCGACTCATGATGGAATCCAATTTCCAATACGTGATAATTCAGTTTTATTTGTAGAACCTAGTATGGCGACATAGTAGATGGTAGCTATGCCGCCTATGATTGATACTTATGATTGAAATTGTTTTGACACTATACACTTATAGTAATACCAAAATAGTCTATTTTTAAACGTATCAAGCATTCTTTGGCTATTATAAGGTAAAACCCTATCCTCTGGCTTGCGTTGCATTATGTGATGGGACCTAGGTCTTATAATAGCTTCATTTTTCTTTATTTAGCATTGCGCTGTTTGTTTTATACACTGGTATTCTTGGGAGGAAACCCGTTCCGTGTTATACGGCGTGGTCCCTTGATCTACCTAACTTTAAAAATAAATATTAATAGCTGTTTTAGTTCTCACACCAGTCACATGACTTACCTGGAGTTTATTGTTTTAACCTAAACTCTGGGAGCCCCTATTTTCCACACGGGCAGCTAGTAGTTTTGGTTTTGCAGATTTATATTCATAGGATCCTGATTTACAACTGCAACGATGCTCGGAAAGCTCTGTATCTGTGAATTACTTTCAGTTGTGTTTTGTATTGTTTTTCCACTGCTATGTAATTTATTGTAATCTCTGATATTTAGTAAATGTGTAATATTTATTCGTACTCTGTATATTCTTGTATTCTGATGGAATTGTTGTAATAAACAATGAAATGTTCTTCTGTTTGTGTTCTGATTCTTCTTGTCCTCAAAGCAATCCGGGCTTTCCTTACCGGGGAAGTTACGGGTCACTACAATGGTATCAGAGCTTTGGTTTACAGAGCTCGAGAACAAGACACATTAGAACCAAACGAAAGAATTCATCAGATATTGGATTAGTAATATCCAATGAGAATAACTCGTTAGAGATGGGATCAGTAGTATCCTAGATCGAGTGTGAAGAGTATATTTTTCTAAAATATAAACGAAAACAAGTTTTGTTTTGAAAATTTAAGTCGTTTTATACGTATTTGAATATTTTATTTGTATTGAATTTGGACAATCAAGTATATAAAGATTTTGCATATACGCGTCATGAACGTATATTCGAAGTTTTAATATACTGGATAGTTAAAGAATCACACTCTAGTTGCCCGAGGATGATTCTGATAATGCTGAAGTGTTATCAGTATTTATTTTTGAGTATCGAAGGTGTGATATCTATATATTTCCATTGACTGGTGTGAGAACCAAAACTTACATAGGGTTATTTGTTGTGATTTGGCATCAAAAATATGATTTTTGACTAATGTGTTTGAAATTCTAATCAACTAATTGATTGATGGTTGTGTTGTTTGATTATTGGTTAGATATTTTTAACCATTTATGCCAAATTGAACTGAATATTGAACTATATTGAAAATTGTTCGGAATTGCATGCACATACATGTACTTACATTGCACATGTCATAGCAAAGAGGCTAGAGCAGAAGAATAAAATTGTTTTCCCGACAAATAGGTACATGTTTACTAATTTCTTGGGTTTTGGATGATTTTATGAGCCGATTGGCTAGCCGCTTGGCTGTTTCTTTTTCTTTTTGGATTGATGAGGGCCATGGTAGGCTATTTGAAATATCCCGAAGTCCCCGGTGCAGGGGAGGTTATGGCGAAATTTTTCGAAAATTTAGAGTGTTAGCCAAATTTTTGAAAAATTTGAAAAGTACTTAGGAACTGAAAAGTTGAAAAACTTAAGCCGTAATGAAAATAATGGAAGTTGAGTTGATTAGTTAAACAACTTTTAGCTACCTTCCTTTTCGGGGACGAAAAGTTTTAAGTGGGAGAGATTGTAACAACCCGGAAAATCTGAGCCAATTTAAAAATTTTATTTTGGAAATTTTAGTGAATTTTGAATATTTAAAATTATTTATTTTAAATAATGACGATGAGAAATTTATTTTGAATAGAATTAGAATGTATATATTTATTTGAATCATCATTAGAATATAATTATTTATTTTTAATTATAAAAGGAATTGAAAATGGCGCGGTAGTTTGAAAATTCGATTTCAAATTTCAAATGAGTGTACAGGATTCAAAATAAACCGGATTTTAGCGAAACCGAAAATATTAGAATCTATTTGAGAATATCTTTCCAACGAATCCAAAAAATTGAAATTTCATGGTGGGGATCAAAAGTTATGTCCAGTTGAAAATTCAGAATAGTCGCTATGGAATTATGGCCCTTAAAAATGAAAATTTTGCAAACGACCTCGGTTTTTGACGAAACTACTTTTGTTGGATCCGTGATGTCTAGTTATTGCTAGATTCCAAAATTTGTAATTTTTCGAATCAATATGTGAGCGTGGAAAAGGAAAACGCGTTTGAACAGTTTCAGTTGATTTTAATCGACTGGGAAATTGCCATTTTTCAAACGATCTCAGAATTTGATGAAATTAGTTTTGTTAGGACTGCGTCGTCAATACAAAGCTAGAAAATATTTTTCGGGAATTTTTAGAGTTAGTATGTGGGCCCGGTAAATTGAAATGTGCGTTCAAATTCAATATATAGATTTATATTTTGATTTTGACGAAAACTTATCGAAACGATCGAGTCAGCTTGCGATACATATCTCATTGTGTTCGGAATGGGGGTAATTAGCTAAGGATGATACGCGGTGGGTCTCGTTTCGAGGTCAAAATTATAAGGTACCTTTTTGAAATTAAATTAAATTAAATAAATATATATATTTATATACATCCCTCCTCCTATCCTTACCCCCTCCGTTGACCTCAGTTTGAAAAAGAAAATAAAAAAGGGAAGGGCGTCGTGCCCTAGCTCTGACATCGCGCTGACAGGGGGCCGCCGCCGAAGCAGGCCCGCCCACCCCCTTCCTCCACCGATACACACCCTCCTCCCTCCTCTATCTCTCATCACCTCGAGCCAACCCCTTTTGTTCACCTCAAATCCATCGCCGCCAGGTGGGGCGCCACCGCCGCAGCCGCCTTCCCCCCTCGAACCCCCTTCCTCCTCTTCTCTCTCCCCTTTCTTCGATTGAAACCGCACCCACTTCAGCCCAAAACCGTACCCCCTTCACCCTCTACCTTCGCCGCGGCTATCACCGCCCCCTTTGACTCGTGCACCACGTCAGCCCCTCCACCGAGCACTCTCCGCCACCAAACAACCACAAGAAAGTTTTTATTTATTTTATTTTTAAAATCTAAGCTTATTTAAGTTAAAATCATATTTTTAAAATCAGTTTTATATATGTATTTAACGTTAAACTAAAAATATGATTTTTATATAGTGAGAAGAAGAAAAATGTGATTTTATTATCTACATGTTGAAATAAAAAGGTGATTTTTATAGTGGTGAAGTAAAAATTTGATCTTTATGAAGAGAAAAGCTTTGATTTTTGATAAGTAAAGAAATGATTTTTATTTGCGAAGAGATTTTATTTTTGTTAACAAGAAAGATTACATTTTTATTAACAAAAAGATTAGATTTTGACTAGCAAGAAAGATCATATTTTTATAGAGCGAAATAAAAATATGATTTTTAGTGAAGTAAAAATAGAATTTTTATATATATAGTGAAGATGTAAAAGTAGAATTTTTATCTATATAGTAGCGTTATAAAAATAGAATTTTTATCTATATAGTGGCAATGTAAAAATAGAATTTTTATCTATATAGTAGCGGTATAAAAATAGAATTTTTATCCATATAGATTGATTATAAAAATATGAATTTTATATACATAGCAACAATATAAAAATGTTATTTTTATATATGTAGTGGCTACGGGCAATGAAATTGACAAAAGGCGAGCGATGAAGATTTCCTACATATAAAGAGTCGTGGTGAATTGGTTTAGTTAGTTGGTGAGAACTTCTCACTTTAAATTTTTTTTTTTAGTTAAAAATATATACTAGGATGCAGACGGTGCTTAGCAGCCCCCGACACCCGTCGTCCAAAGACCATGGACGACTTGTATGCTTGTTTGATGTGTTGTGAAGTTGTTTGTGATGTTGATGTGAAATGGATAATAAAACATTCATGTGTTGAAATAAATTAATTATCGTTAAAAATATAAATTTTAATGTGAATGTGAATAAACAAATATTTATTTACAAACCAAACGGTTTGTTTATGAACACCTATTTGAAGGATATTGATTGGGACGATAAATTTTATACATCGCCCAACTGCACATATAATATTCAGTGTTTGTGGATTGAAACCCCACACGGGTGTTAGGATGATATTTGACGTACACTAATCCCAATCTTTTAGTGGTATGTCGATCGTTTGATTGACATACTGTATGAGCTTTAATTAGTTATATTTAATTCTTATGCAATTGTGTGGTGCACTTTGGATGATGGTTAATTATTTATCGTTGCCATTTAATACATGTGTTGTATGGAATCCATATAATTAACATTATATGGTAATTGATTGGGCCTCATTCCAATTGGGAAAATAAAGAATATAATATAATATATATTCTTGTGTTGAATAGAATAAAATATATATTCATGTGTTGAATAAAATATATATTCACGTATTGAATAGAATAATATATATTCATGTGTTGAATAAAATATATATTCATGTGTTAAGTAAAATATTTTAAATAATAAAATTTACATCATTATCATAATTTTATAAAATATATTAAATATCAAAAATAGTCATGTGTTGACGATACTCATGTGCTGAGAATATTCATGTGTTGAAAGAAATATAGATTCATGTGTTGAATAAAATAAATATTCATGTTGAATAGAATAACGAAGTTATTGAAATATATAAAGCCGTGTTGATTAGAGATACGCCATTTTGACGCGAACGATATTTATATCGATTATATTCGTTTTTATAATGAATATAGAAAAAGAAATGATTTCAAAATATAACGTTTTGAAAATATTATCATTTGTATATCGATGATATGGAATATTCAATTTTGATTCGAAATTGAATATGAAGTTGAAATCGTTTCGAAAATGAATTCAAAACGATTTATAAAATACGTTTTAAAAGGAAATCAACGAAATATATATAATATATACATATATTAAATATATATAATGGCCTGAATAGAACGCGCCGCGCTGCGTCAGTTCGTGAATTTCGACCATTGACTTCGAATTGACGTTAAGGGAGATCCGACCGTCGGATTCTCCCGAAACCGGAACCATTGGGTTCGTATCGAAAAGAGCTTTCCAATGAATGATAGAAATTTGAAATCTAATCGTTGGATTTGGAATTATGTCCAAATCAAATTTGGAAAAGGTCGCTGTAAGTGCAGTTCGGTGGCAGTTATTGAAAACCGACTGTGCGGGCCTTAATAAAATTATTAAAAATATTAACAATTTGTGTAAAATCATAATATATCAATTGGAAAGAACTGGGATGAAAAATTCCACATTTGTAAAGATAAAAATAGATTTTTGTCGAAATGAACTAATTTTGAACTAGAATTATAATCCATTATTTTCAAATAAATAAATTGGATTTGAAGTGGTTTTAAAAATAATCAGAATTTCCAATACGTGAATTGGAATGGATTTGAATCAAAATTAACTTTGGAATATTTCGATGTTGGATTTCATGATTATACCGATATGGTTGTGGAAATTTGAAAGATATATTTATATCATTATTTCCAATACGATATTATTTGGTCGTTGTTAGCCTACTTTGTGAACTAGGCAACACAAAGTTGAGATGTCAAGCGTTGAAGAACATTTCTGCTTAGAAAGTATCGGGTCGGATCGGAGGGCTACTATCAAATCGGATCGGAGGGCTACTACCGGTCGGATCGGAGGGCTACTACCAGTCGGATCGGAGGGCTACTACCAGTTCAGGACGGAACAGAGCAAAATGGACAAGGACTCAGGTTCAGCTCAGGTCGGGTCGGATCGGGTGTCCCGATCCGAACCCCTTTTGTTCGCTCTTCCGAACCGAACCCAACATACCATATCACTTCACCCCACGACCTCCTGGATGTTCGGGGTAGTTATGACCATTTCCTACCCATGATGACCACTAATCTGGTGCGCTGTCAACACTGGAATCCATCCGAGCCCTAGAACGATGGGATGAAAGACACGTAGCTCCGACCCGAACCAAATTCTGAGCGAATTTCCACCTATAAATACCCCGTCAAGAGACATTTGAAAGGAACTTTTCGAGCATTCTGACTTTGAGAACCGAATTCCAGCATTCCCAAATAATCCAAACTATCATTCAACCTATATTTTGAGATAATTGAATGAGTGTATGTGAAAACTGAGTGAAATTGAGTGAATATTTCATTGTATTTACATCTATATCATCAAGGAAAGTGATTATAAAGTGGACGTAGGCTTTTCGACGCCGAACCACTATAAATTCTGTGTCTCCATTTTACTTTTGATCTTTTTTTTCGATTTTAATCAATTTGGGTGTTAGAACCACTTTTTAGTCTAACATTTTGGTGCTTTCACTGAGAATCCATTTGAATTCTCTGTTTTTCTGGATTATCGTTCTACTTTTTGGACCGTTGAGTTCAAAGAAGTTAATCCTCAAGTTTCGACGCTTTTGAATATTTGTTGGTTGATTGTTGAAGAACTATGGCCAAAGGAAAAGGCAATGAAGTTCAAACCAGTCGAGGGAACGGAGTTGGTGAAGATCAGCAAAACCTGGTTGTGACAAGGTCTCGTGGGTAGAGCTCGGGAGTGGATTGGACAGGTTCAGGAAATTCGAACCGAACTCAAGGAGAGAGCTCCGATCCGATCCGAGTAGGAGAATCTGAAGCTGTGCACTCCCCTAACCCGAACCGATCCGACCAAGTTGCTCTGCTCCGATCCGAACAAGTTTCCCAGCTCCGACCTGAACAGATTGCTCAGCTCCGATCCGATCCGTCGCTAGGTGATGCTGGAACCTCTACTCGAGCTCCTCCAAATGCTCCGACTCCATCCACTAGTATCAATGATCAGATCAATCCATCTGCGCCTATTACCCAAGGAGATTTTTCGCGCCTTCTTGACATGCTTGAGAGCACTAGGGAGGCTATGAAAATCCACGAGCGCACCAATCTCATAATGCAAGAGAACATGAGAATCATGAGCAGGGAAATTAGCAAACTCCGCAGACAGAGAACCCCATCCCCGGTTCATCACACATCAATGGATCAGTCTTCTTCTTCTGAGGAAGAACGGCCCCGTGAAAGAAGGCCGCTCGAACGACCTCAGAATTTGAAGCAGATGACGTTCGGATCTTTGGGGTCCCGCGAGGACGCTGCACGGTACTAGGACCCAATGGTCCAAGCTAGAGAGAGCCTATGTTGTTACCAATGCGGGGATCCCATGTATTGCCTAGAGACCCTAACCTTACCAATCCCACTCAGGGACAAATGCTCCAGCCCCTTCCTCCCGAGATCAACCGGGAACGTAGGGAACAAAGCAGAGCAGAAGCGGCTCGAAGAAGGAGGGCGTCCCCTGATCAGGAGCCCAGAGGAAACTCGAACATCAGAAGGAGGGCGTCCCCTGATCAAGAGCCCAGGGCAAACCCGGACATCAGATCCAGGGAGCCTGAACGGCCCTTGACCAATGTTGACGTATGGACTATGGTATGCCAGATCATGTCTGAGAGTCGGAACTACACCAATGAAGATTATGGCATTGAATGAAGCCACACTCCCTTTACTGATGACATCCTCAACTTTCAGTTTCCCCGACGTTTTAACCTGCCGCAGATGGATAGGTACAATGGGAGAACCGACCCGGGACAACATTTGATGCGATACGCATGGCTCATGAATGATGCTGCTGCCCCTGATGCAGTGAAGTGTAAAGCCTTCCAGATCTACTTAGAAGACGTGGCGCTGCTATGGTTTACCCGACTTCCTCCTCGGTCGATATCGAATTTTAAGGAATTAAGCGAACGTTTTATGAATCAGTTCCGACTCCATGCCCGAAAGTCTAAGAATGTTATTGAATTATCAATAATTAAGCAAGCGCCGGGTGAGTCTTTGAAGTCATATCTTGACCGTTTCAACTTAGCTGTGACAGAAGTCAGTGACCCGCACGAGCCCACCATCTTGATGGCTTTGATGGAAGGAGTCGATCCTGACTCCGAGTTTGGAGATTATCTTTCTGGGAAGCCACCTCCCACAAGAGAGTTATTTTATGAAAAGGCCTATATTCACTTAAGACGAGGGGAGGCAAGGGTAAACAGAAAGAGAAAGTCCGGAGCGGCTTCAAAGGAAACTGTTCAGAGTAATGTCGCCGTGAAGCAGTCTGGAGAAAGTTCTGGGAAAGTTGAGGTGAATGTGGAAAACAAGAGTGGAAATGATAATAATGGAAACAGGGGCGACTTCAACCGTAACGCGAATGGTAGCAGGAGAAATAGGAACCGTGGAAGTAATTCTAACAAAAGACCCCGGTTCCAGACCTATGAGAATTATTCATCGCTGAACGACACTCTGGAGAACATTTACTTAGATACATACAATGTTTTGCAATAAAAAAGACCGCCGCCTCGAGACTCAACAGAGAAAGAAATCGCAACTGGAAAATTTTGTTTATTTCATGGAACTCATGGGCATTCAACGAATGAATGTCGACATTTGAGAAATGTGATTGAGAAGCTGCTGCGCGAAGGAAAATTGGATGAATATAAGGCTGCGCCATGAGACAGGGGGCAAGGAGAACAGGCTCCAAACTAGAACCAATCTGCTCCCAAGCCTACAACACAGTAGAAAGGCAAGGGAATTGTTATTAACACCATAGCAGGTGGACCCCACCCAGCTATCCACAGTTTTAGAGCAATGGACCAATACGTTAATGCATCTAAGCACGTAGATGTGGATGAATGTGATGATTTGGAAGATACCGCCCCTGTGAAACAGCAGAGGACAATGTTTGATGACGTCGTGTTCTGTAGCAGAGACAATACCGGAATCCAGTCACTCACTGAAGATCCGTTGGTCATTACCACTACCATTGGACCGGCATTGGTTCATAAGGTGCTAGTAGACAATGGAAGCTCTGTTAATATTTTGTTTAAAAAGTCATTCGATCAGATGAAACTTGAGTCTGAAGATTTGAAGCCATGCGAAGGTTGGATCGGAGGCTTCAACGGAGCGTCGACAACTCCAATGGGGTATATAGAATTGTCCGTAACATTGGGGCAAGGGGAACGTCGAAGAGTACGAATGCTTCAGTTAGTAGTGTTGGATGTGGATTCGCCCTACAACGCATTTTTGGGAAGGCCTTCCCTTGCAGAGTTCAGGGCTTGCATCGCCCCTTGGTGTTTATTGCTTAAGTTCCCAACTGAAGCCGGAACGGGAGTAATGAGAGGAGATCAAGTCTCCGGACGGGCTTGTTATGTTGCCGAATTAAAGATGTTGATGAAGGGACTCAACATCGAGAGTAAAGGTGCCTTTCCCCCTCCAAAGGAGGGTTCGGCGTAGCAATTAGAGAGATCAGCCTAGAAGGAGTTGCCCAAAGAAACGCCTGAAGACTTGGATCCCAGAAAAGATGAGGAACCAGAGGCTAGAAATGCAACTCCTAACGAAGCGACAGGGATATACCCATTGACGAAGCTGATCCAACAAGAGTTTTGAAGATTGGATCCCAGTTGGATCCACATCGAGCCAAAGAAATAACTGACTTTCTGAAGGCAAACCTGGATGTGTTTGCCTGGACCCACGCCGACATGTGTGGGATATCGCCATCCATCATGAGTCATTCACTAAATATAAACCCAAAACACCCGCCTGTAAAGGAAAAGAGACATGTGCTGGGCCCAGAAAGGTCGGCAGCTCTGAAGGAAGAAGTGGACAAGCTGAAAGAGAATGGATTTATTAGAGATTCGACATATACCGATTGGATATCGAATCCTGTTTTAGTAAGGAAGCCAAACGGAAAGTGGCGGACATGCATTGATTTTTCAGAATTGAACAAAGCTTTCCCGAAAGATAGCTTCCCACTCCCCAGAATTGACCAGCTTGTAGATTCGACAGCGGGACACGAACTTCTTTCTTTCATGGACGCATATTCCGGGTACAACCAGATTCCTATGCACGTGCCAGATCAAGAACAGACGAGCTTCATTACAAATTTGGGGTTGTATTGCTATGTGGTCATGCCATTCGGATTGAAAAATGCTGGAGCCACCTATCAACGCTTGGTGAACAGGATGTTTTATAACCAAATAGGGAAGACTATGGAAGTTTATGTGGATGATATACTTGTCAAATCGAAACAGTCCTCCAGCCATACACAAGACTTGGCAGAGATGTTTGGTATCCTGCGAAAGTATCGGATGAAGTTAAATCCTTTGAAATGCTCATTTGGAGTGGCATCGGGAAAGTTTCCAGGTTTCATTGTGAGCTCTCGAGGGATTGAAATCAATCCCAGCCAAATAGCAGCGATAAGAAACATTGAAGAACTGAGGAGAATCAAAGATGTCCAAAGTCTTGCGGGGAAAGTAGCCGCGTTGAGCAGATTTATCTCCAAAGCAACGGACAAATGCGTCCCATTTTTTGATTTGATTAAAAGGGGAAAGAAGAATTTCGAATGGACTCCGGACTGTGTTGAGGCCTTTCAAAATTTATTGGAATTACGAGAGAAACCACCGATTTTGTCAAAGCCGGTGGATCGTGAAGAGTTATTTGTTTACCTAGCGGTTTCGGCCCACGCTGTTAGAACAGCCTTGGTCCGAGAAGAAGACAAAGTGCAAAGGCTGGTATATTATGTAAGTAAGAAATTGGCAGCTGCAGATTTCAACTACCCAAGGATTGAGAAGCTTGCTTACAGCCTCCTGATCGCCTCCCGAAAACTTCACCACTATTTCCAAGCTCACCCAATAACCATATACACTGACCAGCCTCTGAGGCAGGTGTTGCAGAGACCCGAAGCATCGGGGCGTTTGATCAAATGGAATATTGAATTAAGCCAGTTTGATTTAAATTTTCAGCCGCGGAGGTCGATCTGGGGGCAAGCTCTGGCTGACTTTATAGCAGAGTTCACAATCCCAGAGGATGAAATGATCGATGACAAGGTGGTCAAGTTAGAGGACGAGTTAAAATTAGATCCATGGAAGCTGTACACTGACGAAGCCAAGAACGACCGAAGGTCCGGAGCTGGAGTCGTCTTAGTTACTCCTGAGGGACGATCGTTATTACGCTTTACGATTAGAATTTTCAGCGACTAATAACAACTCTGAATATGAAGCTCTGATTGCCGGGCTGAAATTTGCTAAAGAACTCGGAATAAAGACATTGGATATATTCTGCGACTCCAAAATAGTCGTTTGCCAAGTTCGAAAGGAGTTTGTGGCTCGGGGACCTCGACTTATCGCCTATCTCGGGAAAGTGGAAGAGCTGTTGAGCAACTTGGAACGGTATAACATAACGCATATCCCAAGAGCCGAAAACCAGAAGGCAGACAGGCTAGCAAAGCTAGCTAGTTCCGACAACCCGGAAGAAACCGAAATGATTCCAATTGAAACGTTGGGATCGCCAAGCTTGGAGTCGATGGAAATTGAATTTGCTTTCGAAGCAGAACCGGAGAAGGAGTCGTGGATGACCCCAATTAAGAATTTCTTTAAGAATGGGATACTCCCGTCAAAGAAGAGTGAGAGGCGGGCCATAGTTCGCAAGGCCACCAGATACATCCTTCAAGATGATACTCTTTATAGACAAGGATTTTCTATGCCCCTGTTACGGTGTATAGCACACAACGACATCAAACGTGTACTAAGAGAAGTACACGAAGGTGAGTGTGGAGATCATACAGGAGGTCAGACCATAGCAAAGAAGATATTGCGGTATGGATACTTCTGGCCCACAATTAATAAAGATGCAGCTGATTATTCACGACGTTGCGACAAGTGCCAGAGATTCGCCAAAATCCCCAGAGCACCACCGACCCAACTCAGATCGATGGTGAGTCCTTGGCCGTTTGCCATGTGGGGAATTGACATCATCGGAGTTCTACCAATTGCTAAAGGAGGAGCGAAATATGTAATAGTCGCCGTGGACTATTTTACGAAGTGGGTGGAAGCTGAGCCCCTACCCAAAATCACGTCGAGAAAAGTGATAAGTTTCGTGGTTAGAAATATTATATGCCGATTTGGGATCCCAAGGACCATTATAACTGATAACGGAACCCAGTTCGATGGTGCCGAATTCAGAAATTTCTGCCAGAAATATAAGATCGACAAACGGTACACTGCGGTCGCTCACCCACAGTCAAACGGGCAAGTAGAAGCAATAAACAAAGTCATAAAATCCATCCTCAAGAAACGATTAGAACGCGCAAAGGCAAAATGGGTGGATGAATTGCCCTTAGCTTTGTGGGCATATCGGACAATGTTTAAGACAGCAACCAGTCATACCCCTTTCTCTCTCTCATTTGGTTCAGAAGCAGTAATTCCAGTAGAGCTTGAAGTTCCCTCTCATAGGTTAACATATTATGACCCGATGACGAATCGGGCCCTCTTACTCGAGTCTCTTGATGAAATCGAAGAAAAAAGGGACGAGGCAGACTTGCGTGCGTCAAGACATCGACGTCAGATGGCATGCTATTATGACAAAAAAGTTCGTTTTAGGACTTTTAAACTGGGAGATTTGGTGCTAAAGCGAGTCTTTCCATCCCTTCCTCACCTCGGTCCAAAGTGGGAAGGACCCTTTGTCATCCAACGAAAATATGAAACAGGAACCTTCAAGTTAACGACCGTAGATGGCGAAGAGGTACCTAGGGCTTGGAATGCCCAACACTTGATGCAATATTTGAATAAGGAATGTTGTACTCTTCGTTGTTTTCCATATGAACTCTGTAAAAAGGCACGACTTGCCTTAGAAAAGTCTGTTGATATGAACAAAGAACTATAAAGTGGATGTAGGCTACGACTTAGCCGAACCACTATAAAAATATCGTGTGTCATTTACTTTCCTGCATTATTTATACCTTCAACTACTATTCCGTTACGATTATGGAATATAAGATGATTTAAAACCTGAAAGGTTGAAAACAGTTTATATGCAGGGACAAGCACAATGACTGTTTGTGCGATAAGACATGAAAGAATGGGAAGACGACATTCTTAACTCTAACTCTCAAGAATTGAGAGAGAGTATAAAGGACGGGAAGACGACGTCCTCTGAGGCGTGAAGGTGCACCCAGACAAGAGACCGCCTCAGTAAGAACTCTAACCTGAGTATAAGACAAGAGAGTATAAAAAATGCCAGAAAAAACAATAGGCATCAACGACACAAAGAATGTGACCCCGTCGGAGAATCGGGGACATTCAGACTATTTGACTAAACCTTGAATAGTCTTTCAAGATTGACTGGGGGCATATATGTACACGAATATTTCCCCCCCACCATAACTTCATTACACAACTATAGTAGGACATGCATTTTTACATAAGTACAGAACTGATAACTAACCGACATTGCAGAAAACGAATTATTTTTATTTACAAATGAATGAATTTGTACAGGAAAACAGGCAAAAAGAAGGTGCAAGGGCCACCCTTGCAGCAACAATTATGGGTCAATCAAATGCTAAAATAACGCAAGACACTCCATCATTTAGACTTTGAAGCGGGCTAGGACTTCTTAGCAGCCTTCCCCGCATCCCTCACCTCTTTTTCGGCCTCCGTCAAGATGCGCTTTGACTTTTTCTTCCCTGAAGCTGAAGTGCTAGAATCAGTTGACTTTTTCCCGGAAGGCGGAACGCTGGAATCAAGAGAAGACTTTTTAGCAAGTTCCTCTGTAATAGATCTAGTCGAAAGCTTAACAACTAACCTTGATCCCGCATCCACTACTGCGAGGGGCTTAAGGTTTTTAGGGTCTAAGTCTTCAGCTTTAAGCTGCATGCGTTTATGTTGTTCGGCTTTCAGTGCAGCTAAGGTAACATCATCGGTGCTTTTCAACTACCCGACTATAGCCACCTCAGGGTCTTCCTCATGTCCCCCGTTGCCGCCATCATCTTTTAAGGCATCTATCATTTCGTCATCATGAGGAATGTCAGCCTTAGACGGTTCAATTCCTTCTCCCGAATCTATGGGGGCAGCCTCGTCTTTTCCCCCTTTAGCCTTCTCCGTAGGCTCTGCTCCAGAGGCGGTTCCCTGGGACAGATCTGTCTTTTCGGATGGTTCAATACCTACAGAGTGAGAAGCAACAGTTATCAACTCAGGAGAAAATAATGGGTTCTTCATCAATTGCTCAATTACGTGATGAAAGGTAGAGATAGCTTTGACGAATTGAGGTGAAAATGTAGAGATACCTTCCGATGACTTCTCGGCTGGAGTGACTGCTGTCTCCGATGCCGTTTCGGGTATGGGGGATAAAAGAGATGCCCGAGGGATCCTCAGGTTTTCAGGATCATATCCCTCTACTTTAGAAGTTTCAGAGGAAGTAGAGGAAGAAGCAGCCTCAGGAATGTTCTTTTTCTTAGCCTTCCTCCTCTCTTCATCCATAACAGCAACAATTAGGCGGCGTCCTTTGGCTAGGCGTTCGGGTTCATCATCTCGTAGATATTTCTCCATCAGCTTGTCCTCGTCAATGGAATCAACCTTCAGCTCCTCTTTCTCCCATTCAACGATTTAACTCCATACTTGGACTAGGGTAGATGGATAATCTTCAATATAAGAAATGTTCCGGCGGCGAATGATATGCGCAAAGAATTCAATCATTAATTCGCCGAAACCATGCACTTCTCCCTCAGCCTCCGACAGTTGTTAGCGGGCCTCTTCAGCGGACTTGATAGCACATTCGACGTTACCCTCCGCTAGGGCAGCCCTGTTCTCCGCCTCCGCTAGCTTAGAAGCCAAGTCAGCGTTTTTCTTTTCCATTTCAGCATTCTTCCTCGCTAACTCGGCCTTCTCCCGCTCAAGGTCAGCGTAAGCAAATCGCGTTTTGGCAGCATCTGACTTGGCATCTTCGGCTTGTTTTTTCAATTCCGAACGCTCTTGGGTATGGGACTCAAGCAAATCATGGTAGCGTTTTTGCAGATCTTCAAATTGTTGCTTGAAGCTAGTAGCATCCCGTTGAGCAACAGCAAGTTGAGCCTGTGTATCCTCCAAGTCTTTTCCTAAATTTTTTAAGACCCGTGCATCGTCTTCTGCGGTTTTTTGCATCGATTCAGCATTCGTGATTAAAGTGTAGATGATTCTAGAAAGGCTGCGCGAATACTTGAACATCTCTGAATACTATTTCTCGACCGCATCTATTTTTGCTTTGGCCTCATCTGCCCACCTCGAAGAAATAGGCTCGAGAGCAGGTAAAAAAGTCAAGTTTTCGAAGTAATGTTCAGGAAATTGCTCCTCCAGATACGCCCGCTTAACTGCAGTTTCAGCATCTAGCGGTGGAGGTGCGGGTAATGTCAGCTCGGTATCCCTGTGCGTGGAGGGCTCAATGGCCTCTTCATCCTTTCTAGACCGTATAGCGGGAACCTTAAGCTTGCTTCGTGATTCTGCATCTCTTGGCGAGCTCCTCTCCCTACTGCGCTTTTCTTGAGAAGAGATTGAGCCTTTTGATTGCGGCCTGTCCTCTTCCCGACGACCTTGGTAACCTTTATACCGCTCTGGGTATTTCCGGACAGGACAGCGAGAGCGTGAGGACCGCGAATGATAAGGATCATAGGGCCTTCTATCCTCCCTACTGCGATATTCGCGACGATCATACTCAGTATCATGGGGCGGATTAGACATGCTGCGGCGAAGTTTCTTGATATCATAATAAGACTGGGACATCGTACCTGCACAACAAGACAAATGAAATTCAGGATCAGTATTTTCACAAAAAGAAAGATGCTGTGAGTTGTGGTGCTATTGTGTTAAGTGCGTCCTAAGTGGTGTTTTCCCCACGACAAACCCGATTCCGAAGCCAGACTAGTACGAGCGGGCTCTTTGGCCTTAGCAGGAGTGGTCTCTTCGGAAGAAGTGAAAACTAAAGGATTCTTCCCAAAATCCTCTGAAGTGTAAATAGTCTCAGGTAAGGGGAGATCCCCCAAACCCTGAAATAGTGGATCATCGGTACTAGGGACATCTCCCTCAGAAGCATCAATCGGCAGATCTTTGGAAGACGTTGACCTTTCTGGAGAAATGGCATCCTCGGGAACAATATATCCCTCGCGGTGCTTTTCGGCCATGTTAGCCAATTCGTCATCTTGAGTAGAAGATGGAGAGGGTGAAGTCTGAAGAGGCACTGTAGGAGCTCTCAAACCTTCGCCCATTTCCGGGATTACGTCCAATGGGGGAATATATACATATGGACCCGTCCCATGACCAATGCTCCGGGTAATGGACAGCAACCCATGAAGGTGAAGATATTCGTCCTTAAGGACTTCATCAATAGTTAAAAACTTCTGATCACCATTAAGGAGTCCGTGCACCCGATCAAAGAAAACTTGATCCAATACTTGTTTTGGATTATCAACTGCAAACAAAAAGAAAAGCGGATTAATGCGGTGGTTTGGATGTACAGAGTCAAAATTTAGAAAACCAGTGCTTTACTAGATTTCGTCCATCTCCTAGCACACCCTGGCAGTTTCTTTACATAAAACCATTCCAGCTTGGAGTCACCCGCTTTACTACTAAACGGTGCTGGAATTATTTTCCTCTTAGGAACAGACTCGAAGTAACAGAAAGAAGGAGTTTCTCGAGTCCAGTTCTTGAAGTTATAAAAGAAGTGAACGTCGTCAAAAGTGAGCTCTATGCCTAAGATCTCACGGTACACTACATATAGGGTGTACAAGTAAGCATAGGAATTGGGATGCAGCTGCATGGGGGCAATCCGCATTTGTCTTAGAAAATCGACGACGAAAGGAGAAAATGGAGGGATAGCCCCGACCATGCACATCAACCGAGTGATTGCCATATACCCCTCCGGAGGGTTGTGGGGACGATCAGATTTTGATGGCAACAAGGTATCCCCTTTGGGTATCCCGTACTTTAGTCGTATTCGGATAAGTCTGTCATTGTCGATCGTCGATTCAACGGAATCTTGAGGTGATTCCAGTATGATGGCAGACTCAAATTCATCAGGAGCTCGATCATCTCCAATCCCTCCTTCCTCTACACAACGCAGGGAAACTCCACCCTTAGAAGACACATTATCGCTTTCGTGAGTTTCAACCTCGTAGTCTGAGCCCTCATCATCCCATTCTGGATCCGAGGAAGAAGATATGTCTTCAAGAGTAATTTTGTTGGATGTCTCTGGGACCTCCTTCTTTTCTGCTAATCTAGAGGAGCGTCTGGATGTCATGGTCACGAAACTATTGAAAAAGCAATAGCACAAGTTAGAGTAAATTAGCCCGTATCCCCCCGTGCATGTGTATAAAATAAAGTGTGAACAGTGTATGCAGAAAATATAAAGTTAACGCTCGAAAGTGCGACGCAAAATCTTGGCAAAGTAATAATGTTCAAGGCAGTTCTTGATGTCCATTTATGTTCGCAGGGCACTATCCTAACTGTTCATGAAGTTGGAAGTTATGTCAAGTATTGATTTGGCCAATTAGGCAGACTCTTGTGTATTAAGCTGGGGCTGCTTCGGATCGGTTCGGGTATAAATGATTGGATTGGATCGGAGGCAAGGCTTTGTTTTGGTCAGAATTGGGTATCTAATCGTACCAGTTCGGGATTGTGTGTTTGGAGCGGATCGGATGGACTTGAGTCCCAACGCCCCTTCTTTCTTCATCCACATTCCGACCCGATCCGGCAAGGTAGACTTCGCCTTCCCTCTTTCAAATTTAAACCCGATCCGATCCGATGCCGAAAACCTCGTATCCTCTTCTTCTCCTACATCCCCCATACTTCTTCACCCGAACCGATCCTCCATGTTCTGTATCTTCTTCGTCATCCTCAACCACAGTTGAACCCAATTCGATTTCCAAAACTCCATATAGTGATGAGCATATATCCTCTCCAACCTCCCAACGCCTCGAGGTGGTGGCGGAGCCAGCAGCGACGACGGCGAGGAAGGAGGTAACCACGGCATCGAAGCCATGCCATGAATATGCCCAATTTGTTCAAATTAACCGCAAAATCTTTATTAAAGGCAGTTACAACGATAAGATTCAGGGTTTCGAGACTACCTATATGTTTATTTCAAGAATCGAAGCAAGAATTTTGAGATTTTTTGAGGATTGGGGTTTCGGTATGTGAATTAGAAAACGAGAATAATAGAAAAGGAAGAAGAAAGAAGACGAGTGACGGATTTATATATATAATAGCACTGACCCCTCGTATTCCTGCCCTATCTTCCCGCTCGGACCGGATCAAGAGCCCAGCAGCACAGTTTGGCCTGCTAGCCCAATACGAAACAGAAAAAGAAAAAGAGCCATTCGGGTCGAAGCCCGAACCGAACAGAATTTCATATGTCAACTTGGCATTTAAATTAAAATTCGAAGAGGAAAATAAAAGCACAAGGAAAATCAAAAGGAAAATTACCTGGAAGGATAATCGAATGTTAACAAGAGTTCTCCCAGCTATTTGAAAATGAAGAAAGGGATTTACATACTATGCGAAGTACATATATAAACATCAAAAGTTGCAACTCCCTGAAGCAGCGTGTCTCTATATGTCAATGGGTACAACTTTTCAACGATTCAACTTCAGGAAGGCACTGTGCAATGACAATCAAAGCATGCTCCGTATCCAACAAAAGCATCCTTTGAGGGGGCAAAATGTTAGCCTAATATGTGAACTAGGCAACATAAAGTCGAGATGTCAAGCGTTGAAGAACATTTCTGCTTAGAAAGTATCGGGTCGGATCAGAGGGCTACTATCAGATCGGATCGGAGGGCTACTACCGGTCGGATCGGAAGGCTACTACCAGTCGGATCGGAGGGCTACTACCAGTTCGGGACGAAACAGAGCAAAATGGATAAGGACTCAGGTTCAGCTCAGGTCGGGTCGGATCGGGTGTCCCGATCCGAACCCCTTCTGTTCGCTCTTCCGAACCGAACCCAACATACCATATCACTTCACCCCACGACCTCCTGGATGTTCGGGGTAGTTATGACCATTTCCTACCCATGATGACCACTAATCTGGTGCGCTGTCAACACTGGAATCCATCCGAGCCCTAGAACGATGGGATGAAAGACACGTAGCTCCGACCCGAACCAAATTCTGAGCGAATTTCCACCTATAAATACCCCGTCAAGAGACATTTGAAAGGAACTTTTCGAGCATTCTGACTTTGAGAACCGAATTCCAGCATTCCCAAATAATCCAAACTGTCATTCAACATATATTTTGAGATAATTGAATGAGTGTATGTGAAAAGTGAGTGAAATTGAGTGAATATTTCATTGTATTTACCTCTATATCATCAAGGAAAGTGATTACAAAGTGGACGTAGGCTTTTCGACGCCGAAACACTATAAATTCTGTGTCTCCATTTTACTTTTGATCTTATTTTATTTCGATTTTAGTCAATTTGGGTGTTAGAACCACTTTTCGGTCTAACAGACGTAGAATTTGATATCGAATATAAGCCGATATATTTTCTATTCAGAGCCTTGTATTTAATATCAAACGTGATTTGGGTTTGTCGTGAATGGTGTCTTTATTAAAACTGTTCTTAAACCCAGTTGAGAAAAAGATTAAATCCATCTATCTAGATTTAATGAAGTGTACCAATAAAATAATATTAATTGGAGTTGAATTTAAATTGGTTTTTGGGTTTATCGTGAGCGGTGTTTTTAATAATACATGTTCTTTAACCCGATTAACAATGGGAAGTGATTTTTGGTTTATCGTGGATCGTGTTTTAGATGACATTGGTTCTTTAACCCAGTTAAAGACAGGATATTGATTTTTGGGAAGATTAAAACTAAGTTGAGTTTTAATGAATCTTTAATTAGGTTAAAGTGATCGAGAATGGAGTATCCCAGTTTTTCTCCAAAGCGATAGTTAAATCTTTAATTAGATTTGAACGTGAAATGATAATTAATATTTACCGATAATACTGTGGTGTTAGATATGGGGTATTACCAGTTTTGCTCTATGGGATGAATAGGTTGGGATTGGGAAATAAATAATTACTTCGGTGTGGTTCGCTAGTCTCAACTAGTTTTGATAACCTTAACACGGTTTGAAACGATATCCAAAGGAAGATTAAAGAATAAATTTTGAAGAATTTACCTTTGATAAAATTAATGGGAACCTTTCCCTAAGAATGTGAATTTTTGAAGAAATGAATATTATGAATTGGAATGAGGAGTATGTTGTGTTTGTGTAACACTTGTTTATTATATACACGGGTTATTCAGAAAGGCCGGGTTTATACCCATTCTGAATAATCGATTCGACGATATGTTGAAGGTGAAGACGGTGGTTGAAGACCGGGGGGTCTTCACGTCGTTTGGATGACTCCTGGCAATCTTAATTGGGCTGTACACCAAAGATGAGGGAATATGTTAGAGATACTCCAGACGTACTTGGAGATCGACAGATATGCGAGGAAAGTGCCTCCGGTTTCGTTCAAACCCAGAACGAACTTGTAAATGGACTGTGTGTCTGACATTGGATTTTATTCTGTGTTGATTGATCTCTATTAAATATACATCTGTTTGGCGGCGAAGAATTTATTCTCTTTCTTAACGCCCTTCTCTGAGACGTACGAACTCAGAGGTTGTATATCGATGGACATCAGTCGCATGGAGTGAATTGCCTGTGTGGCATGCCTAAGTGGCAAATGATCAAGGCTTCTGTTGAAAAGCAAAGTCTTGTTCTTGATGATCAAACACAACCTATGTGTCATAGCTTTGTGTATAGCATGAATTCGTGAGCCTCACACCTCGGTATGATTCAAAAACAGGATAAGGACCCAAGGAGTGCACGACGTTTCTTTCTAGCTAGTGGTGGTGTCAGTGCTTAAACTAGCCGACATTTATATACTTTTCACCTGTGTTGTTGTTGGAATGCGAGGCTCCTCGAATATATGGTCGATAACTGGCACTATGTGAGCCGACGTATAGACCATTATATATGTCCTATAGAACTGGGAAACGTGTGTTCAGGAATTGCCAATCCTCAAAAGTAAGAGAGGACAGGCCTTTGAGGTTCTAAGGGATCGTTGTGTGTGGTCTTGAGACATTTGCTAGAGTGTCTCGAATCGGAGAGGAGCTTGCCCCTTGCCTCGACTCATGATGGAATCCAATTTCCAATACGTGATAATTCGGTTTTATTTGTAGAACCTAGTATGGCGACATAGTAGATGGTAGCTATGCCGCCTATGATTGATACTTATGATTGAAATTGTTTTGACACTATGCACTTATAGTAATATCAAAATAATCTATTTTGAAACGTATCAAGCATTCTTTGGATATTATAAGGTAAAACCCTATCCTCCGGCTTGCGTTGCATTGTGTGATGGGACCTAGGTCTTATAATAGCTTCATTTTTCTTTATTTAGCATTGCGCTGTTTGTTTTATACACTGGTATTCTTGGGAGGAAACCCGTTCCGTGTTATATGGCGTGGTCCCTTGATCTACCTAACTTTAAAAATAAAGATTAATAAATGTTTACTTCTCATACCAGTCACATGACTGACATGGAGTTTATTGTTTTAACCTAAACTCTGGGTGCCCCTATTTTCCATACGGGCAGCTAGTAGTTTTGGTTTTGCAGATTTATATTCACAGGATCCTGATTTACAACGGGAACGATGTTCGGAAAGCTCTGTATCCGTGTATTACTTTCAGTTGTGTTTTGTATTGTTTTTCCGCTGCTTTGTAATTTATTGTAATCTCTGATATTTAGTAAATGTATAATATTTATTCATACTCTGTATATTCTTGTATTCTGATGGAATTGTTGTAATAAACAATTAAATGTTCTTCTGTTTGTGAATAGATTCGTCTTGTCCTCAAAGCAATCCGGGCTTTCGTTACCGGGGAAGTTACGGGTCACTACAGGTCCACTCTTCCAGTTTTACTTCTGAATTTCTGAACAGTTCGAATTTTCCAGTAATGCCAGCGCAATCCTTTTTCACGCTGTTCATAGTAAAAATAACATTTTTAATATGATGTTTATATATTTAAAAAAATCACATTGTTATATCGCTATTCAAATAATAAAAATCGAATTTTTATATCGCTATTCAAAATAATAAAAATCGAATTTTTATATCGGTATTCAAATAATAAAAATCATATTTTTATCGTTTCATTCTAATAAATAAAAATCATATTTTTATCGCTTCATTCAAATAAATAAAATTTATATTTTTATCGCTTTGCTATATATATAAAAATCAAAATTTTATATTGTTAATATATAAACAAAAATCTCATTTTCATTTCAAATCTATATTATAAAAATCAGATTTTACAACGCTACTTTCTATATAAAAATTATATTTTTATATCGCTACATCATTATAAAAATCTAAACTTTTCCCTATTTAAAAATCTAATCTTTTTATTTTCAAAAAACTAATCTTTTTATTTTATAAAATCTAATTTTTTTATTTTTAAAAACATAATCCTTTTTTATTAAAATTCTAATCTTTTTATTTTAAAAAACACCTTATTTTTAAACCCTTAAAAATCATATTTTTGAACCATATAGATTATATTTTTCTAATCATATTAATTATATTTTCCTACTCAAATTAATTATACTTTCCTTCTCAAATTGAAAGAATTAAAAAAAATAGAGGAATCACATTTTTTTTTCATTGGTGGTGGGTGGCTGAGGGGCGGCATAGGTCGTCGGAGGGCGAGCAGGAGGGGTAGAAGGCGGCGCCGGCAATGGCATGTGGTAGCTAGGGTTTTGTTAATGGTGGTTCATGGTTGTGGGATTCGAGGGGAGCGACTTCATGAGAGGGAGAAAGGAGAGAAGGCGGTGGTGCGGCGAGGTGGGGGTCAAGCGCTTGGAGCGGTGGCACGAGAGAGGGGGGGCGGCGCGACGATGGGTGGTGACGGGCAAGGGCACGATCAATTTGGGTTCATTTTTTATTCTTTTTTCCCTTCGTTGACTGACTAGGAGAAACGGAGGGGTAAGGGTATTATATTTTATTTATATATATGTATATATATATATTAATTTAATTTATTTTCAAAAAGCAACTTTTAAATTCTAACTCCAAATCAAACCCAACGAATGTCGCCCCTAGCTAAATGCCCCCATTCCGAACATAATGGGGTATGTTTCGTAACCCAATTCGGCTGTTATGATCAGTTTCCGTTAAATTTAAAATATAAATCATTATATTCAATTTAAACGTACATTTTAATTTACTTGGGCCACATACTGACTCCAAAAATTCCAGAAAAGTAAATCTAGCTAAGTTTTGATGATACGGTCCTAACAAAACTAATTTCATCGAATTTGGAGACTGACTGAAAAAAGGTCATTTTCAAGTCGATTAAATTCAAACTGAGTTGACCAAACACGTTTAAATTCACCACGCTCACATAATAATTCCAAATATAATGAAAATTGGAATCTAGCAATAACTTGACATTCGGGACCACTATAACAAAAGTGGTCTCGTCGAAAACGGAGGTCATTTGCAAAATCGCTATTTTTAAGGGCCATATAATATATAAATTCCATAACGACTATTCTGAATTTTCAATTGGACATAACTTTTTATTCCTGCTATGAAATCTGAATTTTTCACATTCGTTGGAAAGATATTTTCAAACAAATTCAAATATTTCTAGTTTCACTAAAATCCATTTTATTTTGAATCCTATACATTCATTTGAAATTTGAAATTGAATTTTCAAACTACCGCGCCAATTTCAATTCCTTTTATAATTAAAATAAATATTTATATTCTAACTTTGATTTAAATAAATTTATACATTCTAATTCTATTCAAAATAAATTTCTAGTTGTAATTATTTAAAATAAATCATTTTAAATATTCAAAATTCATTAAAATCACTAAAATAAAAATTTTAAATCGGTTCTGGTTTTCCGTGTTGTTACAATCTCCCACACTTAAAATCTTTTCGTCCTTGAAAAGGAACAGAGCTGAATGTTGTTTAACTAATCAACTCAACTTTCAGTTTAGCTTTCATTCTTGAACTTTTCAGTTTCTAAGAATTTTTAAATTCTTCAAAAATTTGGCTAACACCCTAAATTTTTGAAAAATTTCGCCATAACCTCCTTTGTACCTGGAGACATTTAAAATCGCAACTAGCCATGCAGGGCCCTCATCATCCAAAAAAAAGAAAAAACTAGGCGGCTAGCCAATCGGCTCATAAAATCATACAAACCCAATAAATTAGTAAATAAGTACCTATTTGTCGGGCATACAATTTTATTCCTCTTCTCAAGCCTCCTCGCTATGACCTATCTAATATATATATATATATATATATATATGCATGTACATGTATGCAATTTTAATCCATTTTCAATACAGTTCAATATTTGACCCTATTTGGCTTAATGGTTCAAAATTTTAATTAATCAACCAATAATCAAACAACACAATCAGCAATCAATTAGTTGATTATCGTTTCAAACACATAACTTATATATATATAAAAATCCATTTTTGATGCCAAGTCATAACAATAGACCCTATCTAATTTGGGTTCTCACACCAACTAATTGAAAATATATAGATATCCCACTTTCAAACCTTGACCACAAATACTGATGATGCACGTGCTATCATCAGTATCATCTCTGAGCGACTAGAGTGTGATTATATATCTATCCAGTATATTAAAACTTCGAATATACGTTTTCAAGGCGTATATGCAAAATCTTTATATACTCGATTGTCCAAATTCAATATAAAATAAATATAATCAAATAATTATAATTATATTGATTTTTTCAAAGAAAAAATTGTTTTCATTTTTATTTTAAAACAAAACACTACTCTTCACACTCGTTCTAGGATACTATTGATCCTATCTCTGACGAGTCATTCTCATTGGATATTACTAATCTAATCACTAATGAATTATTTCGTTTCGTTCTAATATGCCTTGTTCTCGAGCTCTGTAAAACCAATGCTTTGATACTAGTTGTGACAAACCGAACTTCCCCGGTCTCCAAAGAGAAGAGAAAGAGCGGATTGTCTGAGAATACGACAAATCAGAACACAAACAGAAGAACATTCCATTGTTTATTACAACAATTTACATCAGAATACAAGAATATACAGAGTATGAACAAATAATATACATTTGATAAATATCAGATATTTACAATTTACAATGCAGCGAAAAATAATACAAAACACAACTGAAAGAGATACAGACACAGAGCTTTTCGAATATCATTCCAGATGTAAACCAAGTCCTATGAATATAAATCTGCAAAACCAAAACTACTAGCTACCCGTGTGGAAAATAGGGGCACCCAAAGTTTAGGTTAAAACAATAAACTCCAGGCCAGTCATGTGACTGGTGTGAGAACTAAAACTGTTATTTTAAATCTTTATTTTAAAATAAAGTAAATCTAAGGACCATGTTGTATAACACGGAACGGGTTTCCTTCCAAGAATACCAGTGCATAAAACAAACAGCGCAATGCTTTTTTGGAAAATGAAGCTATTATAAGACTCAGGTACCATCACATAATGCAACACAAGCCGGAGGATAGAGTTTTACCTTATAATAGCCAAACATGCTTGGTACATTTAAAAAAAATCATTTGATACTATTATATGTGCATAGTGTATATAACAACTTCAAATATAAATATATCAATCACAGATGGCAAAGCAACCCATGCTACTATGTCGCCAATACTAGGCTCTACAATCAAAACTGAAATGTCATGTATTGGAAATTGGATTCCATCTATGGGTCGAGGCCAGGGATGGCTCCTCACCGCTCCGAGACACTCACTTGCAAATGTCTCAAGACTACGCAATCAGGGCAACCCTTGGACCGGTTGGGCCGGTCCTCTATTACGTTTGAGGATTAGTTATTCCATAACACACGTTTCCCCGCCCAGTGGGTTGTAAATGAGCCTGATGACTCAAAATCCATCAGCTCCGTAGTAATCGATATATCCAAGGCGCCTCGCACTCCAACAATCACATAAGTAAAAATGACTGGGCTTCATACCATGACACCACTCCTAGTTAAAAAGAAACATCATGTTCTCCCAACGGTGTTATCCCGTTTTTACTCATACCGAGGTGTGAGGCTCGCGAATTCATGCAATACACAAAGGTATGCTATATTAAAGCCGTGCTTTGATCATCAACCACAAGACTCTACTTTTCAACAGAATCCTAGATCATTTGCATCTCAGCATGCCACACAGGCAATTCATGCCATGCGACTGATGTCTATTGATATATAACCTCCGAACTCGTACGTCTCAGAGAAGGGTGTTAAGAAAGAGAATAAATTCTTCGCCACCAAATTGATATATACTTAATAGAAATCAATCAAAACAGAATAAAATCCAATGTCACACGCATATCCATTCACAAAGTTCGTTCTGGGTCTGCACGAAACCGGAGCCACCTTATTCCTCGTCCCGTGTCCAATACATGAGATAGGTCCTCGCATATTCAATCGATCTCCAAGTACATCTGGACGATCACCACTTATTACCTTGTCTTGGGAGTACAACCCAATCAAGACATTAGTAATCATCCAAATGATGTGAAGACCTCTGATCTTCAACAACCATCTTCATCATCGACTTATCGTCGAATCAGTTATTCAGAATGGGTATAAACCTAGCCTTTCCGAATAACTCGCGTATATCATAAACAAGTGCTATAAAACACAACAAACGCCACATTCCAATTCTGAATATTCTTTTATTTAAATATTCATATCCTTTGGGAAAGGTTCCCATTAATTTTATCAAAGATAAATTCTTTAAATTTATTCTTTAATCTTCCATTGGATATCAATTCAAACCAAATTAAGGTTTATCCAAACTAGTCGGGATTAACGCACCTTACCGAAGTAATCATTTATTTAATTTCCCAATCCCAGCCTATTCATCCCTTGGAGAAAAACTGGTAATACTCCATAACTAACATCTCGGTGCTACCGGTAAAATTAATTACCATTTCCCGTTCAAAATCAAATAAAGATATAACTGTTGCTTGGAGCAAAACTGGTGATACTCCGCTCTCGATCATTTCCCAAATTTGATAATTTAAATTATCAATTCACATTTCAATCTAATTAAAGATTCATTAAAACTCCACTTAGTTTTAATATTCGCAAAGATCAATACTAATGATTATTTAACTTTGGAAAATTAAACATGCCACATCGACAATCTACACCGTACGATTGATTTCTTCCTATATATAACCTCTAAGATCGTACGTCTTAGAGAAGGGTGTTAAGCAAGAGAATAAATTCTCCGCCACCAAACAAATATATATTTAGCAGAGATCAACCATATAGTTTGAAATATAATGCTAGACATGTAATCATGTCTTTAACAGGGTTAAAGAACTAATGCCATTTAAAACACAACTCACGATAAACCCAAATCACATTCCATTAATTATGGAATTTTCACGGAAAATAGATCAATATATAATCGATATCAATTTCCGTATCTGACTAATAATATAAATGGAATAATGACAAAGCCTTTTAAATTCCATATATATTAACCGTCTTCCTCCATAGAAGTTAACTTCGATTATTACCAAATTGAATTCCATTCAGTTCCACTTTAATATATTAAACTAGAAAAACTTTACTTTGGAAAATTTCCATTAAATCTTAATAAAAAAGATTTATAAATTCCAAATCATATTTCACTATAAATCGGGTTAAGGAATGAATGTCGTTAAAAACACAGTTCATAATAAACCCAATTCACATCCCATTTTATTCCAATTAAATGTCAATTAACTAGAAACTCTAATAATCTTAATTAAAAGATTTATTCTTTTCACACGGGGTTCAATAACAGTGTTAATAAAGACACCATTCACGACAAACCCAAAATCCCATTTGATATTAAATACAAGGCATTGAATAGAAATTATATCGACTTATATTCAATATCAAATTCTGAAACCAACCAATATCGTATTGGAAATAACGATATAAATATATCATCCAAATTTCCTCCACAATATTCGTATAATCAAGGAATCCAGTATCAAAATATTCCATAGATACTTTCGACTCAAATCCATTTATATGGGAAATTCTGGTTATTTTTAAAACCATTTCAAATCCATTTTATTTGTTTAAAAATATTGGATTGTAATTCTAGTTGATAACAAGTTCAATTTGATAAGAATATATTTTTATCTTTTCAAATATGGAATTTTTCATCCCAATTCTTTCCAAATCATTTAATATGATTTCACATAAATTATCAATATTTTAGTTAACTTTATCAAGTCCCGTACAGTTGATTTCCATAAACGGTCATCGAACTGCACTTACAACGACCTTTTCCAAATTTGATTTGGACATAATTCCAAATACAACTGTTAGATTTCAAATCTCTTATATTTGTTCTAAGCTCTTTTCGATACGAACACAACGGTTCCGGTTTTAGGAGAATTTGACGGTCGGATCTCCCGTAATGTCAATTCGAAGTCAATGGTCGAAATTCGCGAACTACCATGGCGCGTCGCATTATATTCGAGCCATTAAATATATATAATATATATGTTAAATATATTTCATCGATTTCCATTTAAAACGTATTTTATAAATCGTTTTGAATTTTTTCGAAACGATTTCAACTTCATATTCAATTTTAAATCAAAATTGAATATTCCATATCATTAATATATAAATGATAATATTTTCAAAACATTAGATTTTGAAATTACTTCCTTTTTTATATTCATTATAAAAAAGAATAAAATCAATACAAATATCGCTCACGTCAAAATGACATTAATTTAATCAATACGCCTTTATATATTTAAATATTTTCGTGTCCATCCAAAATCGGACATCAAAATCATATTTTGATCCATTACTGAATATTATTTTAAAATATTCAATATTCAGCATTATAAAATATTCATTATTTCCGAGTTGGAATCAGACACAGTCAATTACCGTATAATTTTATTTATATGGATTTCATAAACACATGTACACAACAATAATCAAACACAGTCAACCATCATCCAGAGTGCATCACACAACTGCATAAGCGTTAAATATGAATAATTAATGCTAACAACAGTCTGTCAACCCATCGATTGACATACAACTAAATACTAGGATTAGTGTGTCCAATATCATCCCAAAACCCTTGTGGGGTTTCCAAACAAAAAACACTAATTATTATTTGTGCAGTTGGGCGATGCGTAAAATATATCGTCCCAATCAATATCAGTCAAATGTGTGTACATAAACAAATCGTCTGATTTGTAAATGAATATTTATTTTATTCCTATACACGTTAAAAATTATATTTTTAACTATAAATATTTATTTCATTTCATGAATATTTTATACAGTTCACTTATACAGTAAAAATGATATTTTTATTATTCTAATAATTGTAGAAAATTTCGGCTGCATAATGGAGCGATACTAGAACCGGAATAAGGTCTAGCCTTATCCCTCGCCTATTAATGGCTCGCATCATATACAAACCAAATTCTAATCAAATCATTTCAATTCCCAAACCAAATTCAACCAAATAATCCAATTATCTAAACAACCAAACAAACATGGTTTCAAACAAAGGTGTCTGGTGTTACTAAGCACCGTCTGCATCCTAGTATATATTTTTAACTAGAAAATAATTTAAAGTCAGAAGTTCTCACCTTTGGGATCCATTCCTTCAATTTTATTTATGAATTTCTGAATAGTTCGGATTTTCCCATAATGCCAACGCAATCCTTTTTCACGCTATTCATAGTAAAAATCACATTTTTGATATGATGTTTATATATTTTAAAAAATCACATTTTTTTTACCGCTATTCAAATAATAAAAATCGAACTTTTATATCGCTATTCAAATAATAAAAATCGAATTTTTATATTGCTATTCAAATAATAAAAATCATATTTTTATCACTTCATTCAAATAAATAAAAATCATATTTTTATCGCTTCATTCAAATAAATAAAAATCATATTTTTATCGCTTTGCTATATATATATATATATATATATATATATATATATATCAAATTTTTATATTATTAATATATAAAAAAATCTCATTTTAATTTCAATTCTATATTATAAAAATCAGAATTTTACAAAGCTACTTTCTATATAAAAATTATATTTTTATATTGCTACCTCATTATAAAAAACTAATCTTTTCCCTATTTAAAAATTTGACCTTTTTATTTTTTAAAATCTGATCTTTTGATTTTTTTTTAAATCTAATCTTTTTACTTTTAAAAATCTAATCTTTTTATTTTTAAAAACACCGTATTTTTAAACCCTTAGAAATCGTATCTTTAAACCATATGGATTATATTTTTCTGATCATATTAATTATATTTTCCTACTCAAATTTATTATATTTTCCTTCACAAATTAAAAGAATTAAAAAAAATTAGAGGACTCAAATTTTATTTTTCCGTTAGTGGTGGGCGGCTGAGGGGCGGCTCTGGTCGTCAGAGGGCGAGTAGGAGGGGGGAGAAGGCGGCGCCGGCTATGGCACGTGGAGGCTAGAGTTTCGTTACTGGGGGATCGCAGTTATGGAATTCGAGGGGGCGATTGTGCAAGAGGGAGAAATGAGAGAAACGGGTGGTGTGGCGAGGTAAGGATCTGGCGCCTGGAGCGGCGACGCAAGAGAGAGGGAGAGGGGGAGAGATAATGGGTGGCGACGGGGTAGGGCACGATCGATTTGGGTTTATTTTATTTTTTCCCCTTCGTTGACTGATTAGGAGAAAGGGAGGAGTAAGGGTATTATATAATATATATATATATTAATTTAATTTATTTTCAAAAAGCAAGTTTTTAATACCAACTCCAAATCAGACCCAACGACTGTCGCCTCTAGCTAAATACCACCATTGCGAACACAGTGGGGTATGTTTTGCAACCCAATTCAGCTGTTACTATCGGTTTCCGTTAAATTTAAAATATAAATCATTATATTCAGTTTAAACGTACATTTTAATTTACTAGGGCTACATACTGACTCCAAAAATTCTAGAAAAATAAATCTAGATATATTTTGATGATACGGTCCTGACAAAACTAATTTCGTTGAATTTGGAGACCGTTTGAAAAACGGTCATTTTCTAGTCAATTAAATTCAAACTGAATTGACCAAACACGTTGAAATTCACCATGCTCACATATTTGTTCCAAAAATTATGAAAATTGGAATCTAGCAATAACTTGACATTTCGGATCCAACAAAAGTGGTCTCGTCGAAAACGGAGGTCTTTTGCAAAATTGGTATTTTTAAGGGCTATATATTATATAAATTCCATAGTGACTGTTCTGAAATTTCAACTAGACATAGCATTTTACTCCCGCTATAAAGTCCGGATTTTTCACATTTATTGGAAAGATATATTCAAAAAGATTCAAATATTTTTGGTTTCACTAAAATCCGGTTTATTTTGGATCTTGTAAATTCATTTGAAATTTGGAATCGAATTTTCAAACTACCGCGCCAATTTTAATTCCTTTTATAATTAAAATATATACTTTTATTCTAACTTCGATTTAAATAAACTTATAAGTTCTAATTCTATTCAAAATAAATTTCTAGTCGTAATTATTTAAAATAAACCATTTTAAATATTCAAAATTCATTAAGATCACTAAAATGAAAAATTTAAATTGGTTCTGATTTTCCGGGTTGTTACATATATATTAAATAAAAAATTATCCAGATAATCAAAACTACAAGCAAGAAAAGTAGGAGGGAAAATAGACCGTTGGGGTAGACCTAGGGGCCGACCCACCAACATAGGGGTCGTCTCATGGGTCAACCCACTCGAATGGGGGTCGACCCTACGGCGGATCTGGAATTTAGTTCTTACGTGGTCGATTTTGATATTTTTGATTTAAATCTAAGGGCCCTGGTTTCCGTGATACACCTATAAATAAGTCTGTAGAGCTAACCCTAAACCTCATATTTTTGAGGCTACGCGGAAGCTCTGTTTGTTTCCCTCTTCCTCCCCTAACCTATTCAGAAAATTTTGGTTATTAACTTAGGTAAAATTCTGAATCTAAATCTAGAGGAAAGAAACATATGCTCGTAATTAGAAGTTTGGATCTCTTAACGAAGTAAGGAAACTTTCTAGATCCAATCTATTCAAATTCCTTCCTGTTTCTTTCCTTTCTCTTTTAACAAAAATAATCAATCTGTGGTCGTTAGGTTTTGAATTCGACTAAGGGAAAAACCATGGAGTTTAAAACTGGATCAAATCCAAAATGGGGGAAGGCATACGAAGTGAGTGGGTTTAAGCTACAGCCTTTAGATAATAATATGTTGTCGTTTAGCATTCCCCTTTTTATTAATTGTGAAATTGCCAAATTAATTACAAATTATTGTTATACCAAGTTGAGATGTTAATATGAATAATTCAAATGTTGAATCAATTAAATTGTTGGAATGATTACATGTTGAACAAATTTGCTAGAATATGGGCATTGATTACTGTTGTTATAATTATATGATTCACTTGTGGCATATTATTGAGTAAATGACATGTTTAACTTGTTGAATTTGAATAATTACCTGATTTAATGTTTACATGTCAAAATAGAATTAAACACATGCTAAAAAGGACATGCGATAAAATATAGGCATAATTTGGCGACATGTAGATTAGATTACAGTAAACATATAAAAAGGAGAATATGCCTAAAATTTACATGAAATAGGAATAATTGTTAAAGAACGAACATGCTTAGATTCATAGTAATTTGACAATGTAACGCTCTTAGGCATGAGGTTAGATTGAACTTGTGATAGAAGTCTTCCTAGAACCGCCCAACATATCCAGCATTCACAAGTGGTAAATCTAATGTGAGGGGTCTAAGTGCATAATTAAAACATGCAATGGTACTAAGACACAAGGTTAAGTAAACTTGTGGTAGAAGTCTGCCCGAAATCGCCCGGCAAATCCAACGTCCAAAAGTGTAAGCTTAATGTGAGAGGTATAGTGCATATATATATAATAAGATATGAATAAATGGCAATGATGGTAATTAAATGTCTAACTCAGAAAATAAGAAACGAATGGATGTAATGGACCGAGTTTGTGCTATGTGAAGGAAAAGTGATGTATTTCCCTAAATGGTCTATTTCCAGGAACGTGGTTGCAAGTAAACCATAGTGAATAAAATAAAATAAAAAGGAAATTACATGCCACCACGGATTTAGATGGGAATACGTTATGAAAATAAAATACTGATTCCGTCCATACATCAAACTGATAAGGTGCTTGAAGTGTTTTCCTTAATTAAAATATGGAACATATATTGCAGTGAAGGAAGAATACTGGAGTGCAGCAGTAAAAGAAAATAGTTTAAACGGGGAATGATAATCACCTATTATAAATAATAAACATTAATGGGAATGTTGTATAATAGGTAGACATGTCCTAGGGACAAGTGAAGTTTATAACTTAGGTTATAATAAACTAGTAAGGAAATGGATAACTAGTGAAATGAGATAAGGGACACTTAATTGTAAATTAAATAATCAGTAAATGGGGAAAGCCGAAAACCAGTTAAGAAAAGGTGGAAAATATATGAAATATGAGAAGTTGTACTTAATTATCAATTAAGTAATCTGTAAACTTGGAACTCTGAAACCCGCTGATAAGAATTACATGTTTGGACTTGTCCTAGTGACAAGAGGAAATTATAACATAGGTTATAATAAATGGCTAGGGAAACTTATTAATGGACCATAGTTAAGAGAGCTAAGTTAATAGGTGGACTGCGATAAGTTGTAGTAACGGTGTGAAATGGAATTATGATTAAATGAGAAATAATGAGGAAAACTTACGAAATAAGTTATATTTAAATATAAATAACGACTAAAAAGTTAAGCAAGAAAACATGTGAATTGAGATATACTTAATTACATATTAAGTAGAACATGTTACTGTGATGATAAAATCAAACAAGAATATAAAAGGGGTTGTGGATTACATAACTTGGGCCACAATCTAGAGAATTGCATATGGTGGGCTTATTAATAAACTTAAATAAGTTAAGTTATATAACCAAAATTAATAAACAAGAGGAACTTGGTAACTTGATTAAGAATTCAGTATCAATGGGAATAACCAAGTTAAATGGAAACCTGATGAGGTAAGGCAAGTGCGTAAAAGAATGTTTAGACATAGGGGCTAACAACATATTAAAGTAAGGCGTTTGGACCAGTCCGCACGTTTGAGGGTGAATAACCCAACGGGGTAGATCATCATGGTGTTATAATGCAAGAGGGGAGCGCACATTCATCTAATTATTTTATCAGCTCCGAAGGACTGGAAGGGGAAGCACCCGACTTCCTGAGATACATAAGGTGCTCCTAGTAGTCCTCTGTGCGGTGGTAGAAGTTTGGTTGTGCTCGTAGAGGTTGGATCTGTGTGTAACTACTAAGTGCGTGGGCCTTGACTGCAAAAGTAACTATGCAGTCAAAATGCTGTGACGCAGTGACACCACGGTGATTCGACGGTTGCCTCAACGGGAAGGTGAAGAGTCACGACCAATAAGGATAGTAGATCGGCGGATACCCGTCATCAGTAGCTAGTGTGATGCCAAAAGACTAGAGCTAAAACCAATAGACCATTCACCCTTCACTATCGAGGTACGATGGTTGAGGGAAAACTCCAAATGGATGTTTAGATTGTTTTTTAGAGGCAGTCGTTTACATCTTATAGTCTTTACTAGTTGAGGGAGGGGCCGAGTTGGGGCCATAGCCACCGTGAAAACAAATCCTAGGAATATTTGTATATAGAGGCTCTTAAAGACGAGCTTGTACAGATATGGAAAAGCTCCCGACCAAGTTCTGTGTTTCTTGTATCGCCCTGCCACGGAACTCGGTGCACATTAGAGGACGTGCGGTTAAGGCATCGAGCTACTATTGACGATACGTATGTGGGACAGTCTAGATACATGCATGTCGGCTCTGGGTGGTGTATCGTAGACTTGAGGTCATTACTCTAGTATGAAATCTGATTTGATCGACGGTGGCAATCCATATGCTTCCGTAGCATAGTAATGACAAGATATACGCGGAACGTAACATTGTTATGTAGAGATCCGTACGTCACTCCGGCGTAGGATGAGGGGCTGCGTTCATTTCTGTGGCATTATGGTGGAGACCGTGCAAGTGGGGTACCATGGGGTATACCTCAGTGTTGAGGGGTAGCTACATACATACTGTATTCAGTTAATTCACTGGGAAGTAGATGGGTATGACGTGTGTGTAAGCCTTGAGTGCTGTTAACCCAAGTAACCTAATAAATAAGAAAATACGATTGAACGGTATATGTAGGATTATCCAAAGTGTATAATTTAAATCTAGTCACCAGAACTTGTGTTCTGCCTCCCTCCTCATAACATACTCGCAGGTTAGATTTGTGCAAAGACATGAGATATTATGGATTTGGATACTAGTTACGCCGTATAATTAATACGGTAAGGCTAAACTTTGTTTATATTATATTTTGTCTATTCCGCTGTGAGATATTTTCTGAGCTCTGGCATATTTTATGTCTCTGTCTTTTCTGCAGGATAGCAGAGCAAACCAATCCGAGTTAAGATCGATTGGAATTTTGAAAAAAAAATTGGTCTGTCGGAATTTAAGTTGTTACAACTTCAGCGCTGGAACGCCTAATAAGGTTGCATTGCTGAGCTGTATATTTTAATTAATTAGTGTGAATGATGTGCACGTAAAAATGCACATTTATATTCACATATTTATTCTTGTTTAGTGCAAATAAATGTCATATGTGGGTATTTTATCATGTTTAAACAGCAATTCAATTGCTTTCAAAACGTCATGCATTCATCATCATATAGGGGGAAAATGGTCATTTTTGGGCTTGAGTTATTTTGAGAATTTTTATTTGGACATTTTTCATTGTTTTGTATAGATTTAATGCATGTAGAAGAGGACTTCATAAAGATATATATGCATACAAAGAAAAAAAGAGAGGAAATCAATTCCTTGCAAATAAAAAGGAAATCAATGCCTTTCCACAAAATAGGGAAATCAATCAATGGAGAAGGAATCAATTCAAATAGAAGATTAGTGGAGGACCCTACCCACTCTCCCTCCTTCTTTAGTGGAGACAAAAATGGGCTTCATGAATCATTATTGCAAAAGACAAAAGGTAGCTTAATGAAGGGCATTCTTGGTAGCACGCTAAAAGTGAATTAGTGTTTTTCACATGTATAAAAAACCATGTATGTTGATGTAAAAAGGATCTTGGATTTTATTTAGTTTAGAGTGGATGAAATCAAAAACTCTATTTCTCTTCCATGGCTTCTTAGCCATTTCATTTATGTAATTGTTTTAGTGTAATTTTAATGTAGTGCTCTTTTCTTTTGTTGTCTTTTATAACGAAATCTCTTTATGTTGTCATTGAATCCATTATGAGTAGTAAAACCCCTTCAATTTAAAGGTAGTGAAGCCCTCATGATTCATGAATAATTAACAAAAGAGTTACATGTTTCTATCTCTCTTATTTGAGCTTAATCTAAAATTGGATATAGATAAAGTAAATATTTTATATGGTGAAAATTGATAGCACATGTTGGTTGATTATTCCCAAATGTGTTATACTCATATCATTAATAGAATCATACTTTATCACAATCTAATTCATTTTAGAAAAAGTAGTGACATTAAAAGTTAAAGCATCCTTGATGTTCTATGTAGTTGGTGAATATTAACATACAGAACATAATCATTATATTTCATTTTTATTAGAACTATTATTTTCTATGTGATTATTAGGGCTTTAAGTTTGTATTGAAATTTGATGATTTATGTAGCTTGAATTTTCTAGCATATAAATCATGCTTGTATAAATACAACACTTAATGTGCTAGTTATTAAAGAGAGTTAGAGCCATGTTTTATGTTAATTAGGTTGATGTTGATAGTGAATCTACTCCTAAATTGTCTCTTAGTCTCATATTTGTATTCATTTTAACACGGTAGTTTTCTTTTAGATTATAATTAACAATTTCACTCGCTTTTGGCTTAATTTGATCGAGTAAGATTAGAATAAATTCTTTCCCTGCAGATCGACCTGTATTCACCACTTACTACGATTGTACGTCATGCGCTTGCGGTTATTATTACGATATTTTGTCAACCGTTTTCTAATTCCATAGAAATGCCGTTTGCAAACAAGTTTTTGACGCCGTTACTGGGGAAGGAATTTTATTTTATTTTTATTCTTCGAATTAATTTTTTTTAGTGCTATTCATTTTTTTTAAATTTTATTATAAGTTCTTGTGTTTGTCCATTTTTCTTGTTAATATTTTGTGTGTTCTTGCTTTTGTTTGTGCACTTTTTGTTTTGTGTTGACTTTGTGTTTTGTGAGGTTGTTAATATTTATTTAGTTTTATTTTTTTTTCAATCTTCCTAAAAAAGAAAAAAAAAAGAAAAAAAGTCCTATCTTTTGCTCCCCTTTTTCATTTATTTCTTCCCTTTTTTTATGTCTTTCCAAATTTTCTCTACATTTTTTTCCTCTTTTTTCTTACAAATAATTAAAGAAAAAAATTATTGCTTTCCGTTTCCTCCACTTTAATTTTCTTTCTCTTCTCTACCTGATATTTCCTGATTGCCTTACTCCTTTACTTCCCAGTAATTTATTAAATTTATTGCTTCCAATTCTCTATTTCTTTCCTCTCTATGATTTATGTCCCAAATTCTCTTCATAATTACATTCTTTTTTTTCAAAACAAAATAAAATAAAAAAAATATCTTTTTGAAATTCTTCACAAATTCAATTTTATTCCATCATCTACTTGTTCCTCCTATTTCAGACCATACCAAACTTATACCACATCACGCTCAGCAAATACCAATTTCACGTTCAACGCTGAACCTGCTCACCATCTCTTCCCTACAAAAATCTGAAGTCACCAACCATCTTCTATTCATCATCCACCTTCAACAGAGAAGATCTCGCTCGCCACATATTCAGTAGCAGTCCGACCACTCAAACAAGAACATCAACTCATGTTTTTCACCACTCATCCTTTCATACGAGGGGTCAGTCATAAAACATCATCACTCCTTCACATTCTCTGATCCAAAACCCGCGTTCATCACAAAATCCCGCACCCCTCCAGCTTCAAATTATCATAACAACCTCTTCTATAACCACTGCCAGATCTAGTCCTTCCCTACATTGATCCCGTTCGCCAACACCTTGCCAAAATCAATCTCCACATTCACCCAACATCAACTACTACACAGTCCTCCACTTCATACCACTCTTTCCTTCTCATCTCAGATCCAACCCAGCAATTCACAAACTCCATAATAGCCAATACACCATCCTACACAAATACCAAAACAATACACAAGACAGTCACAAACAGCCAAGGCCACAACTCAAAATCGCCATCAACCCTCGCTGCTCCATCCTCTCACGCCTCTATTAAACCAAACTTAGGCTCATCGACGACTTCAACAATCAACAAAAACACTCCGTTCAACTGCTATACCTCAGTCAACTGCTCTCGCAAGTCGCAATCTCCATCATCCTCGACCAGAACGCCCAAGTCAATCGCAACGAACCAAATTCGCAACCACTACCTCAATCGCCTCTCTCAGCTTTTGACATCGAAAGCTCCGATTTTTGTTTTCCTCTGAGTTTCGATCTCCGATTTTTCCCCCTTTAAGAGAGTGTCGTTGTTTTCGAAAGTTTAAAGGTGAATGATTGTGGACTTTCTAATTGTTTGCGTTTCGGTTGAAAAAGGAGGAGCAAGTCTGTTGAGTTATTTAGCTTTAAAGTAATGGGTTCGGTCTATTTATAAGAACCTGAGATATTTTATTTCTTTTGGGCTGCTTGCTTTGTGGACTTTTTGCTTTTGAGGGGTGACCTTTTTTTTAGGAGTAGCTTTGCTTGTTTTTATTTTATGTGATTGAGAATTTATGTAAAAAAAATGAGAGAGAGAGAGAAGAAGTCCATTCTTTTTCAGGTTGCAGAATTAAAGAGTCAGGAACAAGAATTGCTTGCTTGCTTAGATTTGTTGTGCTTATGCTCGCTTAAAAAAAATCGCCGCTATAAAATTGCGAATAAATTTAGACACTCTGGTATTGTTCTCATCTCCCTTATTTCTATTTCACTACATTGTTGTTTGCTTGTATTTGCATAAAAAATCAAAAACAAAATAAAAATTCATTCGTAGTTGCATTATAATTCACGTTTAATTTCTGTTTTGCATTCATCTTAGTTTTGTTTTTATTTTCTAAAGGACTTCATTATATTTTGACAAACTGGTTTATTTCTAGCGAATCATTTCTTGGTGTCTAGATTACGGCAGATTAATAACCATTTATAGATATTACAGTGATTCATAAATATTATATCGGTTGTTCCTCTTAATGTACTTAAACCTTCGGCTGCATTGCTAGGGTGATTCCTGGTGCACAGATAACTCCTGTTCGTTAACCGGTTGAGAAATCTTTTGTTGAGATTAATCTAAGCATCATTATATAATTGTAGATAACTGTAAATAAGTAATTTGCATTCATATAGTTGCATTAGGTCCATACATAAAAAACCAAAAAAAAAAAAAACAATTTTCTTTTGTGAATATTTATTTTTCTCTTAATTTTTTTTTTGAAATGTCTTAAATTCAGTCTTCCTACAGATTTTATGATAGTTGAGAAAATCAATATAATCCATATAATTTGACACCAAATTCATATGGATATTTTAATAACAACTATTGTACAAGCAATTTGGACTGTACGCCACCAACTTTTCAAAATTTTCAAAATAGTCTTGATTTTGCACCACAAAATTTTCAAACTAACGATCAACCCTCAAGTTTGAAAACAAGAATTAAATCTTTACATGAAATGAGCATACAACAAAAATGAAGAAATAAATTAATTGTGTAATTTATAAATGTGCAACAATTCAAGTGAAAGCGTTCAAAATAATCAAAATTCGATTTCACCTCCAAATTCAAATGATTCTGATTATAACCCATGTACATTCAATTTTGAACTCCAAAATGAATTTCAAATTCAAAATGGAAATGTAAATCACTTTTCAAATGATATTGGCAACGGGAATAATTTTAATTGTGGTGCTACTGAAAACTTTTGTTCTCGACAATTTCAAATTGAAAATTCTCATGTAAATAATTATAAATTTGATTTTGTTAAGCAAACGAACGAACTTGACGATTACTTGAAGTTTCGTGAGAAACAAAATCAAATCCAAACAAGTGACGATTCGAATAAAAATCCACCTTTGCCTACAATCAATGATTTTCTAATAATGACTTTCGAAATTAAAAATAACGATTTTAATGAAGTTGCTAGTAATATGATAATTAAGTTGGATTTCAATTCTTTTGAGAGGGTGGATGTAACGACCCAGAAAATCTGAACCAATTTAAATTTTTTAAATTGGCTAAAATAATGGATTTTAAATATTTAAAATAAATATTTTAAATAATGGCGATGAAAACTGAGTTTGAATCGACATTTGAAAACGAATATAATTAATTATAATTATATATAGAATTGAAAATGGCGCGGTAGTTCGATAATTCGATTTCAAACTTCAATTGAATATACCGGGTGCAAAACAATCCGTATTTTAGTGAAACCAAAAACGTTAGGATCTAATTGGTAATATCTTTCTAATGAATCCGACCAATCGAAATTTCATAGCGGGAATCAAAAGATATGTCCAGTTGAAAATTCTGAATAGTCGCTATGGAATTCAGGCCCTTAAAAATGGACATTTTGCAAACGACCTCGGATTTCGACGAAACCACTTTTGTTGGATCCGCAGTGTCAAGTTATTGCTAGGTTTCAAATTTCATAATTTTTCGAATCAATATGTGAGCGTGGCAAAGGAAAACGCGTTTGACCGGTTATAGTTGATTTTAATCGACTGGAAATTGGCCATTTTACAAACGGTCTCAGAATTCGATGAAATCAGTTTTGTTGGGACCGTATCGCCCCAAAATAGCTAGATAAATTTTTGGGGAATTTTTAGAAGCAGTATGTGGCCCCGGCAAATTAAAATGTATATTCAAAATAGAATTTGAATGTTTTATACTTTAATTTGAGGAATAACTAACTCTAACAGTCGAATTGGCCAACGAAAGATATCCCATTGCGTTCGGAATGGGGGTAATTAGCTAGGGGCGACAGTCGTTGAGTTTGATTCTGAGTCCGAACGGAAAGTCAACTTAAAGGTGGATAAAATAATAAAATAAAATAAAATATATAATCACTTATAACCCCCCCTTTTTTTCTTTTCTTTCATTTCCTTTATCTGACCCGATCCCCAAATCGACTTCGTCGAATCAATGGAAAATGGCGGCGACGCCATCGCCTTCCCCCGCCGCTAGACCTCCGCTCCTCCTCTCCGACCCTCTGCCACGTCAGTCGCCCCTCTCTCCTCTCCAATCTCGAAACTCCCAGCGCGAGAACCACTGAACCCGCGCAACCCACTCGAGACCGCCTTCGCCCAGCGAGCCTCCGCCACCTGAAGCCGCCTCTGACCCTCCATCAGCGCCTCCCTTAAGTCCAGCGACCCTCCTCCTTCCACCTGCGTCGAAGACAGCCCCTTACTCACCACTGCAGCGAGCCACCAGCAAAGTGGAACCCTTTTCCCCCTCTGAGACACGAGTGTAAGTGTTTAGATGAATTTATTTAGATAGTAGAGCTATTTATTTTGATTAGTTTGTTTTATAATATAAAGATTAGAACTTTAAAGATAGAAAGTTTAGATTTTAAGTGGTTAAAAGCTATGATTTTTATTGTTAACAAAGCTATGATTTTTGTATTATAGGGAGGATAAAAATTAGATTTTTATTATTCGTGTAGCGTTGTAGAAGTACGATCTTGTTATATAAGAATGACGATGATAAAGTTTATATTTTTAGTGATAAGTTTATATTTTTAGTGATAAAGTTTATATTTTTATTAAGATGAAGTTTATATTTTTAATAAGGTAAAAATAGAATTTTTACCATGAAGTTAGATTAGTAAAAATAGAATTTCCATAATGGAGGTGAATTGGTGAAGACAAGATTTTTATCATATTTGAAATATTTTTAAAAAGAGAAAAAGACGGAATTTTTATTAGGTAGAAGGAGTAAGATATGATTTTTGTATTTTTAAAGCAATAAAAATATAATTTTTACATCATAGGAATATTAAAAATATAATCTTTGTTTTTAAAATATGATCTTTATATATTGAATAACATAGTAAAAATCCGATTTTTACATATGTAGAGAATACGGGCAACGAAAGCGACAAAAAGGCGAGATTGGCGAAGATTTCTCTAAAGGAAGAGTCGTAGTATTGGATAGCTATTGGTGAGATTTCTGATTTAAAAATATTATATAAGTGATTGAAGTAAAAGTGAATTGCTATATATAAATATATATCTATATATATATATACGCCCCTCGTCCACAAACCATGGACGATATTTATTGGTTGAAATCGTTGTGAAAATTGATTGATAGCGAATGATTGTTTGGGATTGTTTGTGATGGATATTGGTTGATTGTGGTTGAAAAATACCCATTTGTGGTGGTGAAATATTTGGTTGAAACCACATAGGATTAGTTGTGGAAATGAAATAAATATATACATGCCGCCTGCGTGCGAACTAGATGCATGATCCCCATTGTCAAAAACTGCGAGGTTTTAAGGTAGAGCGAGGAGCCGTACTAGGGACGGTCCCGGTTTAACTACCCTGCCGTTATGCTGCCGAAATTTTGAATAATATCCGTGTGTTTGAATTATTTTCATATGCTTAAACTATATTTATTCATTGAATAGAAAACCGTCATGTGTTGAATTGATATTCATTCGTTGATTAGAAATTCATGTGTTGAATGGTATTCACATTTTGAAATAAATTGTTTGATAATAAAAATCACCTTTTATCTATATATAAAATCCTATTTTTGTAACCTATATGAACTATATAGAAAATAGTGTTTTGAAATGAATTGTTTTACAATAAAAATCACATTTTTATTGTATGCATAAATCGTTGAAATGTGAAGTGTTAAAAATAGCCACTTGTTCAAAATAAACATATATGAGTTGAAATATTCATTAATTAGCTAATGAAATGATTTGCACCTATTTATGTAACATTAGAATGAATGGTGTTTTTAAACCAAATAGAAATCAAATATGAAGTTGAATAGAAAATGAAAAATGATAAGAACTGTGTATATATGTGCATACCTATTCATTGAACAGGTTATAGCAAAGGGGCTAGAGAAGAGGAATAAAATTTTGTGCCCGACAAATAGGTACACATTTACTGCTTTGTTTGGGTGATGATTTTATGAGCCTGTTGGCTAGCCGCTTGGCTTTTTCTTTTTCTTTTTGAGATTAGAAGGACCGGGAAAGCTATTTGCGATTTCCCGATGCTCCCGGTGCAGGGGAGGTTATGGCGAAATTTTCCAAAATTTTAAGGTGTTAGAAAAATATTTGAAGTGAAAACGATATTGAAATCATTGAATGAACTATATATATATAAATATATAAATTTAAATAAAATTAAAACGAAACGAAGCCGTGCAATTCGTATTTTGAAACCGTGATTTCAAACGACTGGTGCGGGGAATCCGACCATTGGATCTTCCCGAAACCTCAACCGTCGGGTTCGCCTTGGAAATATCTTTCCAACGGCACCAACCTTGTAAAAATCCAACGGTTGGATTGTCTGGAATGTTTAATTCAAATCCGAAGAAAAACAGCGCCAGAAGCGATTATATTTATATATATATAAATATAATTATATATTAAATCGAATAACGACGCTGCAGTTCGTATTTTGAAATCGAAACTTCAAACGATTGTACCGGGAGATCCGACCGTCGGATTTTCCCGAAACTGGAACCGTTGGATTCGTTTTGAAAAGACCTTTCTAATGATGTAAACTTTGTGAAGATCCAACGGTTAGATTTTCAGATATGTGTAAATCAATTCTGAAGAAAAACAGCGCCACGGCCGCGTTATGGCCCGAAGCGTCGTTTTGAATAAATTAGCTATTTTAAAATAAATAAATAAAAATAGCAATAAATCATTATAAAATATCACAAACGATATGGAATGGAAATAAACTGAATTTGCTTGATTTATGTGGCTTTTGATGGTTGAATGTGTTTGGTGTGAAAATTACATTAAAGAACAATATTGGTGTTGTCGAATAATTTAACCATTGAAATAAATCGATTTGAAATTCTAAATATGCGTGAATTATTTGAAAAGACCGAGTTAATTCTCATTTCAAATAATTGATCGACGATTGAAATTCGAAGATGAAGACGATGGTCGAAGACCGGAGATCTTCACCTCGTTTGGATGGTAACCGAGGTCCTGAATGGGAGGCATCCCGAAATATGGATAATGAGTGGTGATCGTTCAGACGTACGTGTTGATCGATGGGTTTGCGAGGTATTTAGTGCCTCCGGTTTCGTTCAGACCCAGAACGGACTTGTAAATGGACTGTGTGTCTGACATAGGATTTATTCTGTGTGGCATGCTAAGATGCAGTGATCAGGGCTTCTGTTGAAAAGCAAAGTCTTGTGGTGATGATCAAAGCACCGCCTGTGTGGCGTAGCTTTGTGTATAACGTGAATTCGCGAGCCTCACACCCCGGTATGAACCTAAAACGGGAGAAGGACCTCAGGGAGGGCCTACGTTTCCTCCTAGCTAAAAGTGGCGTCAGTGGTTTTACACGCCCTGACGAGTTTGACTTATGTGGTTGTTGCTGTTGCGAGGCGCCTCGGTTAGATCGGACGATCCGGGTCCGATGGAGTCATTCATTGGCTCGCTTACGCCCCAAAGGGCGGAGAAACGTAGTGCTCAGGTATAATAATCCACATCGGTGGACCGGCCCTGTCGCTCCAAGGCTTGCCTGCGCGCTTGCCTGACACTCGGGCTAGGCAGTCTCGAATTCGATAAGGACTATCTTTTGCCTTGGTTCATGACGGAAATCCAATTTCCAAATACGTGACGATGCGGATTTGATTGTATACCTATATATGGCGACATAGTGGTATGGGGCATTAATGTCGTCTATGATTGATAATTATGATTTGAAATTGTTTTCGAAACATATAAACACCAGCAATAATACCAAATGCCTTTGTTTTATTCGTATCAAGCATATTTTGACCATTATAAGGAAAAACTCTATCCTCCGGTTTGCGTTGCATTGTGTGATGGGAACTGAGTCTTATAATGGCTTCATTTTTATAAAAAGCATAGCGATGTTTAAAAGTAAGATTTGTTTTAAAGCACTGGCAATCCAATGGAGTAAACCCGTTCCACGAAAGTGGCGTGGTCCTGTGATTAGCCATATTATATATGTGTTGAGTAGATTTCTCATACCAGTCCCATGACTGACTCGTAGTTTGTTTCACTTTCAAACTCGGGTCCCCCTTTTTCTACACGGGCAGCCTTGTATTCAGGTTTAGCTGGTTCTTTCTGGATAGCTGGATCTGAAGATGGATTCTATCATTTATTTCTTTTTATGCTGTTCAGCTCCTATTGTACATATTTTGTTTATTTCCGCTGTAGACATTTATGTATAGCTGAACTGTATTTGTACTAAGTAAGATCCTGTATACTGTGTAACTCTGATGATTACTTTTATCCAGTATATTCTATTGTTCATTATCTGGTGTATTTGCTTAATTTTGTTCTGCTATTATCTGTTTCTGTGTTATATTCCAAAGATAACCCTTGTTTCCGTGAGAACGGGATTTTGGGTCGTCTCAACGGAACCAAATCTCAAATTCAATACTCCTATTTCTGAAAATAACGACTTTCAAACAACAACTGTGGATTTTGAAAATGATACACGCACCGAAGTTGTTGATAATTCACTAAAGGAAGACGAATTTGATGAATACTATTTTTTTGGACTTTTCGAAAGTGAGTTGAATTTTAAAGATGTAGATTTGAATCACCATTTTGATTTTGAAATCGATAATTCAAAAGAATTTTTCAATAAAAATTTTGAAATTCAATTTGGTGAAAATAAACATGAAATTCAATCCATTATTCAATCTATCTCAAAAATCATCAAAAACAAAATAACTCATTCGATTTTAAATAAAGCGACATTCGTTTTTTCCAAATCTACACTCACCTTCAAAATCTTTTACGATTTGGTTTTTCAAGCTTAAGTCGTGTCTCTCATACTTGAAGAGATAAATGAATCGGTCTTTAGAAGACTGTTTGATTTATTTCTTGTCAATACATTTTCTGATATACTGTAAAAAAAAATTGTCTTGTAAATATAAGTCATATTTTCAAAATTTTCATTTTCTTTCCATTTGGGTTGACTGTGGGGACAAAACCAAAATCAAGTGTGGGGGGAGTTTCTCAATTATTTTGGTTTTGCACAGTTCTTTTCCTTTTCAAAAATAATAATAATATAATTTTCTTTTAAAAGGGAAAGATGAATTAAATATACGGTTTTGGGTCGTTTGATTAAAATGTTTGGAAATTTACTTATCTTAGCGGATAATGAAAGGAAAGTTTGAATTATGAGAAAATTTGGTGTAACTGGTATATTGGGAAATTCATAAGTGGTGAGTATGAAATGTTTTCTGAATTGTAATCCGATTAAATGAATGGTTGAGTTTGACTACTTGCGATAACATTTTAGATCTTTTAAGTGAAGTTGTGATAAGATATTCTCGCTTAACTCTCTCTCTCTTATGTCAAAAAAAAGAACGTATATATATAATAATAATCCAAGGGTATCCAATATTGCTAGTACATCTCTCATTGGTGTGCAAACCCGCCAAGCTCTTTCCAACACCTTGTTGACAAAGTCAGCGTCATTATACCTTGGGTCTCATTTTATGACTTGGACACCTAAGGATTACCGACATCTTATTGGCAAAGTCAGCGTCGGTCTGCACAATCCGCCAAGCTCTGTCCCAAACTCTCACGGGTGGTATACCTTGGTCTTTTCGGTAAGGTGTTTGTAAATAGTAATAATGTAAATATTTTGTAATAAAGAGAGAGTAAGCACTTGAAATCCAAGCACACTCTTCACTTATTCGACCTAACTTGTAAACAAAAAGGAAGTTGAGATGTCGTTTTACTTTGTTGATATCAAATATAGAATCCATTTCATATTTGCACTATGTTCCTACTAAAACAACTGGCCAAGCTGGAGGAGTTTGTGACGATGACATGTCTTTTGTTTGAAGTTTTGATTAGTAACAGACTCAAATTTCATAGTGACGACCCAAGTTTGTGTTAACTCATTTTTGTAATATTTACAAGTAAATTATCCATTTGTAAATATTCCTTTAAAACTTGCACTCATCTTGTAAATATTTTCTAATCTTGCATTTTGTAAATATTTTTTGCATTCAACTTTTGGATTTTGTGGGTAGTATCCGCTGAAAACCCTCAGGAGACAACACTCGTCTTACTAGGGAAGCCCAGAGGTTTAAAGGCTTGTTGCATACGCTCAATGCAATCGTGCTCCCTACGAAAACAAATTTAGCTTAGTTTTTACATTATTCGAGGACGAATAAAAAGATAAGTGTTGTGGGGGTATTTGATGCACACGTAAAAATGCACATTAATATTCACATATTTATTCTTGTTTAGTGCAAATAAATGTCATATGTGAGTATTTTATCATGTTTAAACTGCAATTTAATTGATTTCAAAACGTCATGCATTCATCATCATCTAGGGGGAAAATAGTCAATTTTGTGCTTAAGTTATTTTGAGAATTTTTACTTGGACATTTTTCATTGTTTTTATATAGATTTGATGCATGTAGAAGAGGACTTCATAAAGATATATATGTATATAAAGAAAAGAAAAAAGAGGAAATCAATACCTTGCCAATAAAAAGGAAATCAATGGCTTGCCACAAAAAAAGGGAAATCAATCAATGGAGAAGGAATCAATTCAAATAGAAGATTAGTGGAGGACCCCACACACTCTCGCTCCTTTAGTGGAGACAAAAAAGGGCTTCATGAATCATTATTGCTAAAGACAAAAGGAAGATTAATGAAGGGCATTCTTGGTAGCACGCTAAAAGGGAATTAGGTTTTTGCACATGTATAAATAACCCCTATATGTTGATGTAAAAAGGATCTTGGATTTTATTTAGTTTAGAGTGGATGAAATCAAAAACTCTATTTCTCTTCCATAGCTTCTTAGCCATTTCTTTTATGCAATTTTTTAGTGTAATTTTAATATATGCTTTTTTCTTTTGTTGTCTTTTATAATGAAATCTCTTTATGTTGTTACTAAATCCATTATAAGTAGTTAAACCCCTTCAATTTAGGTGTAGTGAAGCTCTAATGATTCATGAATAATTAATGAATTTCATGTTTCTAACACTCTTATTTGAGCTTAATCTAAAATTGGATATAGATAAAGTAAAGATTTTATATGGTGAAAATTGATAGCACATGTTGGTTGATTATTCCCAAATGTGTTATACTCATATCGTTAAGTCAATCATACTATATCACAATCTAATTCATTTTAGAAAAAGTAGTGATATTAAAAGTGAAAACATCCTTGATGTTCTATGTAGTTAGTGAATATTAACATACAGACATACTCATAATATTTCATTTTTATTAGAACTATTATTTTCTATGTGATAATTAGGGCTTTAAGTTTGTATTGAAATTTGATAATTTATATAGCTTGAATTTTCTTGCATATAAATCAAGCTTGTATGAATACAACACTTAATGTGCTAGTTATTAAAGAGTGTTAGAGCCATTTTTTATATTAATTAGATTGATGTTGATAGTGAATCTACTCCTAAATTGTCTCTTAGCCTCATATTTGTATTCATTTTAACATCGTTAGTTTTGTTTATAGTTAACAATTTCACTCGCTTTCGGCTTAATTTGATTGAGTAAGATTAGAATAAATTCTTTCCCTGCGGATCGACCCATACTCGCCACATACTACGATTGTACGCCATACGCTTGTGGTTATTATTACGATATTTTGTCAATGGTTTTCTAATTCCATAGAAACGCTGTTTGCAAACAGTGAACCCGTGCTTCGCACATGGGAATTGGTCAAAATATTTTATGTATATGGTACAGTGTGAAAAAAGGTAAACTGGTGAGATAAGGAATAAAAGAATTTTAGTTAATGCAACAGTTAACGTAATTTAAGTAAAGTACAACCGGCCTTTAATGATAAAAAGCATGGTGAAATTTATATGAAATGACCAATGGTGTATAAAGTGTACATCTTCAAAGCTAATTATAAGTACTGATTAGTTTGTACTGTGTAGGAGAATGGTAGTCAAAGCGGTACATGTTTAAATTTTAAGAACGGATGTAGAGTTGTAAGGAGAGGACGATGTGGATATAAATAATGCAATGAAATTACCATTTTACATGTATTTGCATGCATGTATTTGCATATTAGTGGAAATGGACTAAGCAGCAAATTGAAGCTACAAATATTTGTTGCATTAAAGATAACTCATGCAGGCCCAATTGTAAGGTGGTTCCCGTAAACATCAGCCATTTGATCCTTAATGAGCTTAGCTCACAGTAAAAAAGAAGTTCCACAATTATCACCATTATTAGTTTATTATAGTGTAAAACTTGAATTTGTAATGATCTATTACATACACTCATTGTATACGAAAATATATTTAGTTCTCAATTCGGGGACCAAATTCATATCGATAAGTCACATTGACAACATAAAAAAACAATCCAACCTTCACACAAATATAGAATAAATTAACCATACTACAAATAAAAAAAACTATCAAAATAGTACACAATAAAATAGAAAGCGCTATGTGCAGACTGCAAAACCATCAACGAATCTGTTTTTATCCTAAAGCTCTATCCACATAAATGAATGCTCTTACACTAACACAGTTATGTGTATTATTTTTGGTCTGTCCTGGTGGGAGGCATATTTTCCAGCAAAGTTTTTCGTGCATTTATTGCATGTAATATGTGTATCCTTATAATCCTCACTTGAGTTGAGATACTCTACTAACTTACCAGATGAACAGAGAAGGGAAACTCATTCGGTCCTCTTTTCATGCCAACACCTTTAGATATAGGTTACTGGATTTGGCAAATCTGCAGAAATAGAACTTTTGGGATTTCATGATCTGGGCGGTAGCATTCTTTTTGGCATTTATAGTTTAGATAGCTACTTAGTTTGTTCAAAAAACCAATTGGCTGATGTGAACTATAGCCTCGTAGTATTTATCCAGGATCTTAGTTGAATATTTCTCGATGTGGGAATTATATTTTCAACACTCCCCCTTCACGTGTGGCGTATTTGAGCCATCTACGTGATCATCATAGTTATTTTTATTTTTTTGGATTGAGTGACGGACATATGGCGGTTAAGCGCATATGTACTGGTTGAATTAGTTCAAACCTTGCTTCGATACCACTGTTGACATTTTATGGTTTAGAGAGCTATATAGTTTGATCACAAAACCAATTGGCTGATGTGAACTATAGCCTCTTAGTATATATCCAGGATCTTAGTTGAATATTTCTGGATGTGGGACTTATATTTTCAACAATTCTTCTGGCCTACTTCCCATTAGAAAATGGCAGGTGCAGTCCCAACCCTAAACCAATGTATTTTCAATTTTTTAAATTCTTTGAAACAACAATTTAAAACTTGTACATGTGTGTGTGTGCATATATATATAGCGATCTTTCAATTGCACTCGAAATAGTGGAACGCCCCTAAATGCCTCCTGATTTCCACCACATATCCCGTTTTCTCTCCCTCCACTCATTCTCTCACCTCCCACTCACTTATTATAATATAAATGCTGGGTTTATATAAGGGGGTCAAATGGGGTGCTCACTATTTAGGGTGCCATTGAACGCTCCTATATATATATATATATATATATATATATATAAACTGGACATAGGAATAAAGCACCAAACTTGTAAAATACAAGCAAAGATAGTTACTGAACCTTAGGCTACTTCATATTTCAATATCATGGTTAACCTCTACAAAAGGAATGACAATGTTGGTGTTTTTGCATAGTCAACAAGGAAAATCAGTGTCTGAGTAATTTTAAAAATCAATTAGTCAGCGATATGCTAGAAAGTATAAATTTTCTTCGCATGATGTTTAACATAATTTTTCTTTCTCCCTTTATCAGCTAAATGCTACCTAACAGCCTTTCGGAAAACTAAATACAATACTGCTAAAAAACTAAAATAATTGGAACTCTAAATAATTAATAAATGTAGCAGTATAATTAATTATATACATAACTTTGTATGAAAATTCACTGCTATTTCATGTTAAAAATCATATGCGGCATTTTTGATATGGAAACAAAAGTACAGCTAACTATAGCGCAGATTATCGTAGGTATGAATTAAAAATAAACGAATAAGCATTGAGGAAAAAATTACATACAAATATCACATTATCCAACTCAAAAACACTACAAAAATGAATATACTTTGCTCCAATGTAATTGGAATAATCAGTTTCTCTAAATTTTAAAGTATGCTCAAAACTTCTAAACCTTTGCACCCACTGTACAACTTATGGATAAGTACACCAATATGAGCTACCTTTATTTACACAGAGTTAAGGATGAAGGCTTTACCTTAAGACTTAGCATATAAATTATCCAAAACTCTTGAAATTTATACAAATTTTCATATATGCAATGCATATAAGTAGCTATAATTTGGGTTTCCATAATTTTTCTTACTTGATTGAACCTCCATTTCCTTCCTTATATTCCAAGAGTAATTAACTATTCCCGTCAATTAATTAATTTCATTCCTTTATATAGTTCATTCAATTAGTTATTATTGTACATATTACTTACATAATTCCGCCCGCCCGCCCACCTATAATTCCGCCCGCACGAACGTGCGCGCGCTATTAGAGTATAAACGATATACGGTTTTCTCTTATACAAAATGCTCTATTTGCCACATGGGCCTGTATCATTGTTATTGGGCTGCTTTATTTGTATTAAGCCCGTTTACAAACTGCCATATAAACTATAGCATAGACCGTGTACAATTTAATTTTTTTACAATTCTATTCAAACATTTTGCTATCTCTATTTCAATACAAATTCACACTGCAAGAAATATACAAATTACACTCTGATTTCTTACATGGTATCAGAGCATCAAGTGCCCAACGGCTACTACTGAGACACTTTACCGCTGATTGAAAGGAGAAGTAGTTTGTTGTCTCCTTAGTCATGTTTTCATCATTGGAGAGCTACCTTTCCGATCGCACGGCAGTTGTTCTTATCAAGATTGTGCATGCTAGGCCAGAATTTGCATTCACGGTGGCTACAACAATATGCTTCTGATCATCGGAGACTAATAATCTCGTCATCTGATTTCTTGATACAGGTCTACTGATTCTTGCATTCAAAAGAAAGCAAGAACCACCCCTGCATCCTGTTTTTCGCATCACTTTTGCATAGGCTGCTACCCCTATATTCAGGTAGCCTCGACATATGCTTCATCATCTTCTAACTATGGATGGATCCAACAGTGACCAGTCAACAACCAACTCTGGAATAGGCACTGCCGATCCCACTCTTCCTCCCTTAGTTCTTGTCAAGCCGAAAAGTCTAGTTATTATGTCCCTCTCGATGAAGGGAACTTTCTTTTGTAGAAATTCCAAATTGAGACAGCCTCGAAGGGGTATGACCTTCAAGATTATGTCAATGGAACCAAACCTATGCCACCTGCCATGGCAGTCAACAAAGGTGGGATAATGATCCGTAATCCAGCATACATCCATCATAAAAAAACAAGATAGCCTACTGTCCTCATGGTTATTATCTTCAATTAGTACAAATTTACTATCACAAGTCATAGGTTGTAATACTTCACATGAGATATAGACCACTATATAGTAGATTTTCAATTCTCAATCATTTGCAAGAATTATGCACTATAGAAGAGAATTTCAGAATTCAAGAAAGGGTGATATGTCAATGAGAGAGCATATTTCAAAGGACAAAACTCTATGTGACAAACTCAAGGCAATGGGACATCAGATTTCAGATAATGAACAGATTCTAACATTGACAAATGGGTTAGATGAAGAGTATGAATCACTAGTTACCTGCATTGCTTCCCAATCAGTTTTACCAGACATTCAAACTGTGTACTCAGCCTTATTAGCCCACGAAGGCAGGGTAGAACAAAGAAAAGCTATCCAAAGTGATTTCAGCATAAATCTTGCCTCGACTTCAAGAAATTCTAATCAACCAAGAAACATACCTGGTTTTGTGTAACACCCCGTGTATTTTATAACAGTGAAATCCATAAATTAAAGTATAATAAATTTCAAATCAAAGTATTAAGGGAAACGGGATATGCCATTGCGTTCGTCTCGGAAAAATACGCGAAATAGAGTCCGATTTTTCAAAAAACTGAACCCGTATGACCAAATTATGGCCCGATGAAGTTTCAGAAAATTCAAATTTCGAAAACAGATTTGAATTTCAGCCCAATCAGAGTAGGCGGGAAAATTCCCGCCCAAACCCACTAGGTCGACCGGGGGGTCGACCCTAGGGTCGACCTGCCAGTCCAGGTCGACCTGGGAGTCGACCTGGGAGTCGACCTAGGTGTCGACCTGCCCAGGCAGGTCGACTCTAGAGTCGACCTGGGGGTCGACTGGGGAGTCGACCTGGCCCCTGAGCCAGGTCGAACCCAGCCCACCCTGGCTAGCCTAGTCTGTATTTAGTCGATTTTCTGAGCCTTGCCTTGTCACTACGGCTAGGTGTCAGCTCCTGATTGGCCTCTCCTTTGAATGAACTGCTATTATTGAACCAAGCTTCATCGACGGTCTAAATCAACTCAAAAACTCTATAAAAATGACCTAAGACTAACCCTAATTCACATAAACTAAAATGGAGATGAGACTGTCATGCTGCTGAGGAGAGACTGAGGATAGCCATCAGAAATAGAGGGACAATTAGGAGACAATTCAAAGCTTAAAGCAACGTTAATCAAATCAAAGCAACGCCTACAACAAAGGATAGCATCTCCAAATTCAGAATTCAGAATTCAGATTCCTGAATTGAAGATTCGTCACACGTTGTAAGTAGAGTGCTATTCCGATGTGAATTAAATAATTGTGTTGATTTGTGTAAAGTAAGAAATGGAATTGTGGCGATAATAATCTATATTTGTATGTTGCTTTGATGCTATATGATTTGGGAATATTATGGTATACGATTGGATATTTGCAAGTACGCGATTTGCGTTGGAAGTTAACAACGAAGTGGAGTTGTGGCGATAATAACTTATGTTTGTATGTTATTTTGATTTGGCAATGCTATGGTGTACGATTTGATTCATACAAGTATATGGTTTATGTTGACAACCACATGTTGTGGAATTTTAATTGGGATTCATGCAAGCATATGATTCATATTGAAAACTACATGTCTGTGGTAGTTGTTTACAACACCCATTTGATAATTGCAAGTATATGATTCATGTTGAAATAACAACTATATGTCGTAATAGTTTATTTGAAATTCATGCAAGTATATGATTTATTGTTATGCCAACATGATGTATAACTCTATGGTCATCTTTAGTGTAATTTGATCCACTTAAGTATTATGATTCATATGAAGGTTATGTTGGAATTGGCATCATAGTTCAAGTATAAAAATCATGATTTTGTAATAGTGACAAACGCAAGCGTCTTTGTAAGCTTGTATTAATTTTATGAACATGACTAGACTATGTTTGTTATTATGCCTAGTTGAAAACATGTTTCTAGGCTTATGTTGTTATCATAATCATATGATAATATATTTGGCACATAAGTTACATTAGAAATTACACTAGAATTACATCCCACTTACAAGTTACATAGATAGGATAAAAACCATGATTATATGAATAGTAGGATTCATGTTCAATTATGTTTATGCCATGACTATATGAATAGAAGGACTCATGTTCAATTTTGATTATGCCATAATTATATGATTAGAATGGTTCATGTTTAAGTATCATTTATGCCATGACTACACGAATAGAATGATTCATGCTTTGTTTATACCATGATTATGCGAATAGAATGATTCATGTTTAAGTATTGCTTATATTATATGTTGTTACAATTGCAAGTTCACATGCGCCTACCTTTTGTTAATTGAATCGTTATGTTGCAATTTCATGCGTTCACACTCCCCTTTTTATGTTACCTTATAAACACCATGTTATAAGCCTCCCCTTTTTATATGGCTAAATTGGGTTTAAGTATTAAACCCGACACACCTTACATTTGAATGAACGTGTAAAACGGGGGTATTGACGTTTGGGCAAAAATATAGAACATATGTGTTGGCATGTTTGACGCATGCCAACAACCTTGAAAAACAATTGAGTGGCATAAATAAATCTTAATCAATAAAGATAAATTTGAATAATGGGCCGTAAATATTTACATATAAAAAGAAAAGAGACAAAATATGTAAATGTAGAAAATACGATGTGTTTAACCCGAGGTTGGATTGAGATGTGATGTAAACCTGCCCGGAACCGCCCGACTGTCCAGTAGTCACAACAATACCTATCCAATGTGGGTGGTTAAACATGGAGCCCAATAAGGACCCGAGGTTAGACTGAGTTGTGGCGTAAGACTGCCCGGACCCAACCGGCAACAGGCAGCCACAACAATACCTGTCTAATGTGAGAGGTCAAGGCTTTAATAAGACAATTAAGGCTGAGTCAGGATTGATAGGATTAAGTGAATTAAGACTTAATCAAAATAGAACATGCTAAACTAAATAGACTGATTGGGGGTTAGGTTTATAAAACACTTAACCAACTTAGCATGTTGGCTAGAAATAGAAAACCTAGTAGCGGGGGACCCTTTTCAGCAGTAACCCTACAAGGCGTATCATGATACCCTGAAACTAGGCAGGGTGGGGCACGATTACTGGGCTGACTGTAAGAGGTCAAATCGACGGCGGTGTGTAGCAGTGTAGGTTCTAACGGGGTGTGGGCGTGCATACACTCCGGCACAGAAAAATAAGGCACTGGGCACTAGTAGCATACCTGTGCATTCTAGGGTTGTGTCGGGCCGCCACCATGGGACTTGATACACCCCATGGTGGGACCAACATAGGTAACTACAACATCGGGGGCCGTAAGACACATGTAACTATGTGAGTAGGAGCCGATCATCATAAAATGGATCACTTCACCCTGATTATGGGGTGCCTGTTGGGAACTAGTTTATATGGGTTCAGATATTAATATGGGGTACGATAGTATATTCGACCCTAGACAACTTAACTTAGTTTATGGTGCTTTCCCATTTCTAGTTTATACTTATCATACCCAGTTCTTTATTCATAGACTGAATAGTCCTAGACTTACTCAGGCTTTATGTCTGACTCTACTTTTCTTTCGTCCTCTTTTCTTCCGTTCCCCCCCCCAAGGTCCACAGGGAGGGAATACCACAGCTTGACCAGCCTTCATATCCAGCTTGAAGAGAAAGAATGTATTGCTTGGATCTTTTCGTTTTGGACTATGGCTTTGGACAGCAACTATGGGACTTTTGCAAATTATTTATGTTTTCTTTATGCTTCTTTAAATAATGTAATCAAGACAGTTATGAAGATGTTATGTTTTTGGAAGTATTGTAAGACAATTATGGTATGGTTGGTGTAACACGTATTTTAATGAAATAAAGGTTGTTGTTTTTCCGCTGTGTTATTATATCTGTCTTGTATATCTGTGATTTATACTTATAAACCTCCACCAAAATTAGGGCATTCCCTTTGAGAGTGACCCTAACGGAGGTGGGGTGTTTCACTTGGTATCAGAGCATAGGTTTACTAGATAAGATAAAAAGTTTTAAAAATTTATTTTTCAAAAAGGAAATTTAAAGAAGCATTTTTAAAAGATAAAATATTATTTTATTTTAAAAGGCAAAGTCCCCCCAAAGCCATAGGAACTATCTCTTATCCTTCGTTTTGAATCTATCCTTTTTGTTTCAGCATGTCCGAAGAACTTAACTTGTCAGAGGAAGTACCAATACCTGGTTGGTTTAGACGGTTCTTAGAAGCAAGGGCCACTCAGCCAGGTCCTACCGTTCCTCCTCCCCCAGCTGCAGGAAATCATCCAGCTGCAGCAGCACCTCTTCCTCCACCTCCTCCGCGGGGAAACACCTTTGCTAAGATATGTAAAGATTTTAAAGCTATGGGACGAAAGGATTTTCATGGAACTGAGTCCTTCGTGGAAGCTAGAAATTGGCCGAAAGAAACCGAGGACTTATTCATCATCTTTGAGGTAGAGGATAGACAGAAAGTACAACTGGCAGTATGGCTACTTAAAGGCGAGGCTTCCTACTGGTGGGAAGTCACTAATGCAGAAAGACCAATGGAAACATGGGAGGACTTTAGGGCAAGGTTTGAGGCTAAATTTCTCTCAGACGCGGAAAGGAGTTTGCAGTTGGAAAAATTCTTATTTCTTAAGCAAGGGAACAAGACAGTCAAAGAGTATGTTAATCAGTTCGATGAGCTGGCTAGGTTCGGACTGGACCTAGTCAACACCCCGCACAAGAAGGCTCTCCGTTTTGTCAAAGGGTTGAATGAGCCATTACACAGTTTGGCCATGACCCATATACCCATGGGAGCTACGTATGAAAGGTTGGTACAGATGGCGTTGCTGAACGAAGAGGATAAGGGCAAGAAGGAGACAAAGGCAGAAAACTCTCAAGGGAAGAAAGAGGGTTTGCAGCCTAAGAAGACAGACTTTAAGAATGGCGGGAAAGGCAACAAAGAGAAGAGGAAGTGTAATTTTTGTGGCAAAGTGGGGCACTTAGTGAAAGATTACCGAAAAAAGAAGGCCAAGATGAATGGCGGGTGCTTTTCTTGTGGTGAGACAGGCCACATGACTAAGGATTGCCCAAAGAAACGAGGACAGGGGCAGAGGGCTAGATCCACCTCAGGGCCACAAGTTCATGTGCTAGAGGCGCCACCTCTGCAACAGCGAGGTATAAATACTTCTGCAGAAAGTGTAGTTTATTTTTATGATCACCCCGTTCGCGCTTTATTTGATTCTGGCGCATCGCACTCCTTTATCTCGTCTGCTTTAGTAGAATCTCTGCACCTAAAAACTAGTTTGGTAGAGGACCCCTTAATTGTTTCAAACCCAATTGGGGGCCCAGCTCATTTGTCTATGATCTATTTGGGATTGAAAATTTTTATTCTAAGCGTAGAATTTGAATGTAGTGCCTTTGTTTTGGGCTTTTCGGGATATGGTTTGATTTTGGGCATGGATTGGCTATCCAGCAATGGGGCCATCCTTGATTGTGAGAAAAGGGTTGTTAGGCTCCTAACCCAACTCGGTAATACTTTGGAAATTTCTTGTAATCCCTCGTATGCGGTTATGCTTAGTTACCTTGAATCGCTAGATGCCTCCGTTGAAAATTTGCAATCGGATAGAGTGGTCCGGGAATATCCGGATGTCTTCGAAGAGGTGAAGGGCTTGCCTCCGAAGCGGGAGATAGACTTCCGCATATACCTTGTAGATAATGCAAAGCCCGTTGCGTTGCCCATTAGACACATGGCTCCACGGGAAAGGAAAGAGCTCAGTAAACAGATTAAAGAGCTTCTAGAAAAGGGGTTCATTAGGAGGAGCATTTCAGAATGGGGTGCTCCAGTAGTGTTCGCCACTAAGGCAGAAGGTACATTTCGCTTATGCATGAGTTGTAAAGAATCACCTTAGTAAGTAAATTTGGCAACATAGTTGACATTTGTTTATTTTCAAGAGATAATTCATCTATGTGGAATACCTTCTAGTAAATGAACAAGATCCAAGATTCACTAGTGAATTTTGGAGAGCTTGCATGAAACCATGAGTACGCCGTTATGTTTGAGCCGAGTATACTAGAAGTAGAGTAAGTGAAAGAGGAACGAGAGGCAACAGTGAAATAGGTTCCAACTCATATTTTGGAAACAAGAATTAAGAAGCTATGAAAATTGTGAAGTTAAAGACGGACAAAGCATAATGGAGTCAAGCTCAAGGAAATGCGACTTAGAAGATTGAATACTAGATTCGTGCATCATATCTCTTCTTAAGAGTATATCTTTGATCATTCTCTTCCTGTAGAGCTTACTTGCATGCTATCTTTTGGGTATATCCTCTCGGTCCCATTCTCAATCCAACTTCTGTTGCAAACCCCATAGGGAGTATGACTCATCTGTTAGCAACACATGTTGGGGCTTGAGGGTGTTCATTGGTTTGACTAAACTTTTTGGGTTTTATAGGTTGGTCTTACGAAGGGACTCCCTTGTGACCTAAAAGGAGTCCATCATGCTTAGTTTCCTAGAATCTAGTGGTTGGGTTGAGTAATTCTTTGGGTGTTAGTCTGATGTTGATTTCGGTCTTCGGGGCTGATGCTTAGAGAGTTCTTCTCCTATTCAATATATATGTGGCGTAGATTTCCAGTTTTGACATTGCCTAATGGGCACAAAGTTTTTACTTGCTTCTGTCATTCGACTATACCTTTAGGTAGGACCATTTCCTATTATTGAGAAAATTGGGAAAATGACCTATAGATTAGAGCTACCCGAAAAATTGGCCGGAGTTCACAACGTCTTTCACGTTTCACATCTCCGAAAATGTCTACATGAGTCTGCTGAAGTGGTAGAGCCAAATATCCTAGAAGAACCTGAAGTGGAACGCGAAGCAACCATAAGGAAAGTTCCAACCCGCATATTAGGAACGGAAGTTAAACCGTGATGTCAAGCTCGTCAAAGTGCAGTGGAACGACGCCGAAGAAGATGCAACTTGGGAAACTGAAGCTAGAATACGTGCTACCTACCCTTTTCTTTTCGAGGGTACATCTTTGATCTTTCCTTTTTCCTTAAGTTGCTCTTTTATCTATCTTTTTAGGTATATCTCCTCGACCCTATCTTTTAGGTAGAAACCCTTTGGATGAAAACATGTAATTGAAACATGTTATGGATGATGATTGCAAGTGGTTGCAAGTGATTGCTAGTGGTTGCTCGTGGTTGCATACACACACACAATCTAGGTTTTAGATCGGCTCAATCACTTCATATTGCATATGCATATATGTTTGCATTCGTATATGGTTGAACTTTAATGTGTTGTCATATGGATGTTGCATTTGTATGAATGATTGTGCACTCATGTAGAATCATGAATAGGAGGATTTGCATACATAATGGATTCATAGCACTTACATAATTCGCATTAAGGAGGTCAACTGAATCAGTAGACCGCCTGATTTTGCATTAGATAAGTACATGTACACACACACTTCGCATATTATCATGAAGCATTAGAAGTCTTTTAAGGACAATGGATGCTCGTGTTTGATGGATGAGTAGATGGATGTTTGGATGTTAGGATGTACATTCTTCCTGAACTTGAAGATTTCGGGACGAAATCCTTTTAAGTGGGGGAGAATGTAACACCCCGTGTATTTTATAACAGTGAAATCCACAAATTAAATTATAATAAATTTCAAATCAAAGTATTAAGGGAAACGGGATATGCCATTGCGTTCGTCTCGGAAAAATACGCGAAATAGAGTCCGAGTTTTCGAAAAACGGAGCCCGTATGACCAAATTATGGCCCGATGAAGTTTCAGAAAATTCAAATTTCGAAAACAGATTTGAATTTCAGCCCAATCAGAGTAGGCAGGAAAATTCCCTCCCAAACCCACCAGGTCGACCTGCCAGGCCAGGTCGACCTGGGAGTCGACCTAGGTGTCGACCTGCCCAGGCAGATCGACTCTAGAGTCGACCTGGGGGTCGACTGGGGAGTCGACCTGGCCCCTGAGCCAGGTCGAACACAGCCCACCCTGGCTGGCCTAGTCTGTGTTTAGTCGATTTTCTGAGCCTTGCCTTGTCACTAGGGCTAGGTGTCAGCTCCTGATTGGCCTCTCCTTTGAACGAATGGCTATTATTGAACCAAGCTTCATCGACGGCATAAATCAACTCACAAACTCTATAAAAATGACCTAAGACTAACCCTAATTCACATAAACTAAAATGGAGATGAGACCGTCATGCTGGTGAGGAGAGACTGAGAATAGCCGTTAGAAATAGAGAGACAATTAGGAGATAATTTGTAACACCCCACTCCCGCTATGATCACTCACTAAGGGAATGCCGTAGCATCGGTGGGGTATTTTAGTGAATATAGAACAGAAAAATTACAACAAGACAGATATAAATAGTACTTGAAATTTTAAAACATCATCTCATAACAGCGGAAGTAAAACATGTCTGGTTACATCATAAAACCACAATAAAGGTCAAGTACAATATCCATCAAAATAAAGGAGTACATAATCCCACTCTCATACAATAGCCAAAACAAAAGAAAAGATAACTGGATAACTGGAGCTTTACATCTATCCGAACTCCTCAAGACTGGAACAGCAATCCGATCAAGCTCCACTACTGCTAGGATCCACCACAGGACCTGAGGGTTGGGAAAAAAGATAAAAACAACGGGGTCAGACATAAGTCTGAGCGAGTCCTATAACTTTAACAATACAATCGTTAAAGTAACCAGAGAAGACATAAACTGATATACGGTAACATATAGGGATGAATGGCTACCCTAAGCAGTCAACTAAACGAAGATAAAGGATAAAGACGCATCTACCCTCCCTAAGGTAAATTACTAAACTGCACCACACCAGTCGTTCCTAACTTAAAGGTTGATCCCACCCAAGGACTTATAAAATTAACCTAATAGTACTTGCGTACCCCTAGGTGACCAAGTAGGCGCCACGGGGCCCTACAATCCACTAGGTGTACACACTACTTCCCATTCGATCGGCTCCCTAACGTAGATACCCGTGCAGGCCCCACCGTGGGATGTATCATTCCCCAATGTGGCAACCTGATAAAACTAACGGTGCACGGCTTATATCTACACGATGCAACAACGGCTTACCTACCAGCCCGGGCCCACTCACGCATATGAAGCCCGTTGGACTTGCGTTGCCACCGCTAACCCGTTTGCCTCTTACAGTCAAGCCCAGTATGCGTGTCCCGTCCTCGACATGGGTCGAGCCCACAAAGATACGTATGGGTTACTGGTTGAAATGGGCCTCCACAAGCTACCCACCTAAGCTTGTCCCTTTTTCTAGTATATCCCACTTAACCCTTCAATCATGTTTTAATTACATGTTCCATTTTGGTTAAGTATTCTAATCGTATTTTCTATTGCCACCCAAGGCAACCACTAGATTTTCTCATGCCACCCAAGGCACCCACTAAACCCCTCATGTCCCTTTACATGCTAATGTGGTTAAGTGTTTCTTAATTAATTAATTAAGAACGTAACCTTTGTAAAGACCTCTCACATTAGACTGTCTTTTATGACCGCTGGTTAAGCCGGTTGGGTCCGGGCAGCCTTATGTCATAACAGAGTCTAACCTCGTGTCTTTACATTAATTACGTATTTAGTTTGTGCCTAAGACCTCTCACATTGGGCTAACATTTGTAGCAACTGGTTAAGCCGGTTGGGTCCGGGCAGTTTTACGCTACAACTGAGTCCAACCTCGTGTCTTAGTCAATTAATTACACCTAATTAATCACCCTCATAATTTTATATTAATTATCCCTAATTAATCAAGTTTTCTTAACATGGGTAGACCTAACTTAATAGGTAAATTCCCATGGGGTAGACCTAACTCAATAGGTAAATTCCCAACACATAGTATGGGTACACCTAACTAAATAGGCAAATTCCCATACTATGTTCATTTAGTTTATGTTATGCATAATTATATTAATTTCACACAATCTTATTAACCTATGCATTTAATTACCCCCTCGTTCCCACGTAATTTCGCTCTCATGATATAACACATATAAAAGGTGTCAACTTGCATATGAATGAACATGTTTCAAAGGTGCCATCTTGCATATTAACAAACACATAACTTGCATATGCACTTGCATAACATGTCACATAACTTGCATATAATATGTCACATAACTTACATATTCACTTGCATAACAAACTTGCATATTAACTCATAGACTTGCATAATGTGTCATCATGAACTTGCATATTAACAAACATGTAACTTGCATATTTACATACATGTAACTTGCATATTAACAAACATGTAACTTGCATATTAGTAAACATGTAACTTGCATATTTACATACATGTAACTTGCATATTAACCAACATGTAACTTGCATATTAACAAACATGTAACTTGCATATTTACATACATGTATCTTGCATATTAACAAACATGTAACTTGCATATTTACATACATGTAACTTGCATATTAACAAACATGTAACTTGCATATTTACATACATGTAACTTGCATAGCATATCACCATGAACTTGCATAACATGCATATGATTACATAGCCCACAACTTGCATATTTAGCATCATGCAAACATAACATACATCATATTAAACTTGCATAAACTTACATACTCAACATGCATAAACATACATACTCAACATGCATAAACATAAGATTAATGCTAACATCATATCATATGATTCAAAGCTCATTACCCCACATACAAAACCATAAATCTCATCACATCTCATCTAATTAGTTTACCAAAAGATCATCAAAGTGATAGAAACTCACAACTAGCAACTTTGAACACCAAATGAAGAAGATTAAGATGCTAAGAAGGGATTAGAGGTTGATTAGAGAGTGATTAGCATGCAACCCTCTTCATTGATTTGTGGAGGCCATGATCAAGTTGCATTTTGCCATAGTTTAATTACAAGGTTTAATTATGAATGAATTAGGGTAGGGTTGGGGTCTTATTTATAGGATTAGAAAGTGTTTTAGGCCCTTAGATTAACCCTAGATTAGATTAGGACCCTTAGATTTAGGAACCCTCTAGAACATAGCCCAAGACTCAGCCAAGACCAAACCTGGTGCACCCAGACCAGCAGGCCCGACACCCTGTGTCGACACTCCTGTCGACAGGGCTGTCGACACCCCTGTCGACACCCCTGTCGACATGGCTGTCGACACGGGGCTAGGCGGGAATTTTTCCCCCCTTTCCTCTTTTGGCTCCAAACTTGTTTTTCAAATCTGTTTTTTTTTTAAATTTAAACTTCCTAAAACTTCTTTGGGCCATAACCGGGCCGTACGGACTCCGATTCTCGAAAACTCGGACTCTATTTCGCGTATTTTTCCGAGACGAACGCAATGACGCAGCCCGTTTCCCCTGGTTCTTCCATCTGAGATTAATTATACTTTAATTACTAACTATTAGTGTTAATTGAAATTCGGGGTGTTACATTCTCCCCTACTTAAAGGATTTCGTCCTCGAAATCTCTAAGTTAAGAAGAACGTATCCTACCAACCAAACAACCATCTACTAAACCATCAACCACAAGCAACCATTATCCTTAGAAACTTCTAATGATGTATGAACATATGCGGAAAGTGTGTGTGTATGTCCGTATACTAATGCAAAATCAGGCGGTCTACTGATTCAGTCGACCTCCTTAATGCAAACCATGATAGTGCCATGCATCCAGTATGTATGCGAAACCCTATTGACACATACAAATTTCTACATGCGTGCACAACCATACACAAAAATGCATCATCCATATGATAACACATCCATGATACATCCATCAATCTAACTATCACATCCATATATGCAATATGCAACATGAAGTGACTGAGCCGATCTAGTGCCTAATGTGTGTGTATATGCATCCACGAGCAACCACTAGCAAACAATTGCATCCACATGCATCCATCAACCATAACATGTTTCAAATACATGTTTCAACCATAGGTTTTACCCTATCTAAAGGTCATAGGTACTGGCGAGAGGATATACTAAAGATAAGATAAGTACTAGACAAGCAATAAAGGAGAAGTTAAAAGACATACTCTCAAAGAGAAATGGATACAAAGAACGCATCTTCGCTTCCGTCTCCCAAGTAGCATTGCTTTCGTCATCTCCCCATTGCACTTTCACTAGCTGGACTTCTCTGTTCCTCAACTTCCTAGTTTCTGACCCAAGGATGCGAGTAGGAGCTCGTCGAATCGTCGCATCACGCTCCACCTCTACATCTCTAAGCAAGCTCGGCTCTACCACCTCCACGGTCTCATGTAAGCACTTCCTCAGATGTGATACATGGAATACATCATGAACACCACTAAGTCTGTCGGGCAACTCCACCCTATATGCCATCCGTCCAATCCTTTCCTTAATAGGAAACGGCCCAACAAATCTCGGTGCTAACTTCCCAACGGACCCAAAGCGAACAACATTTCTCAATGGAGATACTTTGACAAAAACCATGTCCAACCTCAAACTCAAGATCCGTCCTTCTCTGATCCGCATAAGATTTCTGTCTATCTTGCGCTGCTTTCATCCTTCTTCGAATTAAATCAATCTTCTCTGAAGTCTCTCTAACCATATCCGGCCCAAGCAAGATCTTATCCGTAGATTCCCACCAACATGTAGGAGATCGACAAGGCCTTCCATAAAGAGCTTCGAAAGGAGCCATACCAATACTGGACTGAAAGCTGTTATTATATGCGAATTCCACCAAAGGAAGATGTTCTTCCCATGTACCTCCAAAATCCAAGATACAAAGCCTCAAGAGATCTTCTAAGATACGGTTCACCCTCTCGGTCTGACCGTCCGTCTGAGGATGATATGCGGTGCTCAAACACAACTGAGTCCCTACCGCCTCTTGCAAACTTCTCCAAAACTCACTAGTGAAGATAGGATCTCGATCACTCACAATGCTGGATGGTACACCATGCAATCTAACAATCTCTCTAACATAGACCGAAGCAAGCCATGGAGCGGTCCTCTTACTCTTCACGGGTATAAAATGGGCACTCTTGGTAAGTCTGTCCACCACAACCCAAATTCCCGTATTGCCCTTCCTCGATCTCGGTAACCCGTCGATGAAATCCATCGAGACACTATCCCACTTCCACTGCGGAACTTCCAATGGGTGTAGCAACCCACCGGGTTTCCTTTGCTCCGCTTTAACTTGTTGGCATACTAAGCATCTAGCCACATACTCGGCCACATCTTTCTTCATACCGGCCCAGAAGAAAACTCTCTTCATGTCTTGGTACATTTTGTCTCCACCGGGATGAATAGTCATTCTTGAACGATGTGCATCATCCAAAATAGCCTTCTTCAAACCCTCATCTTGCGGTACACAAAGTCTACCGTCTCTATGCAACCATCCCCTATCATCTATGGTGTATCTACCCAAATGGCTGGACGACTCCCCTCTTATAAGCTTCTCTACCAACTCAACCAACTGTGGGTCGTCTCGCTGAGCCTCGCCAATCCGTCCCAAAAGGGTAGGTCTAACTTCCAAGGATGCCAACAAACCAGGTACAAAATCAACAGAAGGTCTGAAGTCAAACATAGAAAGAAACTCCAAGCTTCGTCGTTCCACGAACAATGGACTCAAAGATAGCCTTTTTCTACTCAAGGCGTCTGCCACCACGTTACCCTTGCCAGGGGTATATGCTATCTCAAAATCATAGGATGCTAAGAACTCCATCCACCTTTGCTGTCTTAAATTTAAATCCTTCTGAGAGAATAAGTACTTCAATGATTTATGGTCGGTGAACAACTCGAATCTCTCACCAAGAAGATAATGGCGCCAAGACTTAAGTGCGAAAACAATCGCGGCCAACTCTAGATCATGGGTAGGGTAATTCTTCTCATGCACTCTCAATTGTCTTCCTCCATAGGCTATTACCCTTCCCTCCTGCATCAAGACTGCGCCCAATCCTGTTCCACAAGCATCGGTATAAACAACAAACGGCTTACTCCCATCTGGGAGCACTAAAACTGGAGCGGTGGTCAAAGCTCTCTTTAACCGTCGGAAAGCATCATCACAATCTACGTCCCATAAGAAAACCAGATTCTTCTTCGTCAAGCGGGTTAATGGGGCTGATATCTTCGCGAAGTCTTTGATGAACTTCCTATAATATCCTGCCAACCCCAAGAAACTTCTTACTTCGGTAGCATTTCTAGGAACTTTCCAATCCTGGATAGATACTATCTTTGCGGGATCCACAGCTATCCCTTCCTTAGAGACCACATGCCCTAAGAATCGCACCTCTCTTCTCCAAAAATGACAATTAGAGAATTTAGCTTTAAGACTATGTGCTCGAAGAGTCTCCAACACTTCTCTGAGATGTAAGGCATGCTCTTCTTCACTCTTGGAAAAGACCAAGATGTCATCCACAAAAACTACTACAAACTTATTCAGATACTCTCTGAACACTCTACTCATGAGATCCACAAAGTATGCAGGGGCGTTTGTCAACCCAAATGGCATCACTAGCCACTCATAAAAACCATCCGGAGTCCGGAAAGCAGTCTTCTCTATACTGTCCTCCGCCACTCTCAACTGATGAAACCCTGTAGCTAAGTCCATTTGCGAAAACACTGAGGCGCCAACCAACTGATCAAAGAGATCATCTATCCTCGGTAATGGGTGTCTATTCTTCTTCGTGAGCTTATTAAGTTCTCTATAATCCACACAAAGTCTGAGGGACCCATCCGCCTTCGTGGCAAACACTACTGGAGCTCCCCACTCCGATATACTTCGCCTTATAAACCCCTTCTCAAGCAACTCCCCTACTTGCTTATGAAGTTCTCTTCTCTCCCGAGGAGCCATGTGGCGCACTGGCAAAGACACTGGTTTGGCATTATCCACCAAATAAATTCGGAAATCTATCTCCCGCTTCGGAGGCAAACCCTTTACTTCTTCAAACACATCCGGATATTCCCGGACTACTCTGACAGAACGCAAACTCTCGACCGAAGCATCGAGCGATTCAAGATAACTTAGCAAAACAGATTCCATGGGATTACAAGAGATCTCGAGAGTGTTACCCAAGCGGGTCATGAGCCTGACAACTCTCCTTTCGCAATCAAGAACGGCACCATTACTGGATAACCAGTCCATGCCCAAAATCAACCCATAGCCCGTGAAGCCCAATACAAAAGCATCACATCTAAACTCAACGCTAAGTATAGAAATCTTCAAACCCAAACATATCATAGACAGATATATAGAGCCCCCAATTGGGTTTGAAACAACCAAGGGATCATCAACTAGACTAGTGTCTAAGTGCAGTAACTCAACTAACGATGATGAGATAAAAGAATGCGATGCGCCAGAGTCAAACAAAGTACGAACTGGATGATCAAACAGAAAAACCAGACTTTCAACGGAAATAGTTCTACCTCTCTGCTGAATCGGTGGAACTGAGAGAACCTGAACTTGCCCCCCTGACTGAGGTGGTGCTATAAGAGCTTGCACCTAACCTCCTGAGGTAGACCCCGTCTTCTGCCCCTTCTTTGGGCAGTTTTTCACAAGATGCCCTGCTTCACCACAATGAAAGCAACCGGTCTTCTTCTTTTTTCGACAATCCTTACTGAGGTGCCCTGGTGTTCCACAATTGAAGCACTTCTTCTTCGTCTTCTTTTTGTCACCATTGCCTTTACCGCCCTTGCCTTGTTGTTGTTGTTGCGGTTTCTTCTGATCCCCCTTTTTCTCTGGTGCCTTAGAATTCTTATCATCCTCATGCATAAGTGCCATGTAGACAAGTTTCTCAAAAGTGGCCCCCATAGGAATGTGAGTCATAGCTATTCCTTGAAATGGTTCGTTCAAGCCTCTAACGAACCTCAAAGCCTTCTTCTCCGGTGTATTCACCAACTCTATGCCAAACCTTGCTAATTGATTGAATTTGTTGACATATTCTTTCACCGTGAGATTCCCTTGCTTCAAATTCAAGAACTTCTCCATAAACAGATTCTCTTCCGCCCTTGAGAGAAACTTAGCCCCAAACCTTTGCTTGAAATCTGCCCAAGAGTCAACAGGGCGTTCTCCATTAGTGACCTCCCACCAGAATGAGGCCTCTCCCTTCATTAACCAAGCCGCCAACTTGACTTTCTTTCCCTCTTCCACTTCAAAGATATCTAGCAACTCTTCCACTTCCTTAAGCCAATCTCTAGCCTCTACGAAAGTCTCTGAACCTAGAAAAGGTTTTCCTCCTATAGCCTTGAACTCCTTGCAAACCTTAGCAAAATTATCCACTCTAGGCTGAGGAGGAGGAGCGGTTGCCTCTGGTGTAGTAGCATTGGCTGGACCCGCAGCCGCGGCCCTAGCCTCTTGCAACCTCCTATACCATAGTGGTATAACTAAACCCTCCGGGATGTTAAGATCTTCAGCCATGCTGAAACGAAAGAGGAAAGATTCAAAAAGGAGATTCCGAAAGATAAAGATATGGCTATTGGGGATTATGCTTTTCTTTTTCAAAAACTTTTTCTCTTAGAAGACATGCTTTTGAAAATACTCTCTTCGAAAATACTCTTAGAAAATAGTTTTTCTCAAAAAATTTATCTGTTCTGGTAACCTTAAGCTCTGATACCACGTGTAACACCCCACTCCCGCTATGATCACTCACTAAGGGAATGCCGTAGCATCGGTGGGGTATTTTAGTGAATATAGAACAGAAAAATTACAACAAGACAGATATAAATAGTACTTGAAATTTTAAAACATCATCTCATAACAGCGGAAGTAAAACATGTCTGGTTACATCATAAAACCACAATAAAGGTCAAGTACAATATCCATCAAAATAAAGGAGTACATAATCCCACTCTCATACAATAGCCAAAACAAAAGAAAAGATAACTGGATAACTGGAGCTTTACATCTATCCGAACTCCTCAAGACTGGAACAGCAATCCGATCAAGCTCCACTACTGCTAGGATCCACCACAGGACCTGAGGGTTGGGAAAAAAGATAAAAACAACGGGGTCAGACATAAGTCTGAGCGAGTCCTATAACTTTAACAATACAATCGTTAAAGTAACCAGAGAAGACATAAACTGATATACGGTAACATATAGGGATGAATGGCTACCCTAAGCAGTCAACTAAACGAAGATAAAGGATAAAGACGCATCTACCCTCCCTAAGGTAAATTACTAAACTGCACCACACCAGTCGTTCCTAACTTAAAGGTTGATCCCACCCAAGGACTTATAAAATTAACCTAATAGTACTTGCGTACCCCTAGGTGACCAAGTAGGCGCCACGGGGCCCTACAATCCACTAGGTGTACACACTACTTCCCATTCGATCGGCTCCCTAACGTAGATACCCGTGCAGGCCCCACCGTGGGATGTATCATTCCCCAATGTGGCAACCTGATAAAACTAACGGTGCACGGCTTATATCTACACGATGCAACAACGGCTTACCTACCAGCCCGGGCCCACTCACGCATATGAAGCCCGTTGGACTTGCGTTGCCACCGCTAACCCGTTTGCCTCTTACAGTCAAGCCCAGTATGCGTGTCCCGTCCTCGACATGGGTCGAGCCCACAAAGATACGTATGGGTTACTGGTTGAAATGGGCCTCCACAAGCTACCCACCTAAGCTTGTCCCTTTTTCTAGTATATCCCACTTAACCCTTCAATCATGTTTTAATTACATGTTCCATTTTGGTTAAGTATTCTAATCGTATTTTCTATTGCCACCCAAGGCAACCACTAGATTTTCTCATGCCACCCAAGGCACCCACTTAACCCCTCATGTCCCTTTACATGCTAATGTGGTTAAGTGTTTCTTAATTAATTAATTAAGAACGTAACCTTTGTAAAGACCTCTCACATTAGACTGTCTTTTATGACCGCTGGTTAAGCCGGTTGGGTCCGGGCAGCCTTATGTCATAACAGAGTCTAACCTCGTGTCTTTACATTAATTACGTATTTAGTTTGTGCCTAAGACCTCTCACATTGGGCTAACATTTGTAGCAACTGGTTAAGCCGGTTGGGTCCGGGCAGTTTTACGCTACAACTGAGTCCAACCTCGTGTCTTAGTCAATTAATTACACCTAATTAATCACCCTCATAATTTTATATTAATTATCCCTAATTAATCAAGTTTTCTTAACATGGGTAGACCTAACTTAATAGGTAAATTCCCATGGGGTAGACCTAACTCAATAGGTAAATTCCCAACACATAGTATGGGTACACCTAACTAAATAGGCAAATTCCCATACTATGTTCATTTAGTTTATGTTATGCATAATTATATTAATTTCACACAATCTTATTAACCTATGCATTTAATTACCCCCTCGTTCCCACGTAATTTCGCTCTCATGATATAACACATATAAAAGGTGTCAACTTGCATATGAATGAACATGTTTCAAAGGTGCCATCTTGCATATTAACAAACACATAACTTGCATATGCACTTGCATAACATGTCACATAACTTGCATATAATATGTCACATAACTTACATATTCACTTGCATAACAAACTTGCATATTAACTCATAGACTTGCATAATGTGTCATCATGAACTTGCATATTAACAAACATGTAACTTGCATATTTACATACATGTAACTTGCATATTAACAAACATGTAACTTGCATATTAGTAAACATGTAACTTGCATATTTACATACATGTAACTTGCATATTAACCAACATGTAACTTGCATATTAACAAACATGTAACTTGCATATTTACATACATGTATATTGCATATTAACAAACATGTAACTTGCATATTTACATACATGTAACTTGCATATTAACAAACATGTAACTTGCATATTTACATACATGTAACTTGCATAGCATATCACCATGAACTTGCATAACATGCATATGATTACATAGCCCACAACTTGCATATTTAGCATCATGCAAACATAACATACATCATATTAAACTTGCATAAACTTACATACTCAACATGCATAAACATACATACTCAACATGCATAAACATAAGATTAATGCTAACATCATATCATATGATTCAAAGCTCATTACCCCACATACAAAACCATAAATCTCATCACATCTCATCTAATTAGTTTACCAAAAGATCATCAAAGTGATAGAAACTCACAACTAGCAACTTTGAACACCAAATGAAGAAGATTAAGATGCTAAGAAGGGATTAGAGGTTGATTAGAGAGTGATTAGCATGCAACCCTCTTCATTGATTTGTGGAGGCCATGATCAAGTTGCATTTTGCCATAGTTTAATTACAAGGTTTAATTATGAATGAATTAGGGTAGGGTTGGGGTCTTATTTATAGGATTAGAAAGTGTTTTAGGCCCTTAGATTAACCCTAGATTAGATTAGGACCCTTAGATTTAGGAACCCTCTAGAACATAGCCCAAGACTCAGCCAAGACCAAACCTGGTGCATCCAGACCAGCAGGCCCGACACCCTGTGTCGACACTCCTGTCGACAGGGCTGTCGACACCCCTGTCGACACCCCTGTCGACATGGCTGTCGACACGGGGCTAGGCGGGAATTTTTCCCCCCTTTCCTCTTTTGGCTCCAAACTTGTTTTTCAAATCTGTTTTTTTTTAAATTTAAACTTCCTAAAACTTCTTTGGGCCATAACCGGGCCGTACGGACTCCGATTCTCGAAAACTCGGACTCTATTTCGCGTATTTTTCCGAGACGAACGCAATGACGCAGCCCGTTTCCCCTGGTTCTTCCATCTGAGATTAATTATACTTTAATTACTAACTATTAGTGTTAATTGAAATTCGGGGTGTTACATAATTCAAAGCTTAAAGCAACGTTAATCAAATCAAAGCAACGCCTACAACAAAGGATAGCATCTCCAAATTCAGAATTCAGATTCCTGAATTGAAGATTCGTCACACGTTGTAAGTAGAGTGCTATTCCGACGTGAATTAAATAATTGTGTTGATTTGTGTAATGTAAGAAATGGAATTGTGGCGATAATAATCTATATTTTTATGTTGCTTTGATGCTAAACAATTTGGGAATATTATGGTATACGATTGGATATTTTCAAGTACGCGATTTGCGTTGGAAGTTAACAATGAAATGGAGTTGTGGCGATAATAACTTATGTTTGTATGTTATTTTGATTTGGCAATGTTATGGTGTACGATTTGATTCATACAAGTATATGGTTTATGTTGACAACCACATGTTGTGGAATTTTAATTGGGATTCATGCAAGCATATGATTCATATTGAAAACTACATGTTTGTGGTAGTTGTTTACAACACCCATTTGATAATTGCAAGTATATGATTCATGTTGAAATAACAACTATATGTTGTAATAGTTTATTTGAAATTCATGCAAGTATATGATTTATTGTTATGCCAACATGATGTATAATTCTATGGTCATCTTTAGTGTAATTTGATCCACTTAAGTATTATGATTCATATGAAGGTTATGTTGGAATTGGCATCATAGTTGAAGTATAAAAATCATGATTTTGTAATAGTGACAAAAGCAAGCGTCTTTGTAAGCTTGTATTATTTTTATGAACATGACTAAACTATGTTTGTTATTATGCCTAGTTGAAAACATGTTTCTAGGCTTATGTTGTTATCATAATCATATGATAATATATTTGGCACATAAGTTACATTAGAAATTACACTAGAATTACATCCCACTTACAAGTTACATAGATAGGATAAAAACCATGATTATATGAATAGTAGGATTCATGTTCAATTATGTTTATGCCATGACTATATGAATAGAAGGACTCATGTTCAATTTTGATTATGCCATAATTATATGATTAGAATGGTTCATGTTTAAGTATCATTTATGCCATGACTACACGAATAGAATGATTCATGCTTTGTTTATACCATGATTATGTGAATAGAATGATTCATGTATAAGTATTGCTTATATTATATGTTGTTACAATTGCATGTTCACATGCGCCTACCTTATGTTAATTGAATCGTTATGTTGCAAGTTCATGCGTTCACACTCCCCTTTTTATGTTACCTTATAAACACCATGTTATAAGCCTCCCCTTTTTATATGGCTAATTGGGTTTAAGTATTAAACCCAACACACCTTACATTTGAACGAACGTGTAAAACGGGGGTATTGACGTTTGGGCTAAAATATAGAACGTATGTGTTGGCATGTTTGACGCATGTCAACAACCTTGAAAAACAATTAAGTGGCATAAATAAATCTTAATCAATAAAGATAAATTTGAATAATGGGCCACAAATATTTACATATAAAAAGAAAAGAGACAAAATATGTAAATGTGGAAAATACGATGTGTTTAACCCGAGGTTGGATTGAGTTGTGATGTAAACCTACCCGTAACCGCCCGGCTGTCCAGTAGTCACAACAATACCTATCCAATGTGGGTGGTTAAACACGGAGCCCAATAAGGACCCGAGGTTAGACTGAGTTGTGGCGTAAGGCTACCCGGACCCAACCGGCAACAGGCAGCCACAACAATACCTGTCTAATGTGAGAGGTTATGGCTTTAATAAGACAATTAAGGCTGAGTCAGGATTGATAGGATTAAGTGAATTAAGACTTAATCAAAATAGAACATGCTAAACTAAATAGACTGATTGGGGGTTAGGTTTATAAAACACTTAACCAACTTAGCATGTTGGCTAGAAATAGAAAACCTAGTAGCGGGGGACCCTTTTCAGCAGTAACCCTACAAGGCGTATCATGATACCCTGAAACTAGGCAGGGTGGGGCACGATTACTGGGCTGACTGTAAGAGGTCAAATCGACGGCGGTGGTGTAGCAGTGTAGGTTCTAACGGGGGGTGTGCGTGCACACACTCCGGCGCAGAAAAATAAGGCACTGGGCACCAGTAGCATACCTGTGCATTCTAGGGTTGTGTCGGGCCGCCACCATGGGACTTGATACACCCCATGGTGGGACCAGCATAGGTAACTACAACATCGGGGGCCGTAAGACACATGTAACTATGCGAGTAGGAGCCAATCATCATAAAATGGATCACTTCACCCTGATTATGGGGTGCCTGTTGGGAACTAGTTTATATGGGTACAGAGATTAATATGGGGTACGATAGTATATTCGACCCTAGACAACTTAACTTGGTTTATGGTGCTTTCCCATTTCTAGTTTATACTTATCATGCCCAGTTCTTTATTCATAGACTGAATGGTCCTAGACTTACTCAGGCTTTATGTCTGACTCTACTTTTCTTTCGTCTTCTTTTCTTCCGTTCCCCCCCCCCCCCAGGTCCACAGGGAGGGAATACCACAGCTTTACCAGCCTTCATATCCAGCTTGAAGAGAAAGAATGTATTGCTTGGATCTTTTCGTTTTGGACTATGGCTTTGGACAGCAACTATGGGACTTTTGCAGTTTATTTATGTTTTCTTTATGCTTCTTTAAATAATGTAATCAAGACAGTTATGAAGATGTTATGTTTTTGGAAGTATTGTAAGACAATTATGGTATGGTTGGTGTAACACGTATGAAACACCCCACCTCCGTTAGGGTCACTCTCAAAGGGAATGCCCTAATTTTGGTGGAGGTTTATAAGTATAAGTCACAGATATACAAGACAGATATAAGAACACATATTTTTGAACAGCGGAAAACAACAACTTTTATTTCATTAAAATACGTGTTACACCAACCATACCATAATTGTCTTACAATACTTCCAAAAACATAACATCTTCATAACTGTCTTGATTACATTATTTAAAGAAGCATAAAGAAAACATAAATAAACTGCAAAAGTCCCATAGTTGTTGTCCAAAGCCATAGTCCAAAACGAAAAGATCCAAGCAATACATTCTTTCTCTTCAAGCTGGATATGAAGGCTGGTCAAGCTGCGGTATTCCCTCCCTGTGGACCTGGGGGGGGGGGGGACGGAAGAAAAGAAGACGAAAGAAAAGTAGAGTCAGACATAAAGCCTGAGTAAGTCTAGGACTATTCAGTCTATGAATAAAGAACCGGGTATGATAAGTATAAACTAGAAATGGGAAAGCACCATAAACTAAGTTAAGTTGTCTAGGGTCGAATATACTATCGTAGCCCATATTAATATCTGAACCCATATAAACTAGTTCCCAACAGGCACCCCATAATCAGGGTGAAGTGATCCATTTTATGATGATCGGCTCCTACTTGCATAGTTACATGTGTCTTACGGCCCCTGATGTTGTAGTTACCTATGCCGTTCCTACCATGCGGTGTATCAAGTCCAATGGTGGCGGCCCGTCACAATCCTAAAATGCACAGGTATGCTACTGGTGCCCAGTGCCTTATTTTTCTGTGCCGGAGTGTGTGCACGCCCGCACCCCGTTGGAACCTACACTGCTGCACCACCGTCGTCGATTTGACCTCTTACAGTCAGCCCAGTAATCGTGCCCCACCCTGCCTAGTTTCAGGGTATCATGATACGCCATAGGGTTACTGCTGAAAAGGGTCCCCCGCTACTAGGTTTTCTATTTCTAGCCAACATGCTAAGTTGGTTAAGTGTTTTATAAACCTAACCCCCAATCAGTCTGTTTAGTTTAGCATGTTCCATTCTGATTAAGTATTAATTTAGTTTACTTAATCATATCAATCCAGAATCAGCCTTAATTGTCTTATTAAAGCCTTGACCTCTCACATTAGACAGGTATTGTTGTGGCTGCCTGTTGCCGGTTGGGTCCGGGCAGTCTTGCGCCACAACTCAGTCTAACCTCGGGTCCTTGTTGGGCTCCGTGTTTAACCACCCACATTGGATAGGTATTGTTGTGACTACTGGACAGCCGGGCGGTTCTGGGCAGGTTTACATCACAACTCAATCCAACCTCGGGTTAAACACATCGTATTTTTACATATTTGTCTCTTTTCTTTTTATATGTAAATATTTGTGTCCCATTATTCAAATTCATCTTTATTGATTGAAATTTATTTATGCCACTTAATTGCTTTTCAAGGTTGTTGGCATGCGTTAAACATGCCAACACATATGTTCTATATTTTAGCCCAAATGTCATTAACCCCGTTTTATACGTTCGCTCCAATGTAAGGTGTATTGGGTTTAACACTTAAACCCAATTTAGCCATATGAAAAGGGGAGGCTTATAACATGGTGTTTATAAGGTAACATAGAAAGGGGAGTGTGAACGCATGAACTTGCAACATAACGATTCAATTAACATAAGGTAGGCACATGTGAACTTGCAATTGTAACAACATATAATATAAGCAATACTTAAACATGAATCATTCTATTCACATAATCATGGTATAGACAAAACATGAATCATTCTATTCATGTAGTCATGGCATAAATAATACTTAAACATGAACCATTCTAATCATATAATTATGGCATAATCATAATTGAACATGAGTCCTTTTATTCATATAGTCATGGCATAAACATAATTGAACATGAATTCTACTATTCATATAATCGTGGTTTTTATCCTATCTATGTAACTTGTAAGTGGAATGTAATTCTGGTGTAATTCTAATGTAACTTATGCGTCAAATATATTATCATATGATTATGATAACAACATAAGCCTAAAAACATGTTTTTCAATTGGGCATAATAACGAACATAGTTTAGTCATGTTCATAAAATTAATACAAACTTACAAAGACGCTTGCTTTTGTCACTATCACAAAATCATGATTTTTATACTTGAACTATGATGCCAATTCCAACATAACCTTCGTATGAATCATAATACTTAAGTGGATCAAATTACACTAAAGATGACCATAGAATTATACATCATGTTGGCATAACAATAAATCATATACTTGCATGAATCTCAAATAAACTATTACAACATATAGTTGTTACTTTTAACATGAATCATATACTTACAATTATCCAATGAGTGTTGTAAATAACTACCACAAACATGTAGTTTTCAATATGAATCATATGCTTGCATGAATCTCAAATAAAATTCCACAACATGTGGTTGTCAACATAAATCATATACTTGTATGAATCCAATCGTACACCATAGTATTACCAAATCGTTTAGAATCAAAATGACATACAAATATAGATTATTATCGCCACAATTCCATTTCGCAAATCACGTACTTGCAAATATCCAATCGTATACCACAATATTCCCAAATCGTTTAGCATCAAAGCAACATACAAATATAGATTATTATCGCCACAATTCCATTTCTTTGTTTACACAAATCAACGCAATTATTTAATTCATATCGGAATAGCACTCTACTTACAACGTATGACGAATCTTCAATTTAGGAATCTGAATTCTGAATTTGGAGATGCTATCCTTTGTTGTAGGCGTAGGCTTTGATTTGATTAACGTTGCTTTAAGCTTTGAATTATCTTCTAGTTGTCTCTCTATTTCTGATGGCTATCCTCAGTCTCTCCTCAGCAGCATGATGGTCTCATCTCCATTTTAGTTTATGTGAATTAGGGTTAGTCTTAGGTCCTTTTTATAGAGTTTGTTAGTTGATTTAGACCGTCGATGAAGCTTGGTTCAATAATAGCCGTTCGTTTGAAGGGGAGACCAACCAGGAGCTGACACCTAGCACTAGTGACAAGGCAAGGCTCAGAAAATCGACCAAACACAGACCTGGCCAGCCAGGACTTAACCAGACCTGACCAGCAGGTCATTTTGACCTGGGCGCACTTGGCAGGTGCGCCAGGTCAAAAATGTAGTGGCGCACTTCCCAAGTGCGCCAGTTCATTTTTGTTCTGGCGCACTTCCCAAGTGCGCCAGTGCTTTCTGACCCGTTTCCTGGTTTTTCGCCCAACTTCGTTCGTCCATATCTTCTTCATACGATATCCGTTTTACGCAAACTCGGACTCTATCTCAAGCAGAATTCCGAGACGAACGCAATGGCGTAACCTGTTTCCCTTAATTCTTTGATTTGGAATTAGTTATACTTTAATTTGTGAATCTCACTGTTATAGAATAAACAGGGTGTTACATTCTCCCCCACTTAAAAGGATTTCGTCCCCGAAATCTTCAAGTTCAGGAAGAATGTACATCCTAACATCCAAACATCCATCTACTCATCCATCAAACACGAGCATCCATTATCCTTAAAAGACTTCTAATGCTTCATGATCATATGCGAAGTGTGTGTGTACATGTACTTATCTAATGCAAAATCAGGCGGTCTACTGATTCAGTTGACCTCCTTAATGCAGATTATGTAAGTGCCATGAATCCATTATGTATGCAAATTCTCCTATTTATGAATCTACATGAGTGCACAATCATTCATACACATGCAACATCCATATGACAGCACATTAAATTTCAACCATATACGAATATAAATACATATATGCATATGCAATATGAAGTGACTGAGCCGATCTAAAACCTAGATTGTGTGTGTATATGCAACCACGAGCAACCACTAGCAATCACTTGCAACCACTTGCAACCATTAATCATAACATGTCTCAAACACATGTTTACACCCAAAGGGTTTCTTCCTAAAAGATAAGGTCGAGGAGATTTTCCTAAAAAGATAGATAAAATCGCAACTTAAGGAAAAAGGAAAGATCAAAGATGTACCCTCGAAAAGAAAAGGGTAGGCTGCGCGTATTCTAGCTTCAGTTTCCCAAGTTGCATCTTCTTCGGCGTCGCTCCACTGAACTTTGATGAGCTTGACTTCGCGGTTGTGTAGCTTCTTCACTTCCATTCCTAATATGCGGGTTGGAACTTTCCTTACGGTTGCTTCGCGTTCCACTTCAGCTTCTTCTAGGATATTTGGCTCTACCACTTCAGCAGACTCAAGTAGTCATTTTCGGAGATGTGAAACATGAAGGACGTTGTGAACCCGGCCAATCTTTCGGGTAGCTCTAATCTATAGGCCTTTTTCCCAATTGTTCCTATCTAAAGGTATAGTCGAATGATAGAAGCAAGTAAAAACTTTGTGCCCATTAGGCAATGTCAAAACTGGAAATCTATGCCACACATATATTGATTAGGAGAAGAACTCTCTAAGCATCAGCCCCGAAGACCGAAATCAACATCAGACTGACACCCAAAGAATTACTCAACCCAACCACCATATATGATTCTAGGAAACTAAGCATGATGGACTCCTTTTAGGTCACAAGGGAGTCCCTTCCTAAGACCAACCCGTATCCTATAAAACCCAAAAAGTTTAGTAAAACCAACGAACACCCTCAAGCCCCAACATGTGTTACTAACAGATGAGTCTTACTCCCTATGGGGTTTGCAACAGAAATTGGATTGAGAATGGGACCGAGAGGATATACACAAAAGATAGCATGCAAGTAAGCTCTATAGGAAGAGAGAGATCAAAGATATACTCTTAAGAAGAGATATGATGCACGAATCTAGTCTTCAATCTACTAAGTCGCATTTCCTTGAGCTTAACTCCATTATGCTTTGTCCGTCTTTAACTTCACAATTTTCGTAGCTTCTTAATTCTTGTTTCCAAAATATGAGTTAGAACCTATTTCACTATTGCCTCTCGTTCCTCTTTCACTTACTCTACTTCTAGTATACTCGGCTCAAACATAACGGCGTACTCATGGTTTCATGCAAGCTCTCCAAAATTCACTAGTGAATCTTAGATCTCGTCCATTTACTATCGGGTATTCCACGTAGCAGAACTATCTCTTGGAAATAAATGCCAGCCATGTTGCCAAATGTACTTACTAAGGTGATTCTCCACAACTCATGCATAAGAGAAATGAACCTTCAGCCTTAGTGGCGAACACTACTTGATCGGATTACAAATTACCAATAAATGTGTCAAGAGATTCTAGGAAACAAATCATGACAGAACCCTAAAGGTTACCTGCGACTTTGAGGGTATTACCGAGGCAAGTCAAGAGTCTAACTACCCTCTTTTCGAAACCGAGATGGTCACCCTTACTAGATAACCACTCCATCGCTAGAATCAACCAATGGCCCAAAACAAAGGCACTACATTTAAACTCTACGCTTAGAATAGAAATTTTCAATCCCACACAGATCATAAACAAATGAGCTGGGCCCCCAATTGGGTTTGAAACAATTAAGGGGTCCTCTACCATACTAGTTTTTAGGTGCAGAGATTTTAACTAAAGCAGACGAGATAAAGGAGTGTGACGCGCCGGAATCAAATAAAGTGCGAACGGGGTGATCATACTACACTTTCTACAAAAGTATTTATACCTCGTTTCTTTGGGCAGTCCTTAGCCATGTGGCCTGTCTCACCGCAAGAAAAGCACCCATCATTCATCTTGGCCTTCTTTTTCCGGCAATCTTTCACTAAGTGCCCCACTTTGCCACAGAATTTACACTTCCTCTTCTCTCGGGACTTGTTGTCTTTCCCGCCCTTCTCAAAGTCTGTCTTCTCAGGGCAGTCTTTGCTGATGTGTCCAGTCTTCCCACAATGAAAACATTCTCCTTGCTTTCTTTTCCTCTTTCTACTATCCTTGGCTATGTGCCCTTCCGTACCACAAAAATTGCATTTCCCTTTTTCCCGTTTCTTGTTATTACTGTTACGATCCTTTCTTGTTTGACTATTATTCGTCTTCCTACTTTGGGACTCTTCCGCTTGTTGGTTCATGTGGAGGAGGAGGAGTGAAAGCGTCAGCAGCTGGGGAGTAAGGTCTCCAGACATGCTGAAACAGAAAGGATAGATTCAAAACGAAGGATAAGAGATAGTTCCTATGGCTTTGGGGGGGCTTTGCCTTTTAAAATAATATAATATTTTTCTTTTAAAAATGCTTCTTTAAACTTTCCCTTTTTGATAATAAATTTTCAAAACTTTTTATCTTATCTGGTAAACCTATGCTCTGATACACAGTGAAACACCCCACCTCCGTTAGGGTCACTCTCAAAGGGAATGCCCTAATTTTGGTGGAGGTTTATAAGTACAAGTCACAGATATACAAGACAGATATAAGAACACATATTTTTGAACAGCGGAAAACAACAACTTTTATTTCATTAAAATACGTGTTACACCAACCATACCATAATTGTCTTACAATACTTCCAAAAACATAACATCTTCATAACTGTCTTGATTACATTATTTAAAGAAGCATAAAGAAAACATAAATAAACTGCAAAAGTCCCATAGTTGTTGTCCAAATCCATAGTCCAAAACGAAAAGATCCAAGCAATACATTCTTTCTCTTCAAGCTGGATATGAAGGCTGGTCAAGCAGCGGTATTCCCTCCCTGTGGACCTGGGGGGGGGGAACGGAAGAAAAGAAGACGAAAGAAAAGTAGAGTCAGACATAAAGCCTGAGTAAGTCTAGGACTATTCAGTCTATGAATAAAGAACTGGGTATGATAAGTATAAACTAGAAATGGGAAAGCACCATAAACTAAGTTAAGTTGTCTAGGGTCAAATATACTATCGTACCCCACATTAATCTCTGAACCCATATAAACTAGTTCCCAACAGGCACCCCATAATCAGGGTGAAGTGATCCATTTTATGATGATCGGCTCCTACTCGCATAGTTACATGTGCCTTACGGCCCCCGATGTTGTAGTTACCTATGCTGGTCCCACCATGGGGTGTATCAAGTCCCATGGTGGCGGCCCGACACAATCCTAAAATGCACAGGTATGCTACTGGTTCCCAGTGCCTTATTTTTCTGCGCTGGAATGTGTGCACGCCCGCACCCCGTTAGAACCTACATTGCTGCACCACCGCCGTCGATTTGACCTCTTACAGTCAGCCCAGTAATCGTGCCCTACCCTGCCTAGTTTCAGGGTATCATGATACCTTATTGGGTTACTGCTGAAAAGGGTCCCCCGAAACTAGGTTTTCTATTTCTAGCCAACATGCTAAGTTGGTTAAGTGTTTTATAAACCTAACCCCCAATCAGTCTTTTTAGTTTAGCATGTTCCATTTTGATTAAGTATTAATTTAGTTTACTTAATCCTATCAATCCAGACTCAGTCTTAATTGTCTTATTAAAGCCTTGACCTCTCACATTAGACAGGTATTGTTGTGGCTGCCTGTTGCCGGTTGGGTCCGGGCAGTCTTACGCCACAACTCAGTCTAACCTCGGGTCCTTATTGGTCTCCGTGTTTAACCACCCACATTGGATAAGTATTGTTGTGACTACTGGACAGCCGGGCGGTTCCGGGCAGGTTTACATCACAACTCAATCCAACCTCGAGTTAAACACATCGTATTTTCTACATTTACATATTTTGTCTCTTTTCTTTTTATATGTAAATATTTGCGGCCCATTATTCAAATTCATCTTTATTGATTGAAATTTATTTATGCCACTTAATTGCTTTTCAAGGTTGTTGGCATGCGTTAAACATGCCAACACATATGTTCTATATTTTAGCCCAACCGTCATTACCCCCCGTTTTATACGTTCGCTCCAATGTAAGGTGTGTTGGATTTAACACTTAAACCCAATTTAGCCATATGAAAAGGGGAGGCTTATAACATGGTGTTTATAAGGTAACAAAGAAAGGGGAGTGTGAACGCATGAACTTGCAACATAACGATTCAATTAACATAAGGTAGGCACATGTGAACTTGCAATTGTAACAACATATAATATAAGCAATACTTAAACATGAATCATTCTATTCACATAATCATGGTATAGACAAAACATGAATCATTCTATTCATGTAGTCATGGCATAAATAATACTTAAACATGAAGCATTCTAATCATATAATTATGGCATAATCATAATTGAACATGAGTCCTTCTATTCATATAGTCATGGCATAAACATAATTGAACATGAATTCTACTATTCATATAATCATGGTTTTTATCCTATCTATGTAACTTGTAAGTGGAATGTAATTCTAGTGTAATTCTAATGTAACTTATGTATCAAATATATTATCATATGATTATGATAACAACATAAGCCTAAAAACATGTTTTTCAATTGGGCATAATAACGAACATAGTTTAGTCATGTTCATAAAATTAATACAAACTTACAAAGACGCTTGCTTTTGTCACTATCACAAAATCATGATTTTTATACTTGAACTATGATACCAATTCCAACATAACCTTCATATGAATCATAATACTTAAGTGGATCAAATTACACTAAAGATGACCATAGAATTATACATCATGTTGGCATAACAATAAATCATATACTTGCATGAATCTCAAATAAACTATTACAACATATAGTTGTTACTTTTAACATGAATCATATACTTACAATTATCCAATGAGTGTTGTAAATAACTACCACAAACATGTAGTTTTCAATATGAATCATATGCTTGCATGAATCTCAAATAAAATTCCACAACATGTGGTTGTCAACATAAATCATATACTTGTATGAATCCAATCGTACACCATAGTATTGCCAAATCGTTTAGAATCAAAATGACATACAAATATAGATTATTATCGCCACAATTCCATTTCGCAAATCACGTACTTCCAAAAATCCAATCGTATACCACAATATTCCCAAATCGTTTAGCATCAAAGCAACATACAAATATAGATTATTATCGCCACAATTCCATTTCTTTCTTTCAACAAATCAACGCAATTATTTAATTCATATCGGAATAGCACTCTACTTACAACGTATGACGAATCTTCAATTTAGGAATCTGAATTCTGAATTTGGAGATGCTATCCTTTGTTGTAGGCGTTGCTTTGATTTGATTAACGTTGCTTTAAGCTTTGAATTATCTCCTAGTTGTCTCTCTATTTCTGATGGCTATCCTCAGTCTCTCCTCAGCAGCATGACGGTCTCATCTCCATTTTAGTTTATGTGAATTAGGGTTAGTCTTAGGTCCTTTTTATAGAGTTTGTGAGTTGATTTAGACTGTCGATGAAGCTTGGTTCAATAATAGCCGTTCGTTTGAAGGGGAGACCAACCAGGAGCTGACACCTAGCCCTAGTGACAAGGCAAGGCTCAGAAAATCGACCAAACACAGACCTTGCCAGCCAGGACTTGACCAGACCTGACCAGAAGGTCATTTTGACCTGGGCGCACTTGGCAGGTGCGCCAGGTCAATAATGTACTGGCGCACTTCCCAAGTGCGCCAGTTCAATTTTGTTCTGGCGCACTTCCCAAGTGCGCCAGTGCATTCTGACCCGTTTTCTGGTTTTTCGCCCAACTTCGTTCGTCCAAATCTTCTTCATACGATATCCGTTTTACGCAAACTCGAACTCTATCTCAAGCAGAATTCCAAGACGAACGCAATGGTGTATCCCGTTTCCCTTAATTCTTTGATTTGAAAATAGTTATACTTTAATTTGTGAATCTCACTGTTATAGAATAAACGGGGTGTTACAACGTATTTTAATGAAATAAAGGTTGTTGTTTTTCCGCTGTTCAAAAATATGTGTTATTATATCTGTCTTGTATATCTGTGATTTATACTTATAAACCTCCACCAAAATTAGGGCATTCCCTTTGAGAGTGACCCTAACGGAGGTGGGGTGTTTCATTTTGGCAGAGGTAATAACCAAGGAAAGAGAGGGAATCCAAACCAGAGAGGAAGAGGCAGATCCAACAATGCTTCAAGAGTCAAATTCCAAATATGTGACAAACCTGGACATGCAGCGAACATATGTTACTTCAGATTCAATACTTATGAAAACAATGCACAGCAATCCCAATTTAATCGAAGGAATGCTAATGTAAACTTGGCACAAGCAAACCAGATCAGAACCAATGGAGAAATTTCAGCCACTATAAGTAACATTGATCATTCAAGAAAAATTGAGGATGTTAACTGTGAAGACTTCTTCCTAGATTGTGACGGCCCGCCCCGAACAAGCTGACATTTCTCCGAAATGCGCTGTGCCGATGTCCAACTAGCACGGGACGGTCGCCAAACAAAAAGGATGTGAAGCCAAAAATGCCAAAGGAACCTGTAGTATATCTCACAGCACATGTAATAAAATATAATAATCACGTAATTTGACATAAAACAGGCGAGACAGTGCATAAGCTGAAAACTAAATCACCATAGCAGCGGAATCCATAATACAGCTTATGATCCAACATCATTATTACATCTTAAAATTTCTGTCTCTAAAGCAAAAGAAAGAAAAGGTACACTACTAATGCCCAAGCAGTGACCAGCTACAATACGGGGAGTATATATGTATATCATACGTCAAAGCCTCCTGCTCGTCTCCGGACAGCTACCGGCGCATTACGACCAAACCTTTCTCTAGTCTGCTTGTTTAGGAGCACCTAGAGTAATAAGAAGAGACATAAAACTATGGATCAGACAAAAGTCTGGTATGAGCGATAAGCAACAAAATAGAACAATAACAGGTATAATCTAATCATACCTGAACTTGGACCTACAACCAAAGAGTTAGCACAACAAGATGTACAATACTCTAAGGTAACACTAACATAAATTGTAAAAGTAATGTGCGGGTGCTCATGTCATGGTGATAGCAAACATCAAACATAGCAATCATCCTCACATCTCTCACTCAGTGCGTAAAGCATACGATATCCACTACTATGGTCACCTAATCCTTTGGGCCATGACGAAGTCCAACCCAGTACAACTATCACTACGACGCCATAATCCGTTCTCAGTGGTGAGCCAAAGTTATAGGTATCGATAACCCCTTTGCACATGTCCCACAACAAAGTCCAACTCGATAAATTAAATCGTTGGTTCCCGTCTGGATCCTGAGTAATAACTTTGAATTTGGACTTCTTTTGCATCTCGGGTTTTGGTATCATTGTCTTGGTTCGGGTCGGGGTTCTCGTTGGCATTCCCCACTTCAAGAATCTTCAGCATACCCCCTTCGGGAATCTTCGGCATACCCTTTAGGAATCGTCTGCATACCCCTTTAGGAATCGTCAGCATACCCCTTCAGGAATCGTCAGCATACCCCTTCCGTTTGTGACCATACATGTTGACCAATCCAGTTTGTGACCATACATGCAGACAAATCCAATTCGTGACCATATATGCCGACCAATTCAGTTCGTGACCATACATGCTGACCAATCCGGTTCGTGACCATACATGCCGACCAATTCGGTTTGTGACCATACATGCTGACCAATCCGGTTCGTGACGATACATGCTGACCAATCCGGTTCGTCACCATACAGCTGACCAATCTGGTTCGTGACCATACATGCTGACCAATTCAGTTTGTGACCATGCATGCCGACCAATTCAGTTCATGACCATACACGCTGACCAATCCCGTTAGTGACCATACATGTTGACCAATCCCGTTCGCGACCATACATGCTGACCAATCCGGTTCGTGACCATACATGCTGACCAATCCAGGAATTCTGCAGTTTTTCCAACAAGCTAATTACGCCAAACGATGGCGTTTTCAACCATTCTAACCTTCCTATGACATCTTAAAACATTCCAAATAGTAGTAACAAAATATAGAATCACTCAAAAACATTAAATCATCATTCACATGAAATATTTTGTATCAAACATACCCAAAAAGCATGATTTTCCCCTTAATCCCCTTAACCATGTTTTAACTATAGGATCAACAAACTTAGTTCAAATTAACCCAACTTTTTTATAGAGGCATAAAATAATATTTAGGAATTTCTAAATATTTTTCAAAAAAATTCTGAGTCATGATTTCGCTAATTATCACTAATCACCCCTAATTAGCCATAATTAGTGAAAAACAATGCTAATTACTCACCTTAGCCACATATAAACTACAGATCTGAACTATTCTACCATTATGGCGCTATTTCCAATGCAACACAGCAACTCCAACTATGATTCGGTGTTGATTTGCCCTGATTTGATGTAGCGCAGCTCCATCTTCGATTAGAAAGCGATTAGGAGATGTTTAAATGAAGAATTTGAGAGTGGAGGCCATTAATAGGGTTAAGAGAATGAAAGTGGCGGCTGAAAATGACAAAAGATAGTTTATCTAGCCCCTATCAGCCCTTAAATACCCCTAATCCCGAAGTCCCTAATGGACCTTGATGCTAATCACCCGGTTAACCCAATTATGCTGTTTTCACCTTCCAAACCTTGTTTCAGCCATTTCTCCAAAAGGGTAAGTCCGTTTGATCAATGTGATCACTCTACGGAAAGGTGAACCATCATCCAAATCCAATGGAAGTGGTTTCAGTTCAAAACTCCTTTCCGGTCAAAAGTTATAGGCAAAACACGATTCACTAGGGGCAAAAAGGTCATTTAAAAGTCGGAAAAAATCTTGAACATGGGAAATGACCCCAATAGTCGTTCTCCAAAGTTACACGACCTAACGACCTCATACGAAGATGAAATAAATATTCTATGATCCTTAGGTGCGTCAAATGCGGGTTGTTACATTCTCCCCCTTAAGAAATTTCGCCCCGAAATTCCTTAACCAAAACATACAAAGGATCCAGCATGCCTACTAATCATTTGCAATAATCAAGAATACATAGAAACACAACAAACATATCCTAGCATGCGGAATAACTAAAAATGGAGTTCCAAATCTCTTCGTCTCTTATCAGCATAACTCTCCTGTCTATCTTGGGTAACCTTCATTCACTGTTGAATGATCTTGACGTAGTCCTTGGTAACCCATCGATGAAATCTATTGCGACTTATTCCCATTTCCATTTGGGAATCTCCAACGGTTGTAACTGTTGGATCTAGATTAACCCTAGAGGGGGAGGGGGTGAATAAGGTTTATTACAGTTTATCGAAATATTAGAAATTAATCACAACACAGATAATTGGAGAGTAAGTATATGCGGAAAGTAAATAACACACAGAAATACCCAGCTACGGCAAAATCCTGCCTACTGCTGCAATCCTAAGGTTTCTACTAGGTGATGGAACATATATCGCATGCAAGACCATGTACACTCGCAATCCCTGCTCTTATTCTAACCCTACGCTCAAAACCCTAGACTGACGGATATCCGCTCGATCAGATTTCCCTGTTTACGTCCCGTAACCAGTAACCCAGATTTTACAAACTCTGTCAATTGCCAGTTAACCCTTAACTGAATACCTAGATTTTACAGACCTAGAAACTGTTTGATAGTTTAGAAAAGAAATTGAAAATACAACCAAAAAGAAATTAAAACCCTAGAGTATAAAGGAATTTAAATATCCCTTTTTGCACTTTAAACTTGGATAGACTTGGCCGGCCTTGTACAATTAGGTTCCACCCTTAATTTCATTTATCTCCCGATCATTCTTCTTTCAGAAACATCGCGTCGGCTCTGGATATTTGGGGCTAAGGTTTTCTTCTGCTTCGAATTGGCTTTTAAGATTGATTCCAAAAAAAAAATTGTCGCTCCTTTAGTTGATCACTGTTGGCTTCATGCACGAATTCAAAGCTTGATCCTCCTTGCTCCAACTCTTTAAGTTTCTTGTTTCTACTTGAGAAAAATTGTTGATGCTTTTCGTGAGTTGGATGGATATTATGCCGATGATGATAGGTGTATTATAGGGTTATAGAAACTCCTATAAAATCTCTGATTTCGAAACATGTGGCTCGATCTGAAATTATGGTTTCCTTTTTTTAATCTCGGTTTTAATGCCGTGAAATTTGTGATGAACCTAGTTGGAAAAACTAATTTGTCCCTTTTGAATTTCTGACAAATTCGCCCTTGATTTCTATGGATTAACTGGAAGAATTTTTGCATAAAAAACATGCTCGATCACTTATCCATTTCTAGAAAATAATTTGTGGTAATTGTTGTTGTATGATATCCTATTTTTGTCGGCTCGATTCTTTAACTACTTGAATTCAGGAAAGATATTAAACACCTGCCAAACTTGAATTTTAACCACGCCATGTGTGTATTCATTTCTTTTGAAATTTTCTCTTATGCACTTGCCAAATATTCTTGCCATCTAAAAACTTGTATCCGACTTTGCCTTGGATAAAAATCTGATTTACTCCCACGTAATTCTGCATTGTAAAAACTGGAAATATATGAAAACTGAGAGAAGAATTCTTGCATCAATTTAACAATTGCCAAAAAAAATATTCCTTAAAGCAGTGGATAGGCAATTTGCTGATTTTCCATTAGTTCTTGCCGAAACAGATATGCCTTCGATTTTCCTTGAGAATACATACTCTATATTCTTTCGTGTATTGAATACTTGCCATATATCATGAAATTGATGTACAAATGCCATGTACAAAACTAGAAACATTTGAAAACTTGCCATACATGACAAATCTGATTTCTTTGAGCATTTCTGGAAGTAATGATTTCTCGGCAAAAAAAATTGTTTATTTTTGCATTTAAACACTGACTGTGTACACCATTTGTTGCTGAGATTTCTGGACATTAAAATGCTGCTTCCATATTATCACTGCATTTCACTTGTACATTTTGACCATGTTGTCTTGTTAATGAGCTGTGCATATAATTTTTTATATGCATGTATCACCTGATTTTTCTTGTTTATGCTGCGCACAAATTTACTTGTACACCTCTCCTTTTTTTTATTTGTGAAGCTCGACGATTATTTTATACCTGACTTGACATTACTGTCATGATCATGTCTGTTCAGCTGCACTTACATTACTCTCGGCCATCCATGTACACAGTTACTAACCTGCTTATATATATGTCGACACATCCATGCTTGATCATGCTTGATCATGTGCTTGTAATTGTTGCACCTATGTCATGCCACCATGGTTGTATAGCATCATTGTTTGATTTTCCACTTGATCACAAACATGAACAACACATCTGTGTTTTCCTGAACCTAAACATGACTTGTTTGTTATACCTATATCAATGCACTGCATCCTTTGTTTACATATATGCTCACTGTATTAAACTGCTCCACCATTGTGTATGCACCCATGATTTGCTCCCATAATTGTATGCCCTGTTGCCAATTCATTTGTCTCCATGCAGAAAACTCACCAATGTACATGATACTCTACTTTCTTTTTGCACTTGTGTATTGCTTTGTGCCATTCCAGTTTTGTGCATTTGATGTTTCACCATGCTTGAGATTGATACTTTGCTGCTTCATGATCCATCCATGAGCTCGACCACTTAGGCTATCATTGTTTCATCTTGAATCATGCTTAAACATACTTGAGCCATGACATGACAGTGTTGGCCATGTTTAACCTGCCTTGTCCATTGAATTATGTCCATGCATTTGCATTGAGTATTTTGCCACATTGCTGTATCACATGTAAATGTTTCATTTATGTCTTAGCTATGGCTCGACAATTTTGATATGTTTTGACCACTTTAGCTTTGATGTCTTCATGTTGCATTATATACTTGTGCGTGTGTTTTGAATCAGCCTTGTGCTCGACCACTTGAGTTATTTTCATGTGCACTGAGTCGAGACGGTCCACGTGGCTACTCCTCAGTTGCTTGCTGTTTTGCGAGACAGTGCACGCGTGTACATCTATACACGTGTGTATATGCAGCAAACAGAAGGAAATTTCCTGTCCCTGTACTATATACAAACTGACTAGACATAAATGAATCAGATCAAGTCAAGAAAAATGATGAGAAACACATCAGAAATCTGAGGCAAATAAAAATTTTAAAAATAAAATTTATATTTTCATGTATACAGTTTTATTTCTATTGAAGTGTACTATGTGTGTGTTTCATGTGACAGGTAAGCATGAAGATGGCTGGACTGACTGTGAAGATGCTGTGAAGACAGAAGACTGAAGATGATAGAGAAATGTATAAAAGAATATCTGAATATGAGTGAATTTGTTAACTGAGTGACAGAGTGTATTGAGTGATGTGTGAGGAGCTTTGTATATAATGAAATTGAAATGAAATGTATACATGTTCAAATAGTGGAGTATAAAATTTGTACTGTTCAAATCATGAAATATGAATATTATATTTAATAAATATTGTTTGAATATTTAATTCCTGTCCAGTAGTATTTTATATAAATATAAAAATTATATTTCTGTCTGGATGTAGAATAACAGTAAAGTAACAAACACATTTAAAATAATATTTATTTGGTTGTTATCATCAAACAAAAATCATATAATTGTGTATACAACTACGTCATATACAACAATCTCCCCCTTTTGATGATGACAAACAAATAAAAGATTTTGACCACACATTTGATGTGTTTGACAGTGAATATTGAACTCCCCCTATTTATTAGCTCCCCCTACAACCAAACACCCCCTATAACTGTGCATGAGTGAAATGAAATAAATAATAATGAATTTTCAAAATTAAACATATTTATAAAATATTCACTCATAAATCAAAATCTCAACTCATTCTCCCCCTTTTGTTATCATCAAAAGGATTCAGAAATTAAAATATAGATAAAAAATGACTAAAAATATAATTTCAGCTTAAAAGGAAGAACTGTCATCATAAATCTCAATCAGTCAAACAAAAATCATAATAAACTGAGAAAAGGTGGCATATTTCACATTGTAGAATGATAGATTTACAATGAATTAAAAATGAGGAGAGTTATATAGATATGAATTTCAATTATTTTCAAAAGATTTTATAAAAAAAAGAAGTTCAAAAATAGTGACAGATTCGGGCTATAATTAATAATTCAATTTAAGTGACACAATAAAATACTCTCAAATCCCAATAGCTATCAATCAACAAATCATAATACATCATAAGATTTCAACACATTTCACAAATAGAAAATGGATTGATAGGCTGGTTTTTATAAACACCAAGGAGAATTCCAAATTAATTTCTATTTAGCACCTAATTTTTTTTTTTTATTTATTTAAGAGCACACTGACCACGCATAACCAGAGCTTGGATTTTTAAATGAGGTCAGCCGCAGCTTAAATTATAAGTTGTCTCTTAACCATGCATGACCAGAGCTTGGACTTTTAAATGAGGTTAGAGACACACTTATATATTTATTATATATATTTATCATTTCAGCTTTAAAAGAAAAACTCCTTGGTATATAAAACCAATATGAATGATAGAAATGTGGTAGGTATAGAAATGGACTGTGAAATAAATATCTAAATTAATTATATTATGAAATATGCTTGACTATATCGAGATCATTGAAAATTTCCAATTATCACCAACTCTGAATAATAACATAGTCCAATTTCTATCACAAATATTTTCACTGTTTATTCAAAAAGATTTAAAAAAAAAAATTAACTCTCCATATTTATATAGAAGACATGATGGATGGAAGAATGATGATAGATGAAGGAGATGGTCGTGAAATAATTGCCAGTTCAAAAGTATTATAATAAATGTTCAACAATCATGAAAATCTCCTCTTGTTGTGAAATACACTGCAGTCACAGTTCATCACAATTTCAAAATCTGATAATAATTTTGATGAATTATAAATACAGTTCAATTTGGATATTGATTTCAATTTCTGAATGAATAACCAATAAATAATTTTAAAATTGAAAATCAATTACAAGAGGATTTTGAAAAGATCTATACAACACAAGAGGGATTAATTTGTACAAGGAAAAAAAATGTGTAGATCTATACAAGGTGAAGATTAGAATCTAAGAACAAATGGGTGAAACAAATATAAGGCACTTCTGATACCACTTGGTGTCTTTATTAACAAATTTTAGTCACAAAGTCCAAACAGACAGAATTAACAAATTTGCACATTTTTCAAAGCTGTAGACAAGAACAAGCAATTGTTTGAAACAGTATCAGAGCAGCACGGAAAAAACAATATCACAGCAGACTTATCAGAAGATGTTTTGATGGTCACTAAAATATATTCCATGATCCAAGATTATATAATTCAGTTTATTTTAAATCACTTGAAGAAATGTGAAAATACCAGAATTTAATGAATCAATCACACCCGATTATATATTTCAGATTCAAAAAATGTGTGTGATTCAATAAATCAATAATTTCAAACGATTATAAACAAACAGATATTTAAATCAGATAACCATGAAATAATAGAAAGATTTAAGACCAATTTTTCAAAAATTCACAAGAATTTCTGACAAGCTCAAAGAATTTTTCAGAATATTTACATCAAGTTTGAGTAATAATTCATGATTAAAAATAATTTATTTGAAATCACTTGAATCAATATCAAGTTTGAGATATAATGAATTATTCACACAAGATTGATAATTTGAAATTTAGGTGGTGTGTGATATTCAAAATATCTAGAATTCCAGATGATTTCAAACAAAACTAATTTCAAACATGATGATCATGAATAAAGATGAATTTCAAGATGTATCACTGATTCAAGACAATTTAAAATATTCAAGCCAATCTGAAAATTTCTGAAATTATCACAACTGATGAATAACAGAGTGCTGTAAAGAGTATAAATTTTCAAGCCCTTCCAAAATGAATTATAAGAGACTCAAAAACAGCAAAGGTGTGTGAAATTCCACAAAACTTTCAAATCTTCAAAAATTTAGAATTCGAATCAACAGTGTTCAAGATATGACAAGAATACATCAACACTGTTGTGAATTCAGGGAATCAGAAAAACAAACTTCAAATCAACTGCAGATATTTACAAAAATAAATTCAGGATTTGGAAAAGATTAAAAAACTTAGAGTTTTATACTAATGAAGTGAATTTCTAGAAAATTATGAATTCTGCAATAGAAAGTTAATGAAGCCCATAAAGAAACAAAAAAAAATGACAGTGATAAATCAAAAACAAAACAAAAAAAAGAAGGGGGTAGGAGAAGGAATAAAATGGAAAATAAAACAGATAATATTTACAAGGTTGAGTCTAGAGATCATACAAGATTTCGGTGTAAGAAAATGAATCTCCAACTCAAAGATGTGGCTAAGGAACTGTGATTGATTCTGTGATATGAAGCAGTTTGAATCCAGTTCTTCTTTAGTAATGCAGTTCCTTAGCCTCCTTCGGTACCTAACTGTTAAGAGGGTTAAGTGGTCTAACAAAATTTGTAAAACCACTCTAAAATGTGTTTACCACTTTAGGTACCCAAACCTGTATGTACAACAAACCATCTGAATTTAACTTTGTACCCTTAGGAACCCAAATCTGTTTGAACTTCACGAAGGCTGTTTTATTTTTTGGGATCCAAGAATGTTTAAATGGTTTATTATAAAATGATTTTTCATCACAATTTTGATTCAAAAAATCTTTGAAATTTTAAGAGTTCAAATTTTCAAAGCAAACCTTTCCAAAACAGTTTGAGCGATTTTTCAAATCATTTGAATTTTGTTTTCCAAAAACATCATTTTTCCCGAAGCCAAGACCAGATTTATTTCCAATAGAAACTTGGTTTTGTAACAGCATTTTCAACGATTTTTCCCCACTAGAAAATTTATCCAAAGTTGATTATAATCGTTCAATTTTGGATTTTAGATCGCTATTTTCTTTTAATAAATTTGAGCATATATTTGTAGTGATCTTCTGTTTAGCATTGGACTGTTTCAAAACCAAATTCTCATTTTCAAGCAATTTAATTTTGGCTTGGGATTCGGAATTTCAAGTTCAAATCATTTTTTTTTTCAAACTCAAAATTCTTGGATTTTTCAATCTCATTTTCAAGTTCTTTCAAAATCAAATCACTTTTCATCAAATTTTCATTTTCAGCAATTTCAAGTTTGGAATTTATAGTAGTCTTAAAAATTTTACATTCCTTTTGCAGAAAATTATTCGAACTTGATAATTCAATCTTGTTCTCTTTTAAGATCAAAATTTCATTTTCAAACTTTTGAATATTTTTATTGAGATGAACAAGATTGGTTTCCAATTTCAAACAATTTTTGCAGTCTGAATTTGAAGAGTTTTTAAAATATTCAAGTTGTGATTCCAAATCAATAATATTGCTGGTCAACTCAAGATTTTTAGATTTCAGAAAATTGTTTTTAGATTGGAGTTTATCCATAGACTTAGTTAGATAACACACATATAAACTAAATCTTCGTATGAGAAATTTCCTGTCTCATCGTCTGTTGAATTTCCATCGACCGATTCATCTGAATTTTCATTTGTAAATCCTGTTAAGCAGAACTCTGAATCGGAGTTAACTTTCTCGGGTTTTGAGCAGCTGTTGTCGATTTGTCCATACTTCTTATTGAGGGTATTCCAAATTTCCTGCACAGTTAAACAATGGGAGATCAGGCAGTATCGATCATCATCAAGATGTGAATAAAAAATATGCGTAGCACGATTATTAAAACATATATCTATCATTTCAAATCCATTAACAATAACATCCCAACATTTAAGATTGATAGATTTCAAATAGGATTCCATTTCAGATTTCCAATTCAAAAAATCTATACCATTAAAAATAGTTGGAATACGACTGGACTGACTTTCTAAGAACCGACAACTGGGGTTACCCATGACTCTAGAGTTAACAGAAAATACCTGCTCTGATACCAATTGTTGGATCTAGATTAACCCTAGTGGGGGTTGAATAGGGTTTATTACAATTTATCGGAATATTAGAAATTAATCGCAACACAGATAATTGCAGAGTAAGTAAATGCGAAAAGTAAATAACACACAGAAATACCCAGCTTCGGTAAAATCCTGCCTACTGCTGCAATCCTAAGGTTTCTACTAGGTGATAGAATATATATCGCATGCAAGACCATGTACACTCGCAATCCCTGCTCTTATTCTAACCCTAAGCTCAAAACCCTAGACTGACTGATATCCGCTCGATCAGATTTCCCTGTTTACGTCCCGTAACCAGTAACCCAGATTTTACAGACTCTGTCAATTGCCAGTTAACCCTTAACTGAATACCTAGATTTTACAGACCTAGAAACTGTTTTATGGTTTAGAAAAGAAATTGAAAATACAACCAAAAAGAAATTAAAACCCTTGTAACACCCCGTAATTCTTCAACACTAAGATTCACAAATCAAGGCAGAATTATAATTTAAATTCAAAATTAAGGGAAACGGGCTGCTCCATTGCGTTCGTCTCGGAATTCTGCATGAAAACGAGTTCGAGTTTGCGTAAATCGGAGTCCGTATGAGGAAGATATTACCTTCGGAAGATTCAGCAAAGTTCAAATTTCAAAACAATTCAGAAAAACGAGTTTGAAATTCAAAACAAACCCAGATTGGGCTGGACGGGAATTTTCCTGCCCAAGGCACCCAGGTCGACTGGGTAGTCGACCTGGGGCACCCAGGTCGACTGGGAAGTCGACCTGGGGGTCGACCCCCCGACTTTTTCCAGCTTTCTGAACCTGGTTCGTTCTGATGTATTTGGTCACGTTTTCTGACCAAGTTCGTCCGCCTAACACTATATAAACAGCCCTAGACTCCTTCTCTATTCACAATTCTTCTCTACCCTTATGCTGCAAAAATTGTTAGTGAACATGGCTTCTTCTCCTCCACTTAAAATAAATAATAAATAGAATAATATATATAAAATAAATCAAGACGAAGAGATGCTGCTAAAGATTTTCAAGAAGAGGTTCAAGTCAAGCTAGGATTCAAGAGGAGGTTCAAACGACTTCAACGACTGTTTTTTTACGAATCATAGCAACGCCATCTTTCTATTCTATTCTAATCTCTGTAAGTCAGTTATTTCTGGATTTGAACGTTTCTCTTTTCGTGACATGAAATTAAAGGAATAAAAGAGTACGCCAAATCTTTCTATTTGAATCTGTGCCTATATCTTTGGACCTAATTAAGAACTGTTATGATTCGATGACCAATGAGGCCTTGCCTATGACTATGAACATCGCCTATGACTATGAACATTGCCCATGACTATGAACATCGCCTATGACTATGAACATTGCCTATGACTATGAACATCGCCTATGACTATGAACATTGCCTATGACTGTGACTGTGACTATGAGAATTATTTCCTTGACTATGAACACAAATCCTATACCTTTGATTAGGAAACATAAACTATTGCCTATGACATAACAAGAACAACTGTGATTCACGACTAGGAAAGTGTTGCTTAAGTTTTGTGACTGTGAAATTGGGTCTAAACCCGATTATCTATTCTGTCTATTCTTGGTTTCTTTGGTTTTAGACCTTGGGAATTTACCTATTAAGTTAGGTCTACCCATGTTCTTGGACCTACATCTCTATTTTGTCTAGTCTTGGTTTTAGACCTTGGGAATTTACCTATTAAGTTAGGTCTACCCATGTTCTTGAACCTACGTCGTTATTCAAATCTTTTTATGCCAGTTATTATGTCCATCCTTTTTCATAGCATCTTTGGTTCATTCCCTATTTTCTACGAATCTAGATTTATCTATAATCTAGATTGAATCACGATTATACGAACGGTGGGAATATAATTTGGGGAAATATGAAATTTACTAGAAACGTAGTTTTTAACTTGAAAATTAGCATAAATTGGGAACATATATTATGGCATGTTCATAGAAATGCAGATTGGATAAATTTGACGTAAGTTTTAGGATGGGTAATTTGAATCTAGTATTGACGTGTAAATCTAGTATTTACATGAATTGTGAATTAGAGTAATAAGTCTAGTTTGACATGAACCATAATTAGAATGTAAATCAGAATTGGATTAGCTAATTTGGCATGATAAGTATATTGGCATAAACATGAAATTGGCTGTAATTGGGAATAATTGTCATGTCTAGCAAAATCAAGGTTAATGACACTTAATTTGGTATAGTTTATATACCAAAAAGCATAAATATGGTATAGAGGGGAAAATGGGCCATAAGAATGAATGTTTACAATTTACATTAAAAGTGTAATTAGGAAATAAGTAAATTAGGAATAAACTACTTATAGAATTTATCCTAAATGAGAGAATGTGAATTTAGACAAATTAAAGGTTTATTAACGACATCTCTTTTAATAACACACCAGAAAGTTCTAGGGTGACAGAGAGGATAGTGTCCAGGCTTGAGTTTGGAAAATACAAGTTTCCTGCTCTCCCTGGCTATCCTAACTGATCCGACGGACGGGATGGTTACTTTTAAAACCTGATTTGGAAATTAATCAAAACCCTTTGAACTTAGAAAACACGAATATGCCTAACCCGAGGTTAGACTGAGTTGCGATGTAAACCTGCCCGGAAACAACCGGCACATCCAGTAATCGCAACAACATCTGTCTAATGTGAGTGGTAGCGGCTTTAATTTATTTAGTTAAAGCTAGAACACGAATGGTAGGGTTAAGTTAACTTAGACACTTAACCAATTCAACAAGATAACCAAACCGATGGGTGGGGTTAGGTTCATACAGACACAGTTAAGCTAGAATGGGAGGGTTAAGTCTATAGGAATACTTAACCAACTTAACTCATTCGAGCTAGAATGGGAGGGCTAAGTCCATATTGACACTTAACCAAACTTATGGTAACAAGACCAGATTTGTAGGGGTTAAGTAACTAAGAAAACACTTAGCCAAACTAACATGTTAACTAGACTAGAAGGTGGGGTAAAGTAAAGTTGATACACTTAGCCAAATTAACATGTTAACTAGACTAGAGGTTGGGGTTAAGTAAATACACTTAGCCAATTTGATATGTTATCTGGGCTAGACCATAGGGTTAAGTAAACTTGAACACTTAACCATCAGATTGTGATAAAAGAATAGGGTTAAGTCTAAACATGAAGGGATAATACTTAACCATTAATAACATGTTAGTTAAGACAAACGGGCAAGGTTAAGTTAAAAAGGAACACTTAACCAATACAGGGTGAATGGGTAGGGTTAAGTAATAAGAAATACTTAACCAATATAACTTGGTTTGTGGTGGGGTTAAGTCAACATGAATTACTGATAACACTTAACCAGCATAACAGGATGAATGAAGAGGGTTAAGTTGGCTTGAATTGACTAATGACACTTAACCAATCCAAATTGACGGGAAATGGAACTAAGTAGTAAACCTTAGTTAAGAAAACAACGATTCTGGAAACTAAGTGGTAAATCTTAGTTAGTAAAACTAAGTAGTAATTCTTAGTATAACACGGGAAGGAGCGAATGTCCTTCTGAGTAGAAAGAAGGCTCCAACGAATTGGGTTACGAAGCCCGAGGATTCGAGGGGACGTGAGGGTACTCTTGGTATCTCTCTATGAGGTTGCAGATGATCCTCTTGGGCTCACAGAGGTTAAGGTCTGCGTAGAAGAACCAAGGGTATGCCTTGGTTGCAATACATGGCAACCTAAAGACCAGGATGGACCGGCGTGATTCGGAGAGAAAACGGTAGCCCTGTGATAGCAACTCGTCGTCTACCATCCATCTTGAGTCAATCGAGATACGTGAAGCGGAAAGGCGGAGAACTCCAAAAGACCATATACTTGCTATCTAGTTATGGGTGAGGATGGCCATAGGATAGAGGGGCACCGGGGGCTGGCGTATAGTTCTCATTTTACAAGGTGTGCCTTTCATTAGTTGAGGGAGGGGTCAAGTGGGACCATAGCCACTGGAATAAAAACAGACCTTGGCATCTGCATCGGCAGATATCTGAAAGCTCCCGACCGAGTTCTGTATTCCTTGATTTGCCCTGTCACAGGGCTCGGACCGCATATTACAGGACATGTGCATCTAGACAAGCGATAACGATTTGCGATACATGCATGGGGAAGCATAGGAAAATATACCACTCTAGGTAGTGTGTCCTAGACTTGGGGGCATCGTTCGACAGATAGCATAATCCCTAGTTGGACTAGGTGGCATAAATCCTGAACCCGAGAAGCGTTCAGCAAATAGCGTAAACTCTAGTTGAATCTAGAAAGCACTGGATAGAAAACCCTAGATTAGATCTAGGTAATAAATTATAAATGGATGCTCGAAGGCAATGGAAAATACAGGGATTGGGATCACGTTATCGTTACTAGTTGGGACACTAGTTAGGTGGTGCAGAGATATAGAAACCAGTATAACAAGGAAATAGCAAAGCGGCGAAAGTATTAGAGCATATCTAGTTTATCTTATCTTAGCATACCTTGTGATAACCTTGTCTAATCTTGTTGACCCTATCGTCATGGTGTAATCTTGTATTCAGTTAATTCATGTCGTTTTGTTTTTCCATGTTCACATGCTAGAAGTTACTGAACTTACACAGGCTTTATGTCTAACTCTGTTTTTCTTTCGTCTTCTTTTCTTCCGTCCCCCCCCCGGTAGTAAATGAGGGAATAGTTTAGCTCAGGTTAAGGTGGACTGCCACTCTTTCCCCAGCTTGAAGATTCATCGAAGTTCGCTTGGATTCTCTTTTCAGATACTATGGCTGGCTCTTGCTAAAATCGGGGAATATAAATGTTGTTTTTATGCTTCTTTATTTTGTAAGACAAATGATACTCTGATATTGTAAGAAACCATTGTACAAACTATTTTATCAATAAAGCAAAGTTTTATTTTCCGCTGTTTAATTTCTGTCTGTCTTGTAATTTATCTGCATCTTTTACCCTAAATGCTCCACAGAACTTAGTGCATTCCCTTTGTGAGTGACACTAACGGATGTGGGGTGTTACACGTGGTATCAGAGCTGAAGGTTACTGGATCAGATAAAAGATTTGAAAAATTATTTTCAAAACGGTTTTAAAAGAAGCAATTTCAATAGAAAAGATTTGTTTTAAAGGCATATTCCCCAAAAAGCCGTACGCATTATCTTCTCTTCCTCTGTTTGAATTCTTGTCTCCTTCTTTCTTGAGTCTCTGGGGCTCCTGGCTTTCTAGGAGGTAACCTCATCGATGGGCAAAGTAGTGCCCGACTTCCATCTATAACCGTAGTTATTTCACCTACGACCAATTTTCTTTCAAGCTTATAGGGTTTTCCGTACGATGGAGGCAGCTTTCGAGAGATTGTCAGCATGGTTACACACGGAAGAGGATGAGGAATTCATGGATGTAGATTTAGCTCACGAAGGAGGAAGAAATTATAAAACCTATGGCAAGAGGAAGTATCTTTACTAGGGTGTGATAGGGCATATAATTAAGGGCAAGGGCAAGAACGAGGAACAAGATTTTCAGAAGGGCAAGTACATACTTTCGCCACCAAGCATACCTAGGAGAAAGGTAGTAAAGTTCTGTTGGATGAGTCTAGTTTTGCTGTTCATACTCTTTCCTTTGGTTTTAGCGCTTCGCATTTGTTCATATCCACTTCCATAGTTGAGTCTCTGCACCATAGTACTTGTATAGTAGAAAGATCCCACTAGAGTCTCAAATCCAATTAGTGGTCCAACCAGTTTATTTTTGGTTAGTAGGGATTTGAGAATAGCTATCGAGTTTGCTTATATCATCTCACGTAGATCGTTTAAATTCAAAGGAGATATTCCTTGGGTGCTTGTCTGATATTGGTTTAGGCCTTTGGGGCTTGTACTTGAGGAATGTCAAGTTCGACTAGGATGGTTTGCGTGAGAGAGGAATAGTTGTGGCAGGCACTCCAAAAAAAAATATGTAGTCACCTTTCGACCCTTATAGTTATGGCATGGCGGATAAGAGGGAAACCTCTAATCATCTTAGTACATATACTTAGTACCGTGATTGACATCTGTTTATTTTGGAAAAGGGAGGTCAGAAACTTCACAATCGTGAAGTTAAATTAGTTAAGATACAGTGGAGTAAAGCTCAAGAAGGCTAGATACTAGCATCATACCCTTTTCCTTAAGGGTGCGTCCTTTATTTCTTTGTTTAGGAGCTTTACGCATAATTGTTTCTTTCTTTCCAAAGTATATCCTCTAGGTCGTATCTGCGATCCTTAGACAGAAACCAATGGATGTAAACATGTATTTGAAACATGTTATGGTTGATGGTTGCAAGTGGTTGCAAATGGTTGCTCTTGGATGCATATGCATACAAATTAGGCACTAGATCAGTTCGGACGCTTTCATATTGCATTACAGATATGTATTTGTTTGTAAATTGAACTTGATATGTTATCATATGGGTGTTACATATGGATGAATGGCCGTGCACGCATATAGTATTTACATAACTAGGGATGCTTGCATACATGGTTGGATGCATGGCACTGACATGACTCGCATTAAGGAGGTCGACTGAATCAGTAGACCGCCTGATTTTACAGTAGATAAAGACATATACACACACTATGCATATGAACATGAAAGCATTAGAAATCTTTTAAGGACAATGGATGCCTGTGATTGAATGGTTGAGTAGATGGGTGATTGGATGGTAGGACACATTCTTCCTAACTTGAAGATTTCGGGGACGAAATCCTTTTAAGTGGGGGAGAATGTAACACCTCGTAATTCTACAACACTAAGATTCACAAATCAAGGCAGAATTATAATTTAAAATCAAAATCAAGGGAAACGGGCTGCGTCATTGCGTTCGTCTCGGAATTCTGAATGAAAACGAGTCCGAGTTTGCGTAAATCGGAGTCCGTATGAGGAAGATATGGCCTTCGGAAGATTCAGCAAAGTTCAAATTTCAAAATAGTTCAGAAAAACGAGTTCGAAATTCAAAACAAACCCAGATTGGGCTGGGTGGGAATTTTCCCGCCCAAGGCACCCAGGCCGACCTGGGGCACCCAGGTCGACTGGATAGTCGAGCTGGGTTAGGAGTCGACCCCCCTGCTTTTTCCAGCTTTCTGAACCTGGTTCGTTCTGATGTATTTGGTCACGTTTTTTGACCAGGTTCGTCCGCCTAACACTATATAAACAGCCCTAGATTCCTTCTCTTTTCACAATTCTTCTCTACGCTTATGCTGCAAAGATTCTTAGTGAACATGGCTTCTTCTCCTCCACTTAAAATAAATAATAAATAGAATAATATATATAAAATAAATCAAGACGAAGAGATGCTGCTAAAGATTTTCAAGAAGAGGTTCATGTCAAGCTAGGATTCAAGAGGAGGTTCAAACGACTTCAACGACTGTTTTTCTACGAATCATAGCAACGCCATCTTTCTATTCTAATCTAATCTCTTTAAGTCAGTTATTTCTAGATTTGAACATTTCTCTTTTCGTGACATGAAATTAAAGGAATAAAAGAGTACACCAAATCTTTCTATTTGAATATGTGCCTATATCTTTGGACCTAATTAAGAACTGTTATGATTCGATGACCAATTAGGCCTTGCCTATGACAATGAACATCGGCTATGACTATGAACATTGCCTATGACTATGAACATCGCCTATGACTATGAACATTGCCTATGACTGTGACTGTGACTATGAGAAATATTTCCTTGACTATGAACACAAGCCTATACCTTTGATTAGGAAACATAAACTATTGCCTATGACATAACAAGAACAACTGTGATTCATGACTAGGAAAGTGTTGCTTAAGTTTTGTGACTGTGAAATTGGGTCTAAACCGGATTATCTATTTTGTCTATTCTTGGTTTCTTTGGTTTTAGACCTTGGGAATTTACCTATTAAGTTAGGTCTACCCATGTTCTTGGACCTACATCTCTATTCTGTCTAGTCTTGGTTTTAGACATTGGGAATTTACCTATTAAGTTAGGTCTACCCATGTTCTTGAACCTACGTCTTTATTCAAACCTTTTTATGCCAGTTATTATGTCCATCCTTTTTCATAGCATCTTTGGTTCATTCCCTATTTTCTACGAATCTAGATTTATCTATAATCTAGATAGAATCACGATTATACGAACGGTGGGAATACGATTTGGGGAAAATATGAAATTTACTAGAAACATAGTTTTTAACTTGAAAATTGGCATAAATTGGGAACATATATTATGGCATGTTCATAGAAATGCAAATTGGATAAATTTGACGTATGTTTTAGGATGGGTAATTTGAATCTAGTATTGAGGTGTAAATCTAGTATTTGCATGAATTGTGAATTAGAGTAATAAGTCTAGTTTGACATAAACCATAATTAGAATGTAAATCAGAATTGGATTAGCTAATTTGGCATGATAAGTATATTGGCATAAACTTGAAATTAGCCGTAATTGGGAATAATTGTCATGTCTAGCAAAATCATGGTTAGTGACACTTAATTTGGTATAGTTTATATACCAAAAAGCATAAATATGGTATAGAGGGGAAAATGGGCCATAAGAATGAATGTTGACAATTTACATTAAAAGTGTAATTAGGAAATAAGTAAATTAGGAATAATCTACTTAAAGAATTTGTCCTAAATGAGAGAATGTGAATTTAGACAAATTAAAGGTTTATTAACAACATCTCTTTTAATAACACACCAGAAAGTTCTAGGGTGACAGAGAGGATAGTGTCCAGGCTTGCGTTTGGAAAATATAAGTTTCCTGCTCTCCCTGGCTATCCCTAACTGATCCGACGGACGAGATGGTGACTTTTAAAACCTGATTTGGAAATTAATCAAAACCCTTTGAACTTAGAAAACACGAATATGCCTAACCCGAGGTTAGACTGAGTTGCGATGTAAACCTGCCCGGAACCAACTGGCACATGCAGTAATCGCAACAACATCTATCTAATGTGAGTGGTAGCAGCTTTAATTTATTTAGTTAAAGCTAGAACAAGAATGGTAGGGTTAAGTTAACTAAGACACTTAACCAATTCAACAGATAACCAAACCGATGGGTGGGGTTAGGTTCATACAGACACAGTTAAGCTATATTGGGAGGGTTAAGTCTATAGGAACACTTAACCAACTTAACACATTCGAGCTAGAATGGGAGGGCTAAGTCCATAGGGACACTTAACCAACCTTATGGTAACAAGACCAGATTTGTAGGGGTTAAGTAACTAAAAAATACTTAGCCAAACTAACATGTTAACTAGACTAGAAGGTGGGGTTAAGTAAAGTTGATACACTTAGCCAAATTAACATGTTAACTAGACTAGAGCTTGGGGTTAAGTAAATACACTTAGCCAATTTGATATGTTATCTGGGCAAGACCGTAGGGTTAAGTAAACTTGAACACTTGACCATCATATTGTGATAAAAAAATAGGGTTAAGTCTAAACATGAAGGGAAAATACTTAACCATTAATAACATGTTAGTTAAGACAGACGGGCAAGGTTAAGTTAAAAAGGAACACTTAACCAATACATGGTGAATGGGTAGGGTTAAGTAATAAGAAATACTTAACCAATATAACTTGGTTTGTGGGGGGGTTAAGTCAACATGAATTACTGATAACACTTAACCAGCATAACAGGATGAATGAAGAGGGTTAAGTTGGCTTGAATTGACTAATGACACTTAACCAATCCAAATTGACGGGAAAAGGAACTAAGTAGTAAACCTTAGTTAAGAAAACAACGATTCTGGAAACTAATGGTAAATCTTAGTTAGTAAAACTAAGTAGTAATTCTTAGTATAACACGGGAAGGAGCGAATGTCCGTCTGAGTAGAAAGAAGGCTCCAACGAATTGGGTTACGAAGCCCGAGGCTTCGAGGGGACGTGAGGGTACTCTTGGTATCCCTCTGTGAGGCTGCAGATGATCCTTCTTGGCTCATAGAGGTTAAGGTCTGCGTAGAAGAACCAGGGGTATGCCTTGGTTGCAATACATGGCAACCGAAAGACCAGGATGGACCGGCGTGATTCGGCGAGAATACGGTAGCCCTGTGAAAGCAACTCGTCGTCTACCATCCATCTTGAGTCAATCGAGATACGTGAAGCGGAAAGGCGGAGAACTCCAAAAGACCATATACTTGCTATCTAGTTATGGGTGAGGATGGCCATAGGACAGAGGGGCACCAGGGGTCGGCGTATAGTTCTCATTTTACAAGTAGTGCCTTTCATTAGTTGAGGGAGGTGTCAAGTGGGACCATAGCCACTGGAATAAAAACAGACCTTAGCATCTGCATCGGCAGATATCTGAAAGCTCCCGACCAAGTTCTGTATTCCTTGATTTTCCCTGTCACAGGACTCAGACCGCACATTACAGGACATGTGCATCTAGACAAGCGATAACGATTCGCGATATATGCGTGGGGAAGTATAGGAACATATACCACTCTAGGTAGTGTGTCCTAGACTTGGGGGCATCGTTCGACAGGTATCATAATCCCTAGTTGGACTAGGTGGCATAAATCCTGAACCCGAGAAGCGTTCAGCAGATAGCGTAAACTCTAGTTGAATCTAGAAAGCACTGGATAGAAAACCCTAGATTAAATCTAGGTAATAAATAATAAATGGATGCTCGAAGGCAATGGAAAATACAGGGATTGGGATCACGTTATCGTTACTAGTTGGGACAATAGTTAGGTGGTGTAGAGATATAGAAACTAGTATAACAAGGAAATAGCGAAGCGGCGAAAGTATTAGAGCATATCAAGTTTATCTTATCTTTGCATATCTTGTGATTACCTTGTCTAATCTTGTTGACCCTATCGTCATGGTGTAATCTTGTATTCAGTTAATTCATGTCGTTTTGTTTTTCCATGTTCACATGCTAGAAGTTACTGAACTTACTCAGGCTTTATGTCTGACTCTGTTTTTCTTTCATCTTCTTTTCTTCCGTTCCCTCCCCCCCCCCCCCCCAGGTAGTAAAGGAGGGAATAGTTTAGCTCAGGTTAAGTTGGACTGCCACTCTTTCCCCAGCTTGAAGATTCATCGAAGTTCGCTTGGATTCTCTTTTCAGATACTATGGCTGGCTCTTGCTAAAATCGGGGAATATAAATGTTGTTTTTATGCTTCTTTATTTTGTAAGACAGATGATACTCTGATATTGTAAAGAAACCATTGTACAAACTATTTTATTAATAAAGCAATGTTTTATTTTCCGCTGTTTAATTTCTATCTGTCTTGTAATTTATCTGCATATTTTACCCTAAATGCTCCACAGAACTTAGTGCATTCCCTTTGTGAGTGACACTAACGGATGTGGGGTGTTACAACCCTAGAGTATAAAGGAATTTAAATATCCCTTTTTGCACTTTAAACTTGGATAGACTTGGCCGGCCTTGTTCAATTAGGTTCCACCCTTAATTTCATTTTTCCCCCGATCATTCTTCTTTCAGAAACATGGCGGCAGCTTTGGAAATTTGGGTTTAGGGTTTTCTTCTGATTCGAATTGGATTTTAAGATTGGTTCCAAAAAAAAATGTCGCTCATTTAGTTGATCGCTGTTGGCTTCAAGCACGAATTCAAAGCGTGATCCTCCTTGCTCCAACTCTTGTTTCTACTTGAGAAAAATTGTTGATGCTTTTCGTGAGTTCGATGGATATTATGCCGATGATGATATGTGTATTATAGGGTTATAGAAACTCCTATAAAACCTCTGATATCAAAACATGTGGCTCGAACTGAAATTATGGTTTCCTTTTTTTTTAATCTTGGTTTTAATGCCATGAAATTTGTGATGAACCTAGATGGAAAAACTAATTTGTCCCTTTTGAATTGCTGACAAATTCGCCCTAGATTTCTATGGCTTAACTGGAAGAATTTTTGCATAAATAACATGCTCGATCACTTATCCATTTCTAGAAAGTAATTTGTGGTAATTGCTGTTGTATGATATCCTATTTTTGGTCGTCTTGATTCTTTAATTAATTGAATTCAGGAAAGAAATTAAACACCTGCCAAACTTGAATTTTAACCATGCCATGTGTGCATTCATTTCTTTTGAAATTTTCTCTTATGCACTTGGCAAATATTCTTGCCATCTTAAAACTTGTATCCGACTTTGCCTTGGATAAAAATCTGATTTACTCCCACGAAATTCTGCATTGTAAAAACTGGAAATACTTGAAAACTGAGAAAAGAATTCTTGCATCAATTTAACACTTGCCAAAAAAAATATTCCTTAAAGCAGTGGATAGGCAATTTGCTGATTTTCCATTAGTTCTTGCCGAAACAGATATGCCTTCGATTTTCCTTGAGAATACATACTCTATTTTCTTTCGTGTATTGAATACTTGCCATATATCATGAAATTGATGTACAAATGCCATGTACAAAACTAGAAACATTTGAAAACATGCCATACATGACAAATCTGATTTCTTTGAGCATTTCTGGAAGTAATGATTTCTCAGCAAAAAAAAATGTTTATTTTTGCATTTAAACACTGACTGTGTACACCATTTGTTGCTGAGATTTCTGGACATTAAAATGCTGCTTCCATATTACCACTGCATTTCACTTGTACATTTTGACCATGTTGTCTTGTTAATGAGCTGTGCATATAAATTTTTATATGCATGTATCACCTGATTTTTCTTGTTTATGCTGCGTACAAATTTACTTGTACACCTCTCCTTTTTTTTATTTGTGAAGCTCGACCATTATTTCATACCTGACTTGGCATTATTGTCATGATCATGTCTGTTCAGCTGCAATTACATTACTCTCGGCCATCCATGTACACAGTTACTAACCTGCTTATATATATGTCGACACATCCATGCTTGATCATGCTTGATCATGTGCTTGTAATTGTTGCTCCTATGTCATGCCACCATGGTTGTATGGCATCATTGTTTGATTTTCCACTTGATCACAAACATGAACAACACATTTGTGTTTTCCTGAACCTAAACATGACTTGTTTATTATGGCTATATCAATGCACTGCATCCTTTGTTTACATATATGCTCACTGTATTAAACTGCTCCACCATTGTGTATGCACCCATGATTTGCTCCCATAATTGTATACCCTGTTGCCGATTCATTTGTCTCCATGCAAAAAACTCACCAATGTACATGATACTCTACTTTCTTTTTGCACTTGTGTATTGCTTTGTGCCATTCCAGTTTTGTGCATTTGATGTCTCACCATGCTTGAGATTGATACTTTGTTGCTTCATGATCCATCCATGAGCTCGACCACTTAGGCTATCATTGTTTCATCTTGAATTATGCTTAAACATACTTGAGCCATGACATGACAGTGTTGGCCAAGTTTAACCTGCCTTGTCCATTGAATTATGTCCATGCATTTGCATTGAGTATTTTGCCACATTGCTGTATCACATGTAAATGTTTCATTTATGTCTAAGCTATGGCTCGACAATTTTGATATGTTTTGACCACTTTAGCTTTGATGTCTTCATGTTGCATTATATACTTGTGCATGTATTTTGACTCAGCCTTGTGCTCGACCACTTGAGTTATTTTCATGTGCACTTAGTCGAGACGGTCCAAGTGGCTACTCCTCAGTTGCTTGCTGTTTGGCGAGGCAGTGCACACGTGTATATCTATACACGGGTGTATATGCAGCCATTAGAAGGAAATTTCCTATCCCTATAGTATATACAAACTGACTAGACATAAACGAATCAGATCAAGTCATGAAAAATGATGAGAAACACACTAGAAATCTGAGGCAAATAAAAATTTTAAAAGTAAAATTTATATTTTCATGTATACAGTTTTATTTCTATTGCAGTGTACTGTGTGTATGTTTCATGTGACAGGTAAGCATGAAGATGGCTGGACTGACTGTGAAGATGCCGTGAAGACAGAAGACTGAAGATGACAGAGAAATGAATAAAAGAATATATGAATATGAGTGAATCTATAAACTGAGTGACAGAGTGTATTGAGTGATGTGTGAGGAGCTTTGTATATAATGAAATTGAAATGAAATGTATACATGTTCAAATAGTGGAGTATAAAATTTGTACTGTTCAAATGATGAAATATAAATATTATATTTAATAAATACTGTTTGAATATTTAATTCCTGTCCAGTAGTATTTTATATAAATATAAATATTATATTTCTGTCTGGATATAGAATAATAGTACAGTAACAAACACATTTAAAATAATATTTATTTGGTTGTTATCATCAAATAAAAATCATATAATTGTGTATACAACTACGTCATATACAACAGTAACAAACCTCTTGGCTGCTTTTGCTCGGCTCTAACTAATTGGAAGTTCATGCACTTGGTTATAAACTTCTCAACGTCTCTTTTTATCACTCAATCTTTTTGCATTGGGTACAAACAGCCTTTCATTATTTTGAAGCCATCCTTCCCTATCAAGTCCTTACTTGATCATTCTCTCGCCTTCGATACCCATCTCTACCATAGAGATGATCTCCTGCAGGTTAGTATCGTCCCTCTAACTGGAACTGGTCTACTCAATCAAAATTGATCTAATCGTCAAGCTTACTACCGTTTCTGAATCACATTCGCACTTGGTTATGAAATCATATCCCGTGGTATATTCTAGTTGCTTCTAGCCTAGAAACATTGCCCCTAAACTAGTATGTCTCCTACCCAATGCACCTGTTACCACACCTAGTCCAGTACTATAGGCATCCATATATACCATCATCTCTTTGTTCCCGATCGCTAGAACCCGACAGGTGATAGTCTACCCAACAGAAGAAAGATAAGAACAACATAGAAACCATAGCATCCATCAACAAGTCCTATCTATCACCTGTTAAAGCCATGAATATGTCGATGCCTTTATGTCTGGTCCAACCAACATCAAGAACTAATGGAAGCCCCGTCTCCAAACGGACTACCGCACGTCCAACATATGTTTATCCTCCAAGGATAACCAGATCACATCCAACGGATCCAAGGTAAGTGGGCATCCCCAGATACCCCTGCTTCGAGTCTTCCTAAATCACTCAACTCTCGACGATTCCTTGGCACTCTCATCCAAAAGAGTTGCCCACAACTATATCTTCAACTCGAGTCCCACACAAGTCTATCCATCACCTTGCTGCCCCCTCAAGTCCAACTCGAGTCAATCCATAACTTTGCAGCCTCCTCGAGTCTAACTCGAGCCAGTTCATTTCCTTGCAGCATTCTCGAGTCCAACTTGAGCCAATCTATTACCTTGCTGCATTCTCGAGTCCAACTTGAGCCATCTCTTAGCCCTATCGAGTCCAACTCGGGGCAGTCCATATCATCGAACATTCCTATCATGTTACGAGCTGCACATCACTCCTCAAGTGAACCAAGATATCATCCAATGAAAAATCGCAACAACTATTTATCTCTCACGCAAACCATCCTAGTCGAACTCAACATTCCCCAAGCACAAGCCCCAAAGGCCTAAACCAATATCAGACAAGCACCCAAGGAATATCTCCTCCAAATTCAGACAATCTATGTGAGATGATACGAGCAAAACAACCAAACAATTGAGCCCTTACAACTGACTCTGGCTATCTTTGCCAATCTTGCTTCAAAACTATCGTTGATCACATAACGACCCATGCCACATGTCATGGGTAAATGGCAATACCAGTCCTCACCAACCTACTGTACGTCCAACTACGCTATAAATAATGCCAAACCCAGTAAAGTCCAAAACAAAGCAATCACAAGCAAACATACATCCAGGACTCGATAAGACCACATTACAACAAATCATACTAAGACTAGTCGAACCGCCTGTTGGGTTCGTCTCAAATAAAGGTTTATCGACTATCTCGGGTTCCAATCTCAACCTATCTACCAGGTCACTAGATATGAAGAAATGGGAAGCTCCGTTATAAAAAAACTAGAATAGGAACATCATAAATAGAAAGCATACCTTTAATAACGATGCCCTTTCCCTTCTGCGCCGCAGTCGGAGCATTCGACGAAGAAGGAATAACGTTGATAACATATGCTTTCACAATCTGCTTCTCTTTACGGGGTTGTGGAAATCATCCTTGTGATGTCCCGCTTGGCCGCAATTGAAGCACTTCCTTTCCCTAGTCTTTTCTCGACAATCTCTGGCATAGTGGCCCTTCTTGCCACAACTAAAGCACTCGACACCATTCTTATTCTTCTTTTTCTGACCATCTTTAGCTTGGTCCTGTTTCCTCTTATTCTGGGAATTATCTTTGACTTCACTGCTTGCCTGTGGCTTTGGTTCCTCTGTAGATTCAATAGCAACCTCGATCTTCGACTTAGGGAAAAGGCTCTGACCTTAATGCCTTTCCTACAATAAACTCAAACGTCTCATCTATATGGTTTATAAGTCTTTCCCCTAAGTAAACATCCAAGCCAGTTATGAACTTCTCGTACTTCTTCTCAACTGTATCAATAAGAAACAATCCATACTTCGACAAAGTGTCGAACTCAGCAATATACTCCGAGACTGCCTTACCATTCTTCTTATGCTCCTAAAATTTCTTGAACAACTCTGATTTCTGAGCAGCTAGGATTTACTTATCACTAAAACGAGTCTTGAATTGATTCCAAGTAGCTTGATCCTCAAGAGTGGCTACTTTAATAGCATTCTACCAATTCATAGCCCGTCCTTGCAGCTGAAGGGATGATAACTTCCTCTTCATTGCATCCTTGGTTCCTAGATCCTCGAAGATACGCTCACAACTATCAAGCCAATCTTGAACTTCCGTAGCGGACTTCGTTCCGTGGAACGGCTTCCCACTAAGACTAGTATAATCCTTGTTAAGCTTGGCGAAATCGGCCCTAGGCGCCTACACTACTACACCACCATCGTTACCAGCATTAGGAACTGTCCCCGAACATCCCTAAGCATCTCTCGCATGAAGGTAGTAAATATTGTCCTTATATCAAGGACATTCCTATTGTTATCCCCAGAACCCGTACTCCTCGTATATCGGCTCATCGTTCAATCTACAAAGAGAAAACGATTAACCATCTCCCTAGTGGTGCCAATGCAGTGCGACTTCATCCTTAGATATACTAATAGTATATATATATAAATAATATTTAAAAACCAAAATATCACAAATACGCGCTCTCATATACGTATACTATCTTTCCCTGATGTCTTCCACATGTTAACTACGCAACCTAAGCTCTGATACCAAATGTGACGACCCGCCCCGGACTAGCTGACATTTCTCCGAAATGCGTTGTGCCGATGTCCAATTAGCACAGGATGGTCGCCAAAGAAAAAGGATGTGAAGCTAAAAATTCCAAAGGAACCTGTAGCATATCTCACAGCGCATGAAATAAAATTTAATAATCACATAACTTTGACATAAAACAGGCGAGATAGTGCATAAGCTAAAAAATAAATCACCATAGCAGCGGAATCCATAATACAGCTTATGATCCAACATCATTATTACAACTTCAAATTTCTGTCTCTAAAGCAAAAGAAAGAAAAGGTACACTACTAATGCCCAAGCAGTGACCAGCTACAACACAGGGAGTATATATGTATATCATACGTGGAAGCCTCCGGCTCGTCTCCGGACAGATACCCGCGCATTACTACCTAACATGTCTCTAGTCTGTTCGTTTAGGAGCACCCAGAGTAATAAGAAGAGACATAAAACTCTGGGTCAGACAAAAGTTTGGTATGAGCGATAAGCAACAAAACAGAACAATAACAGGTATAATCTAATCATATCTGAACTTGGACCTACAACCAAAGAGTTAGCACAACAAGATGTACAATACTCTAAGGTAACACTAACATAAACTGTAAAAGTAATGTGGGGGTGCTCATGTCATGGTGATAGCAAACATCAAACATACAATCATCCTCACATCTCTCACTCAGTGCGTAAAGCATATGATATCCGCTACTTTGTTCACCTAATCCTTTGGGCTATGACGGAGTCCAACCCCGTACAGCTATCACTACGAGCCCCTAATCCATCTCTCAATGGTGAACCAAAGTTATAGGTATCGATAACCCCTTGGCACACGTCCCACAGAAAAGTCCAACTCGAGAAGTTAACTCGCTGGTTCCCGTCTGGTTCCGGAGCAATAACTTCGAATTTGGACTTCCTTTGCATCTCGGGTTTTGGTATCATTGTCTTGGTTCGGGCCGTGGTCGTGGTTCTCGTCGGCATACCCCCCTTCAAGAGTCGTCAACATACCCCCTTTAGGAATCGTCAGCATATCCGTTCAGGAATCGTCAACTTACCCCTTTAGGAATTGTCAGCATACCCCTTTAGTTCGTGACCATACATGCTGACCAATCCAGTTCGTGACCATACATGTCGACGAATCCGATTTGTGACCTACATGCCGACCAATTCAGTTCGTGACCATACATGCTGACCAATGCGGTTCGTGACCATACATGCCGACCAATTCAGTTCGTGACCATACATGCTGACCAATCCAGTTCGTGACCATACATGCTGACCAATCCGATTCGTGACCATACATGCTGACCAATCCCGTTCGTGACCATACATGATGACCAATCCGGTTCATGACCATACATGCTGACCAATCAGGTTCGTGACCATACATGATGAACAATCCGGTTCGTGACCATACATGCCGACCAATCCGGTTCGTGACCATACATGCTGACCAATCCGGTTCGTGACCATACATGCGGACCAATTCGGTTCGTGACAATACATGCGACCAATTCAGTTCGTGACCATACATACCGACCAATCCCGTTCGTGACCATACATGCTGACCAATTCGGTTCGTGACCATACATGCTAACCAATTCAAGAATTCTGCAGTTTTTCCAACAAGCTAGTTTCTCCAAACGACGGGGTTTTCAACCATTCTAACCTTCCTATGACATCTCAAAACATTCCAAACAGTAGTAACAAAATATAAAATCACTCAAAAACATTGAAACATCGTTCACATGAAATATTTTAGATCAAACATACCCAAAAAGCATGATTTTCCCCTTAATCTACTTAACCATGTTTTAACTATAGGATTAGCAAACTTAGTCTAAATTAACCCAAATTTCTAACATAGGCATAAAATAATATTTTAGAATTTCTAAATATTTTTCCAAATTTTTCTGAGTTATAATTTCGCTAATTATCACTAATCACCCCTAATTAGCCGTAATTATTGAAAAACAATGCTAATCACTTGCCTTAGCCACAAATAAACTATAGGTCTAAACTATTCTACTATTATGGCGCTGTTTTCAATGCAACGCAGCAGCTCCAACTCTGATTACGTGTTGATTTTCCCTGATTTGATGTAGCTTAGCTTAATCTTCGATTAGAAAGCGATTAGGAGGTGTTTAAATGAAGAATTTGAGAGTGGAGGCCATTACTAGGGTTAGGAGAATGAATGTGGCAGCTGAAAAATGACAAAAGAGGGTTTCTCTAGCCCCTATCAGCCATTAAATACCCCTAATCCCAAAATTCCTAATGCACCTTGTTGCTAATCACCCGGTTAAGCCCAATTATGCTGTTTTTCACCTTCTAAACCTTGTTTTAGCCATTTCTCCCAAACGGTAAGTCCGTTTGATCAATGTGACCACTCTACTGAAAGGTAAACCGTCATTCGAATTCAATGGAAGTGGTGTCAGGTCAAAACTCCTTTCCAGTCAAAAGTTATAGTTAAAATATGATTCAATAGGGGCAAAACGGTCATTTAAAAATCGGCCAAAATCGTGAACATGGAAAATAACCCCAATAGTCGTTCCCCAAAGTTACACGACCTTACGACCTCATACGAAGATGGAATAAATATTCTACAATCTTTAGGTGCATAGAATGCGGGTTATTACACAGATTCTGGTGCAACCAAAAACATAACGAAAAACTTGCAGAACTTAACTCTTGGCAACAAAAATTACTTAGGTACGCAAGTTATTCATATAGGTAATGGTGAAACTATGAATATATCTTATACTGGAACAGGTTTGGTTAAGGGAAAGAGAAAACTCTTCCTTAATAATCTATTTAGAGTTCCAAATGTCAAGAAAAATATAATCAGTGTGCCGCAATTCACAAATGATAACAAGGTGTATTTTGAGATTCACCCGAACTTTTGCCTTGTTAGAGACTCTCTAAACAAGAATATATTATTACAGGGTAAACTGGACAATAGTCTATACAGGTTCTGCAATTTGCAATCAAGATTGGAAATGTCAATAGTAATTGGTGTTGCAATGCTAGTATTCAGTTTTCTATTGTCAATAATGTAACTGACACTAATAATTCTGACTGTAATGTTACTAGTGATAATGATTCTAATAATAACGTTGTCTGTAATGATCTTGACATTTGGCATTGCAAGCTTGAACATCGTAGTTATGATATTGTGATAAGAATTCTGAATGATAATAAACTTTCTTATAATCACACACTTGTTTCTGGCACTTGTACACATTGCCAAATTGGCAAAAGCCATAAATTACCTTTCAGTAGATCAAAAACTGTGTACAACAAACCACTTGAATCGATAACTGCAGATCTATGGGGCCCTGCACCAATATCCTCAAGACGAGGCCACATGTATTATTTGTCTGTTGTAGATGCTTATATTCGATATACACGGATTTTATTTCTAAAAGCCAAGTCAAACACACATGATGTTATGCTGCATTTCATTAATTTTATTGAGAGACAAATGAACTGTAACATAAAAACCATACAAACAGATGGGGGGAGTGAGTTTGTTCCCTTAAAAGGCTATTTTAATACTAAAGGGATCATACATAGAACCACTTGCCCTTACACATTTGAGCAGAATGGCATAGTAGAAAGAAAACATAGGCATATAACTGAAACAGGGCTAACTTTACTATCTAAAGCATCCATGCCATTAAAATACTGGACTGAGGCATTTGAAACTGCTGTATACTTAATAAACAAAATGCCAACCAAAGTCTTACAATACAAATGCCCTCATGAAATGTTATATGAAAAGAAACCTGACTACAATATCATGAGAACATTTGGTTGTTTATGTTTCCCATGCCTGAGACCTTATAACACTCATAAGTTATCATTGAGATCAAGCAAATGTACCTTCATAGGTTATGGCAACAATCAAAAGGGTTACAAATGCATGGATGACAGGGGAAAAGTTATAATTTCTCGACATGTTGTGTTTAATGAGAGTGTGTTTCCTTTTGCAGAAAAGGGAAACACAAATAAGCAAGATCATGATCAGTCAAAGATGATGATGAGAACTATACCAACACTATCAGAATGCATAATACACGAATAAAGGTGAAGCATCAAAACTAGCATCTGCCACTCCAACTGTATCCAGCACAAGGTCAGTATACAGTTCAAGCGATCACATGACAGATGATGATCAACCAAAAAATAATGACATGGGCAATCAAGAGAATCATAGGGATGACACTACTACCTCTGATGTTAGCAGCAGTGATAGTGAAGAACCTCAACCGCAAGCAAGACATCATATGATTAGTAGAGCTAAAAGTGGTATTTTCAAGCCTAAGATTTACAATGCAACCATCAAAGACACAAAAGAAATCAGACAGACAACTGAGACAGTTACATATGATCAAGCAGCAAGACACAAAGAACGGTGTGATGCTATGGATGAAGAATACCAAGCCTTAATCAAAAATAAAACCTGGACCTTAGTTATTGCAACCAAAAACAAAAACATTGTGGGATGTAAGTGGACCTACAAGTTAAAGAAGGATGCAGAAGGAAATGTGTGCAAACATAAGGCCGGACTTGTGGCAAGAGGATTTTCCCAACAGTATGTGTTAGAGTTTAATGAGACCTTCTCACCAGTGGTCAAACCCACAACCATCAGAATAATCCTAACTGTGGCTCTCTACAATGGTTGGAATATAAGGCAATTGGATGTGTGCAATGCATTCTTAAATAGAGATCTAAATGAAGATGTGTACATGCAATAGCCAATAGGTTATATATGCAAAGGTAAACAGAATCATGTATGCAAACTCCATAAGGCAATATATGGTCTAAAGCAAGCCTCTAGAGCTTGGTACATGAGACTGAAAAATACTCTTACAAACATGGGTTACAAGGCAACTGTTTCTGATAGCTCTTTGTACACAAAAATCATCAACCAAAGTACCACATATATTTTAGTGTACATAGATGACATATTAATGACAGGGAATGACAATGCCGAAATTGATAAGGTTGTGACTCAATTAAATCAGACCTTTGCTATCAAGGATATGGGAGAAGTAACTTATTTTTTAGGCACACATGTTCAGAGGAAAACAAAATCAGAAATATTTCTTTCACAAAAGAAATATGCCGCAGAGATCCTAGCAAGGGTAAACATGGACAAAGCAAAGTCTATCACTACTCCTATGACAAGCAACTTAAGGTTATCAAAATACGATGGTGAAGCCATGGAAATTTGCAGATAATATCGTAGTATTGTGGGTGCTCTACAGTACTTTACCATAACCAGAACAGAAATTTGTTACAGTGTTAACAATGTATGTCAGTTTATGGCTAACCCACTAACTAAACACTGGATAGCAGTCAAGCGTATTCTACGATATTTACAAGGAACCCTAGACTATGGAATCATTATACAAGCGTGTAAAACATCAATTCAAATGCTTATAGTGATGCTGATTGGGCAAATGACCCAGATGACCGTCGATCAACTTCTGGATACTGTCTATTCATGGGACCTAATCCAATTTCTTGGTGCACAAAAAAGCAATCGACAGTATCTCGATCCATTACTGAAGCGGAGTAAAGGGCTATAGCATCGGCAACAGCTGAAATTGTTAGGCTAGAAGCCCTAATAAAGGAATTAGGGTTACAACCTTCAATGAAGCCGAGGCTCTGGTGTGACAATAAAAACACCGTCTCTCTCTCAATCAACCCGATCCAACACTCCAGAACGAAGCACATCGAGATTGATCTCCGATTCGTGAAGGAGAAAATTGAAGCTGGAGAGTTAGAGATTAAACACATCCCAGCATTTCATCAGAAAGCAGATATCCTGACAAAAGCATTATCGAGACCTAATTTTGAGAGATTGAGGAGGGAGCTCAAAGTTTCTTGTGGTAGCGTAGAGGATACTCAAATGAAACCCTAGCTCATTTTGACAGGGGGTATTAGAGTATAAACGATATACGGTTTTCTCTTATACAAAATGATCTATTCGCCACATGGGCCTGTATCATTGTTCTTGGGCTGCTTTATTTGTATTAAGCCCATTACAAACTGCTTATATAAACTATAGCATAGACCGTGTACAATTTAATTTTTTACAGTTCTATTCAAACCTTTAGCTATCTCTATTTCAATACAAATATTCACACTGTAAGAAGTATACAATTTACTCTCTGATTTCTTACACGCGCGTGCGTGCGCACACACAGACACACTCACTCAAGTTAAGGAAAATCTTTATAAATCTTCTCTATTTACGAATTTAGAAATCTATTGGACAAGCCAAAGCCTTCATTGGCTATGATTCAATACATCATTAAATGGATTAAGTTATGAAAAATGCAATATAAATGAAAAAATTAGCTAGTATGAATTTATGGCCGTAGTAATAATGTTCATTACATCATAAATTTTCCCTATTGCATCATATGGTATATTGGCTAATAATATGCAGGAAAGAGTTGTTGGCGTACATGTTGACTTGTTTTTTTTTTTTTTGCAAAACATACCACACCATAAGCGGTTTAAGAATTATAACCATAGGCCAAAACATATAAAACTTGTTTTAATGAATACTCTTGACCATTATGAAGATATCTCTGAATCCTCCATCATGATTGATCTTGCTTATTTAGTATATCTTGACCAAGATAAAGAACAATGATGGCTATTTTCTTGTGCCTGAAGATTGATAAGAAATATTGTTTTCAAATTTATGTTTTTCCTGCAAATCATAGTTTTACTTTTTTGTCATATTCATTTAAAGCCTTAAATTAGCTTTTTTTTTGGGATATCAATTTGATATCTCAACAAAGTACCTATTTTAAGTTTAAGTTTCTAATAATAATTATTATTTTAAATTAGGTTCCTACTTCTTTTGGGAATCTGCTTTATATTAAATTGATGCTCCTGAACCATACATTATATTATTTTAACGGTATTGAATTTTTATGTTGTAATTTGGGGATGAATATTGTCCTTCATACTCATTCAACTATTAGTTTAGCTACCTATAAACTACGTATTTAACTTTATTGAGTGATTAAGATAACATATTATTTTGTCTCCTCTGATAAGGTCCACAACTATACAAAATTCCAAAAAAAAAATCTTATAATATGATTTAAATTTTGTGCAATTAACACAGTGAAATGTATGGTTTAGGCTTGGAAAATACGTCTTTGTTGCTCCTCTTATATGGTAATTAAGAAAACAATATAAATTCTTAAGCATTAAATAGAGATGTTGGACAGAAAATGTGGTACACATGACAAACTCTAAGGAGATATACCCAAGATCATGTATTAGTACCACTTAATTACTATACTTTGATTCATGCATTAAAACAATGTACTCGCTAATAAAATATATATTATCAAAATGCATACCAAAGAAAGTCAACCACATAAATGTGAGAAGGAAGTTGGTAAGTTATATATTTTGTTGAAATAGGCATGTAGCATCGAAGTGAGATTTATCATGTTATTCGGGTCACCTATTAACCATAATTTACTCAAGAGAAACTTGAAATAAGTGTAAAAGGATTGGCTCTTCACAATGAACACTTAGATTGATGAACACAAACCATTTATGTTAGACGTGTGTTATAGTTATCTTATTAGCTAACTTTAAACAGTAGTACTTGCTAAACACTTGTGCGAAACTCAATTTGATTTGGCAGAAGCAATTAAAATACAAACTTTTGTTGCTGTAGAATGTGTAAGTAGTTTGCCTAATAGAACAATAATATTTTGTTGCATAAAATTAACTGGTGCACTTCGATAATATGATCAAAGATTTCTCACTCAAATGCAGCAACAATTTTGAAATAACTATAGTGTTGAAACTTGAAAATCATATAAAAGAATAACACTGCATAAAATCGCATTCATATTTCTTTCAAGTAGCACTTAAATTTTAATATTGTTAACCGAAAGTGAACATTATGTTGGCTACAGTTAAGAAAATACATGTTCAAACCAATGAACGCATAATTTCTCATTGCAACAACTGCATAAATTGAAAGGAGAATGAAATATCCATGAAAATGATGATAATAAACTGTTTTAATAATTTCAATCTTATCCATCAGAAGAGAAAGAGTAAGGATAACTCAGGTTGTTTGTGAAGAATAAGAGAAAAAAAGAGAAAGATGATAGGAAAAATCATTTTCCAGAACGTTTAAATAGTAAGTGAAGTAATATGTCTTTTAGGCATGTTAGACCAGTGCACATTTAAACACAGTGGCAAGGTTTTATAACAGTAATTTATTAAAAGTTAACACTTCTGGTATTTTTCTATACTGAATTCTCCGAACATCAAGAGCACACGATCTACTAACAGAAATAAATTATTTGTACGTAAACTGAGTACAAATATTCCATAATGATTATTTCACCAAATCCAGCTTCCCTAATAGCACTTGGTCAAAATTTTGATGTACGTTGTATTCTTAAATTTTACTATTGTACTAAAATCCTATAATAGTATATGAAAATGCTCTAATATTTCCTTTGTTTTAGAGTCAGCCAATGTATTATTCACATCAAATTTATTATTGGAATTTTCCAAAAAAATTTTTTTTTGAAATTTGTTACATTACATGAAATATAAGTGAAATCTAAATTAATACATTATATGATATAACATTTAATAACAATTAATTATGACTAAAATTATATATGATTAATTTTAATTATATAATTTAAAAAAAATGATATTAATGCAAAATGTTCCCATTCGCATTATGACGATTTAATCTTGCCAATAATTCATATCGAAATTGAACGTAGTTAGGTGCTGCGTATAATATTAATGTTAATATTGTAGTATATTTATTGTAGTACATAAGGAAGAAGTCCATCAATTTGGTCTACATATTGTTGTTAATAAAAAGCAGTTGGTGCCAGTCGAAAGCCATAAGCAAGTAAACTCATCAACTTCATTTATAAGAATTTTTTCCTTCACGTAAATGACTACAAAATTTCAGAATAATTACAATGATTAGTAGGCAACATAATTTATAATACAAAATCATTACTAAGCTATTCGGTAGTTAATTTCTCATAATAACAGAGATAAGATCCAATCAGCTAATAGCAAGGTAAAGTTTACAAATTATACTAATAAAAGGATATTAGAAACCATTAGCTATTAATAACTAAGTACAATAACATATAAAATCAAATTCTATAATAAATAATGAAATTTGTGTATGATAACTTGGATGTTAAATAGTAAATTAATTATGATTGAAATTTTACTAATACTAAGAAATAATTAACTTGAGACAAAAAAGATACGTATTGTAAGGCAAGCGATAAATAAATTTCGAATTTATTATCAGATAAGCGTAAAGTTGAAATATTTTATTTCTTCTAAAAAAGAACTACATGTTGCGACCCTCATAGAATTCAGAAGATTAACAGAAAGATATAGTGTTTCGAACGAAGTAAATCATGATAGGAAATATGTTTTAACTTTTTAAATGGCAGTTATTGTCTTTTTAACAGTCATTCTTGGAAAATATCAAAGAACTGAATTATAGAGTATAACATTTTTACTTCATAAGAAGGTTGTGAAACATATTCTTATACATCTCAATTCGTAGGGGTGAGATCAATGCTAGGATATACAGTATAGTGCATGATCCAAGCTTCATGCATAGTTAATATTTAATACTGTCACAAGTAATTTCTGTTTTAGGAAAATGACACCGTCACTTTTGAAATAATTCATACTCATACATTAGAAAGGAGAATATAAGTATATAACATATCAAGTTTAGATTGTATATAAAAAAGGTCATCAATACTTAACATTGATCTAAAAACCAAACATGAAAATGGTATATAAATTTTTTCTTTTTTTTGAAAATTGGCAAATAAATCATTTCAGCAAATAAAAGTGAATAGAAACTCAAATTTGTAAGCATACAGGCCATTGAATCAATTATATCAAATAAGAAAAAAAAGGCTGCTACTTGAAGCAATTGAAAAATAGATAATATAATTTACCAACTTAATTAAGGCTATGGTTGGTGAAAGTAGAGAGACTATAGATCACGGACTTCAGCTCTGTAGTTCTCAATACCTCTTTCATGCACTATTCCTATAACATGCCTACAATCAGGCATATCCATTAAATTGAAATAAACCACCTGCAACTAATCAACTGACTGCTCAGCGCAAAAAACAAAATTTGTTTTTCAACTCTACCGTGAGCAATCATAAATAGGAACAGAACTAAGACGGCGTTAAACCATACTTTCCATTGTATACGAAGAAAGGTAGAAAAATAGAATATGGCGAATGAAATTAAAGGATTATGTATAGTTGTCCTATATATAAATTAAATTGTATTTGTTGAGATGGTAGTGTTATTCCAGGAATTGACCAACTATGAGTTTGGGGTTATCTAATAGTAACACCACCATTGTTAATAGCCTTATTAGTAGTTTGTTGCATATGGGAAATGGATTGAGGGAACATGCCTCCGTTACCGGCAGCTGATATTTGGAAAGCCTGCAGCTGAGAAAAAAAACATGTAAGTTGCTGTTGATGCATTGCATATGGTCATACCATATTTGACTAGGTTACCAATTACTAATCAAAGTTCAAAGAAGCTCATGGTGGATAACTGGATATATTCTAAGTAAATGATGGATAGAAAGAATGCAATGTATGTACCCTCTCAGAAAGGCCCGTAATGTCATTTTTAACCACTCTGCGTGCTTTCTGGGGTTCAAAAGCTGAGTTACCGGTGGTGAACGTGTAAATGGTCCTCTATCCCTTATGATGAAACTTGAGTTTTATGTTCCTCTAACTTGTAGCAGCTATGACATTGTAACTTTTCTCAACATTCATTGTTGCTTCTACTACTATATTTTGAGAAAGAAAAAAATGGACAACATTTTACTATATTACAAAAAGTAAAAAAGAAAAAGAAGCTAAAGGTTACATTAGAATCCATCCCTAGCTTTGTCATCACTGCGCAAAGAGGTTTCAAGTTGATCCACTGCATGGGATCTTAGGAGGCATATTAAAAAGATCAGTAGCATAATCAACTTGTGGAGTTGTAGGGGTTGATTGAGCATCAACTTTGGCTGTAGCTGTTTTTTCAACTTTCTCAGGGGATGTTTACGGTTCCTGTTGCGGATCAGCCTTGAGATACATGCATCATCTTTGATTCATGGGGAAACTGTAATTTGTTTTATTCCAAGTCATACAGAAAATCATAGCAAATCAAACAATAGAGTAAATGTAAAAGAATGCACACAATGATTTCATGCTTCAAATTTTATATTTTTTATATAAAGTTGGAGTCGGGATATCTAAGTTTTCTAGGTTAGTTTGCCGTATTTACGAGGAAAATTAAGCTTGAGGAAGAATATAATAACAAAAAAGTTCCCGTTTTCTTATGTGAAATTAAAGCTTGTTTAAGTTTCAAAATGAAAAAACATTAAGCATTAATAACTGAGATATATATAGCCTAAAGTGGATTCGTAAAGGGAATAAAGAATGATTGAATGCAACTGGTAGAATTGTGAAATTTGACCTATAAGGTTTGAACTACAAAAGTATACTAATGTTCAAAAGTATAGTCAAACAAACTAACTACATACTTTCATGTTTCAATAACTCATGTACATGCAAAAATCAGCCTCATTTGTTTGTGATGAAAGGATAACCTCTTTTGTGTAAGCAAAAACACAGCCAAAATGAAAAACAATCTAGTTGCAACTGTTGGAACCGTTGTGAATAATCTAATCCAAGACCACTTGAATCAAATATCTAAACCAAAAAGCGCTAGCGGAAGACTAGACTGTTGTTAGACTTGCAAAAACAACCAAAACAATAACTCTAGTCACACAAAATGATCAACCAATCACGAACAATCCAAATCTCAATTTCAAACAAGAAACTAATGACAAAAATTGCAAAAATAATCACACAAGGATTTATAATGGTTTCACTAACATCTTGTTAGTGTACATCCACTTTGGAGAGAGTATTTTATTACAACGATGAAAAGAATACAAGAGATTGATCTAATGATCACTATTTTTCAATATAGAAATGAGTTTGAGGAGAATAGAATTGAAGAATTGGAATTAGATTATAAACCCTAGTTCACCCATGAGAATAAACCCTTGATTTCTATCAAGTATCCAAGCTCTTCCTTTGAACCTCTGAAAATAGCTTATATAGAGATATGCTAATTACCGAAATTGCCCCCAAGTCTTCACAAATCAATTTGCCAAGATTTCAGCTTGAAATAGCCCATAACACTCGTCAGACGTCTGTCAAGGGAGATGATAGACGTCTGTCACTCTCAGGGAATTATTTGGGCTTCAACACTCAGCTCAGACATCTGTCGTAGGCCATGACAGACATTTGTTCCTCTCAGACGTCTGTCGTGGGGATGACAGACGTCTGTGGGAACTCTCGGGAAAATTCCCCTGACAACTCAGACGTCTGTCGTATCCCACGACAGACGTCTGTCGCACCAGCCTGCTGACACCAAACACCAATTCGGCTCTAACTTCCGCTTGCGAACTCCGATTTGCGAACGGTCACTTCCAACTCGAAGCTATCTTCATTCTCTTCAATCCAACATATAGTATCGCATACTTCAACACTCCACCTCGAATATAATATAACCATCTCCGTACTCCAAACTCCAGTGCACCCATACATTTCCATCTACCTTCAACCAAGCAAGCTTGAATGTTTTCCCAATGAGCTTCGGCATCGCCACCACCCATTGCACTACACCAACGAGTTTAGGCAAACCCCCACCCGTCATTGTTGTGTTGAAAACATTCAACTCCAAAACCCGTCTCACCAAAAGACATGTACATGGGAGTGTAACGAGTACTTACCATGAAGATATATTTTGAATCTCTCACCGCTATTCCTTTCCATCATCAATAAACAAAATCACTCTCTCCAACCGTACCACCCCGTGGCACCTAGAAACTCAACAAACGAATTAAGTTCAAGCAATGCTCGAACTTCCTATATGATAATGCTTTAGTAAACATGTCTGCCTCATTATCCTTTGTGTGCACTTTCCGAAGCTATACTAGCTTACCCTCATCCATGGCTACAAGAAATGACTCTCTTACCTCAATATACTTGGTCCGTGAGCTAAATGCTAAATTCTCCGTCAAATGTATAACACTTTGGCTATCACATCGAACATCGATACTCTCATGTTCGAAACCCAAGTCACACAACAATCGCTTCAAGTAGAGTGCCTCCTTGGTCGCTTTCATCACGGTAACCAACTCTGCCTCCATAGTGGATAAAGAAACTATGGTTTGCAATCTTGATCTCCAACTATTGGTTGTCCCGCTAAATGTGAAGACATACCCGGAAGTTGATTTCCTCCGATCCCTATCACCGGCGTAGTCTGAGTCACAATAACAAGTCAATTTGCAACTCCTCTCATCACTACTGCCAAAAACAAGACCATGAGATGTTGTGCCTTTCAAGTATCTCAATATAGCCTTCACGACTTCCCGATGCGATTTCCCCGGATTAGCCATATATCGACTAACCACCCTGATGGCATTTGCAATGTAGGGCCTTGTACACACCATGGCATACATCAAACTACCAACCACACTTGCATATGGCACCTTTGCCATATAAGCCTTGTCTTTATCCCCGACAGGTGATCCCTTTTCCTAAAGCTTTATATGCAAAGGTAAAGGTTTATTTAACGCCTTTGCATTCTTCATGCTACACCGGCAAAGCACTTTCTTAATATATTCCTTTTGAGTCAATCTTAACTCAAAACACTTTCGGTCCCTTCCAATTTCCATGCCCAAGATTTTCCTTGCTTCTCCAAAATCTTTCATTTCGAATTTTGATTTCTAAAGCATCTACAACTTATTGATTTCATTTTTATCCTTGGATGCAATGAGCATATCATCCACATACAAGAGTAAATACACCCAAGAATCATTTCCCAACCTCTTAAAATATACGCAAGCATCCTTGATGCTTCGATGGAAGTCACTTTCAAGCATGAAATGATCGAATCTCTTGTACCATTGTCTAGGTGATTGCTTTAACCCATATAGTGATTTCTTCAACTTGCAAACCATTTTAGACTTACCATCTACAACAAACCCTTCTGGTTGCTCCATGCAGATGTCTTCATCCAAGTCTCCATGCAAGAAGGCGGTTTTCACATCAAGTTGCTCCAACTCCAAATCATGGATAACAACTATTGCTAGTAAAACCCGGATAGAAGTATGGCGTACCACAGATGCAAAAATTTCATCATACTCCTTTCCTTTTCTTTGTGCAAACCCCTTTGCCACTAACCTTGCTTTGTACCTTCCATCATTGTTCACCTTGTAAATCCATTTGCACCCAATAGCATAGTTTCCTTGAGGAAATGGAACCAACTCCCAAGTTTGGTTCTTCATTAATGATTGCTTCTCTTCCTCCATGACACAAATCCACTTCGAGCTCTCTTTCAACTCCATGACATCATCAAGTCCATCGGCTCATTTTGTATTACATTGAGAGCATAGTCCAAATGATCACAAAAGCTAAGTTAGTTCTAATCACCGTATCTTTCGGGAGGCGTCATTGCACGTCGACCAACCTGAGTAGCAATACTATCACCCAAACCTCTTTCGACTCCACCTTGAGTCGAAACTTCTCTAATATCATGTACATCACCCACATCACTAGAAGAACAATGTAGACTATGTAATGTTTCATCAACTGCTTCAACCCCACGAACTTCTTCAACTCTACTACCACTTGGACGGAATGTGGGAATGACTTCCTTCTCCTTTGATTCACCATAAACCAAATCTGGAACATCCGATGAGTTCTCATTCTCCTTGAATAAAGCCAACTCATCAAAAGTGACATGGCAAGAATTAACAACCTTCTTCGTTTTCGGATTCCATATCCGATAGTCTTTTACGCCATCCGTGAAACCAAGCAAGACCCCCTTGAATGCTCTAGCTTTGAGCTTTTCATTCCCCGGATCATGCACATAAACCGAGCTACCAAACACACGAAGATATCTCAATTCAACACTCTTCCCTTTCCACACTTCCTCCGAAATTTTGTTATCAATGGCCGAGCAAAGAATTCGATTCACAATATTCACCACGGTTGACAATGCTTCGGCCTAAAATCCCTTAGACAAACCCGATGTCAATCTCAAGCATCGAGCTTTCTCAAGTAGAGTTCGGTTCATTCTCTTCGCTACTCCATTAGATTACGGATGTAACACCCCGAAATTTTAAATATTAAAATTAACAAATTTAAGAATACTTAATTGTTAAAGTGAGAATTAAGGGAAACGGGTTACTCCATTGCGTTTGTCTCGAAATTTTTCTTCGAATATAGTTCAAGTTTTTGAAAATCGGACTTCGTATGAAGAAATTATGGCCCTCAGAACTTTCAGAAATTTATATAAAACAATTTAGAAAATTAAATACCAAGGGCCAGGTCGATCAGGGGGTCGACCTGGGGTTCGACCTACCCATATAGATCGACCAGGGGGTCGACCGGGGATCGACCTACTCCCCCTCCGGCCAGATTTGAAACCTAACGTGTTTCTTTGTGTGATGATTTTCTGACTCATTAAGGCTTGTGTGGCAAGTTCTGGTTGGTTCTCTTAGGTTTGAATGGCTTTGATTGTTCCTATGACAATCTAACGGCCTAGGTTGATTCAAACTTCTATAAAAGAGTGCCTAGACTCAAACCCTAAACCTAAACAAAATTTGTCTCATGGCCACCATGCTGCTGCTAGGATAGTTCTCCTTCCTAAAGCTTAGGGATTAGCAAGTCAGAATTCTATTTCAAAAGACGAACGAACCATTCTCTTCTTTAACCTATCTTTGTGAGTACTTTTTCTTTCATAATATAACTAATAAATTAATTATGATGGGTTGTAATTGGATTATGAGAACTTGTCTGTTGAATCACGTGATGTTATTTAACTTTGTTATCTTATGTTGGTAGAACTATTTCATATTTAACTTGATTCATTTTATGCAAGTTTGGGATGTTAAATCATATGTGAATTTTATGCAAGTTTGGGATGTTAAATCATATGTTAATTCATATGTGAATTTTATGCAAGTTTGGGATGTTAAATCATATGTTAATTTATATGTGAATTTTAAGCAAGTTTGGGATGTTAAATCGTATGTTAATTTATATGTGAATCTTATGCAAGTTTGGGATGTTAAATCATATGTTAATTCATATGTGAATCTTATGCAAGTTTGGATGTTAAATCATATGCTAATTTGCATGTGAATTTTATGCAAGTTTAGGATGTTAAATTGTATGTTAGTTTGAATATGAATCTTATGCAAGTCTATATGTGAGTTGTACACAAGTTTATATGAGAATCAAATATATACATATGCTAGTTTATATGCAAAAACATGTGATAAATTCATATGCAAGTTGTAGAAATACATATGCAAGTTTAGGTGAAAAACTATATTCACATTTTTGGGTGAAAATTTTATTCACATATGCAAGTTAGGTGAGACTCATAATCCATATATGTAAGTTCACAATTTCATGTTTAGATCTATATTTAGATCCATGGCAGTTTATGCAAATATATGATTCTATATGCCTATGCTAGTTATTGGCTATGAAAATTTATGTTATAATTCCTATTTGCATGTTAGATCTATTTTATGTGTTATGCAAGTTGTGAGGTTTCTTTTCTTTTATAAGTTAGACTATTTGCAAGGCTAACATATCTCATGTTAGAACGTACGAATAGCGCAGGGACAAAAGGGAAAATATTAATTATGCAAATTGTGAATTGACATAAAAATAACTTTAATGTCATATTATTAAATTGAGACATTAATTGTTATAATTTATATACCAAAAAAGTATGGACATAATGTAGGTGACAATTATGGACATAAATTAATTTGGAAGTTATTAACAATTTGAAATAGGGATGTAAATTCAAATTGGGGTTGAATAATAATGTGTAATAATAAATGCCCGAGACACGAGGTTAGACTCATTTGTGGTACAAGACTGCCCGGAAGCGCCCGGAACATCCAACAACCACAAACGGTAGTCTAATGTGAGACGTCAAAGGCATAACTCAAATAAGTAATAAATGTCTAAGACACGAGGTTAGACTCGTTTGTGGTATAAGACTGCCCAGACCCGCCCGACACATCCAGCAACCTCAAATGGCAGTCTAATGTGAGAGGTCGTAGGCGTAATTAAAAGATGCTTAGACACAAGGTTAAGTCTGGTTTGTGGTGGAAGTCTGCCCGGAACCGCCCAACATATCCAGCTGCCACAAGCAATTGACTTAATGTGAGAGGTCTATGCATTAATAATTAATTAATGTTGATCATAGATGAATATGAATGACAAACATAAATTTGGTTGAATTGAGTAATTCTCTGAGTACCAATCTGATGTTGATTTCGGTCTTCGGGGTTGATACTTAGGGAGTTATTCTCTTAACCAATGTATCTGTGAACTAAGATGTACTCAATCATAAATTAAGTAAAACATGTTATATGATATATATACATAACATGATAATTGGGTAGGGTTAAGACCAGCTTAACCAATAATCTGATAAGTGGATAAGGTTAAGACAAGCTTAACCAGCAATATATAAGTGGATAGGGTTAAGACCAGCTTAACCAGTAATCTGATAAGTAGGTAGGGTTAAGACCAGCTTAACCAATAATATATATTAATTTGATAAGTGGGTAGGGTTAAGTCTAGCGTAACCAATAATATAGATATTAATATGATAAGTGGATAGGGTTAAGGCAAACTTAACCAATAATACATATTGATCTGATAAGTGGATGGGGTTAAGACCAACTTAGCCAACAATATATAAGTGGATAGGGTTAAGACCAGCTTAACCAAATATATATATATATATATATAATGATCTGATAAGCGGATAGGGTTAAGACAAGCTTAACCAATAACACATGTTGGTTTGATAAGTGGGTAAAATGGGTGACATGTGGGATATAATCATTAACACTTATCCAAGATAAACATGTAGTGGGACATGGGGGTTAAGTGGATAACATGGGCGACATGTGAAATATGATTAGAGACACTTAACCAAATTTAAACATGTAAAAAGACATGAATAAGAAGGGGTTAAGTGGGAAGTCCTAGTGGGGATCAAGCATAGGTGGAAAGATTGTGTCAAGTGTGGGGACCCTTTTCAACCAGTAACCCATTTAGTATCTAAGTGAGCTCAATCTAGATCGAGGACGGGACATGCTTATTGGGTTTGATTGTAAGAGGTCAAAACGGGTTAGCGGTGGCAATGCAAGTCCAACGGGGTCATGTGCGTGCGTGGGCCCGAACTGGTAGGTAAGACGTTGTTGCATCGTGTAGGTATAAGTCGTGCATCTTTAGTGGTATCGCGTTGCCACTTTGGGAAGTGATACACCCCACTGTGGGACCAGCACGGGTATCTACGAGTTAGGGAGTCGATCGAATGTGGAAGGTAGTTGGTACGACTAGCGGAGATAGGAGCAGGCGGCACCTATGAAGACAGCTAGGAGTCCAACTACCATATTATGAATAAATGTTGTAATTAGAATGGGGAGGGTAGTAGGTACAACTAGTGGAGATAGGAGCAGGCGGCACCTATGAAGGCAGCTAGGGGTACACGAAACTACCATTATGATTATTATGTTCAGAAGGCAGGATCAACTTTTAGGGTGACTATTAATGGTGCAGTATAGTAATTATCCTATAGTTATTAGGAGCGAGATTAACGCCAGAATATTCCTCTTGTTTGTTTTGTCTTGCCCACTTGTTTCACAGTCATTCCTTGTTTTACCAGTTTATGCCTTATCCTAATTAATTTAATAATTATATTGTTAAAGTTATGGTATTCGCCAGACTTTATGTCTGACCCCTTTTTTCGCCTCTTTTCTTTCTCTCCCCCCCCCCCCAATTTCTCAGGGTGGGACTAGTACTAATGGAGCTTGTTCTGGATCTTTCTCTCTCTTTTGGAAGTGCTTGGATAGCTGAAAGTAAAGTTAAACTCATCTCTTTTATGACTACTTATGTTGGGGTTATGCTTTTTTACTTTATGTACTCAGAAAACAATTTGTCAAGATGATTACTAAGTGTACTTGGTTTTCCTGTTGGTTTATGATGTTGTTGTAATCAAACTATTTCTCCGCTGCAATAAATGTTGTTTTGAAAATTTTCAAGTACCAATATATGTATCTGTCTTGTTATATTCTGTTCTATTCACCAATAATACTCCATGAAAGTTAATGCATTCCCTTGGAGAGTGACATTAATGGACTTGGGGTGTTACACGTGGTTTCAGAGCTAAAGGTTACAAGAACAGATAAGAGATTTTGAAAAAATATTTTTCAAAAACATTTTTATAAAGAAATACTTTCAAAAATATGTCTTAAGGAGAGTATTTTTAAGAGAAAAGTTTATTTTGAAAAACATAACCCCCAAGAGCCATATATCTTTCTTTCGATTCTCCGTTTTAAATCTGTTCCTCTTTCCTTTTCGAATTTCTTCCTCCACGTATATACACTTTTTCTAAGGTATGTAAGAACTTCCATATGATGGGCAGAAAACCGCTTCATGGGACTGGGACGTTTGTCAAAGCTAGAAGAAAGCGGCGGACTTGCTTGTACCTTTAAGATAGACGATGGGAGGATGGTTCAATTAGCTGCTTGGTTAATAAAGGACGAAGCCTCATTTTGGTGGGAGGTCACGAATGGAGAATGTACAGGAGAGACATGGATAGGACACACGATAAGAAAGTAGATCCAAAGAAAGGCGGTAAGGATAACAAGGGGCCAAGAGAAAACGAAGGGCCACACTTTTGAAATACATGACTACTTAAATAAAGACGTTAGAAAGAAGAAGAAGAAGACTAGTTGTTATCGTTACGGAGAAACAGGACATCTTATTAGGATCGTCCAAAGAAGCAAAAGGCAAAGGTAAGGGCAAAGTACAAGATCTTCTAGAGGGCAGACGTGTTCCCTCACGGCTGGCATACCTGATAGAGGTAGAAATATCTTGGTTGGAAGTTTGGATTTTTTTTTTTTTTGATCATCCTGTTCGAACCTTGTTTGAATTCTGGTGCTTCACACTCATTTGTATATGCTTTGTCAGTTGAAAACGCTGCACCTAAATACTAGTCTAGTTATGGATCCCATAGTAGTCTCAAATCCTATTGGTGGTTCGGCTCATCTTTCGATGATTTGTCGGGATTTGAGAGTGTCTATCTTGGGCGTTGGGTTTGAATGCAATGCCTTCGTTCTTGGCTTCTTGGGCTATGGCTTGATTCTAGCCATGTATTGGCTAGTCCGATACGGTGCCATCCTAGACTGTGAAAGAAGGGTAGTTAGATTGTTGACTCGTTGTGGAAAGACCCTTGATATTTCTTGTGACCCTAGAGGTCTGGTGATGCTTAGCTACCTAGAATCTCTTGACGTGTCCAACGATGATTTGGAATTTGTTCGTGTGGTTCGTGAATATGGTGATGTATTCGATGAAGTTCGGGATTTACCCCCGAGGCGCAAGATAGACTTTCGTATATACTTAGTAGATAATGCAAAGCCAGTTGCATTACCAGTACGCCACATGGCTCCGAGAGAGAGAAGAACTCAGTAAGCAAGTGAGAGAGTTGCTTGAGAAGGGGTTCATAGGAAGGGGCATTTCAGAATGGGGATAGCTATGGATCCCGCAAAGGTGGTGGCAATCCAAGATTGAAAGAGCCCTAAGAACGCAACAGAAGTAAGAAGCTTTTTAGGATTGGCGAGCCATTATAGGAAGTTCATTAAGGACTTCGCGAAGATATCAGCCCCACTTACTCGGTTAACAAAGAAGAACTTAACTTTTGCTTGGGATGTTGACTGTGACGATGCTTTCCAACGTTTAAAGAGGGTTTTGACGACAGCTCCAGTTTTAGTTTTGCCAGTTGGAAGTAAGCCATTCACAGTGTATACCAGTGCTTGCGCGACCGGGTTTGGAGAAGTTTTCGGTGCAAGAGGAAAAAGGTGATATGCAAAAGGCGGCAAGTACGAGTATCGCTTATCATCCACAGACGGATGGACGAAAAGAGAGTGGTGAATAAAATCCTTGAAGATCTTTTGAGGTTATGTATCCTAGATTTTGGAGGGACATGAAAAGAGGCAACGAGCTTAGTGGTGTTCACGATGCGTTTCACATGTCACATTTGCGGTGGTGTTTACAAGATACCGCGGAAGTAGTGGAGCCGAACGTGCTTAGAGAAGTGGAAGTAGAGTGAGATGCCACGATTAGACGAGCTCCTACATGCATTCTTGGGTCAGAGATATTAAAGCTACGCAAAAGAGATGTCAAATTGGTGAAAGTGCAGTGGGGAAATGATCAAAGAAACGCGACTTGAGAAACAGAAGAAAAGATGCGTGTGCTATATGTTTTTAACTTCTCCTTTTCTACCGCTTTGTTTATGCTTGTCCTATCGTTTAGTATGTCTTCGCGATTGAAGCTTCGATCTTTAGTTAGGAAAACCCTATGGTTGTAAACATGTGTTTGAGACATGTTATGTTTGGTAGATGAAAACGGATGCAAGTGGTTGCTAGTGGTTGCCCGTGGATGCATGTACACACACATTAGGTACTAGATCGGCTCAGTCACTGTCATATTGCATATAAATATGTGTGCATGTTTAAATTAATGGATGTATAATGGTTGTGTTATCATATGGACGCTGCATTTAGATGAATGGTTGTGCATGCATGTAGAAATAATATGTATCTTTAGGATTCTTTTGCATACATAATGGACGCATGGCACTATCATGATTTGCATTAAGGAGGTCAACTGAATCAGCAGACCGCCTGATTTTGCATTAGATAAGGAATAAATACACACACTTTACATATGTTCATACAGCATTAGAAGACTTTTAAGGACAATGGATGCCTATGTTTGTTGATTGAGTAGATGGATGATTGGATGGTAGGATATACATTATCCTTAACTTGGAGATTTCGAGGGCGAAATCCTTTAAGGAGGGGAGTATGTAACACCCCGAAAATTTAAATATTAAAATTAACAAATTTAAGAATACTTAATTGTTAAATTGAGAATTAAGGGAAACGGTTTACTCCAATGCGTTCGTCTCAAAATTCTGCTTGGAATAGAGTCCAAGTTTTCGAATATCGGACTTCGTATGAAGAAGTTATGGCCCTCGGAACTTTCAGATATTTATATAAAACAATTCAGAAAATTAAATACCATGGGCCAGGTCGACCTGGGGGTCGACCTACCCATACAGGTCGACTAGGGGGTCGACCTGGGGATCGACCTAGGGGTCGACCTACTCCCCATCGGGCCAGATCTGAAACCTGACGTGTTTCTTTGTGTGACGATTTTCTGACTCATTAGGGCTTGTGTGGCAAGTTCTAGTTGGTTCTCTTAGGTTTGAATGGCTTTGATTGTTCCTATGATAATCTAACGGCCTAGGTTGATTTAAACTTCTATAAAAGAGTGCCTAAACTCAAACCCTAAACCTAAACAAAATTTGTCTCATGGCCACCATGCTGCTGCTAGGATAGGTCTCCTTCCTAAAGCTTAGGGATTAGCAAGTCAGAATTCTAATTCAAAAGATGAATGAACCATTCTCTTCTTTAACCTATCTTTGTGAGTACTATTTCTTTCACAATATAATTAATAAATTAATTGTGATGGGTTGTAATTGGATTATGGGAACATGTCTTTTGAATCACGTGATGTTGTTTAACTTTGTTATCTTATGTTGGTAGATCTATTTCATATTTAACTTGATTCATTTTATGCAAGTTTGGGATGTTAAATCATATGTGAATTTTATGCAAGTTTGGGATGTTAAATCATATGTTAATTCATATGTGAATTTTATGCAAGTTTGGGATGTTAAATCATATGTTAATTTATATGTGAATTTTATGCAATTTTGGGATGTTAAATCATATGTCAATTTATATGTGAATCTTATGCAAGTTTGGGATGTTAAATCATATGTTAATTCATATGTGAATCTTATGCAAGTTTGGATGTTAAATCACATGCTAATTCGTATGTGAATTTTATGCAAGTTTGGGATGTTAAATTGTATGTTAGTTTGAATATGAATCTTACGCAAGTCTATATGTGAATTGTACACAAGTCTATATGAGAATCAAGTTTATACATATGCTAGTTTATATGGAAAAACATGTGCTAAATTCATATGCAAGTTGTAGAAACCCATATGCAACTTTAGGTGAAAAACTATATTCACATTTTTGGGTGAAAATTATATTCACATATGCAAGTTAGGTGAGACCCATAATCCATATATGCAAGTTCACAATTTCATGTTTAGATCTATATTTAGATCCATGGTAGTTTATGCAAATATATGATTCTATATGCCTATGCTAGTTATTGGCTATGCAAATTTATGTTATAATTCCTATTTGCAAGTTAGATCTATTTTATGTGTTATGCAAGTTGTAGGTTTCATTTCTTTTATAAGTTAGACTATTTGCGAGGCTAACATATCTCATGTTAGAACGTACGAATAGTGTGGGGACAAAAGGGATAATATTAATTACGCAAATTGTGAATTGACATAAAAATAACTTTAATAGCATATAATTAAATTGAGATATTAATTGGTATAATTTATATACCTAAAAAGTATGAACATAATGTAGGCAACAATTATGGACATAGATTAATTTGTAAGTTATTGACAATTTGAAATAGGGATACAAATGTGACGAAATGGGATTTCCGCTCGGTCCGAACCAGTCGCTAAACCGACCCAGACCGTTCGAAACGCCCTATCGTTTGAGAACAGGACACAACAGAACGCATATAAAAGAACATTTCACTGTATATTACAACAATGCATCAGATTACAAGAATATACAGAGTATAAAAGAATATTACACAGAAATATCAGAGATTTAAATTACATTTGAATACATAGCAGCGGAAAATAATACAATACACAACTAGAATGAGATATACGGATACAAAGCTTTCCGGATATCGTTCCAGCTGTAAACCAGGATCCTGTGAATATAAATCTGCAAAACCAAAACTACTAGCTGCCCGTGTCAAAATAAGGGCACCCAGAGTTTAGGTTAAAACAATAAACTCCAGGTCAGTCATGTGACTGGTGTGAGAACTAAAACAGTTATTAATCTTTATTTTAAATCATTAGGTAAATCAAGGGACCACGCCGTATAACACGGAACGGGTTTCCTCCCAAGAATACCGGTGCATAAAACAAACAGCGCAATGCTAAATAAAGAAAAATGAAGCTGTTATAAGACCCAGGTCCCATCACACAATGCAACGCAGCCGAGGATAGGGTTTTCCCTTATAACAGCCAAAGAATGCTTGATACGGTTAAAAACAAATCGTTTGATACTATAGTCAGTGCATAGTGTATAAAACAACTTCAAATCATAAGTATCAATCATAGGCGGCATGAGCGCCCCATCCCACTATGTCGCCATATATAGGATTACAACTAAAACCGCAAAGTCACGTATTTGGAAATTGGATTTCCATCTATGAACCGAGGCAAAAGATAGTCCTCAACCGATTCGAGACGCTCTAGCCCGCCCCTCAGGCAAGCGCGCAGGCAAGCCTTGGATCGTCAGGGCCGGTCCACCGATGTGGATTATTATGCCTGAACACTACGTTTCTCCACCCTATGGGGTGTAAGTCTGGTCCGTCTGCCGACCAGAATGCATCGGCCGAAACCGATGTAACCGAGGCGCCCCGCAACAGCAACAACCACATAAGTCAAACTCGTCAGGGCGTGTAAAACCACTGACGCCACTTCTAGCTAGAAAGAAACGCAAGTCCTCCCTGAGGTCCGTCTCCCGTTTTTGGTTCATACCGGGTGTGAAACTCGCGAAGTAAACGTTACATAAAGCTACGCCACAAAGGCCGTGCTTTGATCATCACCCCAAGACTTTGTTTTTCAACAGAAGCCTTGATCATTTGCCACTTAGGCATGCCACACAGGCAATTCACTCCATGCGTTTGATATCCATCAATATATAACCCCTGAGCTCGTACGTCTCAGAGAAGGGCGTTAAGCAAGAGAATAAATTCTCCGCCGCCAAACAGATATATATTTAATAGAGATCAATCACACAGACTAAAATCCAATGTCAGACACATAGTCCATTTACAAGTCCGTTCTGGGTCTGAACGAAACCGGAGGCACCTAGTACCCCGCATATCCATCGATCTCCAAGTACGTCTGGACGATCACCAACTGTTTCCATCTTCTTGGGTGTACAGCCCAATCAAGATCATCAGTAATTACCCAAACGACGTGAAGACCTCCGGTCTTCGACCATCGTCTTCATCTTCGACTTATCGTCGTATCAGTTATTCAGAATGGGATAAACCCGGTCTTTCCGAATAACTCGCGTATATTTTGAATAAGTGTTACACAAACACAACATACGCCTCATTCCAATTCATTAGTCACTAACCGTAAATTAATCAAGAGAATAATTCCCCAAATATTAGCCCCGAAGGCCGAAACCAACATCAGATCAATATCCAGAAAACCATTCTGCTTAGCTAACCGACAGTTAGTTTCTAAATTTCACATTCATAGGGAAAGGTTCCCGTTAATTTTATCAAAGATAAATTCTTTAATTTATTCTTTAATCTACTTTTGAATATCAATTCAAACTAGTCGGGATTAACGAAATTTACCGAAGTAATTATTTGTTTTAATTCCCCAATCCCAACCTATTCATCCCATGAAGTAAAACTGGTAATACTTCATATCTAACACCACAGTGTTATCGGTAAATTCAATTACCATTTCGCGTTCAAATCTAATTAAAGATTTAACTATCGCCTGGAGTAAAACTGGTGATACTCCATTCTCGATTATTTCAATCTAATTAAAGATTCATTAAAACTCCACTTAGTTTTAATCGTTAACTGGGTTAAAGAATCAGTGTCATTTAAAAACACAGTTCACGATAAACCCAAAATCACATTCATTAATTATCGGGTTAAAGAACGAGTGTTATTTAAAACACTGTCCACGATAAACCCAAAAATCAATATCAATTCAATTCCAATTAAATATCATTTAATTGGTACACTTCATTAAATCTAAATAAAGAGATTTAATCTTTTCTCAACTGGGTTCAAGAACAGTGTTAGTGAAGACACCATTCACGACAAACCCAAATCACATTCGATATTCAATATAAGGCTCTGAATAGAAAATATATCGGCTTATATTCAATATCAAATTCTACGATTAACAAATGTCATATTGGAAATAACGATATAAATATCTATCTTTCAAATTTCCATAACAACATCTGTATAATCACGAATTCCAACATCGAAATATTCCGAAGACAATTTCGATTCAAATCCACTCCAATGCAATCATTGGATATTCTGGTTATTTTTAAAACCCTTTTTAAATTCAATTTATTTATTTAAAAATAAATAGAATTATATTTCTAGTTCAAAACTAGTTCATTTCGATAAAAATCTATTTTTATCTTTTCAAATATGGAGTTTTTCATCCCAATTTTTCCCAAATCATTTCTTATGATTTTACACAAATTATTACTATTTTTAATAATTTTATCAAGGCCCATACAGTCGATTTTCATCAATGGCCATCGAACTGCACTTACAGCGACCTTTTTCGAATTTGATTTGGACGTATCTCCAAATCCAACCGTTAGATTTCAAATTTCTAATATTCATTAGAAAGCTCTTTTCGATACGAACCCAACGGTTCCAGTTTTAGGAGAATCCGACGGTCGGATCTCCCGTAATGTCCGTTTGAAATAAATGGTCGAAATTCACGAACTGCCGCGGCGCGGCTCGTTCTATTCAGGCCATTATATTATATATATAATATATATAATATATATTTCGTCGATTTCAATTTAAAACGAATTATATAAATAGTTTTAAAATTCGTTTCAAAAGCAACTTCAACTTCCATTTCAATTCAAATCAAAATGGAATTCTTCTTTATAAATTCGTTTTAAAATTCATTTCTATTCAATTCAAATTTCAATTCAATTTGAATTCATTTCGATTCGCTTTCAATTCGATTCGAATTCGTTTTCAATTCGATTCAATTCAAATTCGTTTTCTATTCGATTCAATTCAAATTCGTTTTCTATTCGATTCAATTCAAATTCGTTTTCTATTCGATTCAATTCAAATTCGTTTTTTATTCGATTCAATTCAAATTCGTTTTCTATTCGATTCGAATTCATTTCCAAATTGTTTTATAATAAATTCATTTCGAAATCGTTTTCAATTCAATTCATTTCGAAATCGTTTTCAATTCATTTCATTTCGAAATCGTTTTCAACTCATTTCATTTCGAAATCGTTTTCAATTCATTTCATTTCGAATTCGTTTTCAATTCATTTCATTTCGAATTCGTTTTCAATTCATTTCATTTCGAAATGAATAAAATCGATATAAATATCGTTCACGTCAAAATGGCGTCAATCTAATCAACACGGCTTCATAAATTTCTATTTTCAAATATTCTATTTCAAATATTTCTTTTTCAAAATAGTTGTTATTATCAAAATATTTCGTTCAACACATGACCAATCTCAATGGATGAGTACTGTCAACACATGAACCTTTATTTTATAATATTCTTTATTTTTCAAATTGGAATGAGGCCCAATCAATTACCATATAAAGTTAATTATATGGATTTTCAATCAACACATGTATATAATAGCATGGAAAAATAATCAACCATCAACCAAAGTGCACTACACTGTATAAGCATCAAATATAGATATCTAACGCTTAAAACAGCCTGTCAATCAACCGATCGACATATTTAATAAATCAGGATGAGTGAACTTCAAATTTCATCCCAACACCCGTGTGGGGTTTCAAACAATCAAACACATATTTTATTTGTGCTGTTGGGCGATGTGTAAAATTTATCGACCCAATCAATGTCCTTCAAATAGGTGTACATAAACAAACCGTCCGGCTTGTAAATGAATATTTATTTATTCACATTCACGTTAAAAATTATATTTTTAACGATAAAACATTTTATTCCAACATATGAATTTCTATTCAGTTCATTCTTTAAATAAAATGATATTTTTATTTTTCTAACATATTTTAGAAAATTTCGGCGGCATAACGACACGATACTAGAAACGGGACGAGGCCTAGCCTTATCCCCGGTCTAGTGAAGGCCCACGCCATTCACACATCAATCAAATCACCAAACAACCAAATTCTAATCAAATCATATAACTAATCTATGCAACCAAACAAACAAGTCCATGGTCTGTGGACGATTGTGTCGGGTGCTACTAAGCACCGTCTGCATCCTAGTATATATATAAAACTAGAGAAGAAATTGAAAGGTGAGAAATTCTCACCAATAGCTATCCTAGCTCCACGGCACTTCCAATGCAGGAAATCTTCAACGTTCTCTCCTTTCTATCATCTTCGTTGCTGTAGCCACTACATATGTAAAAGTCGAATTTTTACTTCGCTATTCAATATATAAAAATCGAATTTTTACTTCGCAAGGATTTCGCCTTTTCAAAAATAAAGATTATATTTTTAATATTCCTATGATATAAAAATTATATTTTTATTATTTTAAAAATACAAAAATCATATCTTACTTCATCTACTTAATAAAAATTCCGTCTTTTCTATTTTAAACACATGTTCTTTTCTATCCAAGTTTAAATCTTTTCCTTTTTAAAGTTCAAATCTTTTTCTATTTTATATCTTAAAATTAAAATCAGTTCTAAATCTTTTTTAAAATCAGTTTTTAAATACTTTAAAAAAAATCAGTTTTTATTCATATTTAAAATCAGATCTATACTTTGTTTAGAAAATAAATAAAGAATTTTTTTTCTTATACATACTAAAATAAGTAAACATAACAGATTTCATATAAATTAAAATAAATAAACGCTCACTGTTAACTTCCAGGTCACGGTTCGCATAGCAGCTCCAAGCTAGGGCTCCAAATCTCGAACACCACAGGCGGCTTGACGTTGATCGGAGGGTGGAACGGGCTTCGTCGTCGCGAGCTCTTCCTTCGCCGGGGACGATGGCGAACTCGTCAGCATGGAGGCAGCGCTTGCGGAGGGGGAAAATCGATGGGGGTGGTGGCGGTTCAAAAAGGGTTTCTGGGTTCGTGACTTGGACGGAGGGAGGAGGAGGGAGGCCTGAGGCGAATCGGAGGGGGGGGGGGGGAACACTCGGCTAGGCGGCGGACGAGGCGACGTGGTGGTGGGGTTGGACTGGAGGCAGGCGCGATTTGTTTTTTTTTATTTCATCTCGATTGAAAAATGAGAAGGGGTGGGGGGGCAGAAGTATAAAGGAGGAAAATATTTTTTTTTATTATTATTTAATTATTAAAAAGTTGACTTTTACATACGACCTCTAAACGAGGTCCACCGCCTGTCGCCCATAGCGTTTCACACCCATTCCGAACACAATGGGATATGTACCGCAAGCTGAATCGACCGTTTCGATCAGTTTCCGTTGCATTTACATTTAAATCATTATATTGAATTTTAAACGTGCATTTCAATTTACCGGGGCCACATACTAACTAGAAAAATTCCCGAAAAATATTTTCTAGCTTCGTATTGACGATACGGTCCTAACAAAACTAGTTTCGTCAAATTCTGAGACCGTTTGAAAAATGGCCAATTTCCAGTCGATTAAAATCAACTGAAAATGGTCAAACGCATTTTCCTTTGCCACGCTCACATATTGATTCGAAAAATTATGAAATTTGGAATCTAGCAATAACTTGACATCACGGACCCAACAGAACTGGTTTCGTCGAAATCCGAGGTCGTTTGCAAAATATCCATTTTTAAGGGCCTGAATTCCATAGCGACTATTCAGAATTTTCAACTGGACATATCTTTTGATTCCCGCTATGAAATTTCAATTATTCGGATTCGTTGGAAAGATATTCACAATTAGATCCTATTATTTTTGGTTTCACTAAAATCCGGATTGTTTTGCACCCGGTACATTCAATTGAAGTTTGAAATCGAATTATCGAACTACCGCGCCATTTTAAATTCCTTTTATAATTATATATAAATATTTATATTCTAACGACGACGCGTATAATATATACGTTCGAATTATATTCAAAATAAATTTTCCTTCGATATTATTTAAAATGATTCATTTTAAATATTCAAAATTCGCTAAAATTGCCAAAATAAAAATTTTAAACTGGCCCAGATTTTCCGGGTTGTTACAATCTCCCCCACTTAAAACTTTTCGTCCCCGAAAAGGAACAAAGTCGAAAGTGGTTTGATTAATCAACTCTACGCTCGATCTGGCTTCCATTCTCCAACTTTTTAGTTTTTGAGAATTTTCAAAAATTTGGCTAACACCCTAAATTTTCGAAAAATTTCGCCATAACCTCCCCTGCACCGGGAGCATCGGGGAATTTCAAATAGCTTCCCCGGTCCTTTCAGATCTCAAAAAGAAAAAGAAAAAGCCAAGCGGCTAGCCAATAGGCTCATAAAATCATCATCACCCAAACAAAACAGTAAATTATGTAATAAACATGTACCTATTTGTCGGGCAAACAAATTTTATTCTCTGGCTCTAGCCTTCTTGCTATGACCTGTTCAAAAGATATACATGTATGCAAGCAAATGCGACCAATTTTCAATATAAGTCAATATTTGATTCAATTAGGCATAATGGTTCAAAATTATCAAACAATTAAACAAACAACACAAACATCAATCAATTAGTGAATTATCATTTGAAATTCATAACTTTGATATATAGTCAAAAATCAGATTTTTGATGCCAAATCACACAATAAGCCCTATCTAATTTTGGTTCTCACACCAGTCTAATGGAAATATATAGGAATCTCACCTTCGCAACACGAACATAAGTTCCGATGATGATCGATCAATCGTCAGAACCATCTCCGGGTGTCTAGAGTGTAATTCTATATCTATCCAGTATATTAAAATTTCAAATACACGTGGATCAGACGTATACGCAAAATCTATATATACTGGATTGTCCACATCAATATAAATAAATAACCAAATACGAATAATTGATTTAAATTTTCAAAACAAAAATTGTTTTCATTTGAAAAATATACTTTTCACACTCGTTCTAGGATACTACTGATCCTATCTCTAACGAGTCATTCTAATTGGATATTACTAATCCAATATCTGATGAATTCTTTCGTAGGGTTCTAATGTGTCTTGTTCTCTGCTTTGTAAACCAAAGCTCTGATACCAACTGTGACGAAATGGGATTTCCGCTCGGTCCGAACCAGTCGCTAAACCGACCCAGACCGTTCGAAACGCCCTATCGTTTGAGAACAGGACACAACAGAACGCATATAAAAGAACATTTCACTGTATATTACAACAATGCATCAGATTACAAGAATATACAGAGTATAAAAGAATATTACACAGAAATATCAGAGATTTAAATTACATTTAAATACATAGCAGCGGAAAATAATACAATACACAACTAGAATGAGATATACGGATACAAAGCTTTCCGGATATTGTCCCAGCTGTAAACCAGGATCCTGTGAATATAAATCTGCAAAACCAAAACTACTAGCTGCCCGTGTCAAAATAAGGGCACCCAGAGTTTAGGTTAAAACAATAAACTCCAGGTCAGTCATGTGACTGGTGTGAGAACTAAAACAGTTATTAATCTTTATTTTAAATCATTAGGTAAATCAAGGGACCACGCCGTATAACACGGAACGGGTTTCCTCCCAAGAATACCGGTGCATAAAACAAACAGCGCAATGCTAAATAAAGAAAAATGAAGCTGTTATAAGACCCAGGTCCCATCACACAATGCAACGCAGCCGAGGATAAGGTTTTCCCTTATAACAGCCAAAGAATGCTTGATACGGTTAAAAAAAAATCGTTTGATACTATAGTCAGTGCATAGTGTATAAAACAACTTCAAATCATAAGTATCAATCATAGGCGGCATGAGCGCCCCATCCCACTATGTCGCCATATATAGGATTACAACTAAAACCGCAAAGTCACGTATTTGGAAATTGGATTTCCATCTATGAACCGAGGCAAAAGATAGTCCTCAACCGATTCGAGACGCTCTAGCCCGCCCCTCAGGCAAGCGCGCAGGCAAGCCTTGGATCGTCAGGGCCGGTCCACCGATGTGGATTATTATGCCTGAAAACTACGTTTCCCCACCCTATGGGGTGTAAGTCTGGTCCGTCTGCCGACCAGAATGCATCGGCCGAAACCGATGTAACCGAGGCGCCTCGCAACAACAACAACCACATAAGTCAAACTCGTCAGGGCGTGTAAAACCACTGACGCCACTTCTAGCTAGAAAGAAACGCAAGTCCTCCCTGAGGTCCGTCTCCCGTTTTTGGTTCATACCGGGTGTGAAACTCGCGAAGTAAACGTTACACAAAGCTACGCCACAAAGGCCGTGCTTTGATCATCACCCCAAGATTTGTTTTTCAACAGAAGCCTTGATCATTTGCCACTTAGGCATGCCACACAGGCAATTCACTCCATGCGTTTGATATCCATCAATATATAACCCCTGAGCTCGTACGTCTCAGAGAAGGGCGTTAAGCAAGAGAATAAATTCTCCGCCGCCAAACAGATATATATTTAATAGAGATCAATCACACAGACTAAAATCCAATGTCAGACACACAGTCCATTTACAAGTCCGTTCTGGGTCTGAACGAAACCGGAGGCACCTAGTACCCCGCATATCCATCGATCTCCAAGTACGTCTGGACGATCACCAACTGTTTCCATCTTCTTGGGTGTATAGCCCAATCAAGATCATCAGTAATTACCCAAACGACGTGAAGACCTCCGGTCTTCGACCATCGTCTTCATCTTCGACTTATCGTCGTATCAGTTATTCAGAATGGGATAAACCCGGTCTTTCCGAATAACTCGCGTATATTTTGAATAAGTGTTACACAAACACAACATACGCCTCATTCCAATTCATTAGTCACTAACCGTAAATTAATCAAGAGAATAATTCCCCAAATATTAGCCCCGAAGGCCGAAACCAACATCAGATCAATATCCAGAATACCATTCTGCTTAGCTAACCGACAGTTAGTTTCTAAATTTCACATTCATAGGGAAAGGTTCCTTTTAATTTTATCAAAGATAAATTCTTTAATTTATTCTTTAATCTACTTTTGAATATCAATTCAAACTAGTCGGGATTAACGAAATTTACCGAAGTAATTATTTGTTTTAATTCCCCAATCCCAACCTATTCATCCCATGAAGTAAAACTGGTAATACTTCACATCTAACACCACAGTGTTATCGGTAAATTCAATTACCATTTCGCGTTCAAATCTAATTAAAGATTTAACTATCGCCTGGAGTAAAACTGGTGATACTCCATTCTCGATTATTTCAATCTAATTAAAGATTCATTAAAACTCCACTTAGTTTTAATCGTTAACTGGGTTAAAGAATCAGTGTCATTTAAAAACACAGTTCACGATAAACCCAAAATCACATTCATTAATTATCGGGTTAAAGAACGAGTGTTATTTAAAACACTGTCCACGATAAACCCAAAAATCAATATCAATTCAATTCCAATTAAATATCATTTAATTGGTACACTTCATTAAATCTAAATAAAGAGATTTAATCTTTTCTCAACTGGGTTCAAGAACAGTGTTAGTGAAGACACCATTCACGACAAACCCAAATCACATTCGATATTCAATATAAGGCTCTGAATAGAAAATATATCGGCTTATATTCAATATCAAATTCTACGATTAACAAATGTCATATTGGAAATAACGATATAAATATCTATCTTTCAAATTTCCATAACAACATCTGTATAATCACGAATTCCAACATCGAAATATTCCGAAGACAATTTCGATTCAAATCCACTCCAATGCAATCATTGGATATTCTGGTTATTTTTAAAACCCTTTTTAAATTCAATTTATTTATTTAAAAATAAATAGAATTATATTTCTAGTTCAAAACTAGTTCATTTCGATAAAAATCTATTTTTATCTTTTCAAATATGGAGTTTTTCATCCCAATTTTTCCCAAATCATTTCTTATGATTTTACACAAATTATTACTATTTTTAATAATTTTATCAAGGCCCGTACAGTCGATTTCCATCAATGGCCATCGAACTGCACTTACAGCGACCTTTTTCGAATTTGATTTGGACGTATCTCCAAATCCAACCGTTAGATTTCAAATTTCTAAAATTCGTTAGAAAGCTCTTTTCGATACGAACCCAACGGTTCCGGTTTTAGGAGAATCCGACGGTCGGATCTCCCGTAATGTCCGTTTGAAATAAATGGTCGAAATTCACGAACTGCCGCGGCGCAGCTCGTTCTATTCAGGCCATTATATTATATATATAATATATATTTCGTCGATTTCAATTTAAAACGAATTATATAAATAGTTTTAAAATTCGTTTCAAAAGCAACTTCAACTTCCATTTCAATTCAAATAAAAATGGAATTCTTCTTTATAAATTCGTTTTAAAATTCATTTCTATTCAATTCAAATTTCAATTCAATTTGAATTCATTTCGATTCGCTTTCAATTCGATTCGAATTCGTTTTCAATTCGATTCAATTCAAATTCGTTTTCTATTCGATTCAATTCAAATTCGTTTTCTTTTCGATTCAATTCAAATTCGTTTTCTATTCGATTCAATTCAAATTCGTTTTCTATTCGATTCAATTCAAATTCGTTTTCTATTCGATTCAATTCAAATTCGTTTTCTATTCGATTCGAATTCATTTCCAAATTGTTTTATAATAAATTCATTTCGAAATCGTTTTCAATTCAATTCATTTCGAAATCGTTTTCAATTCATTTCATTTCGAAATCGTTTTCAACTCATTTCATTTCGAAATCGTTTTCAATTCATTTCATTTCGAATTCGTTTTCAATTCATTTCATTTCGAATTCGTTTTCAATTCATTTCATTTCGAATTCGTTTTCAATTCATTTCATTTCGAAATGAATAAAATCGATATAAATATCGTTCACGTCAAAATGGCGTCAATCTAATCAACACGGCTTCATAAATTTCTATTTTCAAATATTCTATTCCAAATATTTCTTTTTCAAAATAGTTGTTATTATCAAAATATTTCGTTCAACACATGACCAATCTCAATGGATGAGTACCGTCAACACATGAACCTTTATTTTATAATATTCTTTATTTTTCAAATTGGAATGAGGCCCAATCAATTACCATATAAAGTTAATTATATGGATTTTCATACAACACATGTATATAATAGCATGGAAAAATAATCAACCATCAACCAAAGTGCACTACACTGTATAAGCATCAAATATAGATATCTAACGCTTAAAACAGCCTGTCAATCAACCGATCGACATATTTAATAAATCAGGATGAGTGAACTTCAAATTTCATCCCAACACCCGTGTGGGGTTTCAAACAATCAAACACATATTTTATTTGTGCTGTTGGGCGATGTGTAAAATTTATCGATCCAATCAATGTCCTTCAAATAGGTGTATATAAACAAACCGTCCGACTTGTAAATGAATATTTATTTATTCACATTCACGTTAAAAATTATATTTTTAACAATAAAACATTTTATTCCAACATATGAATTTCTATTCAGTTCATTCTTTAAATAAAATGATATTTTTATTTTTCTAACATATTTTAGAAAATTTCGGCGGCATAACGGCACAATACTAGAAACGGGACGAGGCCTAGCCTTATCCCCGGTCTAGTGAAGGCCCACGCCATTCACACATCAATCAAATCACCAAACAACCAAATTCTAATCAAATCATATAACTAATCTATGCAACCAAACAAACAAGTCCATGGTCTGTGGACGATTGTGTCGGGTGCTACTAAGCACCGTCTGCATCCTAGTATATATATAAAACTAGAGAAGAAATTGAAAGGTGAGAAATTCTCACCAATAGCTATCCTAGCTCCACGGCACTTCCAATGCAGGAAATCTTCAACGTTCTCGCCTTTCTATCTTCTTCGTTGCTGTAGCCACTACATATGTAAAAGTCGAATTTTTACTTCGCTATTCAATATATAAAAATCGAATTTTTACTTCGCAAGGATTTCGCCTTTTCAAAAATAAAGATTATATTTTTATTATTCCTATGATATAAAAATTATATTTTTATTATTTTAAAAATACAAAAATCATATCTTACTTCTTCTACTTAATAAAAATTCCGTCTTTTCTATTTTAAACACATGTTCTTTTCTATCCAAGTTTAAATCTTTTCCTTTTTAAAGTTCAAATCTTTTTCTATTTTATATCTTAAAATTAAAATCAGTTCTAAATCTTTTTTAAAATCAGTTTTTAAATACTTTAAAAAAATCAGTTTTTATTCATATTTAAAATCAGATCTATACTTTGTTTAGAAAATAAATAAACAAAATTTTTTCTTATACATACTAAAATAAGTAAACAAAACAGATTTCATATAAATTAAAATAAATAAACGCTCACTGTTAACTTCCAGGTCACGGTTCGCATAGCAGCTCCAAGCTAGGGCTCCAAATCTCGAACACCACAGGCGGCTTGACGTTGATCGGAGGGTGGAACGGGCTTCGTCGTCGCGAGCTCTTCCTTCGCCGGGGACGATGGCGAACTCGTCAGCATGGAGGCAGCGCTTGCGGAGGGGGAAAATCGATGGGGGCGGTGGCGGTTCAAAAAGGGTTTCTGGGTTCGTGACTTGGACGGAGGGAGGCCTGAGGCGAATCGGAGGGGGGGGGGGGAAACACTCGGCTAGGCGGCGGACGAGGCGACGTGGTGGTGGGGTTGGACTGGAGGCAGGCGCGATTTGTTTTTTTTTTTTTTTTCATCTCGATTGAAAAATGAGAAGGGGGGGGGGGGCAGAAGTATAAAGGAGGAAAATATTTTTTTTTATTATTATTTAATTATTAAAAAGTTGACTTTCACATACGACCTCTAAACGAGGTCCACCGCCTGTCGCCCATAGCGTTTCACCCCCATTCCGAACACAATGGGATATGTACCGCAAGCTGAATCGACCGTTTCGATCAGTTTCCGTTGCATTTACATTTAAATCATTATATTGAATTTTAAACGTGCATTTCAATTTACCGGGGCCACATACTAACTAGAAAAATTCCCGAAAAATATTTTCTAGCTTCGTATTGACGATACGGTCCTAACAAAACTAGTTTCGTCAAATTCTGAGACCGTTTGAAAAATGGCCAATTTCCAGTCGATTAAAATCAACTGAAAATGGTCAAACGCATTTTCCTTTGCCACGCTCACATATTGATTCGAAAAATTATGAAATTTGGAATCTAGCAATAACTTGACATCACGGACCCAACAGAACTGGTTTTGTCGAAATCCGAGGTCGTTTGCAAAATGTCCATTTTTAAGGGCCTGAATTCCATAGCGACTATTCAGAATTTTCAACTGGACATATCTTTTGATTCCCGCTATGAAATTTCAATTATTCGGATTCGTTGGAAAGATATTCACAATTAGATCCTATTATTTTTGGTTTCACTAAAATCCGGATTGTTTTGCACCCGGTACATTCAATTGAAGTTTGAAATCGAATTATCGAACTACCGCGCCATTTTAAATTCCTTTTATAATTATATATAAATATTTATATTCTAACGACGACGCGTATAATATATACGTTCGAATTATATTCAAAATAAATTTTCCGTCGATATTATTTAAAATGATTCATTTTAAATATTCAAAATTCGCTAAAATTGCCAAAATAAAAATTTTAAACTGGCCCAGATTTTCCGGGTTGTTACAACAAATTCAAATTGGGGTTGAATAATAATGTGTAATAATAAATGCCTGAGACACGAGGATAGACTCATTTGGGGTATAAGACTTCCCGGAACCGCCCGGCACATCCATCAGCCACCAACGGTAATCTAATGTGAGAGGTCAAAGGCATAAATTAAATAAGTAATAAATGCCTAAGACATGAGGTTAGGCTCATTTGTGGTATAAGACTGCCCGGACCCGGCCGACCCATCCAGCAACCGCAAACGGCAGTCTAATGTGAGAGGACGTAGGCGTAATTAAAAGATGCTTAGACACGAGGTTAAGTCTGACTTGTGGTGGAAGTCTGCCCGGAACCGCCCGGCATATCCAGCGGCCACAAGCAATCGACTTAATGTGAGAGGTATGTGCATTAATAATTAATTAATGCTAATCATAGACGAACATGAATGACAAACAAAAGTTTGGTTGAGTTGAGTAATTCTCTGAGTACCAATCTGATGTTGATTTCAGTCTTCGGGGTTAATACTTTGGGAGTTATTCTCTTAACCAATGTATCTGTGAACTAAGATGTACTTAATCATAAATTAAGTAAAACTTGTTATATGATATATATATATATATATATATATATATATATATATATATATATATATATATATATAATACATAACATGACAAATGGATAGGGTTAAGACCAGCTTAACCAATAATCTGATAAGTGGATAAGGTTAAGACCAGCTTAACCAATAATCTGATAAGTAGGTAGGGTTAAGACCAACTTAACTAATAATATATAAGTGGATAGGTTTAAGACCAGCTTAACCAATAATCTGATAAGTAGGTAGGGTTAAGACCAACTTAACCAATAATATATATTAATTTTATAAGTGGGTACGGTTAAGTCTAGCTTAACCAATAATATATATATATATATATATATATTAATCTGCTAAGTGGATAGGGTTAAAGCAAACTTAACCAATAATACTTATTGATCTGATAAGTGGATGGGGTTAAGACCAACTTAGCCAATAATATATAAGTGGATAGGGTTAAGACCAGCTTAACCAAATATATATATATATATATATTGATCTTATAAGCGGATAGGGTTAAGACAAGCTTAACCAATAACACATGTTGGTTTGATAAGTGGGTAACATGGGTGACATGTGGGTATAATCATTAACACTTAACCAAGATAAACATGTGGTGGGACATGAGGGTTAAGTGGATGATGTAACACCCCGAATTTCGGGTAATGCTAAAATTCACTAATTGCAGAATAAATAATCTCAAATGTGAGAATTGGGGGAAACGGGCTGCGTCATTGCGTTCGTCTCGGAAAAATATGCAGAATAGAGTCCGAAATTTTGTAAATCGGAGTCCGTATGACCCAGTTAAGGCCCAAAGAAGTTTTCAGAAAATTCGAAGTTAAAAACAGATTTAAAATTCAGTTCTAAAACAGGATTGGAGACAAAAGCGGAGGTGGCGGGAAAGTTTCCGCCTAGCCCCGTGTCGACAGGCATGTCGACAGGGGTGTCGACAACCCTGTCGACAGGGGTGTCGACACAGGGTGTCGGCCCTGTTGATCTGGGTGCACCAGATCTGGTTTTTGGTTGAGTCTTGGGCTGTGTTCTAGAGATTTCCGAAATCTGATGGTCCTAATCTAATTTAGGGCTAATCCTATGGTCCTAAAACACCTAACTAATCTATATATACACCCTAATACCCCCCTAATCCTTACTAAAAATAGATCTAAGGCCATTATGCCACCACTTTGAAACTTGAAGGAGCTTCCATCAAAATTAGAGAAGGGATAGCATTCCAAATCAACTTCTAGCCTCTTAATCTTCTTCATTAGTTTTGCTAATCTTGGTTTTGGTGAGCTTCTATCCCCTTAATAATCAATTGTTAAATTGATTAAGATAGGATATGATGATGTATGGCTAGGTTTGTGGATCAATGTGTTTATGCAAGCTTAGTATAGTGTATGTTATGTGTTATGCAAGTTATGCATGCTTATCCAAGTTATGTGAATGCTTATGCAAGTTATGTGTATGCTTATATGCAAGTTTAATATGTTATGCAAGTTATGCATGCTTATGCAAGTTATGTGAATGCTTATGCAAGTTATGTGTATGCTTATATGCAAGTTCAACATGTTATGCAAGTTATGCATGCTTATCCAAGTTATGTGAATGCTTATGCAAGTTATGTGTATGCTTATATGCAAGTTCAACATGTTATGCAAGTTATGCATGCTTATGCAAGTTATGTGAATGCTTATGCAAGTTATGTGTATGCTTATATGCAAGTTCAACATGTTATGCAAGTTATGCATGCTTATCCAAGTTATGTGAATGCTTATGCAAGTTATGTGTATGCTTATATGCAAGTTCAACATGTTATGCAAGTTATGCATGCTTATGCAAGTTATGTGTATGATTATATGCAAGTTTAACATGTTATGCAAGTTATGTGAATGCTTATATGCAAGTTTAACATGTTATGCAAGATATGTGTATGATAATATGCAAGTTCATATGCAACATGTTATGCAAGTCATGTGTATGATAATATGCAAGTTTGGGTTAAATGTAGTTGGGTTAATATATGCTCATATATGCAAGTTGACATCCTCTTAACCCATGACAAAGTTATATGCTAAGATGTGGTTACACCCATGATATTTGTGATGAATCTTCCCTTTATTATGAAATGAGAACGATTTACGTGGGGAACGATGGGGTTAAAAATGCATATTAACAAAATAAAATAAATGAACATAAGTGGGAATTTACCTATTGAGTTAGGTCTACCCCATGGGAATTTACCTATTGAGTTAGGTCTACCCATGCTATGGAATTGGGAATTTACCTATTCGGTTAGGTCTACCCATATTCTTTAAATTTGATATTAATTAGGGATAATTAATATGGGGGTGATTAATTAGGTGTAATTAATCGACAAAGACACGAGGTTGGACTCATTTGTAGTGTAAAACTGCCCGGACCCTACCGGCTTAACCAGTTGCTACAAATGTCAGCCCAATGTGAGAGGTCTTAGCCATAAACTAAATACGTGATTAAAGTAAAGACACGAGGTTAGACTCTGTTATGACGTAAAACTGCCCGGACCCTACCGGCTTAACCAGGTAGTCATAAAAGCCAGTCTAATGTGGGAGGTCTTTATGGGAGATCACGGTCTTAATTAATTAAGAAACACTTAACCATATTAGCATGTAGTGGGACATGAGGGGTTAAGTGGGTGCCTTGGGTGGCATGTGGAATCTAGTGGGTTGCCTTGGGTGGCAATAGAAAATACGATTAGAATACTTAACCAAGTGAAACATGTAATTAAACATGATTAAAGGGTTAAGTGGGGGTACACTAGATAAGTGACAAGCTTAGGTGGGTAGCTTGTGGGGGCCCATTTCAACCAGTAACCCATTTGTATCTTTGTGGGCTCGACCCATGTCGAGGACGGGACACGCGTACTGGGCTTGATTATAAGAGGCCAAAACGGGTTAGCGGTGGCAACGCAAGTCCAACGGGTTTCATATGCGTGTGTGGGCCCGGGCTGGTAGATAAGCCGTTGTTGCATCGTGTAGGTATAAGCCGTGCACCGTTGATAGTATTGGGTTGCCACTTTAGGGGAGTGATACACCCCACTGTGGGACCAGCACGGGTATCTACGTTAGGGAGCCGATCGCTTGGGGAGTAGTGGGGTACACCTAGTGGAGATAGGGGCAGACGGCACCTATGTGGTCAGCTAGGAGTACATGAAACTACTAGTTATATCTTTCTTTTAAGACCTTGGGTGGGATCAATCTTTGAGTAGGAATGACTGGTGTGGTGCAGTTAGTAATTATCCTTGGGTGGGTAGATGCGTCCTTACGGTTATCTTAGTTCACCCTATGTTTGTTGGCTACTTAGTGTAGTCATTATCCCCAAAGGTACCGTACCGAGTTCATATCATACCCTAATTACTTTAATAATTGTATTGTTAAGGTTATAGGGCTCACTCAGGCTTATGTCTGACCCCGTTGTTTTTATCTTTTTCCCAACCCTCAGGTTCTCAGAGTGGGCCCAGCACGAGTGGGCTTTGATCAGGCTGCTTTTATTTCTCTCTTGGAGCTTGGACCCCAGATGTAGAGCTCAGTTTACCCTTTTCTTTTATGGCTATCAGTTCATGTATTGGGATTATGTATTTTTATTTAGCAGGATGGATATTTGTACTTGACTTCTATTATGGTTTTGTGATGTAACCAGACATGTTTTATTTTCCGCTGCAATTGAAATGCTGTTTTAAATTTTCAAAGTATTACTTATATCTGTCTTGCTGTAATTACTCTGTTCTATATTCACTCAAATACTCCACCGATGTTATGGCATTCCCTTAGAGAGTGATCGTAGCGGGCGTGGGGTGTTACACGTGGTATCAGAGCAAAGGTTACCGGAACAGATAAATTTTTTAGAAAACTATTTTTCTAAAAACATTTTTGGAAGAGATATTTTCAAAAACATGTCTTTAAAGAGAAAAAGTTTTTGAAAGAAAAGCATAATCCCCAATAGCCATATCTTTATCCTTCGAATTCTCCATTTTGAATCTTTCCTTTTTCGTTTCAGCATGGCCGAGGATCTTAACTTTCCGGAGGGTGTGACGGTACCAGTATGGTATAGGAGATTGATGGAGGCTAGGGCCACCACTGCGGGTCCAGCAAATGGTCCTCCACCAACCGTAGCAACCGATCTTCCTCCTCCCCCTCCTCCTCGCACGGATACTTTTGCTAAGACTTGCAAGGAATTTAAAGCTATGGGAGGGAAACCTTTTCAAGGATCTGAAACTTTTGTGGAGGCTAGAGACTGGCTTAAAGAGGTGGAAGAGTTGATAGATATCTTCGAGATGGAAGAAGGAAAGAAAGTCAAGTTAGCTGCTTGGTTAATGAAGGGAGAGGCCTCATTCTGGTGGGAGGTCACAAATGGAGAACGCCCCGTTGACTCTTGGGCGGATTTTAGGCAAAGATTTGTGGCAAAGTTTCTCTCAAGGGCGGAGGAAAACTTGTATATGGAAAGATTCTTGACTCTAAAGCAAGGAAATCTCTCAGTGAAGGAATATGTCAACAAGTTTAATCAATTAGCAAGGTTTGGCCTAGACATGGTGAATACACCGGAGAAGAAGGCTTTGAGGTTCGTGAAAGGTTTGAATGAACCGATGCATGGGTTGGCTATGACTCATATCCCTATGGGGGCCACCTTTGATAAGCTAGTTGACATGGCACTCATGCATGAAGAAGAGAAGGGTCCCAATGCTAATAAGGCACCCGAGAAGAAAGGAGATCAAAAGAGACCTCAGCAACAACAGCAAAACAAAGGTGGGAAAGGCAACGGTGGCAAGGGGAAGAAGAAGTGCTTCAATTGTGGGATACCAGGTCACATAAGCAAAGATTGTAGAAAGAAGAAGAAGAAGACGGGTTGCTTTCACTGTGGCGAAGCAGGGCATTTAGTGAAGGATTGCCCTAAGAAGGGGCAAAGGACGGGATCTACCTCAGGAGGACAGGTGCAAGCTCTTATGGCACCGGGTCAGGCTAGGGGGCAAGTACAGGCTCTCGCGGTTCCACCGATTCAGGAAAGAGGTAGAACTATTTCCGTTGAAAGTCTGGTTTTTCTATTTGATCATCCTGTCCGAACATTGTTTGATTCTAGCGCATCGCATTCGTTTATCTCATCATCATTAGTTGAGTCACTGCACTTAGACACCAGTCTGGTAGATGATCCCTTGGTTGTTTCAAACCCAATTGGGGGCTCCACTTACTTATCCATGATATGTTTGGGTTTGAAGATTTCTATACTTAGCATTGAGTTTAGATGTGACGCTTTTGTTTTGGGCTTCACGGGCTATGGGTTGATTTTGGGCATGGACTGGTTATCCAGTAATGGTGCCGTTCTTGATTGTGAAAGGAGAGTTGTTAGGCTCATGACCCGCTTGGGTAACACTCTCGAGATCTCTTGTAATCCCATGGATTCTGTTATGCTAAGTTATCTTGAATCGCTTGACGCTTCGGTCGAAAGTTTGCAATCTATTAGAGTGGTCCGGGAATACTCGGATGTGTTTGAGGAGGTGAAGGGCTTACCTCTGAAGCGGGAGATTGACTTCCGAATATATCTGGTGGATAATGCTAAACCTGTATCTTTACCAGTGCGCCACATGGCTCCTCGTGAGAGGAGGGAACTCCATAAGCAAGTAGGGGAGTTGCTTGAGAAGGGGTTCATAAGACGAAGTATATCGGAGTGGGGTGCTCCAGTAGTTTTTGCTACAAAGGCGGATGGGTCCCTCAGACTTTGTGTAGACTATAGAGAACTCAACAAGCTCACAAAGAAGAATAGACACCCATTGCCGAGGATTGATGATCTTTTCGATCAATTGGTTGGCGCTTCAGTATTTTCTCAATTGGACTTAGCCACGGGGTTTCATCAGTTGAGGGTGGCTGAGGATAGCATAGACAAGACTGCCTTTAGAACTCCAGATGGTTTCTATGAGTGGCTGGTGATGCCATTTGGGTTGACGAACGCCCCTGCATACTTTGTTGATTTGATGAGTAGGGTGTTCAGGGAGTTCCTTAATAAGTTCGTGGTGGTCTTTGTGGATGATATCTTAGTATTTTCTAAGAGTGAAGAAGAGCATGCCCTACATCTTGGGGAGGTGTTGAAGACTCTTCGAGCACATAGCCTTAAGGCTAAATTCTCTAAATGTCACTTCTGGAGGAAGGAAGTGCGGTTCTTGGGGCACGTGGTCTCCAAGGAAGGGATAGCTGTGGATCCCGCAAAGGTAGTATCAATTCAAGATTGGAAGGTTCCGAAGAATGCTACCGAAGTAAGAAGTTTCTTAGGGTTGGCGGGTTACTATAGGAAGTTTATCAAAGACTTCGCGAAGATATCAGCCCCATTAACCCGCTTAACGAAGAAGAATCTTGTTTTCGCATGGGACGTAGATTGTGATGATGCGTTACGACGGTTAAAGAGAGCTTTAACCACTGCTCCAGTTTTAGTATTGCCAGATGGGAGTAAGCCATTTGTTGTCTATACCGATGCTTGTGGGACAGGACTAGGCGCAGTCTTAATGCAAAAGGGAAGGGTAATAGCCTATGGTGGAAGGCAGTTGAGAGTGCATGAGAAAAATTACCCTACCCATGATTTAGAGTTGGCCGCTATTGTTTTCGCACTTAAGATTTGGCGCCATTATCTTCTTGGTGAGAGATTCGAATTGTTCACTGACCACAAATCATTGAAGTACTTGTTTTCTCAGAAGGATTTGAATTTGAGACAGCAAAGGTGGATGGAGTTCTTAGCATCCTATGATTTCGAGATAGCGTATATCCCTGGCAAGGGTAACGTGGTGGCGAACGCTTTGAGCAGAAAAAGGTTGTCCTTGAGTCCATTGTTCGTGGAACAGCGAAGCTTGGAATTTATCTCGATGTTTGATTTCAGACCTTCCATTGACTATATACCCGGTTTGCTAGCATCCTTGGAGATCAGACCTACTCTTTTGGGGCGAATTGGAGAAGCACAGAGGGACGACCCACAGTTGGTTGAGATGGTAGAGAAGCTCATAAGGGGGGAATCGTCCAGCCATCTGAGTAGGTACACCCTAGACGATAGGGGGTGCTTGCGTAGAGACGGTAGACTTTGTGTACCGCAAGACGAGGGTTTGAGGAAGGTTGTTCTTGATGATGCACACCGTTCTAGGATGACCATTCATCCCGGCGGGGACAAGATGTACCAAGACATGAAGAGGGTTTTCTTCTGGGCCGGTATGAAGAAAGATGTGGCCGAGTATGTCGCTCGATGCTTGGTCTGCCAACAAGTGAAGGCGGAGCAAAAGAAACCTGGTGGGTTGCTTCACCCATTGGAAGTTCCGCAATGGAAGTGGGATAGCGTCTCGATGGATTTTATTGACGGGTTACCCAGATCAAGAAAGGGTAATACGGGAATTTGGGTTGTGGTAGACAGACTTACCAAAAGCGCCCACTTCATACCTGTGAAGAGAAGAGGACTGCTCCATGGCTAGCTTCAGTATATCTTCGAGAGATAGTTCGATTGCATGGGGTACCCTCTAGCATAGTGAGTGATCGAGATCCTATCTTCACTAGCGAGTTCTGGAGAAGTTTGCAAGAAGCAGTGGGGACTCAATTGTGTCTGAGCACCGCATATCATCCTCAGACGGACGGCCAGACTGAGAGGGTGAATCGTGTCCTAGAAGACCTTTTGAGGCTTTGTATCTTAGATTTTGGAGGTACATGGGAAGAGCATCTTCCATTGGTGGAGTTCGCATATAATAATAGCTTTCAGTCCAGTATTGGTATGGCTCCTTTCGAAGCTCTTTATGGAAGGCCTTGTCGATCACCTGCATGTTGGTGGGAATCTACGGACAAGATCTTACTTGGGCCTGATATGGTTAGGGAGACTTCTGAGAAGATTGACTTGATTCGAAGGAGGATGAAAGCAGCGCAGGATAGGCAAAAATCTTATGCGGACAAGAGAAGGACAGATATTGAGTTTGAAGTTGGGGACATGGTCTTTGTCAAAGTGTCTCCGTTACGAAATGTGGTTCACTTTGGATCTGTTGGGAAGTTAGCACCAAGGTTCGTAGGGTCGTTTCCTATTAAGGAAAGGATTGGACAGATGGCATATAGAGTGGAGTTGCCCGACAGACTTAGTGGTGTACATGATGTATTCCATGTGTCCCATTTGAGGAAGTGCTTACATGAGACCGCAGAGGTGGTAGAGCCGAGCTTGCTTAAAGAAGTGGAAGTAGAGCGTGATGGGACTATTCGACGAGCTCCTACCCGCATCCTTGGGTCAGAGGCTAGGAAATTGAGGAATCGAGAGGTTCAACTAGTCAAAGTACAATGGGGAGAAGACGAGAGTAACGCAACTTGGGAAACGGAAGCGAAGATGCGTTCATTGTACCCGTTCCTTTTTGAGGGTATGTCTTTTAACTTCTCCTTTATCGTTTGTCTAGTACTTATCTTATCTTTAGTATATCCTCTCATTTGTACCTTTGACCTTTAGATAGGGTAAACCTATGGTTGAAACATGTGTTTGAGACATGTTATGTTTGATGGATGCATGTGGATGCAAGTGGTTGCTAGTGGTTGCCCGTGGATGCATATATACACACTCTAGGCACTAGATCGGCTCAATCACTTCATATTGCATATTGCATAAAATTGTGTGTAGGAAGCTATATTTATGGATGTATAATGATTGTGTTATCATATGGATGATGCATTTTGGTGAATGATTGTGCACTCATGTAGATATTGTATGTGTCGATAGGGTTCTCTCGCATACATAATGGATGCATGGCACTATCATGGTTTGCATATGTTCATACATTAGATAGGGAACATATACACACACTTTTTGCATATGCTCATACATAATTAGAAATTGTTTTAAGGACAATGGATGCCCGTGGTTGATGGATTGAGTAGATGGTTGTTTGGATGGTAGGATATGCATTCTCCTTAGCTTAGAGATTTCGGGGACGAAATCCTTTAAGGAGGGGAGAATGTAACACCCCGAATTTCGGGTAATGCTAAAATTCACTAATTGCAGAATAAATAATCTCAAATGTGAGAATTGGGGGAAACGGGCTGCGTCATTGCGTTCGTCTCGGAAAAATACGCAGAATAGAGTCCGAAATTTTGTAAATCGGAGTCCGTATGACCCAGTTAAGGCCCAAAGAAGTTTTCAGAAAATTCAAAGTTAAAAACAGATTTAAAATTCAGTTCTAAAACAGGATTGGAGCCAAAAGCGGAGGTGGCGGGAAAGTTTCCGCCTAGCCCCGTGTCGACAGGCATGTCGACAGGGGTGTCGACAGCCCTGTCGACAGGGGTGTCGACACAGGGTGTCGGCCCTGTTGATCTGGGTGCACCAGATCTGGTTTTTGGTTGAGTCTTGGGCCGTGTTCTAGAGATTTCAGAAATCTGATGGTCCTAATCTAATTTAGGGCTAATCCTATGGTCCTAAAACACCTAACTAATCTATATATACACCCTAATACCCCCCTAATCCTTACTAAAAATAGATCTAAGGCCATTATGCCACCACTTTGAAACTTGAAGGAGCCTCCATCAAAATTAGAGAAGGGATAGCATTCCAAATCAACTTCTAGCCTCTTAATCTTCTTCATTAGTTTGCTAATCTTGGATTTGGTGAGCTTCTATCCCCTTAATAATCAATTGTTAAATTGATTAAGATAGGATATGATGATGTATGGCTAGGTTTGTGGATCAATGTGTTTATGCAAGCTTAGTATAGTGTATGTTATGTGTTATGCAAGTTATGCATGCTTATCCAAGTTATGTGAATGTTTATGCAAGTTATGTGTATGCTTATATGCAAGTTTAATATGTTATGCAAGTTATGCATGCTTATGCAAGTTATGTGAATGCTTATGCAAGTTATGTGTATGCTTATATGCAAGTTCAACATGTTATGCAAGTTATGCATGCTTATCCAAGTTATGTGAATGCTTATGCAAGTTATGTGTATGCTTATATGCAAGTTCAACATGTTATGCAAGTTATGCATGCTTATGCAAGTTATGTGAATGCTTATGCAAGTTATGTGTATGCTTATATGCAAGTTCAACATGTTATGCAAGTTATGCATGCTTATCCAAGTTATGTGAATGCTTATGCAAGTTATGTGTATGCTTATATGCAAGTTCAACATGTTATGCAAGTTATGCATGCTTATGCAAGTTATGTGTATGCTTATATGCAAGTTTAACATGTTATGCAAGTTATGTGAATGCTTATATGCAAGTTTAACATGTTATGCAAGATATGTGTATGATAATATGCAAGTTCATATGCAACATGTTATGCAAGTCATGTGTATGATAATATGCAAGTTTGGGTTAAATGTAGTTGGGTTAATATATGCTCATATATGCAAGTTGACATCCTCTTAACCCATGACAAAGTTATATGCTAAGATGTGGTTACACCCATGATATTTGTGATGAATCTTCCCTTTATTATGAAATGAGAACGATTTACGTGGGGAACGATGGGGTTAAAAATGCATATTAACAAAATAAAATGAATGAACATAAGTGGGAATTTACCTATTGAGTTAGGTCTACCCCATGGGAATTTACCTATTGAGTTAGGTCTACCCATGCTATGGAATTGGGAATTTACCTATTCGGTTAGGTCTACCCATATTCTTTAAATTTGATATTAATTAGGGATAATTAATATGGGGGTGATTAATTAGGTGTAATTAATCGACAAAGACACGAGGTTAGACTCATTTGTAGTGTAAAACTGCCCGGACCCTACCGGCTTAACCAGTTGCTACAAATGTCAGCCCAATGTGAGAGGTCTTAGCCATAAACTAAATACGTGATTAAAGTAAAGACACGAGGTTAGACTCTGTTATGACGTAAAACTGCCCGGACCCTACCGGCTTAACCAGGTAGTCATAAAAGCCAGTCTAATGTGGGAGGTCTTTATGGGAGATCACGGTCTTAATTAATTAAGAAACACTTAACCATATTAGCATGTAGTGGGACATGAGGGGTTAAGTGGGTGCCTTGGGTGGCATGTGGAATCTAGTGGGTTGCCTTGGGTGGCAATAGAAAATACGATTAGAATACTTAACCAAGTGAAACATGTAATTAAACATGATTAAAGGGTTAAGTGGGGTACACTAGATAAGTGACAAGCTTAGGTGGGTAGCTTGTGGGGGCCCATTTCAACCAGTAACCCATTTGTATCTTTGTGGGCTCGACCCATGTCGAGGACGGGACACGCGTACTGGGCTTGATTATAAGAGGCCAAAACGGGTTAGCGGTGGCAACGCAAGTCCAACGGGTTTCATATGCGTGTGTGGGCCCGGGCTGGTAGATAAGCCGTTGTTGCATCGTGTAGGTATAAGCCGTGCACCGTTGATAGTATTGGGTTGCCACTTTAGGGGAGTGATACACCCCACTGTGGGACCAGCACGGGTATCTATGTTAGGGAGCCGATCGCTTGGGGAGTAGTGGGGTACACCTAGTGGAGATAGGGGCAGACGGCACCTATGTGGTCAGCTAGGAGTACATGAAACTACTAGTTATATCTTTCTTTTAAGACCTTGGGTGGGATCAATCTTTGAGTAGGAATGATTGGTGTGGTGCAGTTAGTAATTATCCTTGGGTGGGTAGATGCGTCCTTACGGTTATCTTAGTTCACCCTATGTTTGTTGGCTACTTAGTGTAGTCATTATCCCCAAAGGTACCGTACCGAGTTCATATCATACCCTAATTACTTTAATAATTGTATTGTTAAGGTTATAGGGCTCACTCAGGCTTATGTCTGACCCCGTTGTTTTTATCTTTTTCCCAACCCTCAGGTTCTCAGAGTGGGCCCAGCATGAGTGGGCTTTGATCAGGCTGCTTTTATTTCTCTCTTGGAGCTTGGACCCTAGATGTAGAGCTCAGTTTACCCTTTTCTTTTATGGCTATCAGTTCATGTATTGGGATTATGTATTTTTATTTAGCAGGATGGATATTTGTACTTGACTTCTATTATGGTTTTGTGATGTAACCAGACATGTTTTATTTTCCGCTGCAATTGAATTGATGTTTTAAATTTTCAAAGTATTACTTATATCTGTCTTGCTGTAATTACTCTGTTCTATATTCACTCAAATACTCCACCGATGTTATGGCATTCCCTTAGAGAGTGATCGTAGCGGGCGTGGGGTGTTACAGATGACATGGGAGACATGTGAAATACTATTAGAGACACTTAACCAAATTGAAGAATGTAACAAGACATGAATAAAAATGGGTTAAGTGGGAAGTCCCAGTGGGGACCAAGCTTATGTGGAAAGCTTGTGCCAAGTGTGGGGACCCTTTTCAACCAGTAACCCATTTAGTATCTAAGTGAGCCCAATCTAGATCGAGGACGGGACACGCTTACTGGGTTTGATTGTAAGAGGTCAAAATGGGTTAGCGGTGGCAACGCAAGTCAAATGGGGTCATGTGCGTGCGTGAGCCCGGGCTGGTAGGTAAGACATTGTTGCGTCGTGTAGGTATAAGCCGTGCATCTTTAGTGGTATCAGGTTACCACTTTGGGAAGTGATACACCCCACAATGGGACCAGTACGGGTATCTACGTGTTAGGGAGCCGATCGAATGGGGAAGGTAGTGGGTACGACTAGCGGGGATAGGAGCAGGCGGCACCATATTATGAATAAATGTTGTACTTAGAATGGGGAGAGTAGAGGGTACAACTAGTGGAGATAGGAGCAGGCGGCACCTATGAAGACAGCTCGGGGTACACGAAACTACCATTATGATTATTATGTTTAGAAGGCGGGATCAACTTTTAGGGTGACTAGTTATGGTGCAGTATAGTAATTATCTTATAGTGATTACGAGCAAGATGAACGCCAGAATATTCCTCTTGTTTGTTTTGTCCTGCCCACTTGTTTCACAGTCATTCCTTGTTTTACCAGTTTATGCCTTATCCTAATTACTTTAATAATTATATTGTTAAAGTTATGTTACTCGCCAGATTTATGTCTGACCCCCTTTGTTTTCGCCTCTTTTCTTCCCCCCTTCCCCCCCCCAGGTTCTCAGGGTGGGACTGGTACTAGTGGAGCTTGATCTGGATCTTTCTCTCTCTTTGGGAAGTACTTGGATTGCTGAAAGTAAAGTTCAGGTCATCTCTTTTATGGCTACTTACGTTGGGGTTATGCTTTTTACTTTATGTACTCAGAAAACAATTTGTCAAGATGGTTACTATGTGTACTTGGTTTTTCTGTTCGTTTATGATGTTGTTGTAATCAAACTATTTCTCCGCTGCAATAAATGTTTTTTAAAAAAAATTCATGTACCAATATATGTATCTGTCTTGTTATATTCTGTTCTATTCACCAATAATACTCCATGAAAGTTAATGCATTCCCTTTGAGAGTGACATTAATGGACATGGGGTGTTACAACGGATCTCCCAGTGTAGTAAAATGTCTTTGGATTTTGTGATGCCTATAATACTCCAAGAATTCTCGGGAAACATATTTGTCGCCATTATCGGTCCTTGACACCTTCAAAGTCTTGCCACTCTCATTCTCAACAAGAGTGTTCCATATTTTGAACTTAGCAAATGCCTCCGACTTGGCCTTCATTACTTATGCCCATACCTTTTGAAACAAATCATCAATGAAAGAAATATAATACTTTGCTCTTTCCAAAGAAGCAACCGGTGCCGGTTCCCAATCATTTGAATGAACATACTCAAGAACCTCCTTTGAGTCATGCTTGCCTTCATCGAATGATACCCTTGTTTGCTTCCCCATGACACATTACTCGCAAAACTCTAGTTTGTTGAAACTCTCACCCTCGATCATCTCCCTCTTCCCAAGAATATCCAAACACCTCTCCGAGACATGACCCAATCTCAAATGCCACAACCGTGTCGCGTCCAAGTCACGAGAACTATCAACACCAACACAAGTCTCACCTCGTACGGTCACACCTTGAAGCAAATATATTCCATGAGTCCTAGCACCCTTCATAACCACAAGCGCCCCCTTCGAAACCCTCAAGCAGTCCTTCTCAATAGTGATCTTGCATCCTACAGAATCCAATTGCCCTAAAGATATAAGTGACTTCCTAAGTCGTGGAACATAGCGAACATTTGTGAGCGTGCGAACAACTCCATCAAACATCCTTATTTGCATGGATCCACTACCCATCGACTTGCAAATAACACCATTTACCATATCAATTGCATTTCCCACTTTGACTTCAAAGGATGAAAACAATTTCTATTTGGCGTCATATGATACGACGCACCCGAGTCGAGTACCCATTCACTACCCGAAACACCCGATGCTACCGCTGTCAACACATTCTCATCTGTCTCACCGTCCACACTCTTCACCACCATAAATGAAGATGCTACTTCCTTCTTATCTTTGTCTGGACATTCATTCTTCCAATGTCCCGGTTTCTTGCAAATAAAACACTTTCCATTTCTCACTTTCGATTTACCTCTTCCACCGAGCTTTCCTGATTTAGAACGCCCCCGATTTCCCTTTTTCACATTCTTTTCTTTCTCTACAAACAACCTGTGACCACTACTACCTTCACTCATCTCCTTCATTTGATCTCTCAACTCCTCACTAAGAAGACCCATCTTGATATCATCTAGAGTCAAGGTATCCCGACCATAGATCAAACTATTTGAGAAGCCCGTATAGCGGTCTGGCAATGAGCACAATAATATTATCGCCTTTTGCTCTTCCTCAATCTTCAAATCAACGGCCTTCATCTTTATGAGCAAGTCATCAAAGGCATTCAACTGTGCCTTAAGTGAATTACCCTCCTTCATCTTGAAGGTGGAAAATGTCCGCAACAAGATCAAACGGTTAGTGAGTGACTTCTTAATATACAATTCTTCCAACTTGTCCCAAATACCTTTAGCGGTAGTCTCACCACTAATTTCGGAGATCACATTCTCCCCTATAGCAAGTTGAAGAGTAGTGTAAGCCCATTCCTTTATCTCCTCTCTCTCAACATCCGAGATATCACTTGGCAATAAGTGAGTATCAAATACCACTCGGTTCACCCGATTCCGCCTATGAACCGCTTTCATTTTCCATTGCCACTTCTCAAAGTCATTATCACCATTCCACTTGTCAATAACCAACTGAGAACCCGAAACTGCATACAAACCCCGTACATAAGGCGCCACACTATTCGGACTTCCGGTTAAAGGACTTACCGAGCTATTATCCGTTTCTAGCATTTTTTACAAATATCTAACAAGAACAATTGCTTTGATACCAATTGTTGGAACCGTTGTGATTAATCCAAGACCACTCGAATCAAATATCTAAACCATAAAGCGCTAGCGGAAGACTAGACCGTTGTTAGACTTGCAAAAACAACCAAAACAATAAATCTAGTCACATAGAATGATTAACCAATCACGAACAATCCAAATCTCAATCTCAAAAAAGAAACTAATGACAAAAGTAGCAAAAATAAATCACACAAGGATTAATAGTGGTTCCACCAACATGCTGTTAGTGTACATCAACTTTGGAGATAGTATTTTATTACCACGATGTAAGGAATACAAGAGATTGATCCAATGATCATTGTATTTCAACATAGAAATGAGTTTGAGGAGAATAGAATTGAAGAATTGGAATTAAATTATAAACCCTAATTCACCCTTGAGAATAAACCCTTGATTTCCATCAAGTATGCTCTTCCTTTGAACCTCTGAAAATAGCTTATATAGAGACAGGCAATTTACCAGAATTGCCCCAAGTCTTCACAAATCAATTTTCCAAGTTTCCAGCCCGAAACAGCCCAAAGCACTCGTTAGACATCTGTCAAGGGAGACGACAAACGTCTGTCTCTCTCAGGAAATTATTTAGGCTTCAGCACTTAGCTCAGATGTTTGTCGTAGGCCCTAACAGATGTTTGTCCATCTCAGGCGTCTATCGTGGGGATGACAGACATCTGTGGGAACTCTCAGGAAAATTCCCCTGACAACTCTGTAACACCCCGTATTTTATGTGAACGTATAAGAAACAAATCAGAGAATAATTAATTTTTAAAATCAGAATAAAGAGAAATGGGTTACGCCATTCGTTCGTCTCGGAATTCTGAATGAATTCAAGTCCGAGTTTTCGAAAATCGGAGTCCGTATGACCAAGATATGACCCTATGAAGTTTCAGGAATTTAAATAAAATAAAACATCTCAAAAATAAAGCCAGAAATTCAAAATTCAAAACCAGAGAAGGCTGGCGGGAAAATTCCCGCCCATATACCCAGGTCGGCTGGGGAGTCGACCCCCCCCCCCAACTAGGTCGACTAGGGAGTCGACTGGGTTGTCGACCTCCCCATGACCAGGTCGACTGGGGAGTCAACCTGGGGGTCGACCTGCTCCCGAAACCCAGTTTTTGAACCTGGTTCATTCTGATGTATCCGGTCTTGTTTTCTATCTAGATTCATCCTCCTAATCCTATATAAACATCCCCCTAGCCTCATTTTCTCTACACAATTTCATTCTGTCTATACTCTGTCTCTGTTCTAATTAAAAATAAAAATGGCGTCGCTACTCTACTGGAATCAAAACTTGGACTGATGCATCTTCTTCCAACCTGAATAGAATTAAAAGCTAAATCAAATCTCAAATCAAAGTTTGGAGCTACAACAACAATTAAAGAGGAGTAATTCAGCATTTCTGCATCAACAACAGTTTATTATCCTTTGTTAAAACCACAAAAGGTAAGTACAGTTATTTTCCGATATAAACTTTAATTATAATTGTGACATGATTGTTAATCTGAATTTGAGGTTGTGTACGTTCTGTTCTGATATATATTATTATGTACCTCTTTCTTCTTTCTGTTCGATAGCCAGGCTACCACGAGCTTGCGCCACATCTCATAAGAGATTAATGCACGAACGCTAAACTTTGGAACAAATAATGAATGATGGCATAATTGGACATGGCTAATCTGTGACTAATGTTGTAAACTAGATTTAGATCTATGCATATTCTGTGAATTGGAAGAAGAGGAACCGTTGTATGTTAACCTGTGACTTGAGACATTGGACATAACACATATTTTGAATTAAGATCTGTTATAATTTAAAGTTCTAGATTGTTGGGTATATTTTTATATAACGATTCATGACTTGAGATAAAAAGAGAATATGACTTAGGTGTGACGATCTATATTAAGATTTGATAACTATTAAATGTGAATAACACCTAAGTGGGAGATTTTTATATGACATGCATTGAAATCGATGGCTATATTTGGTATAATTTATATGTGAATCTTTTGTACTAGGCAAGTTTAACTAAATTTGGGACATGTGTTATATGGTAAATTATGACCCTAATCTGTGCCATGTAAATTCAATGCAAACGTGGGGTATATGATCATATTGTGAATCATGACAACTATTAGGCATGCAAACTTAGGCTAAATTTATAATTAGGCAAGATATGTCTATGAAACTTTAAGGAATGATTAAATCTGTTATATTGCCTAATCTGCTAGTTTTGTTATATTGCCTAATCTGCTAATTAGGTTAAATTGCCTTATCTGCTAAATCTGCTAAATCGCCTAAACTTCAAGATCTGTTATCTGTTTAATCTGTTGAATGCCGTAATTTGTTGGAACTGAAATGCTGAAATTTGAAGTATGTAAATTTGTAGGCTCGATTTAAAATTGAGCAAAACTTGTTAATAGAATCTCGAATAATCTGTTGTAACTTGTACAGAAGTTAATTTGTTAAATTAGCATGATTAGTCTGATATTAGCATAGTCTGTGAATGAATGCATTGGCTAAACATGAAACAGGGCTAACTCGAGGTTAGAATGAGTTTGCGGTGTAATCCTGCACGGAATCGCCCGGCACATATAGTGGCCGCAAAAAATAGGTTCTAATATGAGAAGTTAGTCATAACGTGCTTGAAACCCGAGGTTAGACTCAGTTTGCGGCAGAAATCTGCCCGGAACCAACCGGCCTAACCAGTGGCCACAAACTGTCAGTCTAATGTGAGAGGTCTGCGCATTAATTTTTAATTAATACAAATCTAAGATAAATATGATGTCTAAAACGTGTTGGGTGGATAGGGTTGAACCAATTGGACTAATGAATTTAATAAACCCGTTTCATGAATCTGTAGGCCCAATTACAAAGTTAGACAAATCTGTAAATCTGTTAAATTCGTATATCTGATCCGTTAGTCTGAAAACTTGTATGATCTGTGAACTAGTTTACTTGAACTCTGTATGTCTGAACTTGTAAACAAGTTAATCTGAAATCTGTTAGTCTGGGGACACAAGGTTAGGAGGGAAATTACTTGTGTCATCTGTTGTTTGGGAGCCATATCTGTCAGTAACCCTTTCTGGTATCAAAACTTTGACCCAACAGTAGGTAGGGTCCGGGCACGCTTACTGAACTAATTATAAGCGGTTCATTCTAATAATGGCGAAGGGTGTTGACGGTGCGTTCCAACTGGGTTATGTGCGTGCATGGATCCCAGTCTGCCTCTGAGGATATAAGACGCTGTGACATCTGTAAATAGGTCTATGCCAATTGGTTGTCACTTTAGGGAGTGATACACCGTACTGTGGGGCCGACACAGGGTATTTATGTATTAGGGAGCCGATCGTTTGGGGTAGGGTTTTAGGGTACACTTAGTTCTGTCTGTTTCTATTGGTACCGTCTGTTTCTGTTGGGTGGTAACACCTGTCTGTTTCTGCGTGGTACCATCTGTTCGGATGGTAAAGGCCCATTTACTAGTGTACACCTAATTCTACATTCTTTTTCCGTTGGGATTAATCTGTTTCTGTTTCTGTACCTTCTGTTCGAGTGGTAAAGGCCCATTATTAGCATTTTGTTTCTGTCTGTTTCTATTGGGGTGGTAAAGGCCCATTACTAGCATTCAATTCTGTGGAAATTATTCTATTCTCGTTTCTGTTTTAGTTTAGACATTGGGGTGTCACCTAATCCTGTTATACTAGTATTAGTGCAGAGATGTGAAAGTAGTAGCTTACATCATTATGTTTTTTTTATGTTTAACCTAAGTATATCTGCTACGCCTGTTACTGTTATCTCGCATCCAGTTTTATTTGCATGCCATGATTATTATTATCTGTTAATATGCTGAAAGTCACTGGACTTGCCAGACTTTATGTCTGACCTCGTTTGTTTTTGCCCCTTTTCTTTCCGTCCCCCCCCCCCCCCTCCCCCGGTTTCCAAGGAGGGAATACTTTAGCTTAATTCAGATTTCTTCTGCTTGAAGTACATGAAGTGATTAAAGTGTGGCTTGACTTCTTATGGCATCTTCTGTGGGGATTATGATTTTCAAGTTTTGTACTCTGATGACTTTATGAACAAGACTGATATTTATGTACTAATGTGATTTTGAAAGATGTAACCATATTGATCTCTGTTTTCCGCTGTAATAAAGTTATAATTTCTCAAGTATTGTTTATCTGTCTTGAAATTTTCTGTTCTGTTTACTAAAATGCTCCACCAAAGTTAAGGCATTCCCTTTGTGAGTTTCCTTAACGGTGGTGGGGTGCTACAAACTCAGACGTCTGTCATATCCCATAACAGATGTCTTCCGCACCAGCCTGCTGACACCAAACACCAATTTGGCTCTAACATCCGCGTGCGAACTCCGATTTGTGAACGGTCACCTCCGACTCGAAGCTATCTTCATCCTATTCAATCCAACATATAGTATCGCATAGTTCAATAGCAACATGGTGAAGGAACCAATCATCATATATTTAGTGATGTCAGATAGAAAAAACACAAGATGATAGATCCAAAATCCAAAGTGCCTAAAAGATAACCTGTCCACAGAGATGTTGATTCATTGACTAAGCAAATAGATTGATTCTTCAATCGATAGGTGGGTAGATAAAAATGATGAGTGAATATTGAAATTTGGCTACGTAGATGTACCTGAGCATATATTTATGGATGTCATTCTGGTTGCATGATGTTCTGACCAAAAACAAATATCTCAGTATTAATATTGATGGGCATTCATTAATGTCCTAATATGGCCTATAACCAATGAATTAAACTAATTATTCTCATAAATCTAATGACTATCATAAATAGATATATAGCTTTTAATTTTAAAAAACATATTATGAAAGATTGGCTATGAAAGAATTACTTACTGTTTTCTCTACAGAAATATGGCTTCATATGTTGTATCAAAAAAAATGGGGCATTAATTAATTTATTTGATAGTAAAAGCTACCTATATTTGTTATATTTAATTGAAAAGAAATCTATTATCACAATAGCAAAATAAACTTAATTATCAGGACGTCACTGGATATAACAAAATCAAGTAAGTTAGAATGATCTGTATACTAGGTCAAAATTTCTCATTGGTAGGGTAATATATAACTTCAAAGATGACTATATTCATTCCTTATAATTATCAGTTTAATATATAGCTACAGCAAAGCAATAGATTTGTACGATAGAAACATTGGTGTACGAAAATGCAAGAATGATGGTACCACTTCTTATCGCACAACAAAAATCTGAAGTATTATAGCCCAACAAATTAGTAATAAGTTGTTTAATTTGTAGTTACTATTTAGTAGATAATAACAAAATTTATTTAAAGTATAAATTAAAACACATTAAAAACATCATTTTATTGTCTTATGTCATAGTGTTGAGATTAGTGTAAACTTCCTGATAATTGTTGGTGAGCATTTTGAATTGTATTATGATAAACAAACTATTTCCACATAATTGTACAATTATAGGTTATTTTATGGAAGTATAAATAACCAATGACTAACTTGCAACTTTTGTCACTGATTTAGTGTCATGCGATAGTTCACTTAATAATTAGTGTTGAATTTACTACATATTAAAAAAACAGAATTTGATTGTACTTTGTTTTTTTAATTTACCTTACTAAAGTACCAGGTTTTCATCCATTGTACTATATTTGATGCACGTAGTGTAAGGTATTTGAATTTATACGTTCATATGTTTCATAGTTCATTTGAAAAGTATCAATGAAGTAAATATCTAATACCAGGACAAACAACTAATAGCTTGAAGCAAAAAAGGAAAAGGAAAAAAATTAATTCATTTATCACATTTCCCGATCAAACAATCAGAAGTGTAGGTAGAGTGAAAATTCATTATTTGTATGGATTCAAATGCAGATATTGTAGGGATAACTAAATTAAATACGTGGATATCCATTTATATTCCCAATTTGTGTAGTATCCACAGCCATGCACACATTTGTACATAAGACCTAGAGATGAACATGCATATTATAGTTCATTTTCTTGCAACCGTTATGGTTTATTCGATGAATACTTAAATGATCCATATAATTCTTTATCCACACCATAGGTCTAAATTTGAAAGATAACCTCTTAAATGAATCCATGCACATGTAATAATCACATAACTATGACTAAACTAACCCATTAAGGATAGAAGAATGCGTCAGTCATGCAATGGACCTTTTTTCCATCAAAAAATAGATAAAAATAGCATGAAATAAAAATTGTTGGCAATCTTAGGTCGTTGGAAGATTTTTCGTACGGGTCACTGCCTATGTCACTTTTACCACAGGGTAGGGTTTAACCATAGCTAAAAAATAAATAAATAAATTTAAAGGACAAAGTTTGTATAAGGTACAACATGATTAGTATTCACTACAAAAGCATGTAACAAAAAAGCAGTACATAAACGCATGAAATTTTGATGGAAGCAAACCGTTTTGCATAATTGTACCTCATCCACCACCATCATCTTTGAAATCACAGCAGAGCAAAGTCGAGTTTAACACCTAAATTAAACACATCCAGTTTGTTAATAATATCTTATAATGACTGAAACAACAATTTACATATTGGTCATCAAAAACCTTGTGTTATAATTATTAACGGATCCAACTATGTATAATTATAAGACAAAGCGAATTCGACTTGGTCATTAAATAAAAAACATTGAATGATAGACACCAGTTCGAAGCTATAGAACCAAACGTAAACCGGACCTGAGCTGGAACAACAAATGAACAGTTGAATAATAGGTAGACGAACTAAATTTAGATGTTCTACCTCAAATACGCTGTATAAGGCTGCTCCATAACACAATCGAGGCAGAAGAAATTAGGAGGCTGTAGTGAAGGAAAGACACATGAAAATCGAAGGAGGAGGGATGACTGTGAACACTCGCGTCTAGAAAGCTAGCTACGACGATGAAATGCATGAAGTTTGGCTCCAATTGGTACATACAAAGATAGGAAGAATAATAGCTGGGCTATGAAGAAGGTAGCGGAGCTGGTATGAATATAAAGGAAGAAGGACACAACAGTTGATTTCAGAGAAGGGTTTCAAATTAGTTATCAGGAAAGGAAAGAATTTGGAAAATGTTATTAGGCATGATAAAAGTTTTGTCATAGAAAAGATTAGAAAGATGATAATGACGGGAAACGACAGTGAAAGAATAACTAAAATCGACGACGGTTGAATTTAAAATTTGTAGAAGGCCTCAGAGCTCTCAATAGTAAACTCGGTAATTATAATATAGTATAAATAGATATGTTCCTTAATCTCTCGATCTTATTCCATATATACAATATACTTTGTCCTCTGATGTTATCTTCAATTAAAAATTCGAATTCTCCCTCTTTATTTTGAATGTATCTTGGACACACAGACATATATATATATATATATATATATATATTCCATTTAACTATATATATTCTGCGTTTATCATCCAAATTCACTTGTTCATAACTTCTTCGTACATTGACCGTTTTCAACATATTATATATAAAAACGATTTAGAATTCCACCATGAATCCAAATAAAAGTATTTCGTAACCAAATTCCTTAAGCTACGAAATCTCATTTTCCAGCCATGTATCTAATTTCTTATTTTTATTTAATTATTTATTAATACTTATGAATTTTATGGGGTGTTACATTCTTCCTCCCTTAAAATGGATTTCGTCCCGAAATCTGTTGAAGGGGAGAAAAACACAACTTGCATGATCATATCCATGTTGTACATACATGTTATTTTTAAATAAACCATAAGCATCCATGGCTCGTAGTGATTATGAACTGCATACCCACTAAAGTGAGGTTTATCCTAGCATGTAGGTGTAATAAGTGATGCAATATGAGTGCAAACAACCTAACTCTGCACATATTTCTATATGAGTGCTCGTTGCTATGTTGTTGCATCCATTCCCTTACATCTAATCAAGCAGTCACGATGCATCCATAAACATTAATTTGAGGAAAAATTACACGAGAAAAGCTCTGCGTGAGTCTGTTTCTTCTTATCCTCGGTCTCCCAAGTGCTTTTCATAGGGTCATTTCCCCGTTGTACCCGGACGAGGCGAATGGTTTTATTGTGGAGTCTCTTGATTCCATGCTCTACAATCTTTGCAGTGGCACCGGGAACCCTAGACTTCAACTCGAGTTTTTCTATGTCTCCCGTTTCATCAAGCTCGAGTCTGATAGCGGAATCATGAAGTCATTTTCCCAGATGGGATATATGAAAAACATTTTGGACTCCCGTTAGACGTTCTGTTAGATCCACTCGATAAGCCAAAGATCCTATCTTCTCGATAACATGAAAAGGCCTAATAAATTTGGGAGCCAACTTCCTAGTCTTCCCAAACAGAACAGTCTTCTTAAGAGGAGATACTTTCACGAATACTAGGTCTCCAACATTAAACTCAAGTTCCCTCCTTCACTTATCGACATATGATTTCTAACGGTCTTGGGCTGCCTTCATCCTCTTCCTAATCGAAGATGTCTCCTCCATGGAATTACAGACGAAGTCTTGTCCGAGTATAACCTTGTCGGTAGTTTCGCACCAACAAGTTGGCGATTTGCATGGCCTCCTATAAAGCGCTTCAAAAGGGGCTATACCAATCGTCGTTTGAAAACTATTATTGTAGGTGAACTCCACAAGTGTTAAGTGCTGATCCTAAACTCCTCTAAAGTCGATGATGCAAGCTCTGAGCAAGTACTCCAAAATCCTGTTTACTATTTCTGTTTGTTCTTCGATCTATGGATGATAAGTTGTGGTTAAGTTAAGGATTGGTCCCAATGATATTTGTAGGCTTCTCCAAAATTCACTTCTGAACAACGGTCTTTATCACTCATGATACTTGATGGTTGCCGTGAAGTCTGACTATCTCCTTGACACACTGTTGGGCTGATGAGGCTGTAGTCCTTGTCTTCTTAACTGGTATAAAATGGGCTCTTTTGTTTAAACGATCTACCACAACCCAAATGGCCTCATTCCCCTTTTGGCTTCTAGGAAATCCATCTATAAAGTCCATGGAAATATGCTCCCACTTCCAAGTGGGGATCTCTAAAGGTAGTAAAAGTCCTCTGGGATTTCCTTGCTCCGCTTTGAATTTTTGACATGTTAAACATTTGGCCACAAACTCGGCAATATCTCTTTTCATTCCTTCCCAATGGAGATTCCTCTTCATATCCTTGTACATTTGTCCCCACCGGGGTGTATGGTCAATTTTGACCTATGCCACTTCTCTAGAATTTCTTTCCTTAATCCTTCATCTTTGGGAATGTGAAGTCGTATATCCCAAAGTAAACTCCCGTCACCTCCAATAGTATATCTAACCGAATAAGGATAGATCTCTTTCTTTCCTACTTTCACCTTTAAGCCTCTTGATTCCTTGTCAAGCTCTTGTGCACTTTGGATCCTTTCTCTTAGGGTAGGTCTAATTATCTCATACCCCAAGAAAACCATTAGAAGTGGTTGGTGACGGATGCAAATTAAAATTAGCGAGGAACTCTAATTGTTTCCATTCTAGGATTGCATTCAATGTCACATGTTTCCTACTTAAAGCATCCGCCCCAACACTCCCCTTCCCAAGGATATATTGAATCGTAAAATCAAATGAGGCAATATATTCCATCCATCGTTGTTCTCTCAAGTTTAAGTCACGTTGTGAAAATAAATACTTTTGGGATTTATGGTCAGTAAAGAGTTCAAACTTATCCCATAAAAGATAATGCCTCTGCATCTTAAGGGCGAGCACTACTGTGGCTAACTCAATATCATGAACTGGGTATATCTTCTATGGATCTTTGAGTTGTCTACTAGCATAAGCAACTACTCTTCCTTCTTGCATAAGGACTACTCCTAAACCGGTCCCACATGCGTCAGTGTAAACGGTGAACAATTTTGAATCGTCTGGTATAATAAGGACTGGTGCGCTAGTTAATACTTCCTTTAATCTCTTAAAGGCTATATTACATTTATCACTCTAAGCAAACACCAAATTCTTTTTTATAAATTGGGTTAAAGGAGAAGTAATCTTTGCAAAGTCTTTAATGAATTTCCTATAATATCCGACTAATCCAAGGAAGCTTCTTACTTCTGTTGCATTCTGAGGTATCCTCCATTCCTTGATTGCCTCGATCTTTGCGGGATCTGTGGCCAAGCCTTCACTCAACCCAATATGTCATAAAAATATTATATCTTCCCTCCAGAAATGGTGCTTCGAGAATTTAGCTTTCAATTGTTTCTTTCTTAATATCCCTAGCACTTGTCTTAAGTGTTTTTCATGCTCTTCACGATCTTTTGAAAATATAAGGATATCATCTACGAATACTACAACAATTTTATTTAGAATGCCTCTAAACACTCTACTCATGAGGTCAACAAAGAAGGCGGGTGCATTCGTTAATCCGAAGGGCATAACTTCCCATTGGAATAATCCGTCTGGCATCCTAAACGGAGTTTTATCCTTGCTGCCCCCGTAATTCTTTACTGGTGAAATTCAGTAGCAAGGTCTAGTTAGGAAAATACTCGGGCTCCTCCCAAGTGGTCAAAAAGGTCATCGATTCTAGGTAAAGGGTAGTTATTCTTCCTGGTCAATTTATCGAGTTCCCTATAGTCCACACAAAGTCCTAAAGATTTGTCTGCTTTAGTGGCAAGCAAATGCAACAGGTGCACCCCATTTTAAGGTACTTCGACGAATGAAACATTTTTGCAACAATTCTGAAATGTTCTTATCTAACTCCCTTCATTCCTTAGGCGCCATGTGCCTCAAGGGTAGTACTACAGGTTTAGCAGCCTTCTCTAGGTCGATACGAAAAGAGATTTCTCCATGGGCCGGAAGTCCCGTGACTTCCTTAAAAACATCCAAGAACTCACAAACTATAGGGATTGAAGATGGTCCTTCAAAAATAGGAGATAAGGAATATGATAAGGCTTTATCCTTGTTCCTAACATTACAAGGAATATTTAGGCTACGTTCTCCTCGGCTTGTAAGACGAATGAGTCTCTTATCGCAATCTAGGACGACCCCATAAAACGATAGCCAATACATACCTAGGATAAAGTCATATCCCATGAACTCCAATTCATATGCTTCGCAATGGAACTCGACATTGTCGACCTCCAATACTAGGTCTTTGCACAACAACTTAAGATACTTAGATTCTACGATAGGGTTGGCCACCTCTATCAGACTATCAGAGATAGTTATAGGAAGGCTCAACATATTTACTAATCGGTTGTAGATAAATTAATGGGTTGCTCCAGAATCGAACAAGGTGTATACATAATTTCCTAAAACAAAGGTTATACCTTCAAGTGCAGGCTGCCCTTGGTCTCTTGGTCGTCGGCTTTGAATTGATGCTGCCTCTATTGCATAGTTTTAGCCAATCTTGACAACTTTGGGCTTTGGGAAGTCCTTGGAAATATGTCCTTATTCATAGCAGTTGTAACATTTTCCCTTGAACTCCATTTTCGCTAACGTGGTCCTACAATCCTTGGCCTTATGGCCCTTGCGGTTGCACCTCATATAAGTCTTTGCTTCCTTTTTGAATTTGTTCTTCTTCTTGTTTTCCCATCATTCCTTCTTTTATTTTTGTTGGAGCTTCCTTCTCCTATCTCTCCTCCTTTATCCTCCTTGGAGCCTTCCGCCGTGCATAAAATAGCTGTCTCAACTAGAGTCTCAAAGGATGCCCTAGACGTTACTTAGGCTAATAAGGTTTCTTTCAATAGAGAGTTCAGTCCTTTAACAAATCTCAAGGCTTTGTTCATGGGGTTGTCTACCAGTCCTCTTCCAAACTTACATAATTCGGTGAATTTGGATACATATTCTTGCAGGCTCATGCTTCCTTGCTTGAAGTAGATGAATTTCTCCAACTGGATAATCATTTTTGCTATTGGCAAAAACTTCTTCGAAGTAGGTTTTGAATCCATCCCACATAAATATCTGGCCCTCGTTTTCCACCAATACTAAGTTCCACCATACAAGGGCCTCATCCTTTAAACGCCAAGCACAAATTCTTCTATTTACTTCATCGGGCCAGCCAGTAGCTTCAAAAATCCTTTCACAATCCATAACCCAAGATTGGGCACTAAAAAAGCCTTCTTTTCTAGAAAACAATTTCCCTCAAAGACACGTGAAAATTTTACAAAGGTTGGAAAAGTCAAAGGATACCTCAGCGAAAGGAGCTACAGTTGCCGCCGGGACAGGATTAGCAACAGGGACCTGTTCAACAGTATGGTGGTACTGTTGAAACCATTATGGAAATTATCTGGGCCTTGCCTGGTTACCATGCTCAGTTGGGTTTTAATCCATTCTACTATCTTAAAATAAAAGGAAGAATCCTTTAGTGGATACTCCTGAGATAGTATTTAAGCTGAAAAAGGAAGAAGATGATAAAGAAGCATAGTATTAATGCATTTGCTTATTGGGGGTAAATAAATATAAATATTTATATATTTATATATTTATAGTTTGAAAAATCCTTTTCAATATACAAATATGCCTCTCAAGCGTATAGTTCCTTTATAATCAGGTAACATATGCTCCGATACCAAATGTAACAACCCGCCAGGAATGGGCCTAAATTTCGATTCAGAAAAGGCCCATCGAAACTTAGAGCCATTCCAAATGGGTCTTTGGTTCCTGTAAGGATTACATTTGCATAGAATATATACATACACAAATACTTCGAATGGAAATCTCACACAGCGGAAGGAGAAAATGTAATACTAAATAAGTTGTAACATTTATATAAAATCCATAGAAATACAACAGTCACTGTTACATTTGTTCAATCGGTACATAAAATAGTTCATTCTCTCAAGTTTCCAAAAGAAGTAAAGCAATAACTACTAATAATAGCTTATCAACTTCATCTTCTTCATCAGCTTCAATCATCACATCGTCCATGGCTTCTACCCCATCTACTGAACTGTTGGATATGTTGAGGAGAGGGGCGGATATCCAAGTTAATCGCCCATTGGTGTTTTTTTGGTAAAACCCAACGAGGTGGCATTCTCGATCACTTATGACCCTATTAAAGGTGAATTATTATGATCTCTTATAACCCTGAGGCACACCCCTACCCCTTTAAGACCCCGTCCTAATGCTTTAACGTTCTTAAGTCTATACTCTCATTTGTAATATGAGAAGTAGTATTGCGAACATTGCTACTTAACTGATATTACCCGGTAGGACACCTATGTCACTTTAGACTTCCCTTATATAGCTGGTGAGCATGCAATGGTCATATATATTTCAATTACCAATCTGTCCCTAGTTAAACCCTTACAATCTTTTAGAGGAAGTGGACATCCCCGTGAACTACCTACTTCGTTACTATTTTATGCCTCACCACTTTTAGAGAAGGAGGACCCAAAGACTTGCTTCAAATCTAATAAAGGTGGGTCCCATGAATTTTGTTCCTCTCTATGGAATAAACTTTCAGAGGGATCCTAATCATAGCCACTTAAGACCCAAACTAGATGAAAAGAGAGTCAGCCACTTAAGACCTTCTCGAGGCATAATAAACCTTCATATTTTCACACAATAGACTTATATATATATAGCTATATATATATATATGTATATATATATGCTAGACCTCTCACATTAAACCATATACCTGCAGATGTTAGATATGCCGGTCGGTTCTGGACAGACTTCTACTATAAGTTGGTTTTACCTCGTGTCTAGTATACTAAGTTTTTGAATGGTCCATGGCACCTAGATATCTCACATTAATTGGACCCACTTGTGGTTGCTGGATTTGCCAGTCGGTTCTGGGCAAACTTCTACCATTAATGGCAACTAACATCGTGTCTATGTGTCACTTTTATATATATTTAAAGCCATTCTATATACACACACACAAGCAATAAAATATATATTTATTTAGGGGACATTTCAAATTCGAATTCTAATAAAATCGCATTTATTATGCTAATACAGCGTTAATTACATTGATTACGTTTATATAAGTATAATAATAACACCTAAATTGATGAAATGTTCTAACGATGTGGAAATTGTCAGCTTTTATCCAAATAAAGGCATACAACTTAGATTTTCTGTACTTTTATCGCTATGACATCGACATGATGACATAATGACAAGATAACAAATAACAGTGGATGGAAAATATATATACAATCAATTTCAACTTGCATCCAACACTTGTAGAATTGATTCCAATACTGAATTAAAAACAGAGTATTACATACACTTATACATGTATGTTTATAATTCATATTTTATCCAATTCAGCCCTTTTTGTGTTATGCACACAAAAATGTTTACATTTGAACAATTTCAATTGTGAATGCATTTAGATTCAAAATAGGATCCAAAACCAATTCAAATCATGAAACAATCAAATCCAAACCTTTTTAGGTTGCGATCAAATGGTAATTAAAGCTGAATTACATAAAATAGGAATGATAGTAACAACACGCTAATTTCATCTTTAATCTAATATGAAAACCAAAATTCCATAAAAACCCAATTAGTCATGACAATTCATACGCAATTACAAGATAGAGGATTTAGCGGTTTTAATGTTTATGTTGTCGATATCCAAATCCTCATAGGCATATCTATTCACATGATAAACTTATACAAATATGAATATGCCTAAGTAAGCTAGATTCCACTCACAGATCTAGGCGAAATAGAGAGAAATCTATAGTAAATCTAGATCTGCACTAATTCTTTGCGTTCAAACAGGCTCCAACAATTCTCATATTGTATAAGAAACATGTATTAGAATCTCATGTATATATATATATATATATATATATATATATATATATATATATAAATATGTATGTTTATGCCAAATTACGTATTACTAAACTTATATGAATTAGAATATAGAGGGATTAAGAATAGAGTTGAAGAAATAGAAGAAAACCTTAATTATATTCTTTCATTTTTCTCTGAAATTTAGCAATGTTGGAGAGGCAGCATGGAGGTAGGGAGAGAAAATGATTAGGGTTTCATAGTGTAATAGGAGGGGATATATATAGTTGCCTATGTGAGCATAGACCGTTGGATTAATTAGAACTAAACCAAGCCTTCTATTCATACATATCCCTAAGAAAAACCTAACCAACTAGATTTATTGGGTTGTTCAACCACCAAGCAGTCGAGCCCTAGCGGTTGACCGACAGATGACGCCCTTTAACGGGGGGGGGACCCCTTTGGGGCTGGAACGCCCAATAAGGTTGCATTGCTGAGCTGTTTATTTTAATAAATACATTCCTTAATCTCTCAATCTTATTCCATATATACAATATACTTTGTCCCCCTTATCTTATCTTCGATTCACAATTTGAATTCTCCTTCTTTATTTTGAATTTATCATGGGCACACAGGCACACACACACACATATATATATAGCTTAATTAGCCCATTAAACTATATATATTTTTCTTCGTTTACGGTCCAAATTCATTTGTTCATAACTACTTCATACATTGATCGTTTTCAACGTATTATATATGAAAACGATTTAGAATTTTTCCACGAATCCAAATAAAAGAATTTCGTAGCCAAATTCCTTAAGCTGCAAAATCTCATTTTGTATCCATATATTTAATTGCTTATTTTAATTTATTTATTTATTAGTACTTATGAATTTTACAGGGTGTTACACGATCTAACTTTCTTTGATGTTGATCTTTAGTCTTCTAATGTAAATCTATGAATCTGGAGGATTGGGGATGTATTTGATTGAGCAAGGAGAATCACGAGCTCAACCAAACGAGAGAAATTAAGAAATTAAACTATTCTCTTAGCCTCTACCGGTCTATTAATAGCCAACAGTCCTTTGCCTTAATGGGCCTCACTAACCAGCCCACTAATAACTAATTGGTCTTTCCAGAAATTGTGTGGCACTAAAACAGTGATTCCTCCTAAACCGCTGAACCAAATCTTTAATGTGATCACTCTACGGAATTGGAAACATCATTTCATTTCCAATGAAATCAAATCTAACACCTGATTCGATATCCGCTAAAAGTTATGCCATGCACAAAATTTACAGGGGAAAAATTGTCATAAATAAAATTGATAAAATTTATAGGCATGCCTCACATCCCCATAACAACATTTCAAAATATAGAATGATCCGACCTTGAAAGAATTAAATAAATTATTTTATGATCCTCCGATACGTAAATTGCGGGTCGTTGCATTCCCCTCTCTCCCTTTAGGAATTTCGCCCCCTAATTCCCAACTAAACACGAGCAACCAAACCATTTTGCATGCCTATCATCCATGAGTAGCCAATTTACCATCCAAAATAGCATCCAACAAGCCATGCATCCATAGCCTTAACCTAACATAAAAAATTATAACAAATAGTACAAGCTATAATGGTATAAGGTGACACGACATTAATGGGTCCTACTAACAAAGAGTTCTGGATGGATCGTCTTCATACACTCTTTCGTTTCCCACGTACAATCGTCATCATCCTCACTCCATTGTAACTTTACTAGCTTAACTGTCTTCCTCCTAAGTTGTTTCGTGTCATTCCCCACAACGCGAAGCGGCTTACGAGGTCTTGGAACAACATACTCAATTTTCAGGTCTTCGTATTGATCTAGAGATACCACCACATTCGAATCGTGCACACGCTTTGTAAAAAAGACACATGAAATACTTATTCACACTCGACATCTTCTTAGGTAAATCCAATCTATACGTGACCTTTACAGTTTGATCAACTATCAAAAATTCTCCAATGAATTTTGTGGCCAGTTTTCCCTTATTCTGAATCGAACAACATGCTTCAATAGTGAAATCTTGATGAAAACTATGTCACCAACGTTGAACTCCAATTCCTTTCGATGTTTATCGGCATAACTCTTCTAACGATTTTGGGCTACCTTCATTCGTTGTCGAACGATCTCGATACAGTCTGATGTCTCTCTGATCATCTCTGGCCCAAGTATCGACTTATCTCCGGTCTCTAACGAACATGCTGGAGAATTATACGGTCTACCGTACAACGCCTCGTATTGTGCCATCTTGATGCTCGACTAATAGCTGATGTTATATGCAAACTCAACTAAATGTAGATGGTCTTCCCACGATCTCCTAAAATCCAATACACAAGCTTTAAGGAGATCTTCCAACACTCGGTTAACTCTCCTGGTTTGACCATCAGTCTGTGATGATAAGCCGTACTCAAACATAACTCGGTTCCCAAAGTCTCTTGCAGACTCTTCCAAAATCTACTCATGAACAATGGATCTTGATCACTCACTACGCTCTTCGGGATAACATGGAATCGAACTATACATTTAATATACAGCTCAGCCAACTTCAATGTTGTTCTAGTCGATCTGATAGGAATAAATCTTGTGCTTTTAGCAAAGCGATCCACTATGACCCAAATCCTTTCATTTCGTGCCCTGGTTCTAGGTTGCCCGTCGATAAAATCGATCAATACTTGCTCCCACTTCCACATAGGAACTTCGAATGGCTGATGTAATCCACTCGGCTTCTTCTATTCAACTTTCACCAACTTACAATTCATACACTTGAAAATAAAAATTTCCAACATCCCTCTTCATCTCTTCCCAGTAGTAAGCTAACTTCGTGTCCTGATACATCTTATTACCACCCGGATGAATCGTCAACTTCGAGTGATGACAATCCCTCGGAACCTCATCTTTCAATCCATCAATATCAGGAACAACCAGTTGTCCTTTCTTATGAAGCCAACCTTCTCAATCAACTTCGAATTCCTTATCCTCTAGTTCTAATTTATGGATGGTCTCGGCAAGCTTTCCATCACGCTTTTCTCTTTCGCCGATCCTTTCGATGAGAATAGGTCAAGCATGTCAACAATTCAGACACTAACTCACACTGTGGCTTGAAATCGAACCCCACCATAAACTCGAGGGGCTTCCATTCTAAAAACATAGCTCCCAAACTTGCATGTCTCTGGCTCAACGCATCTGCCACTATGTTACATTAGCCAGGAGTGTAGGCAATACCAAAATCATACTATACCAGAAACTCTAACCACCCTTACTACCGAAGATTCAAATCCTTCTCGAAGAAAAGATACTTCAACGACTTGTGATCCATAAATAGCTTGAATCAAACTCCCAATATGTAATGTTTCCAAATATTCAGAGTAAACATGATTGCAGCCAACTCCAAATCATGAGTCGGGTAATTCCTCTCGTGCGACTTCATCTATCGACTTGCATAGGCCATTACTCTATCTTATCCTTTTCATGATGAAGCTATCTTCGAGAAATTCTTGATAAACCGATGAAAATATCCCTCCAATTCAAGGAAACTACTTACGCATGTCGCAATCTAAGGTCTATCCCAACCCTGGATTGCTGCCACCTTAGGGGGATCCACTATTATTCCGTTTCCACAAATAACATGGTCTAAGAATCTCACTTCATTCTTTCATAAGTAACACATTGAAAACTTAGCCCTCAGCTGATTCTTTCGCAAGGTTTCCAAAACAACTCGCAAGTGCATCTTATGATCTTCCTCATTCTAGGAGTAAATCAGAATATCATCCACGAACACAAGCACAAACTTGTTCAACTGATCTCTAAAAACCCTATTCATAAGATCCACAAATTACGCTAGTGCATTTGTTAATCCAAATGGCATCACCAGCCACTGAAAGAAACCAGATGTTGTCCTAAAAGTGTCTTCGGCACACTATCCTTTTCCACTCTCAACTGGTGAAATCTTGTTGCCAAATCCATCTAAGAAAATACCTTAGCTTCATGAAGTTGATCAAACAAGTCATCTATCCATGACAGCGGATACTTATTCTTCATAGTCACCTTGTTTAGCTCACGAAAATCAACATACAATCTTAAAAATCCATCGGCCTTGGTTGCAAACACATCTGGTGCACCCCATTCGGACACACTTCTCCGAATGAATCCTTTTCCCAAAAGGCCTCTAACTTGCACCTCTAAACCTTATTGTTCTCTAGGCACCATCCTCATAACGGCCATAACGATAGGTCCAGCACCTTCGACCAAATCGATAACGAACTCAATCTTGCGATACTGCGGCAACGCTTTAACCTTGTCAAAGACATCACCAAGCTCACTAGTGATTGGGACAGATGAAATGTCTTCCCGTGGAATCATAAGTGAATACAAGAAGCTTACGAAGACCCAGTCCTCTGGCTTACATCGAATCATAATCATTCGCCCTTCCACATTCCCGATTGTCACCTCAAGCTTCTTACAATCCATTTTAGCTGCGTACTTCTTTAGCTAGTCCATACCCAAAATGATCCCGAACCCAACAAAGTTCAACACAAAGAAATCACACACAAAAAAGCAACCATGACCCGACAACACTAAACCATGGAAAATCATAAAAAGACTTGACAAACCCCCAACAGGATTAGTCACAACCAGTGGTCTGTTACAAATCTCGGGTTCCAAACCCAAGCGGCACACAAACTCATTGTAGATGAAAGAATGCGATGCTCTAGTATCAAACAACAATCGAACCGAAACACCTCCAACAGAAAGCGTACCATGACAACCAACACTCTTCCCTTTCTCCTCTACTGCAAGAGCTCTTCAAGAATACAGCACAGCTTTTAAAGCCTACGCCTTCACAATCTGCTAGCCCTTAGTTGGTTTGAGACAACCGTTTTTGAGATGTCCAGGCTTGCCACAGTTTTGACACTTCCTCTCAACTTTTAAATTCTTACAATCCTTGGAAAACTGGCCCTCCTGCTGATAATTGTAGCAAGTCACCTTGCATTTTGGTTTCTTCTGGCCATCCTTTCCTTTTAGCCATTGTTGCTTCCTCTTCTTGTTATTACCACCCTGCTGCGGTTTCGGTGCGTCTTTGGTTGTAACAACAATTTCTTCCTTTGGAAACAATCTGATACCTCAAAGCTTTCTGTGAAAACCCCAATTTCGATAGACCAATTTTTTTTCAAAATTCCAAAATATCGAAACTCGGATTGGTTTGCTCTGGTATCCTGAAGAAAAGACAGAGACATAAAACATGTCAGAGCTCAGAAATTATCTTACAGTGGAATGGATAAAATATAATGTAATCAAAATATAACCTTACCGTATTAATAATACTGCCTAACCAATATCCATGGCTATTATGTCCCTACCACAAATCTAACCTGCGAGTTTGTTATTCGGAGGGGCTCAGAACACAAGTTCTGGTGACTGGATTTAAACTATATACTTTAGATAATCCTACATATACCATTCAATGATATTTTCTTATTTATTAGGTTATTTTGGTTAACAACACTCAAGGCTTACACACTCGTTGTACCCATTTACTTCCCAATGGATTAACCTAATACTGTATATATGTAGCACCGATAACAATATTAACCCAATAGATTAACCCAATGGATTAAAATATATACCCCACTCGCACGGTCTCCACCATAACACCATCGAAATATACGCGGTCCCTCATCCTATGCCATAGTGATGTACGGATAACAATATTACGTTCCGCATATATCTATCATTACTACGTAAACGTACTGACTGCCACCTTTGTTCGAATCAGACTCCATACCGAAGTAATGCCCTCAAGTCTACGATACACCACCCAGATCCGAAATGTATGCATCTAGACTGTCCACCATATGTATCTTCAATTGTAGCTCGATGCCTCAACCGTATTTCCTCTAATGTGCACCGAGTTCCATGGCAGGGCATTACAAGAAGCACGGAACTCGATCAGGAGCATTTCCATGTCTGTACAGGCCCATCTTTAAAGAACCTCTATATACGGATATACCTAGGGTCTAATTTCGTGGTGGCTATTACCCACCTCGGTCCCTCCCTCAACTAGTAAAGACTACCAGAGCTAAGCGACTGCCCCTACGCAAACAATCTAAACATCCATGTGGTGTCTCCCCTCAACCCCTTACCCCGATAGTGAAAAGTGAAATGGTATCTTGGGTTTAGGTTGAGCCTTTCCGCATCCCACTGGCTGCCGATGATGGGTATCCGATGGTCTACTATCCTTGTTGGTCGTGACAGTCTGCCTCTCTATGCCTCCTCGTGAGGCAACTGCCGAACCACCTTGGTGTCACCTCGTCATAGCATTCTGACTGCATGGCTACAACTGCAGTCAAGGCCCACCCACCTAGTAGTTACGTGCAGACCCAACCTCTGCGGGCACAGCCTAAGACATCTGCCTCCACACAGGGGACTACTAAGAGCACCTTGCCTACCTCAAGAAGCTGCGTGCTTCCCCTTCCAGTCCTTCGGAGCCGTCAGAACAATCAGATTAATGTGCGCTTCCACTTGTGCCTTACAACACCTCGATGATATACCCCGTTGGGTTATTCACCCTCAACCGCACGGACTGGTCTAAGCGCCTTACTTTAGCATATTGTTAGAACCTATGTCTGAACATTCTTTTACGCGCTTGTTTCACCTCATCAGGTTTCCAGTTAACTTAGTTATTCCAATTTATATTGAATTCTTATTCAAATTACTATGTTCTCTAGCTTATTAATTTCAGTTATACAACTTAATCCATTTAAGTTTATTAATAATCCCACCACATCTTATTCTCTAGACTGTGGCCCAAGGTCTGTAATCCACAACCCCTTTTTATCTTCTTATTGATTTCATCATTACAATAACATGTTTTACTTAATATGTAATTAAGTATATCCAATTCACATGTTTTCTAATTAACATGTCACTTACCATTTATGATTAAATATAACTTATTTCATCTCATAAGTTTTCCTCATCCTTTCTCATTTAATCATAACCTCATTTTACATTGTCAATACAACTTATCGTTGTTTACTTATTAACTTAGCTCTATTAACTAAGGCCCAATAAAAAGTTTCTCTACCCATTTATTACAACATATGTTATAATTTCCACTTGTCCCTAGGACAAGCCTAAACATTCTTATCACGAATTTCAGATGCCCAAGAATATAGATTGCTTAATTTATAATTAAGTACAATATATTTCCCCCCTTTTCCTAACTGGTTTCAAGTTTTCCCCTTTACTGATTACTTAATTTATAATTAAGTGTCCCTTAACTCAATTCACCAGTTATCCTATTCCCTTACTAGTTTATTATAACATAAGTTATAATATTCACTTGTTCCTAGGACAAGTCTACCTATTATACAACATGTTATTTATTTATAATAGGTTATTATCATTTTTACAAGTTATGCATACCCTAAAGGGTGTCTTTAATTACATAACTTTATTATTTCTACCGGTTATGTATACCACTAGGTGTCTTTAGTTTCATAACCTTATCGGGCTGTTTACGGGCCTATATGTAAATATTACCCTCCCCTTAGATTTGCCTAGCCCACCCAGTGCCCAACCAATTTTTACTTAACCCTAACTTTAGTTCATATTCATACAATCCTTATTGATTAGATTAGGTTAAGTGGTCCAATTCGTTACCTTGTTCATTTATGGTTTATAATGGGCTAGACATTCCACATTAGGCCTACAATTTGTGGATGCTGGATATGCTGGTCCGGTCTAGGCGGACTTCTTCCACAAGTTGGGCCTAACCTAGTGTCATAGCCCATCTCGTGTTTGCGCACTTAGACCTCTCACATTATGTTCAACATTAGTGGCTGCTGGATATGCCAGTCTGGTGCGGGCAGACTTCCACCACTAATGCATCCTAACCTCGTGTCATATCTGCAATTACAATTTCTAATTGTAATTCTAGGCATTCATTATTAATCAATTATTTAAACCTATGCCTTTATTGGTGTTAATTCCCATTTACCCAATTATATTCATGATGGGTTATATGTCTAAATTCGAATTATGCCAATTCATATTTTACATATGATCCCATTTGCGCCCAAATCATTTTTCTATACTTATGATCCAATTTAAGATCTTTAAACATAATTTGGTCGATGCCCCAAACCCATATTTATTCGATTCTATGTTAACATGAATCCATATATTCATATACTTACTCCAATTATTCCCTGTATATAATTGGGACAAATTTACATGTAAACTTTTTAGCACTCCAACATATCCAATATATGAATTTTTCCCACATGTTCAAATTAATATTATAACATGTAAACATTCCAATAGTTCAATGGATTCAATATATGAATTATTCATATTAACAATTTGACTTTATATCGTGCTAATCATTCCCCCAATTTAATAGATCAAACATATGAATTTCCTGATCTATTCATATTAACGTCTTAACTTGTTATAATTGCAATTTATAATTAAACTAGCAATTTCACAATTTATTAAAATGGGAATGCTAAATGATAGTCATAACATTATCTAAAGACTATAGTATAAACCCACTCACCTTTCATGCTTTCCCCAAATATTACATCCGGTCGGTTCTATCATCCATGGTTTCCCCTTTTCCTTTTAATTTGATTCACAACCTTATGACCATGGATTTATTATTTCGTGAAAAGAGAAGGAAAAGCGAAAGAATTTAAATAGATTGGTTCTTAGAAGTTTACCTTGTTCTATGATTAAATAATCTTTTTATTAACGTTGATTCCCTCTTCCACATCTGAATCCATAATTCTCCTAGGCTAACATTTTAATTTTATAATAAATTTGAGAAAAAGAGAGAGAGAGAGAGAGAGAGAGCCATGGCAGAGCTCCAGCGAAGCCACCGAATTATGATGTTTAGGGTTAGGCCTAGGGTCTTATTTATAGGAATAGCGGAGGAAGCAGGACCCTCAGATCAAAATCTAAAACACCAGAATCGTCAACATTAGAAATGATGGCTCCAGATTCAAGGGTGGGTCGACCCCCCGTTGGTGGGTCGACCCCTAGATCGACCCCCAACGGTCCATTTTCCCTCCGAACTTTCACGCTCGTGATTTTTATTTTCGAACTAATTTTTGAATTTTCTGGACATATTTATAATATATATATATACACACATATAAGCTCCTTATATGTATACAAACTTCTAATGCTCATAACTTCTTCATACAATGTTCATTTTACGCAAACTAGGCGTCTATCTTGACCATAATTTCGAAATGGATGCAATGGTGCAGTCCGTTTTACTTAATTCTGAAGGTTTAATTAAGTTACACTTATTTTATTATCTTATACTAAAAATACGGGGTGTTACATTCTCCCACCCTTAGCAAATTTCGTCCTCGAAATTTGATAAGGGTAAATAAATTAACCCCTCGCATAAAATACATCCATCATGCGTGCATCCAATTTTTGCAAACATTTTGCACTTGTGCAAAGTGAAGTACAACATAATAGTGCATGCATGCCTAATCGGTACCTCCTATGTGTATGCAAGCTTTTCAAAAATCCTTTTAAAATATGATGCTCACATCCTAAATATACTGGCAGTTCTACATGAATGCAATATTTTGAAAATCAAAAATGAGTTTTCATCCAAATTTTCCCACACACTTATTGAGTAAGAGCAAAGTTCATCCAATCATCGCATCCGTAATCCTACCAACCTACTTCATTTTTTCGAATTTCATAAAAATCGAATTTTCTAAATTCGATTTCTTATGTCACAAAAAGGTGGAAAATTGAAAACTCCACATCTCCCGCTTTTCTTTTTCAACCTTTTTCTAACCGTACTTGGATTTTTATGTAACTGTTTATAAAGATTCCCTAATTTCCTATCCAACCACAGCCCACATAAGAAAATTTTCCTTTTGTAACTAATTCTCTTTTCATCTTATCTTGGAAATTTTATTCTTATCCATCTTTTTCCATTTTTGTTGCTTTACTGAATTTTCTGTTTCCTTTTTTTTGCATTTTCTATTTTCTTAGCTTATTTAATTATCTAATCTTAGTTTAAATTTAAATACGCCTCTAGTCTTCTAACTAAAATAGGAGAACAGACATCCTACACAGCTACTACTTAGGGCCAAGAATCTCGGGACTATGTCCTTTTTGAACAGAAAAGTTCAAACTATGGGATCCACGACAGGTTTAGGTGTTCCCTAAATACCCAAGAAAATAACGGAACGATACCGATAGAATTGTAGTAACGGGTTTTACCCCTAACATGGAAATTAGCAACATGATCTAAACACTTACTTGCCCTTTACTATCAAGTAGTCACTACTAGTCCTAGCTGTGTACCAATAATTATTTCAACCAGCACCCTAGGCTATTCAATGCTTATGCATTTACGGGAATTCGCTATTATTCCAAGATAATTTTCGCTATTTACTTTATAGCCTCAAAACTTTTCCCGTCTTTCCTAGGCACTAACCCTTACCTATTCCATACTTTTAAAACATGGTTTGGACTTTCTTCTTCATTTAAATTTTCTTCCAAAAATTCAAAAGTGTCAAAATTTCATTTTCCTCATGAAAACTTACTTTTGCCAAACCTCAAAAACATGACATCTTAAAAATGTAAATAATCATTTTTTTTTAAATCACAAAACTAGAGTAGATACGGAAAACTATTTTCTCCATCTGGTTTATGACTTGTTCTCACCTATAAGGTCAGTTTAGTCTCTTACTAAAAGGTATAGACATCCACTATATTCTTAATTCCTTTACTTATTTTGTCCACCCAACAAAATTATCTTAAAATAATTTGTCAAAAAGGGTTGTTGTAACACCCCATAATTTTCAATATTAATGTTCACAAATTATAGAATAACTAATCTTAGATGTGAGAATTAAGTGAAATAGGTTGCGCCATTGTGTTCGTCTCGGAATTCTAGTTGAGATAGAGTCCGAGTTTGCGTTAATTGGAATTCGTATGAAGAAGTTATGGCGATCGAAAGTTTCAGAAAATTAAAACAGATTTCAAAATTAAAAATTCAGAGTCAGATGGGCTAGGCGGGAAAATTCCCCCCAGGGCCAGGTCGACCTGGGGGTCGACCTACCATAACCAGGTCAACCATAGGGTCGACCTGGGGGATGACCTGCCACCCTGGGCAGATTTGATTGATGACCTGTTTATGACAGTATGCTGACTCATTAGGGTTTCTGATCTACTCTGATTGGCTGGGATTAATTCTGGGTTGATCGGACGGCTTAAACTAATCCTAAACTCTATAAAAAGACATGTAGACTCAAACCCTAAAATAAAATCAAAATTATATTCATGGCCTCCATGCCGTCACCTTGAAACTCAGAATAGCTGCCACCAATTAGAGAGGAAGAAAGCTAATCAAATTCAATTCTTGTCAACCCTAACAACGAATCAACTTCAAAGGAAAGCTAATACAACTTCAGAAGTCAGATTTCAGAACTCAAGACCTTCTTTGAGTTGTGAGTTCGATAACTTTAATAAAATAATTAGTAATTTAATTGGATTAAGTTATGATGTGGATTATATGGATATGATGTGAATTATTGACTGCATGTTATAATTATGTTGTAAAATTGTGATGTTATCTTATATGTTGTAAATTCTATGATGTTATGTTGTGGTGTTATCATCTATGTTGTAAAGTTATGATGATATCATCTATGTTGTAATTCCAAGATTGGCTTATGTATAATCAAACCATCATGTTGTTCATATGCTAGTTTGGTTATGTTGATTCATATGATAAATCATATGTATGCAAGTTTAGGTTTTGATTTAGACATGAATCATATGCAAGTTGGGTAAAATTATATGTGACCTTACATGTTCATGACATCTAGTTTATATGAAAATTTGATCAAAGATTAGGCTATAACATTTGTGAGTTATATGCCAAATTCTACATGCTAGTTTACATGTTTGGATGTAAGTTTACACCATAGTTATGTTGCATAAATCACATATGCAAGTTTATATAAAAAATATGAGTTTGTAATATGAATCATGTTATGCAAGTTTTTGGTTATTGCCTATGCAAGTTTACACCTTTAGATGTAGATCTATGACATACATGATTTATGTAAGTTCATGACTATTGCCTCAACAAGTTCACACCTTTAGATTTGGGTATATGACATATGTTGTTTTATGCAAGTTATAACTTTGGCCTATGCAAGTTTTAGATGTAGAACATCATTCACACATGCAAGTTCACCCCTATGTTTAGATCTAAGTTTTAATTATGTGTATGTTGTGATGTTTTCTCTTTATTCCATGAGTTAGACTATTCGAGTCTAACGTATATTATACGTTAAACGAACGAACGTACAACGTGAGGTAAAGGCGATAATATTAAAAGATTTAATTGGCATAAATGCCTTAAAAGGCATAAAATAAATTTGTGATGAAATTGGTATGATTTTACATACCATAAATAGATGGACATAATTGAGTCAATCATGGCCAAAATTAAATTTGGAATTAATTGATAATTTGAATAGGGAAAGTAATTCAAATTAGGGGATGATTAATTAGGTGTAATTAATTGTCTAAGACACGAGGTTAGGCTCTTTTGTGGTGTAAGACTGCCCGGACCCGCCCGAAAAATCCAGCTACCACAAATGCCAGTCTAATGTGAGAGATCTTAGGCATAAATTAAATACATAACAATTGTAAAGACACGAGGTTAGGTTATTTTGTGGTGTAAGACTGCCCGGACCCGCCCGGTAAATCCAGCTGCCACAAATGCCAGTCTATTGTGAGAGGTCTTTATGAGGTTACGGTCTTAATGAATTAAGAAACACTTAACCAGATAAACATGTAGTGAGACATGAGGGGGGTAAGTGGGTGCCTTGTGTGGCATATGGAATCTAGTGGGTGCCTTGGGTGGCATTTGAAATACTATTAGAAACACTTAACCAAAAATTGAAACATGAATAAGAAGTGGGTTAAGTGGCATGTACTAGAGGGGACCAAGCTTAGGTGGATAACTTGTGTCAAGTAATGGTGGCCCGTTTCAACCAGTAACCCATACGTATCTTTGTGGGCTCGACCCAAGTCGAGGACGGGACACGCATACAGGGATTGACTGTAAGAAGCCAAACTGGGTTAGCGGTGGCAACACAAGTCCAACGGGTTCATATGCGTGTGTGGACCCAGGCTGGTAGGTAAGACGTTGTTGCATAGTGTAGGTATAAGCCGTGCATTATTGGTGGTATCGAGTTGCTACTTTGGGGAGTGATACACCCCACTGTGGGGCCAGCACGGGTATCTATGAGTTAGGGAGCTGATCGCATGGGGGTAGTGGTTGTGCAATATAGTAGTGGTGGTGCAGTATAGTAATTATCTTATAGTGGTTTAGGTGCACTTTAACGTTATCTTAGTTCATCTTATTTCCGTGTTTACTCTGTCATACTCAATTGTTCATAGTCATTTCCTTATTTTCCAACTTATGCCTTAGCCTAGTTATTTTGGTAACTATATTGTTAAAGTTATCGCACTCGCCAGACTTTATGTCTTACCCCCTTTGTTTCCTCCTCTTTTCATCCTCCCCCCCCCCAGGTGCTCAGGTTGGAACTAGCACCAGTGGAGCTTGATTTTGGACAGTTGTATTTCTTGCATTTAGAAAATTGCTTGGATTGCTGAAGTAAAGTTCAACCTCTCTTATTTATGGCTATTTTGTGTTAGGGATTATGTCTTTCAATTTATGTACTTTGATTTAGTCAAGATGGATATTATGTACTTGACTCTGGTTTTGATGATGTAATCAAACATATGTATTTTCCGCTGCAATGAAATAAAGTTTTTAATTCTTCAAATATTGTTTATATCTATCTTGTTGTTCAGTTTCTGTTCTATACTCACTTAAAACGCTCCATAGAAGTTAATGCATTCCCTTTGTGAGTGACATTAATGGACGTGGGGTGTTACACGTGGTATCAGAGCTGAAGGTTACCAGAACAGATATGAATTCTAAAATACTGTTTTTCAAAAAGACTTTTATAAAGAAGTACCTTCAAAAGTATTTTTTAAGGAAAATATTTTCAAGAGAAAAGCTTATTTTAGAAAGCATACCCCAAGAGCCATATATCTTTCCTTCGATTCTCTGTTTTGAATCTCTTCCTCTTTCCCTTTTTGAATCTCTTCCTTCGCATATAGATGCTTTTTCCTAAGATATAGGAGGACTTCCATACGTCTAACACCCCACCTCTGTTAAGGTCACTCACAAAGGGAATGCCTTAGCTTTGGTGGAGCATTTTAGTTAGCAGAACAGAAACTTACAAGATAGATAAAATAGTACTTGAAATTTTTTAACTTTATTACAGCGGAAACAGAAATCAGTATGGTTACATCCTTTCAAATATCAGAATTCAAGTACAAAATATCAGTCTTGTACAAAAGCCTTCAAAATGCATGGTTTAAAATCATAATCCCCATAGAACGTAAGCTATGCAAAGCCAAGCTATACTTTAAGCACTTCAAGCAAAGAGAAATCCGGATCAAGCTAAAGTATTCCCTCCTTGGATAACCTTGGGGGGGGGAACGGAAGAAAGGAGGCAAAACAACAAGGCAGACAAAAAGTCTGGAAAGTCCAGTGACTTTCAGCATATGAAAAGATAATAATAATATGATATGAACATAAAACTGGATGTGAGATAACTGTAACAGGTGTAGCAGATATAACAGAAGAACAGAATGACATAAACTATTGCTTCACACTTCTCTGCACTAATACTAGTATAACAGAATTAGGTGTCACCCTAATGTCTAAACTGAAGCAGGAATGGGTACAGAATAATTTAACAGAAACAGAATGCTAATAATGGGCCTTTACTAACCGATCAGAAACAGACAGAAGCAGAAACAGTTTAATCCCTACGGAAACAGAATGTAGAATTAGGTGTACACTAGTAATGGGCCTTTACCACCCGAACAGACGGTACCACACAGAAACAGACAGGTGTTACCACCCAACAGAAATAGACGGTACCAACAGAAACAGACAGAACTAAGTGTACCCTAAAACCCTACCCCAAGCGATCGGCTCCCTAATACATAAATATCCTGTGTCGGCCCCACAGTATGGTGTATCACTCCCTAAAGTGACAACCAATTGGCACAGACCTATTTACAGATGTCACGGCGTCTTACATCCTCAGAGGCAGACCGGGATCCATGCACGCACATGACCCGGTTGGAACGCACCATCAACACCCCTCGCCATTATCAGAATGAACCACTTATAATTAGTTCAGTAAGCGTGCCTGGACCCTACCTACTGTTGGGTCAAAGTTTTGATACCAGAAAGGGTTACTGACTAATATGGGTCTCAAACAATAGATGACACAAGTAATTCCCCTCATAACCTTGTGTCCCCAGACTAACAGATCTCAGATTAACTTGTTTACAAGTTCAGACATACAAAATTCAGATTTACTAGTTCACATATTAAGTTAACAAGTTTTCAGACTAACAGATCAGATGTACATATTTGTCTAAATTTGTATTGGGCCTACAGATTCATGGACGGGTTTACTACACCTATTAATCCAGTTGGTTTAACCCTATTTCCCCCAATACGTTTTAGACGTCATTCTTATCTTAGATTTGCATTAATTAATTATTAATGCCCAGACCTCTCACATTAGGTCGCTAGCTTGTGGCCGCTGGATGGGCCGCGCGGTTCCGGGCAGACTTCTGCCACAAGCCAGACCTAACCTCGTGTCTTAAGCAGGTTATGACAAACTTCTCACATTAGAACCTATTGTTTGCGGCCACTGGATGTGTCGGGCGGTTCCGGGCAGAATTACGCCGCAAACTCATTCTAACCTCGAGTTAGTCACGTTTATCTTTGCGGTCAATTAATTAATAATTTACCATTTATGCGCACGCCCAATATATATGCCAATTCAGATTATATCAATAACAGGATGATTATATCAACCCAGCAGATAACAGATTTTAGCAGATAACAGATTTTCCAGATTATACGACTTAACGGATTTAACAGATTTAGCAACTTAGCAGATTTTGGCATATAACTGGTTAGGCATTTAAACAAATAAATTTAACAGATTTAGGCATTTTCAACAGACTTAGCGGATGACAGATCTAGCAGATGAATAGATCTACTAAACTAGGCAGTAGAGCAGAACTAGCAGATTAAGCAACATAACAGAACTAGCAGATTAGGCGATATAATAAAACTAACAGATTAGGCAAATATAGCAGAACTAGCAAATTAGGCAATTATAACTGATTTTCATCATTCCTTAAAGTTTCACATATCTTGCCTAATTATAAATTTGACCTAAATTTGCATGCCTAAAATAGTGATCATGATTCACACTAGGATCATATACCCTACGTTTGCATTGAATTTGCATGTCACAGATTATGGTCATAATTTACATGTCCCAATTTAGTTCCACTTGCCTAGTACAAAAGATTCACATATAAATTATACCAACTATAGCCATCTATTTCAATGCATGTCATATATTCAAAAATCTCCTACTTAGGTGTTATTCACACTTGATAGTTATCAAATCTTAATATGGATCTTCACACCCAAATTATAATCCGTTATAAAATATGCCCAAGGATCTAGATCTAACATATGATATGTGTTTTTAGTTTAGATCTTAATATTCCAGATTTGCAAGTTATATATTATCATATGATAATCCCAAACAGTCATATATGCACAGATCTAGATCTAGTTTATATACTCAAATCAGTCACAGATCAGTCCAATTATGCCTTAGATTTATGTTCTAAGTTCCAAATCCAACCTATGTTCTTTCCTCAAATCAATCACATATCGGTCATGCCCAATTTATGCACATTCATTTGATTGTCCCAAACATTTTAGCGTATGTTGATCTCTTATGAGATTGGCTCAGGCTCGTGGTAGCCTGGCTATAGAACAGAAAGAGGAAAGAGATACAAAATAAGATAGATCCAAACAGAACAGAACAGATATAACCTCAGATTCATATTTATAATTCATGTCACAATCAAAATTAACGTTTATAGCGAAGAATAACTGTACTTGCCTTGGTTGGATTAAAGAAAGAACTTTAGTTGTTGCAGAATTGTTGCAGAAGCTTTAGTCTCTAATTTGAATTGAGTTGCTTAGGTTGATGTTGATTAGCTTCTAGTTTTGATTCCAGCAGAGTAGCGACCCCATTTTTATTTTTATTAGAACAGAGGCAGAGAAGAAGTAGAATAGAATTGTGTGTAGAGAAGGCTGGGTTTGAGGCTGTTTAAATAGGTTTAGGCAGACAAATCTTGACAGAAAACGAGACCAGATACATCAGAACGCACCCAGGCAGAAAAGCAGATTCGGGAGGCAGGTCGACCCCCATGTCGACACTAGGGTCGACACTAGGTTTGACACCCTAGGGGCAGGTCGACTCTAGGGTCGACCCCCTGGGGCTGGTCGACTCTAGGGTCGACCCCCTGGGGGCAGGTCGACTCTAGGGTCGACTCCCCAGTCGACCTGGTCTGTGCTGTTTAATTTTTCTCTGAACTTTGGAAGGCCATAACTTGGCCATATGGACTCCGATTTACGAAATTGCGGACTCTATTTCGCGTATTTTTCCGAGACGAACGCAATGGCACAGCCCGTTTCCCTTGATTCTGAGTTTGTATTTTAATTATACTCAGATTTGTAATTCTTAAGTTCACAGAAAATACGGGGTGTTACATTCTCCCCTCCTTAAAGGATTTCGTCCCCGAAATCTTTCAAGTTAAGAAGAATGTATATCTTAATCATCCAAACAACCATCTACTCAACCATCAAACACAAGCACCCATTGTCCTTAGAAATTTCTAGTGCTGTATGAACATTTGCAAAAGTGTGTGTATATGTTCCTTATCTATTGCAAAGATCAGGCGGTCTACTGATTCAGTTGACCTCCTTAATGCGAATTATGTCAGTGCCATGAGTCCAATATGTATGAAATTTTCCTATTTGATACATATCATTTCTATATGAGTGCACAACCATCCACTCATATGCAACATCCATGTGCTGATTCAACCATTTTGCATCCATAAAAATTTAAAATGCTCACACATCCATATGCAGTATGAGAGTGTTTTCGAGCCGATCTAGTGCCTAGTGTGTGTATATGCGTCCACGAGCAACCACTAGCAACCACTTGCATCCACTTGCAACCATCAAATGTAACATGTCTCAAACACATGTTTACACCCATTAGGATTCCTATCTATAAGTAGAACACTCGATCGATAGGATACAGTCGTGTGATGGAAGCGGGTACAGATAAAACAAAAACTTGATTCCAATCAGACATTAGTTGAGAAAATAATTCCCCTAAGGGTCAACCCCGAAGACCGACATCAACATCAGATTGACACCCAGAGGGTTACCCTCTTTAGACAATGTAAAAACTGGAAATCTTATCAGAAGTATTCAGATATTTACAGACTACTGGTACAGATCAGGTTCCCTAATGATTCTTCGGAAGCTAAGCATGATAAAATCATATCCCACAAAAACTCAGAATATATGCGTCATATTTGACGCCTAACACAGATATCCCTCAAACCTTAACTTAAAACAGATGATTCATACCCTTTATGGGTTTGAGTCTACAGCAGAATCAGAAACAATACTAGTATTCAAGTGCAGAGTATCAAGTACAGAATCAGAAAGAGTCTTAACTCCATAACCAGATAAGAAAATTAAACCTTCTACAGAAATTTTCCCTATTTCTATCCTATCCACTAGCCTTGAGAGTGTTTGCCTGCCCTCTAGAAGTTGGTCCTATCCTCTGTCCTTGCCTTCGTTTCTTCGGGCAGTCCCTAGTAAAGTGCCCCATCTCACCACAGTTGAAGCAAGCACCCTCCCCTTCCTCTTTCGGTAATCCTTATTCAGATGAATCAAGCTTCCATAAGTAAAACACTTTCCTCCTCCTTATCTTCAAACTTTCCTTCCTTCTTTTGTGTTTCCCTTTTGCCTCCATTATGAACTAAGTCTATATGAGTTTCTCACCTTTGGGTTGTGCTCCTTAGCCAAACATCATCATTCTCATCTTTACTATCCTTGTGTAACACGTTGACCAATCCCTCGAAAGCTGCCTCCATCGCCCGGAAAAATCCTTCAAAGCTCTAAAGAAAACTAGCAGCAGGTGAAACTACTACAACTAACGATGGAAGTCGGGCACTACTTTGCCTTTCGACGAGGTTACCTCCTAGAAAGCCGGGAGCCCCAGAGACTCAAGAAAGAAGGAAACAAGGATTCAAGCAGAGGATCAAAAGATAGATATATGGCTTAGGGGACTATGTTTTTCAAAATAAGCTTTACTTTTGAAAATACTTCCTTTTCAAAACCTTTTTGAAAATAGTTTTCAAAAATTCTTTATCAAATCCGGTAACCTTCAGCTCTGATACCAAGTGTAACACCCCACCTCTGTTAAGGTCACTCACAAAGGGAATGCCTTAACTTTGCTGGAGCATTTTAGTAAACAGAACAGAAACTTACAAGACAGATAAAACAGTACTTGAAAATTTTTAACTTTATTACAGCGGAAACAGAAATCAATATGGTTACATCCTTTCAAATCTCAGAATTCAAGTACAAAATATCAGTCTTGTACAAAATCCTTCAAAATGCATGGTTTAAAATCATAATCCCCATAGAACGAAAGCTATGCAGAGCCAAGCTATACTTTAAGCACTTCAAGCAAAGAGAAATCCGGATCAAGCTAAAGTATTCCCTCCTTGGATAACCTGGGGGGAAACGGAAGAAAGGAGGCGAAACAACAAGGGTCAGACAAAAAGTCTGGCAAGTCCAGTGACTTTCAGCATATGAACAGATAATAATAATATGATATGAACATAAAACTGGATGTGAAATAACTGTAACAGGTGTAGCAGATATAACAGAAGAACAGAATGACATAAACTATTGCTTCACACTTCTCTACACTAATACTAGTATAACAGAATTAGGTGTCACCCTAATGTCTAAACTGAAGCAGGAATGGGTACAGAATAATTTAACAGAAACAGAATGCTAATAATGGGCCTTTACTACCCGATCAGAAACAGACAGAAGCAGAAACAGATTAATCCATACGGAAACAGAATGTAGAATTAGGTGTACACTAGTAATGGGCCTTTACCACCCGAACAGACGGTACCACACAGAAACAGACAGGTGTTACCACCCAACAGAAACAGACGGTACCAACAGAAACAAACAGAACTAAGTGTACCCTAAAACCCTACCCTAAGCGATCGGCACCCTAATACATAAATATCATGTGTCGGCCCCACAGTAGGGTGTATCACTCCCTAAAGTGACAACCAATTGGATAGACCTATTTACAGATGTCACGGCGTCTTACATCCTCAGAGGCAGACCGGGATCCATGCACGCACATGACCCGGTTGGAACGCACCATCAACACCCCTCGCCATTATCAGAATGAACCACTTATAATTAGTTCAGTAAGCGTGCCCGGACCCTACCTATTGTTGGGTCAAAGTTTTGATACCAGAAAGGGTTACTGACTAATATGGGTCCCAAACAATAGATGACACAAGTAATTCCCCTCCTAACCTTGTGTCCCCAGACTAACAGATCTCAGATTAACTTGTTTACAAGTTCAGACATACAGAATTCAGATTTACTAGTTCACAGATTAAGTTAACAAGTTTTCAGACTAACAGATCAGATGCACAGATTTGTCTAACTTTGTATTGGGCCTACAGATTCATGGACGGGTTTACTACACCTATTAATCCAGTTGGTTTAACCCTATTTCCATCAATACGTTTTAGACGTCATTCTTATCTTAGATTTGCATTAATTAATTATTAATGCCCAGACCTCTCACATTAGGTCGCTAGCTTGTGGCCGCTGGATGGGCCGGGCGGTTCTGGGCAGACTTCTGCCACAAGCCAGACCTAACCTCGTGTCTTAAGCAGGTTATGACTAACTTCTCACATTAGAACCTATTGTTTGCGGCCACTGGATGTGCCGGGCGGTTCCGGGCAGAATTACGCCGCAAACTCATTCTAACCTCGAGTTAGTCACGTTTATCTTTGCGGACAACTAATTAATAATTTACCATTTATGCGCACGCCCAATATATATGCCAATTCAGATTATATCAATAACAGGATGATTATATCAACCCAGCAGATAACAGATTTTAGCAGATAACATATTTTCCAGATTATATGACTTAACGGATTTAATAGATTTAGCAACTTAGCAGATTTTGGCATATAACAGGTTAGGCATTTAAACAAATAAATTTAACAGATTTAGGCATTTTCAACAGACTTAGCGGATGACAGATCTAGCAGATGAATAGATCTAGTAAACTAGGCAGTAGAGCAGAACTAGCAGATTAAGCAACATAATAGAACTAGAAGATTAGGCGATATAACAAAACTAACAGATTAGGCAAATATAGCAGAACTAGCAAATTAGGCAATTATAACTGATTTTCATCATTCCTTAAAGTTTCACATATCTTGCCTAATTATAAATTTGGCCTAAATTTGCATGCCTAAAATAGTGATCATGATTCACACTAGGATCATATACCCTACGTTTGCATTGAATTTGCATGTCACAGATTATGGTCATAATTTACATGTCCCAATTTAGTTCCACTTGCCTAGTACAAAAGAATCACATATAAATTATACCAACTATAGCCATCTATTTCAATGCATGTCATATATTCAAAAATCTCCTACTTAGGTGTTATTCACACTTGATAGTTATCAAATCTTAATATGGATCTTCACACCTAAGTTATAATCCGTTATAAAATATGCCCAAGGATCTAGATCTAACATATGATATGTGTTTTTAGTTCAGATCTTAATATTCCAGATTTGCAAGTTATATATTATCATATGATAATCCCAAACAGTCATATATGCACAGATCTAGATCTAGTTTATATACTCAAATCAATCACAGATCAGTCCAATTATGCCTTAGATTTATGTTCTAAGTTCCAAATCCAACCTATGTTCTTTCCTCAAATCAATCACATATCGGTCATGCCCAATTTATGCACATTCATTTGATTGTCCCAAACATTTTAGCGTATGTTGATCTCTTATGAGATTGGCTCAGGCTCGTGGTAGCCTGGCTATTGAACAAGAAAGAGGAAAGAGATACAAAATAAGATAGATCCAAACAGAACAGAACAGATATAACCTCAGATTCAGATTTATAATTCATGTCACAATCAGAATAAACGTTTATAGCGGAGAATAACTGTACTTGCCTTGGTTGGATTAAAGAAAGAACTTTAGTTGTTGCAGAATTGTTGCAGAAGCTTTAGTCTCTAATTTGAATTGAGTTGCTTAGGTTGATGTTGATTAGCTTCTAGTTTTGATTCCAGCAGAGTAGCGACGCCATTTTTATTTTTATTAGAACAGAGGCAGAGAAGAAGCAGAATAGAATTGTGTGTAGAAAAGGCTGGGTTTGAGGCTGTTTAAATAGGTTTAGGAAGACGAATCTAGACAGAAAACGAGACCAGATACATCAGAATGCACCCAGGCAGAAAAGCAGATTCGGGAGCTAGGTCGACCCCCAGGTCGACACTAGGGTCGACTGTAGGGTCGACCCCCTGGGGGCAGGTCGACTCTAGGGTCGACCCCCTGGGGCTGGTCGACTCTAGGGTCGACCCCCTGGGGGCAGGTCGACTCTAGGGTCGACTCCCCAGTCGACCTGGTCTGTGCTGTTTAATTTTTTTCTGAACTTTGGAAGGCCATAACTTGGTCATATGGACTCCGATTTACGAAATTTCGGACTCTATTTCGCGTATTTTTCCGAGACGAATGCAATGGAACAGCCCGTTTCCCTTGATTCTGATTTTTTATTTTAATTATACTCAGATTTGTAATTCTTAAGTTCACAGAAAATACGAGGTGTTACAATACGATGGGCGGAAAACCGCTTCATGGGACTTAGACGTTGGTCGGGACTAGAAATTGGCTTAAGGAAGTGGAGGACTTGTCAGTATCTTTGAGATAGACGAAGGGAGGAAGGTTCGACTAGCTGCTTGGTTGATGAAGGATGAAGTTTCTTGTAGGTCGGAGGTCACGAGTGGAGAACTTATAGCGGAGGCATGGATAGGACATAGGGTAAGAAAGTAGAACCTAAAAAGGGGATCAAAAGAAAGTTCAACAGCAACAACATAACAAGAAAGGTGGTAAAGGCAACAATGGTAAGGGAAAGAAAAGATGCTTTAATTGTGGGACACCAGGCCATCTAAGCAAAGATTGTAGGAAGAAAAAGAAGACTGGTTGTTTCCACTGTGGCGAAGCGGGACATCTGATTAAGGACTGCCCAAAGAAAGGGCAGAGGGCAGGGTCTACCTCGGGAGGACAGGTGCAGGCTCTTATGGCACTAGGGCAATCTAGGGGACAAGTTCAGGCTCTCATGGTCCCACCGCTGCAAGAACGAGGTAGAGCAATTTCTGTTGAAAGTTTAGTTTTTCTGTTTGATCATCATGTCCGTACTTTATTTGATTCTGGCGCATCACATTTGTTTATCTCTACATCATTAGTTGAAACACTACACCTAGATACTAGTCTAGTTACAGATCCGTTAGTAGTCTCAAATTCTATTGATGGTTTGGTTCATCTTTCTATGATCTATCGGGATTTGAGAGTGTCTATCTTGGGCATTGGGTTTGAATGCAACGACTTTGTTCTTGGTTTCATGGGCTACGGCTTGATTCTAGGTATGGATTGGCTAACTAGATACGGGGCCATCCTAGATTGTGAAAGAAGGGTAGTTAGATTGTTGACTCATTGTGGAAAGACCCTTGATATTTCTTATGACCCTAGAGGTCTAGTAATGCTTAGTTACCTAGAATCCCTTGACGCATCCGATGATGACTTACATTTTGTTCCCATAGTCCGTGAATATGTCAATGTCTTCGATGAGGTGAGGGGTTTACCCCCAAAACATGAGATAGACTTTCGGATATATCTAGTATATAATGCAAAGCCAGTTGCATTGCAAGTGCGCCACATGGCTCCAAGAGAGAGAAGAGAACTCAGTAAGCAAGTGAAGGAATTGCTTGAGAAGGGGTTAATCAAACGTAGTATATCGGAGTGGGGGTGCTCCAGTAGTATTTGCCACGAAGGCAGATGGGTCTCTTAGACTTCGTGTGGACTATAGAGAACTTAATAAGCTTACTAAGAAGAATAGACACCCACTGCCGAGGATTGATGATCTCTTCGATCAGTTAGTTGGCGCCTCAGTTTTTTTCGTAGTTGGACTTAGCCACAGGTTTCCATCAGTTGAGAGTGGCTGAGGATAGCATAGACAAGACTGCCTTTAGGACTCCTGACGGCTTCTTCGAGTGGCTTGTGATGCCCTTTGGTTTGACAAACTGCTCCGCATACTTTGTTGACTTGATGAGTAAGGTGTTTAAGGAGTACCTTAATAAATTCGTGATAGTCTTTGTGGATGACATCTTGATCTTTTCCAAGAGCGAGGAAGAGCATGCCCTACATCTTAGGGAAGTGTTGGAGACTCTTCGAGCACATAGCCTTAAAGCTGAATTATCTAAATGTCACTTTTGGAGGAAGGAAGTGCGATTCTTAGGGCACGTGGTTTCCAAAGAAGGGATAGTTGTGGATCCCACGAAGGTAGTGGCCATCCAAGATTGGAAGGTCCCTAAAAATGCTACCGAGGTGAGGAGTTTCTTAGGGTTGGTTGGCTACTATAGGAAGTTTATCAAAGACTTTGCAAAAATATCAGCCCCATTAACACGCTTGACAAAGAAGAACCTAGTTTTCACATGGGACGTAGATTGTGATGATGCATTCCAACATTTAAAGAGAGCTTTGACCACAGCGCCAGTCTTAGTGTTGCCAGATGGGAGTAAGCCATTTACCGTTTATACCGATGCTTGTGGAATAGGACTAGGCGTAGTCTTAATGCAAGAGGGAAGGGTAATAACCTATGGTGGAAGGCAGTTGAGAGTGCATGAGAGAAATTACCCTATACATGACTTAGAGTTGGCCGCTATTGTTTTCGCGCTTAAGTTTTGGTGCCATTATCTTCTTGGCGAGAAATTCGAACTGTTCACTGACCACAAGTCGCTAAAATACTTGTTCTCTCAGAAGGACTTGAACTTGAGGCAGCAAAGATGGATGGAATTCTTAGCGTCCTACAATTTCGAAATAGCATATACCCCTGGCAAGGGTAACGTGGTGGTAGACGCCTTAAGTAGGAAAAGGTTGTCATTGAGTCCGTTGTTTGTTGAGCGGCGAAGCTTAGAGTTCATCTCTACGTTTGACTTTAGGCCTTCCATTGACTTTGTACCCGGTTTGTTAGCATCCTTAGAGGTCATACCTATGCTTTTGGGACTGATTGGTGAGGCACAGCGAGATGACCCACAGTTGATTGAGTTAGCATAAAATCTCAAAAGGGGGAGTCATCGAGCCATCTCAGTAGGTATACCCTAGATGATAAGGGTTGGTTGCGTAGGGACGATAGACTTTGTGTACCACGGGACGAGAATTTGAGGAAGACTATTCTTGATGATGCACATCGTTCGAAGATGACCATTCATCCCGGCGGGGACAAGATGTACATGGACATGAGACGAGTTTACTTTTGGGTCGGTATGAAGAGGGATGTGGCAGAGTTTGTCGGTAGATGCTTGGTGTGCCAACAAGTAAAAGCAGAGCAAAAGAAGACCGGTGGATTGCTTCACCCATTGGAGGTCCCACAATAGAAGTCGGAAAGTGTCTCGATGGACTTTGTTGATGGGTTACCGAGATCGAGGAAGGGTAATACGGGGATTTGGGTCGTGGTAGACAGACTTACTAAGAGCGCCCATTTCATTCCCGTGAAGAGTAAGAGGACTACTCCATGGTTAGCCTCTGTATACATTCGAGAGATAGTTCGTTTGCACGGTGTTCCTTCTAGCATAGTGAGTGACCGTGATCTTATCTTTACTAGCGAGTTTTGGAAGAGCTTGCAAGAGGCGGTAGGGACTCAGTTATGTTTGAACACTAAATATCATCCTCATACGGATGGCCATACCGAGAGTGTGAATCATATTCTAGAGGACATATTGAGGTTGTGTGTCCTAGATTTTGGAGGTACATGGGAGGAACATCTTCCGTTGGTGGAGTTCGCATATAATAACAGCTTTCAGTCTAGTATTGACATGGCACCGTTCGAGGATCTTTATGGACGGCCGTGTCGTTCGCCTACATGTTGGTGGGAGTCTACAGATAAGATCTTGCTCGGGCCCAATGTGATTAGAGAGACTTCAGAAAAGATCGATTTGATTCGAAGTAGAATGAAGACGGCGCATGATAGGCAAAAATCTTATGCGGACAAGAGGAGGACAGATCTTGAGTTTGATATTGGGGACATGATCAAGGTGTCTCCATTACGGAATGTCGTCCGCTTTGGGTCCATTGGGAAGTTAGCACCAAAGTTCGTTGGCTCGTTTCCTATTAAAGAGAGGATTGGGCAGATGGCATATAGAGTGGAGTTGGCCAAGAGACTTAGTGTTGTACACGATGTATTCCATGTATCACATTTGAGGAAGTGCTTGCACGAGACGGAGGAAGTGGTAGAGCCGAGCTTTCTTAGAGAGGTGGAGATAGAGCGTGATGCGATGATTCGACGAGCTCCTATGTTCATTCTTGGGTCGGAGATTAATAAGTTGAGGAATCGAGAGGTCAAGCTAGTCAAAGTGCAATGGGGAGATGATGAGAGCAACGCTACTTGGGAGACGGAAGAGAAGATGCGTTCATCGTACCCTTTTCTTTTCGAGGGTATGTCTTTTAATTTCTCCTTTATCGCTTAGCTTGTACTTATCTTCTCTTTAGTATGTCCTCTCGCTAGTATCTTTGACCTTTAGATAGGGTAGTCCTATGGTTGAAACATGTGTTTGAGACATGTTATGTATGGTGGATGCATGTGGACGCAAGTGTTTTCTAGGGGTTGCTCGTGGATGCATATACACACACTTTAGGCACTAGATTGGCTCAGTCACTTCATATTGCATATAAATGTGTGTACATATTTAAGAAATGGATGTATAATGGTTATACCATCATATGGATGTTGCAATTTGGTGAATGGTTGTGCACACATGTAGAAATAATATGTATCGATAGGATTCTTTCGCATACATAATGGACGCATGGCACTATCATGGTTTGCATTAAGGAGGTCAACTGAATCAGTAGACCGCCTGATTTTGCATTAGATAAAGAACATATACACACACTTCTTGCATATGTTCATACAACATTAGGAATTTTATAAGGACAATGGATGTCTGTGTTTGATGGTTGAGTAGATGGTTGTTTAGATGTTAGGATATGCATTCTCCTTAACTTGGAGATTTCGAGGGCGAAATCCTTTAAGGAGGGGAGAATGTAACACCCCGTAATTTTCAATATTAATGTTCACAAATTAAAGAATAACTAATCTCAGATATGAGAATTAAGGGAAATGGGTTGCGCCATTCTCGGAATTCTGGTTGAGATAGAGTCCGAGTTTGCGTGAATTGGACTTCGTATGAAGAAGTTATGGCGATCGGAAGTTTCAGAAAATTCAAAACAGATTTCAAAATTCAAAATTCAGAGTCATATGGGCTAGGCGGGAAAATTCCCGCCAGGGCTAGGTCGACCATAGGGTCGACCTGGGGGTCGACCAACCCTAACCAGGTCGACCATAGGGTCGATCTGGGGGTCGACCTGCCCCCCCAGGCAGATTTGATTGATGAACTTTTTATGACTGTATGCTGACTCATTAGGGTTTCTGATCTACTCTGATTGGCTGGGATTAATTCTGGGTTGATCGGACGGCTTAAACTAATTATAAACTCTATAAAAAGACATGTTGACTCAAACCCTAAAATCAAATTAAAATTAGATTCATGGCCTCCATGCTGTCACCTTGCAACTCAGAAGAGCCGCCACCAATTAGAGAGGAAGAAAGCTAATCAAATTCAATTCTTTTCAACTCTAACAACGAATCTACTTCAAAGGAAAGATAATACAACTTTAGAACTCAAGACCTTCTTTGAGTTGTGAGTTCGATAATTTTAATAAAATAATTACTAATTTAATTGGATTAAGTTATGATGTGAATTATTGACTGCATGTTATAATTATGTTGTAAAATTGTGATGTTATCTTATATGTTGTAAATTCTATGATGTTATGTTGTGGTGTTGTCATCTATGTTGTAAAGTTACGATGCTATCATCTATGTTGTAATTCCAAGATTGGCTTATGTATAATCAAATCATCATGTTGTTCATATGCTAGTTTGTTTATGTTGATTCATATGATAAATCATATGTATGCAAGTTTAGGTTTTGATTTAGACATGAATCATATGCAAGTTGGGTAAAATTATATGTGACCTTATATGTTCATGACATCTAGTTCATGTGAAAATTGGATCAAAGGTTAGGCTATGACATGTGTGAGTTATATGCCAAATTCTACATGCTAGTTTACATGTTTAGATGTAAGTTTACACCATTGTTATGTTGCATAAATCACATACGCAAGTTTATATAAAAATATGTGTTTGGAATATGAATCATGTTATGCAAGTTTCACCGCCTCCAGTCCACCCTTTTTCTACGGAACATACATCGTCGTCTGAAGAGCCCCAAAGGAACCGACTATGGCCTCCGTTAGAAAGGCCCGAGAATATAGAGAAGCTTCGATTTGGGTCACTTCCATCTTGTGAAGAAGAGGCACTCAATTAGGGAACTAATAACCGTAACTTAAATGATCCCGCTCTACCACCAAAAAACGGCGTGCCTCGCGCTCGTCGCCCAATCGACCGCAGCAATAGGGGGCAGGGGAGTTCTGCTCAAGGCCCAGATTTTGTAGCAGTACGTCAAAGAAATGCTGGTGGAGGCCGTCGGACAAGAAGTGCTGATCCCGAATCTACCCTGACCCATGCAATGGTTGAGGCAATGATTAGGCAAGTCATGGTAGATAGCCGTGGACAGAGGAATGAAGATTGGGGCATAGATCGCAGTCATACACCTTTTACTGATGACATACTGGATGTTACATTCCCAAGGCACTTCAATATGCCGACCATGAATCGCTATACGGGCAAGACTGACCCCATCCAACATCTAATGCAATACTCCTGGTCAATAAATGCCGCTGCAGCTATAGACGCGGTAAAATGTAAAGCGTTCCCTATATTCTTGGAAGATGTGGCGTTATTGTGGTTTACCCGCCTGCCAGCACGTTCAATATCCAGCTTCAAGGAATTGAGTGAGAAATTCGTGAACCAATTCCGTCTTCATGCCCAGAGGTCTAAGAATGTTATCGAGCTATCCCTTATTAAACAACGGCCAGACGAAAGTCTGAGGTTGTATTTGGATCGTTTTAACTTGGCTGTCACAGAAGTCAAAGATCAGCATGAGAAAACTGTGTTGATGGCCTTGATCAATGGCGTCGATAAAGATACTAAGTTTGGAAGATATCTCGTCGGCAAACCACCCCCGACTAGAGAAATATTTTATGAAAAAGTTAATGTTCGCCTACGTCGGGAGGAGATATATGCTAATCGAAAAAGGAAGGCTACTGGTAAGGAAGATAACCAAAGTAACGCGACCATCAAGCAAATAGGAGATAGCTCAGGAAAAGTTGAAGTTAACGTTGGAAACAAGAATCAAGGCAGCGGTCGCCAATCATGGAATAATAATAATAATCGGAAAAGAAATCGAGGAAATGACTCTTAGAGGAGATCCCGGTCCAGACCGTTTGAGAACTTCACACTGTTAAATGACATGTTGGAAAACATCTTTCTGGATACATATAATGTACTCAGTACAAAAGGCCTCCTCCGAGAGATTCTACAGAGAAAGAGCGTGAAACTGGAAAATTCTGTCTTTTCCATCAGATCCATGGTCACTCCACAAGCTAATGTCGTCACTTGAGAGACGTGTTTGAAAGGCTGCTCCGAGAAGGGAAGATTGATGAGTATAAGGTGACTCCTAGGGACAGGGGGCAAGCCGTGCAAGCCCCGAACCAAAGCAAACCTACTGCCAAACCGACGACTCAGCAAAAAGGGGAAAATATCGTTATCAATACCATAATTGGTGGGCTACACCTAGCAGGGCATAATTTCAGAGCTATGGATCAATACATAAATGCAGCTAAACAGCATTTCGAAGTGGGAGAATGTAGTAACCCCAAGGATAGCACTTCGATTAAGCAACAAAAGACGATGTCCGATGACGTCGTACTTCGCGAGTGAGGAAGTATTGTAGTACACTCCCCAACTGAAGATCCATTGGTGATCACCGTAACCATCGGCCCAGCTATAATTCATAAAGTTTTGGTAGATAAAGGGAGTTCAGTCAAAATTTTGTTCAAGAAAACGTTTGACCAAATGAAACTCGAGCCGAAGGATTTGAAGCCATGTGAAGGTTGGATAAGTGGATTAAATGGGGCCTCGATCATTCCAATAGGATACGTGGAATTGTTAGTAACCCTTGGGGAAGGAGAATGCCAGAGAGTGAGGATCCTCCCCTTCGTGGTCATGGATATTGAATCGCCATATAATGCCTTCTTAGGCCGACCGGCCCTGGCCAAATTCAGGGCTTGTATTGCACCCTAGTGCTTGTTGTTGAAATTCCAAACGGATTTCGGTGTGGGTATTGTTAGAGGAGATCAACTTGTTGCACGAGCATGCAACATTGCAGAGTTAAAATTGCCCCGTAAAGGAAGAGATATAGAGGCGAAAGGTGGTTGCTCCCCTCCGAGGGAGGAACTGTCATAGCAACTAAAGGAAGTGCCTTTGGGAGGGTCGCCCAGAGAGTTGCCCGAGGACATAGATCCCAGAGAGGATGAAGAGCCTGGGGGAAGAATGGTGACTCCCAATGAAGCAACTGTGGAAGTACCAATCGATAATAATGACCCAGAGAAGGTCCTGAAGTTTAGATCCCAGTTGGATCCCGTTCGATCCAAGGAATTAAAAAAATTTCTGAAAGCTAATTTGGACTTATTTGCCTAGACCCATGCGGACATGTGCGGGATATCTCCCTTGATTATGAGTCATTTGCTAAGTATTAACATGAAACATCCCCCTGTCAAGCAGAAAAGGTGAATGCTGGGTCCAAAGAGTTTTGCTGCTTTGAAAGAAGAAGTCGAAAAGCTGAGAAGTAACGGGTTCATCAAAGATTCAACTTACCCTGACTGGATTTCAAATCCGGATTTGGTAAAAAAAGGCCAATGGAAAGTGGCGAACGTGCATCGATTTCTCTGATCTAAATAAGGCCTGTCCGAGGGATAGCTTCCCGTTACCTAGAATCGACCAATTAGTAGTTTCAATAGCAGGTCATGAACTCCTTTCTTTTATGGATGCCTATTAAGGGTATAATCAGATCCACATGCATGTCCCTGACCAAGAGCATACCAGCTTCATTACAGATTTGGGATTATATTGCTATGTAGTGATGCCTTTCGGTCTGAAAAATGTTGGCGCTACATATCAGCGGTTGGTGAATAGGATGTTCTACAACCAAATCGGGAAAACGATGGAGGTATACGTCGACGATATGTTGGTAAAGTCCAGACAGTCGTCCGATCATACCAACGATTTAGCAGAGATGTTTCAAATTATCCGAAAATATGGAATGAAATTGAATCCTTTGAAATGCTCATTTGGGGTAGCATCTGGAAAATTCCTAGGGTTCATATTGTAAGCTCGCGCGGAATTGAGATTAATCCAGACCAAATTGCAGCAATCCGAAACATCCAAGAACCGAAGCAGATTAAAGATGTGCAAAGCCTTGCTGGAAAAGTGGCAGCTCTTAGCAGATTTATTTCAAAAGCCATAGATAAATGCATCCCGTTTTTCGAGCTAATAAAGCGAGGCAAGCGCAACTTTAAATGGACTCCTGATTGTATAGAAGCTTTCCAAAATCTGTTGAATCATCTGGAAAGACCCTCGATACTGTCTAATCCTGTGGATCACGAGGATTTATTTGCGTACTTGGCAGTGTCATCCCATGCAATCAGTTAGGTTTTGGTAAAAGAAGAGGATAAGGTGCAAAGACCGGTGTACTATGTAAGCAAGAAAATGGCAGCTACAAATACCCAAAAATAGAAAAACTTGCATACAGTTTGCTGGTTGAATCTAGGAAACTTCATCACTACTTCCGGGCTCATCCCATCACTATTTATACAGATCACCCGCTCAAGCAAGTCCTACAAAGGCCAGAAGCATTGGGAAGGCTGCTCAAATGGAACATTGAGCTGAGTTAATATGACCTGAACTTCCAACCCCGAAAGTCGATAAGAGTGCAGGCACTTGCAGACTTTATAGCAAAATTTACCGTCCCAGAAGATGATGTAGTAATCGAGGAAGACGATCCACTAAAGCTAATCCTTGACCCTAATGCCTGGAAACTATACACTGATGGAGCTAAAGATGACATGCGATCAGGTGCAGGAGTGGTTCTTGAGACTCCAGAGAAACGGCTAATATAATACGCTCTTCGATTAGAGTTCCACGCAACTAATAATGATTCTGAGTATGAAGCTCTAATTGCCGGGTTGAAGCTTGCAAGGGAACTGGGCATAACAAAGATGGACATATTTTGTGACTCCAATTTAGTTGTGAACCAAGTTAATGATAAGTTTCAGACTAAGAGTCCAAGGTTGATGTCATATTTGGAAAAAGTGAAGAAGTTGCTGGATGGTTTTAATTACCATAGTATATCTCACATTCCTCGAACGGAGAATCAGAGAGCAGACAAGTTAGTGAGCTAGTTCTGATAATCCAGAAAATACAGAGCTAGTTCCGATCGAAGTATTATAGTTCCCTATTGTGGATCAGATGGAATTTGATCCAATACTAGAGACTGAACCTGAAAGGGAGTCATGGATGACCCCCCAAAAATAATTTTGATGAATGGAATGCTCGCGTCAAAGAAAAGTGAGAGGCACGCAATTATACGGAAGGCTTCCCGATATGTGTTGCAGGGGCCTATATAGACAAGGTTTCTCGATGCCCCTCCTCCGGTGCATCGCTCATGAAGACATCAAGCGCATGCTGAAAGAGGTCCATGAAGGCGAATGCGGCGATCACACCAGGGGACAAACACTGGCAAAGAACATATTTCGATACGGCTATTTTTGGCTCACCATAAACAAGGATGCAGCCAAGTACGCACGGCTTTGCGACGCTTGCCAGAAATTCTCCAAGATTCCTAGGGCGCCACTCAGCCAGTTGAAGACAATGACAAGCCCGTGGCATTTCGCCATGTGGGGAATTGACATTATTGGAAGCCTTACCCTAGCCAAAGGCGAAGCAAAGTTCGCTATTGTGGCCGTGGATTATTTTACTAAATGGGTAGAAGCGGAGCCTTTGACCACGATCACAACCAAGCGAGTGATCACCTTTGTCGTTAAGAACATTATCTGTCGATTTGGGATTCCAAAAGTCATCATAACCGATAATGGGACCCAATTCAACAGCAGGAGTTTCAAGATTTTTGTCGGAAGTATCACATAGAGAAAAGGTACATCTCTGTGGCACATACGCAATCGAACGGACAAGTTGAAGCGGCAAACAAGTTGATCAAGTCCATTTTAAAGAAGAGATTGAAGAGGGCCAAAGCTATGTGGGTTGATGAGTTACCCTTAGCACTATGGGCCTATGGAACAACGTACAAGTCGGCGATGGGTCACACCCCGTTTTCCCTTGCTTTCGGAGCTGAAGCATTTATTCCGGTCGAGTTAGAAGTACCATCCCATCGAAACCTTTATTACGATCCAATGACCAAAAATGAGTTGCTCCTTGAATCCCTGGACATGGTTGAGGAAAAAAGGGATGAAGCCGACTTACGTTCCCTGAGACACAAACAACAAATAGCTCGGTACTACAATAGAAGAGTCCAAGCCCAGACATTCGAACAAGGAGACTTGGTTCTGAAGAGTGTCTTTCCGTCCCCGGTACATATGGGCCCGAAATGGGAAGTACCGTACTCCATTTTACGAGGGCTTGATAATGGAACCTTCAAACTAGCGACCATAGACGGAAATGAAAACCCCAAAGTGTGGAATGCCTAGCATTTGCGGCTTTATCTGACATAAAAGTGTCAGTTTTACTCTTTTGTTTTTAAAACCATGTAAAAAGGCTCGACTTTCCTAGAACAGTCTGGTTATTTGAACAAAAGATTATAAAGTGGACGCAGGTCATGATTCGACCGAACCACTATAAAATTATTGTGTGTCATTTACCTTCACTGCACTATTTCTTATCTACTTTTTTATTTTGGTTAATATATACTATTACTGCTTCGAGCTTTGTTTTAAATTTACGCAGTAATCTCAAAACAGCTAATTCAAAACGCCATCCAGTAAATCGGGAGGCTCACGGTAATTAAAGCTCCAAAAGGTGCCGCGAGGTAAATCACACTACAGATCGCACTCTAACTCCCGAGATCAGGGAGAGAGTATAAAGGACGCGAAGATAATGTCCCCAAGGCGTGAAGGTGCACCATGATAAGACCGCCTTGAGAACACTCTAACATGCTGAAGGTTCGAGAGAGTATAAAGGCGCTAGAGACTTAGCGCCCCCAGAACTCCTGCCCCGCTAAAGGATCGGTGAGCAGACCGAAAAAATCAAGCTCGAACTCTAACCCGCTGAAGGATCGGGAGAGTATAAAGGTGCTAGATACTTAGCATCACATGAACTCTAACCCGCTGAAGGATCGGGAGAGTATAAAGGTGCTATAGACTTAGCATCACATGAACTCTAACCCGCTAAAGGAATGGGAGAGTATAAAGGCATTAGAGACTTAGCGCCGCAAGAACCAGTACCCCACTGAAAGATCGGGATACTATGGATATAATCCTAATCGATCGCCAATAAGCTCTGGCTAGGCACTATAATGACGATTAATTCGGAGTATATACGTGCATCACTACACCTTTACTTAGCACGTGTATTTCCCGATGATTGTTTTCGTTATGATTAATGATCGTTACTTCTAACTTTAATATTTGACTATGAAAGTTTCAGTTATGATTATTTAAACTCTGCTAACATGATGAATTTGGAGGAATACAATTGTTCAAAAGGATTGGATCTTTATTTACTGGAAGCAGATTTACAAAAAACGAGAAACTAAACAAAAAGTGAGGGCCACTCTCACGACTACATCTTTTGGCCAAAGGAAATCCTAAAACTAAAACATAAGCTAATAACTGCATTCTATTTACGCTTGGGAGATGGATTTGATTTCTTGTCCCTCTTCTGTTTCTCCAACTCCTCTTTATCAGTACCAGAGCGGTCGCTTTTCTTCCTCTTCCTCTTATCGACAAGACGCTCCGGAGGAGGACTGGAAGGTTCGGAGGCAAGCTGTGAAGTTATCGATTTAGAAGAGAATCTTGTAACCAACCTAGTCTTAGGGTCGATTTCAGAAATAGGGGTCACGAACACAGGATTCTGTTCCTCCCTTTTAAGAGCCAACCGCCTCTCCTTCCTAGCCTGTATGTCGGCCAAGGTTTCGCTATCATCACCCTTGGCCTCGTCAATGATTTCTATAAACTCTTCCTCATTTCCATGACCGCCATATGTGTCATGCAAAGCAGCAATGATCTCGGCATCTGCAGGAGCGCTAGTGCCAGACTCCATGGGTGCTACCGTAACTCTATCACTGTTTGGGCCCTTGGTTTGCTTTGAGACCTCGGAAACTTCAATCCCAGAGCCCGGAGGGACATCAACCTTCTCATCCACTGCCTTCTCCTCTGCACCCTTTTCGACCACTCTGGTACCTATACCATTAGAAGCAAAGTTTAGTGAATCGGGAGGAGATGTGGCCATGTCAGTTTTCTGTCCCGTAAGACGACGACAAGTTAAGATTGCCTTAATGAACTGTAGAGAGAATATGGAGATACCTTTGGCTAATTCATCTCCCATATTTGTACAGGTGGCCCCGATAATCGGAGGAGTTGGGGCCAAGGGGATCAACGGATCATCGGGGTTATATCCCTCAACTTCATAGGTTCTGGGCTCTACCCCCGAGCTCGAAATTTCACCAACCTTATCCTTTCCCTTGAGACTACCCTTCTCCCTCTCCATTTCCTCGTGGATAAGGTGTCTACCTTCTTCCAAAGCCTCAGTTTCTTCACCTCTGAGAAAGGTCTGCATCAGTTGGCGTTCGTCAATCTCGTTGACCCCCAGTCGCCGCTTCTCGCCCTCGACAATTGCGTCCCATACATTGGCCAAGGTAACATGGTAGTCTGGAATCCATGAGATGTCTAGATTCTTGATAACTTGACCAAAGAAATTGAATAATAGTTCCTCAAAACTATCTATGTCTTTCTCTCTTTCGGCGAGCTTATCGGCCACAACAGCTGCTGACTCAAGAGCGCTATTGGCATTGCTTTCGGCGAGAGCTGCCCGTTCCTCAGCTTGAGGAAGTTGATCATTTAAAGCCTCCTTCTCCTTCTTGGCGAGGGCACGGTCATCTTTTAAGCTTGCCCTCTCTTTCTCCCAGGCCTCTTTCTCAGCGAAAAAGCGATCCTGTGTTGCCTTCAGTTGGGTGTTAAGCACCCTAAGATCTTCTACTTCTTTCCTCAGGGCCACCCGTTCCTGGCTATTTAAGTCAACCTCGTTGCAAAAACGCTCCCTAGCACTCTCCAACTCGGACTTGTAATTCTCTGCGTCTCGCCGAGCTAAAGCCAGTTGGGCCTGTGCATCCTCCAGTTCTTTTTCCATTTTGCACCTAGCCCTGGCATCATTATCAATTTTTACTCTGGCTCTAGCCGCGTCCATCTCCATCTGGCGAATGATAGTAGAGAAAGTAGCAGCATGCTTCTTCATCACCCCTTATTGTTTAGCCGCATGGCATACATACCCTATCACCTCCGTGTCCCAATCCTCGGGGACAGGTTCAAGATCTGGGACGAACACCATCCTCTCAAAGTAAATATCAGGAATTTACTTTTGTAAGCGCTCCAGCCTGGCCATAATCTCAGAATTGGGGGCAACATCCTTTGCAGCAGTAGTATCCAAGCCACAGTCACTAGAGGAAGCAGGAGTTCCCTTCCCCTTTTTCATAATCCTGCCCTCATCTTTGTTTTTGTCCTCTGGCTCGGGGTGTTTTTTGAAGATTGGGCGTGAGAAGGAGTGCTTTTTGGAGGGGTTAAATTTCTGGGAAGTTGCTTTCCCCCAGCTGGTGGCAATGGATGGCTATGTGGCTTTCCATTACCTTGCTTCGGTGAAGATCGAGGTCGTGCAGAATAAGATGGATGAGAATCCTGGGGCCGATGACCATCCCTTTCCCGACTATCGCTACGAGTGTACTCAGGATCTGGAAGGAGGCTTGGTGCGCCCTCGCGAAGGGAACGGTAAGAATAAGACCGCTTGCGAGACATTTTTTCTGCAAAGGAAACAAGTGCGTATTAGAACTATGAACCACAGTAGCAAAAGAGTGTTATGATAAATGGTGCATGTGTTTTGTGCATCCCGCGAAATCCCCTTTTTTAAACTGACCAAGGCCCGAAGTTACGCTCGTTTGGGTGTCTTCTTTTTCTATAATTGGGGCACCCGTCATTTTGGAGATGGGAAAAATTGGTTCCCCTCCGAAATCTTCTTAAGTATAAATATCATCTGGCAAAGGAATTTTATTTAATTCCCCGAGAATCTATTCCTCCGTTAATTCGTCTTGGGCGACAGACTCAACTAGCGATGAAGTTCTTAAGGGAGACTGCCCCTCGTAGGTTGCAACCTCATTTGATTCATCGGCTCGTTCCTCATCTCCTTTGTATATGTTTAAATCATCGTCATCCTGATTAATCATTGGCGAAGGACTCTTGCGAAGAGTAGTTGTCTTTACGGCTTGAGAAGTTCCTTCTACTTCAGTCGGAGGTGTATATTTGTAAGGTTTACCGCCCGCTCCAAGTCCGAACCTTATGTCTAAGAGATGGTGTTTATGAAGGTTTTCATCAGTGATACATTTCTTAATCCTTAAGAAATCTGAGTTACTCTTGAGGAGGCGGGACATTCGATCTACATATATCGATCCTTCTGTTCTCTCAAAGTTATGATCTGTGTGGAACAAAATGATTCGTTAGCACTAAAGTTATGCATTCGAATTAAACATGGAAAAATTGGAAACATACTCACTTGTAGCCACCTCCTCGCACATCCGGCCTGGTGTTTTATATAGAACCAGTCAGACTTGACATCCCTATATTAATATAACTGTCTGTCACAACTTTTCTATTGGCGACCGATTCGAAGAAAGAGAAATTGGGAGTTCTTGCGGAACGATGTTTGAAATGGTAACAGAACTTCAAATCTTTAAGAGTAAGTTCGGTCTGCAGAATATCCATATAAGCAACGTATAGAGTATACAAAGACGCATAAGCATTCGGGTGGAGTTGCATGGGGGCAATGTGTAACTGTCTCAAGAGATCAACAACAAGCGGAGGAAAAGGATGAATAGCCCCTACCCAGCACATGAGTCAACTAATGGTCATGTACCCCTCTGGGAAAGAATGAGGTTTATCTTCGTTTTCTGGAACTTTCACGTCGTCCCAGGGAATTCCGTGTCTTAAACATATCTTCTTAAGTTTTATATCGTCTAGCTTAGAGGGTAAGGAATCTGTGAATTTTTCTATCTCCTTAGCACCCGGAATTTCATCGGGAGCTCGATCATCTTCATCTTCAAGGGACGTGCTTTCAGAAGTTGTTGATTCTATACCGGTCCCTATTTCGTAATCAGGATCGGATTTTTCCTCACTTGAATCTGAGGAAAGCACATCAGGATTATGATGTATTAATGTCTCTGATTCGCTAATTTTACTCGATGTCTCAGTCACTTGTTTATCCAACATAGTGGTGTTGGCAAGTAAAAATTAGAACATATTTACCCGTTCCCCTGTGTGTAAGTGTAAGTGTAAGTGTGTGCATGTGCATACATTAAGAAAAACATGAAGTTAATCAGATAAGCAGGATATTGGCAATGGTCCGTTGTTGAGTTATGTTGTTGCCCAGTTCAAAAGGTTCATCTCGAGGGCTCTAACCTAACTGTCCACGGGTATATCAGAATTACATTGTGTTTTTTCAGTCAACCTGTGTATCGGATCGTTGGTCAAGCTGGCTCAAGAGACAAGGTCCAACTCGTGATGCCAAATTGGTTCGTGGAGCAGGACCCGACCCGTGGGAAAGCATCAGCTCGTGGGAAGGGATCGGATCGTGGGACACTCAAGCTCCTGATCCATTACCTGAATGGATCATGACAGTATCGCCACGATCCACTTTTTAACACTTTGTTTTCTTCCTTAATACTTTTACCTCGCTATCACCACGAACCGATGCTCCCCTGATACCAAACCTGATCCATAGACATCGACTACACCTCATCTCCTCCATCCTAGTGGTACCACGATCCGAACCCGAACCTCGCTAGTGATCCAAGCTAGTCAACTCCTTCTCCTTCTTCCTCTCTCCTCTCCACTAATGAACACGAGCATATGCCCTCGTCGCTCCCCAAGCCTCACGAAGCTACACCACGCACACCAGCAAAAATTTGGGTGGAGCAAAGGAAAACAAAAATGAAACTACACGGAAACATTCCTAGTATAATTACCTCTTCAATTTGAACAAGGGGATGAATTAATTCTTTGGAAATCACAACACAGCGTTTGGGTCGAAGGAGAAATAGGCGGGGGTAGTAAGAAGAGAAAGAAGTGAACATAGGGGGAAGCCCGATTTATACGAATGCGGAGGTGACTCTTTGTCTCCCTTTTTTTATCGCGACTCGTTCCATAGAAACCCACGAGCCGCGAGCGTTGGAAAAGGCCCATCAGGGCTAATGCGGCGATCCCCTCACTTGATCAGCCTGTGACATCCACCCTGGTAGCAAACCACATGGAACTGAACACCAGAATGATTGCGAAACAAAAGAAGTGAAAATACATGAAAAAATTTACAAACATACCCGATAAGCTGGTTTTTATTTCCTCCGAAATTCATGAGATGAAAATTACCCAAGGAACAAAGAAATGATTGAAGATTTAACTTGATATTTATACTAATCGAGAGACACGACTTCCTGAAGTTGTACGTCATTTCAAACAGACACGGCCTTTGGTTTACATCGCTTCAAGAAAGATAACTCGGTAATTTCGAAGCATGTTCCATCCTTGATAAAACATACTACGAGGGGCAAAATGTTGGCTAGTTTTTGGATCAAGCCACAAAGATTCAAACACAAGTCTAATGTGAAGGCTCTCTCATGAAGTTACACACACCATGATCGCGATCACCCCCATGTTTCGCGATCCGACCCGTGCAACACCAGCACGATCCGACCCGTTCAACACCAGTGCGATCCGATCCAATTCCAGGAGACAAGATGAAGTCCACGACCGAGTCTTCAACGATCCAAGAGTGTAGGATCTCACGACACATGTCCACAACGGCCATGATGACTGTTTCTCCACCAAGCCACGAACCACTCCGAGATCTTCGGGATTTTTGCCACGTATGATCGCGATCCGCCTGCAGATGTCACCTATAAATAGGCCAGAACTTGGCATTTTTCAGGTTCTTTTTGGCAATTCTGAGCTCTGACTCCACCATTATTACATCTCTATTATTATTATTCATGGTTGTCTCGAATTTATTGGGTAAATCAACATTGTAAAAGTGAGGTTGAGGAATAAATCATCGATTGTACATGAAATTTAAGTATAGTCATAGATATAAAGTGGATGTAGGCTCGTTAATGCTGAACCACCATAAATCTCGTGTCTTTCCTGTTTTTTCTTGCATTTTTTTATATTATTCTGTGCACAATTGAACAACTTGGGTGTTGGAGCCAATTTTGGAGCTAACAATAATGAATATAGAAAAGGAAGTGATTTCAAAATATAACGTTTTGAAAATATTATCATTTATATATCGATGATATGAAATATTCAATTTTGATTAGAAATCGAATAAGAAGTTAAAATCGTTTTGAAAATGAATTTAAAACGATTTATAAAATACTTTTTAAAGGAAATCGATGAAATATATATAATATATATATATATATATTATATATAGAATGGCCTGAATAGAACGCGCCGCGCCGCGGCAGTTTGTGAATTTCGACCATTGACTTCGAATGGATATTACGGGAGATCCGACCGTCGGATTCTCCTAAAACTGGAACCTTTGGGTTCGTATCGAAAAGAGCTTTCTAACGAATATTATAGATTTGAAATCTAATAGTTGGATTTGGGATTATGTCCAAATCAAATTTGGAAAAGGTCGCTGTAAGTGCAGTTCGATGGCCGTTGATGGAAATGGACTGTACGGGCCTTGATAAAATTATTAAAAATATTAATAATTTGTGTAAAATCATTAGAAATGATTTTTGAAGAATTGGGATGAAAAATTCCATATTTGAAAAGATAAAAATAGATTTTTATCGAAATGAACTAGTTTTGAGCTAGAATTATAATCCCATTTATTTTTGAAATAAATAAAGTGGATTTGAAATGGTTTTGAAAATAACCAGAATTTCCAATATATAAAGTGGAAATGGATTTGAATCGAAATTGTCATTGGAATATTTCGACGTTGGATTTCGAGATTATACAGATATTGTTATGGAAATTTGAATGATATATTTATATCGTTATTTCCAATACGATATTTGTTGGTCGTAGAATTTGATATTGAATATAAGCCGATATATTTTCTATTCAGAGCCTTGTATTTAATATCAAATGAGATTTGGGTTTGTCGTGAATGGTGTCTTCATTAACACTGTTGGTTGAGAAAAAGAGTAAATCTTTTTATTTAGATTTAATGAAATATACCAATTAAATGATATTTAATTGGAATTGAACTTGAATTTGAATTGATTTTTGGGTTTATCGTGAACCGTGTTTTGGATGACATTGGTTCTTTAACCCAGTTAAAGACAGGATATGGTTTCCCAAGTTAAACTGTAACACCCCGTATTTCTGTTAATACTAATATTCACAAATTAAAAGAATTAATATTGAGAATTTGCACGAAATAGCCTTAAAAAGGCATATAACAAATTTGAGATATGTGAATTGCCTTAAAAAGCGAAAAATGGAATTAAGACATTAATTGGAAAATTAATGTGTAGAAATGGTCATAAGTTAATTATGGATTAATTTGAATTCATGAATAGGTGCGTGTGTATATATATATATATATATTTATATATATATGGGCAGTTAATGTAAACATGAATAGAAGTTTATTAATTTGCTGAGTGTTTGCTGAGTCACTTCTGACTCATTGCTGAGTCAATAAGATAAACCCCATCTGGTCTGAATGGCTGCGGTTATTTCTAGGTTAAATCTAATGGCCTAAATGAATCCTAACATCTATAAATAAGTGGGTAGAATCTAACCCTAAATCACTTGAAAAATTGGAGAGCTACCGACATGCCGTTGCCATGGAGTTCAGTATAGCCGTCACAAACTAAAGAAGAAGAAGGCCTAATCTACAAACTAAATCTACTCAAATCAAATCAAAAGCTCTCTCTCTTTCTATTTCTCTTCTTTAAAATTGTGAGTATGATGAATCTCACAATATTATTATAAAATAACTTGATTAAGTTATGAATGGATCACAAGAAAGTGATATGAATTGTTATGTATTTGTAAATTATGTTGTGGATCTCTTGTTATGCTATTATGTTATCATATATATGTTGTTATGTTGTAGTGATTATGTTGTAAATAATCCTATGCTATGTCATATGTGATTAATCATGCTATGCTATGTTGTAAATCATATCATGCTATGTTGCAAATTATGATATGCTATGTTGTAAATCTTATATATGTTGTAGATCTCATATTATCACATATGTTGAAATACTTATGTTATATGATAATGATGTCATGTTAAGTTGTGTTGAATCATACAAGTTGTAAAATCATGATGTTAGTATTTATGCGAATTGGATCATGTTTAAAGTTTATGTTTTTCTATAATAGATCTTGATTATGGGAATTTGCCTATTGGGTTAGGTGTACCCATATACATGAATCTACAAATTAATTGGATCTTGAATATGGGAATTTGCCTATTAAGTTAGGTGTACCCATATACATGAATCTATGATTAAATGAATTTTGATTTTTTGGAATTTGCCTATTGAGTTAGGTGTACCCATATAAAACTATATTGTTAATGATGTTGATTCACACATGTCCTATACAAGTTTATGAAATTTGATCAAAATCATATTATGTGAATTATGAACAAGTTGACACCCTTAGATCCATGACATGTATAACCTTATGCAAGTTGTAATGTATGCAAGTTTTACCCCTTGTTATGATTTATTTAGTCACATATATATGTTGTTGTTGTGAATATTTTCTTTTATGCTATGAGTAGGCTAATAGGGTCTAGCATACATTTTGCGAATAAACGTTCAAACGTGGGGTAGGGGTAATATTAGGAAATTAATAAATTGGGGTGCAATTGATATGATTTTGCATGCCTTAAATGGATGTCCATAATTGAGTCAATTATGGACATTGTTAAATTTGGAATTAATTAATAATTCAAGTAGGGAATTATTAAAATTGGGGAAAGTGGATTATTAATAATAATCAATGCTTAGGACACGAGGTTGGACCCGTTTGTGACGTAAACCTGCCCGGACCCGCCCGGCAAATCCAGTAGTCACAAATGTCGGCCCAATGTGAGAGGTCCTAGGCCCAAACTAAAGCATAATAGTTGTAAAGACACGAGGTTAGACTCTTTTGTGGTGTAAGACTGCCCGGACCCGCCCGGCAAATCCAGCTGCCATAAATGCCAGTCTAATGTGAGAGGTCTTTATGAGGTTATGGCCTTAATGAATTAAGAAATACTTAGCCAGATAATCATGTAAGGTGGGACATGGGGGTTAAGTAGGTGCCTTGGGTGGCATGAGGAATCTAGTGGTTGCCTTTAGAGGCATTTGAAATACGATTAGACTTAACCAAATACACATGTAAATGAACATGACTAAGTGGGTTAAGTGGATGGACTAATGGGACAAGCTTAGGTGGAATGCTTGTGGGAAATAATGGGGGCCCATTTCAACCAGTATCCCAAAATGTATCTTTGTGGGCTCGACCCAAGTCGAGGACGGGACACGCATACTGGGTTTGACTATAAGAGGCCAAAACAGGGAGCGGTGGCAACGCAAGTCCAACGGGTTTCATATGCGTGTGTGGACCCGGGCTGGTAGGTAAGACGTTGTTGCATCGTGTAGGTATAAGCCGTGCATCTCCGTTATATCGGGTTGCCACTTTAGGGGAATGATACACCCCACTGTGGGGCCAGCACGGGTATCTACGAGTAAGGAGCCGATCGAAAAATAGAAAGTGGGGTACACCTAGTGGAGATAGGGGCAGGCGGCACCTATGTAGTCAGCTAGGAGTACGTAAAGCCATTAAGAAAGTTTCTAAGTGAAGCTAAGTGGAATCAATCTTTAGGGTGACTGGTGTGGTGCAGTATAGTGTTTATCCTTTAGTATTTAGGAGCGCCTATAACGTTTCCTTTAGCAATTGTCTATGTCCTTAATCTGCTCTTTCATAGAAATTTCCTTGTTTTCCAGCTTATGCCTTAGTCCAGTTATTTTGATAATAGTATTGTAGAATTATCATACTCGCCAGACTTCATGTCTGACCTCCCCCCTCCCCCTCTTTTTCATCCTTTTCTCCCTTCAGGTCCTCAGGTTGGGCCAAGTTCCAGTGGAGTCTGATTGGATTGCTTATCTCTTGGAAAGCTTGGACTGCAGAAGTAAAGTCCAGCTTGTTATCTTTCTTTTTAATGGCTATTTATGTAATGGGATTATGTACTTGTTTTATCAAGATAGATATTGTACTTGACTTTGATTATGGTGTTATGATGTAATCAAACATGTTTTGACTTCTGCTGCAATTGAAATAAAGTTTTTAAATTTCCAAGTACTATTTTATATCTGTCTTGTTGAAATTTTACTGTTCTATATTCACCTAAAACCTCCATAGAAGTTAATGCATTCCCTTTGTGAGTGACATTAATGGACGTGGGGTGTTACATAAACAATCATTAATATGATTTTTTGGGAAGATTAAACCCAAGTGGAGTTGTAATGAATCTTTAATTAGATTGAAATGTTCGAGAATGGAGTATCACCAGTCTTGCTCCAGGCGACAGTTAAATCTTCAATTAGATTTGAACGTGAAATGGTAATTGAATTTACCGATAACACCTGGTGTTAGATATGAAGTATGACCAGTTTTACTTCATGGGATGAATAGGTTGGGATTGGGAAATAAAATAAATGATTACTTCGGTGTGGTTCGCTAATCCCGACTAATTTGAATTGATATTCAAAGGAATATTAAAGAATAAATTTAAAGAATTTATCTTTGATAAAATTAATGGGAACCTTTCCCAAAGTATAAGAATATTTGATTAAAAGAATATTCTGAATTGGAATAAGGCGTATGTTGTGTTTGTGTAACACTTGTTTATTATATATGTGAGTTATTCAGAAAGACCGGGTTTATCCCATTCTGAATAACTGATTCGACGATGTGTCTAGGATGAAGACGATTGTCGAAGACTGGAGGTCTTCACATCATTTGGGTGATTGCGGATTATCTTGACTGGGCTGTACACCCAAGAAGAGGGAATCATTTGGTGATCGTCGAGACATACTTGGAGATCGATGGATATGTGAGGCAAGGTGCCTCCGGTTTCGTTCAGACCCGGAACAAACTTGTAAATGGACTGTGTGTCTAACATTGGATTTTATTATATGTGATTGATTTCTATTAAATATATATCTGTTTGGCGGTGGAGAATTTATTCTCTTGCTTAACGCCCTTCTCTGAGACGTACGAGCTCAGAGGTTATATATTGATGGGTATCAATCGCATGGAGTGAAATGCCTGTATGGTATCCCTAAGTGGCAAATGATCAAGGTTTTTGTTGAAAAGCAAAGTCTTGTCGTTGATGATCAAATCACCGCCTATGTGGCATAGCTTTGTGTAACGTTGATTCGCGAGCCTCACACCCTGGTTGTGAACTAGAAACGGGAGAGGACCTAAGGGAGGACATGTGTTTCTTTCTAGCTAGGATGGTGTCAATGACCTAACAGCCCTGACATTTATATTATTTTCACCTGTGTGGTTGTTGCTGTTGCGAGGCGCCTCAGATATATCGGTGACTATGTGGAGCCGATGGAGTCATAGGACTCATTTACACCCCAAAGGGTGGGGAAACGCAGTGTTCATGCATTTTAATCCACATCGGTGGACCGGCCCTGACGAATCAAGGGTCACTCGAGCTCTAATCCTGAGGCTCGGGCTAGACAGTCTCCAAATGGTGAGGACGATCCCTTTCCTCGGTTCACAGATGGAAATCCAATTTCCAATACATGATTTTGCGGTTTTATATGTAGAACCTATATATGGCGACATAGTGGTATGCGGCACTTATGCCGTCTATGATTGATACTTATGATTGAAATTGTTTTGACACTATACACCTATAGTAATAATAAAAGATGAAGTTTAGCGTATCAAGCATTCTTTGGCTATTATATGGTAAAACCCTATCCTCCGGCTTGTGTTGCATTGTGTGATGGGACCTGGGTCTTATAATAGCTTCATTGTTCTTTATTTAGAATTGCGCTTTTTTTTATGCACTGTTATTCTTGGGAGGAAACCCGTTCCGTGTTATACGGCGTGGTCCCTTGATTTACCTAACTTTAAAATAAAGATTAATAACTGTTTTCGTTCTCACACCAGTCACATGACTGACCTGGAGTTTATTGTTTTAACCTAAACTCTAGTGCCCTTATTTTCGACACGGGAAGCTAGTAGTTTTTGGTTTTGTAGATTTATATTCACAGGAACCTGGTTTACAGCTGGAATGATATCCGGAAAGCTTTGTATCTGTATATCTCTTTCAGTTGTGTATTGTATTATTTTTCCGCTGCAGTAATGTATTTAAATCTCTGATATGTAGTGAATGCGTATTATGTAATTCGTACTCTGTACATTCTTGTGCTCTGATGGAATTGTTGTAATAAGCAATGAAATGTTCTTCTGTTTGTGTTCTGATTAGTCTTGTCCTCAAAACAATCAGGGGTTTCGAACGGTCTTGGTTGATTTAGCGATTGATTCGGATCGAGCGAAATTTCCAATTGTCACCATTGGTATCAGAGCTTTGGTTTACAAAGCTCAGAGAACAAGACACACTAGAACTATATGAAAGAATTCATCAGAGATTGGATTAGTAATATCCATTGATAATGAGTCGTTAGAGATGGGATCAGTAGCATCCTAGAACGAGTGTGAAGGGTGATGTTTTTAAAATAAAATTGAAAACAAATTTTTTGTTGAAATTTTAAAATCCGTTATACGTATTTGAATATTATTTTTATATTGATTTGGACAATAAAGCATATAAAGATTTTGCGTATACGTCTGATCCACATGTATTTGAAGTTTTAATATACTGGATAGATATAGAATCACACTCTAGTTGCCCGGGCATTATTCTGATGATAGAAATAGCATCACCAGTATTTACGTTCGAGTTTCGAAAGTGGGATGTCTGTATGATTCCAATTGACTGGTGTGAGAACCAAAACTAGATAGGGTCTATTGTTGTGTTTTGGCACCAAAAATGTGATTTTTAACTATATATCAAAATTATGAATTTGAAATGTTAATCAACTAATTTATTGCTGATTGTGTTGTTTGATTATTGGTTGATTAATTAAAATTTTAACCATATAACCAAATTGATCGAATATTGAACTGTATTGGAAATTGTTTGGAATTGCATGCATGCATGTACATATATATGTGTATCCAGTGAACAGATCATAGCAAGGAGGCTAGAGAAGAGGAATAAAATTGTTTGCCCGACAAGTAGGTACATGTTTATTGTATTTCTTGGGTTTTGGATGATTTTATGAGTCGCTTGGCTTTTTCTTTTTCTTTTGGATTGGTGAGGGCCATGGAAGGTTATTTGAAATATCCCGAAGCTCCTGGTGCAAGGGAGGTTATGGAGAAATTTTTCGAAAATTTAGGGTGTTAGCCAATTTTTTGAAAAATTTGAAAAATTCTTAGAAACTGAAAAGTTGAAGAACTTAAGCCATAATGAAAATAATCAAAGTTGAGTTGATTTGTAAAACAACTTTCAGCTTCGTTCCATTTCAGGGACGAAAAGTTTTAAGTGGGGGAGATTGTAATAACCCAGAAATCTGAGCCGATTTAAAATTTTTATTTTTGCAATTTTGATGAATTTTGAATATTTAAAATGCATAATTTTAAATAATAACGACAAGAAAGTTATTTTGAATAGAATTAGAATGTATATATTTATTCGAATAGACGTTAGAATATAAATAATTATTTTTAATTATAAAAGGAATTGAAAATGGCGCGGTAGTTCGAAAATTCGATTTCAAAGTTCAAATGAATGTACAGGATTCAAAATAAACCAGATTTTAGCAAAACCAAAAATATTAGAATCTATTGGAGAATATCTTTCCAACGAAGCCGAAAAATCAAAATTTCATAGTGGGAATAAAATGTTATGCCCAGTTGAAAATTCAGAATAGTCACTATGGAATTCTGGCCCTTAAAAATGGAAATTTTGCAAACATTCTCTGTTTTCGACGAAACCACTTTTGTTGGATCTGGGATGTAAAGTTATTGCTAGATTTCAGAATTCGTAATTTTCTGAATCAATATGTGAGCGTGGAAAAAGAAAACGTGTATTAACAGTTTCAGTCAATTTAGATCGACCAGAAAATGGTCATTTTTTAATCGGTCTTCAAGTTTGACGAAATTAGTTTTAATAGAACCGTATCGTCGATATGAAGCAAGAAAATATTTTTCGGGAATTTTTGGGGTTCGTATGTGGCCCCGGTAAATTGAAATGCGCGTTCGAGTTCAATATATAGATTTATATTTTGATTTTGACGAAAACTGATCGAAACGATTGAATCAGCTTTCGATACATATTCCATTGCATTCGAAATGGGGGTATTTAGTTAGAGGCGAAAGTCGTTGGGTTCGGTTTGGGGTTCGAATGAAAAAGAAACTTTTTGAAATGAAAATAAATAAAATATATATTTCAATATATATGGTTGACCAACTCCTCTCTCTGCCCTTCTCTCTCCCTCCCTTTACTTCCATTCGATCTGAATGAGAATCAAATATAAAAAGACCTAAAACTAACGACGTCGTCGCTCCTCAAGACCACGCCCAGGTCGCCACCGCCGCCGGGTGACGCCGTCCTAGCCGCTCCGCCTCTCCTCCCCTCCCTCTCCTCTCCACTGAGCTTTGTTCGTAGACCACGACCCCAACAAGAACGAAATCGCGCCTGATCCTACCACGTCCCCACCTGGCCACCGCTGTGATCCCTGACATCGCTGCCACATCGCCAGTCACTCCCACCATCATCGTTGTGCCTCTCCTTCACTCCTCCCCAAGATAGATGCCCAAACCAGAAACCAACCGCAAACCCTAACCCGATCTGACCGACGCCGCGACCTTTGTTCCTTTCCCGACCACTAGCAACGCGCAACACTCCTCCGATCGAAGAGTGAGTTTTTATTTTAAACTTTAATTAATTAATTTAGTGTAAATACATTGTATAAAGGAAAAATCAGTTTTTAAAAATATAAGCATGATAAAAACTTGACATTTATATATAAAGACATGACAAAGATTAGATTTTTATCTATATAATGATACGGTTTTTAATTGTATAACAATAGGATTTTTAATCGTATAAAAATATGATTTTAATTCATATGAAAGATATGATTTTTATTGTTTGATTAGCAAAGTAAAAATATATTTTTACAATGAAAATATCAAAATAAAAATATGATTTTTATTATATGCAAAGCGGTATAAAAATGTGATTTTTTATATATAGTAGCATTGTTAAAAATATGATTTTTAATATAAACCGCGTTAACAGATGGCGATGAAACTGACTGGAAGCAAAACATAATCCAGGTCGTTCAGAAATAAAGAATGAAGGAGTGGAACCCAAAGGTGGGAACTCCTCACTAAAATTTTTTACTCAGTTAATTATTTTATAACTGCATATATAAACTGCTCCCCGTCGTCCACAGACCATGGACGACTTGTGTGATTGTTTGTGTTGTGAAAATTGACTGTTTGTTGTGAAATCAAATATATATTCATGTGTTGAAATAAAATATATATTCATGTGTTGAAATCAAATATATATTCATGTGTTGAAATCAAATATATATTCATGTGTTGAAATCAAATATATGTTCATTTACAAATTGAACGATTTGTTTATGTACACAGATTTGACTGATATTGATTGGGACGATAAATTTTACACATCGCCCAACTACAAAAATAAAATCTGTGTTTGATTGTTTGAAACCCCACACGGGTGTTGGGATGAAATTGGACATACACTAATCCCAATAATTAGCTGTATGTCGGTCGATTGATTGACAGGCTGTTATAAGCGCTGATTATTTATATTTGATGCTTATACATTGTAGAACGCACTCTGGATGATGGTTGATTATTTATCGTTGCTATTATATACATGTGTTGTATGGAATCCATATAAATAATATTATATGGTAATTGAATGGGCCTCATTCCAATTTAGAAAATAAATTATATTCATGTGTTGAATAAACAAAATAGTCATGTGTTGACAATACTCATGTGTTGAGAATATTCATGTGTTGAAACCATTCATGTATTGAATAAAAGAAAATTCATGTGTTGAACAAAAGATATATTCATGTGTTGAATAAAAGAAAATTCATGTGTTGAATAAAATATATATTCATGTGTTGAATAAAAGAAAATTCATGTGTTGAATAAAATATATATTCATGTGTTTAATAAAAGGAAATTCATGTGTTGAAGAAAATATTCATTTGTTGAACAGAATAACGAAGTTATTGAAAGATATAAAGCCGTGTTGATTAGATTTACACCATTTTGACGCGAACGATATTTATATTGATTATATTTGTTTTTATAATTAATATAGAAAAGGAAGTGATTTCAAAATATAACGTTTTGAAAATATTATCATTTATATATCGATGATATGGAATTTTCAATTATGATTAGAAGTTGAATATGAAGTTGAAATCGTTTTGAAAATGAATTTAAAACGATTTATAAAATATGTTTTAAAAGGAAATCAACGAAATATTATATATATATATATAGAATGGCTTGAATAGAACGCGCCGCGCCGCGGTAGTTCGCGAATTTCGACCATTGACATCGAATGGATATTACGGGAGATCCGACCGTCGGATTCTCCTAAAAAACGGAACCCAGGTTCGTATCGAAAAGAGCTTTCTAACGAATATTAGAGATTTGAAATCTAATGGTTGGATTTGGAATTATGTCCAAATCAAATTTGGAAAAGGTCGTTGCAAGTGAAGTTCGTTGGCCGTTGATGGAAATCGACTGTACGGGCCTTGATAAACTTATCAAAAATAGTAATAATTTGTGTAAAATCATAAGAAATGATTTGTGAAGAACTGGGATGAAAAATTCCATATTTGAAAAGATAAAAATAGATTTTTATTGAAATGAACTACTTTTGAATAAGAATTATAATCCCATTTATTTTTAAAAATAAATAAAGTGGATCTGAAATGATTTTGAAAATAAACAGAATTTCCAATATATAAAGGGGAAATGGATTTGAATCGAAATTGTCTTTGGAATATTTCGATGTTGGATTTCGTGATTATACAGATATTGTTATGAAAATTTGAAAGATATATTTATATCGTTGTTTCCAACACGATATTTGTTGGTCGTAGAATTTGATATTGAATATAAGCCGATATATTTTCTATTTAGAGCCTTGTATTTAATATCAAATGGGATTTGGGTTTGTCATGAATGGTGTCATCATTAACACTGTTCTTAAACCCAGTTGAGAAAAAGATTAAATCTTTTTATTAAGATTTAATGAAGCATACCAATTAAATGATATTTAATTGGAATTGAATTTGAATTGATTTTTGGGTTTATTGTGAGCCGTATTTTACATGACATTGGTTCTTTAACCCATCTAAAGACAGGATATGGTTTCCCAAGTTTAACAATCATCAATATGATTTTTTGGGAAGATTAAAACCAAGTGGATTTTTAATGAATCTTTAATTATATTAAAATGATCGAGAATGGAGTATCACCAGTCTTGCTCCAGGCGATAGTTAAATCTTTAATTAGATTTGAACGTAAAATGGTAATTGAATTTACCGATAACACTGTGGTGTTAGATATGAAGTATGACCAGTTTTACTTCATGGGATGAATAGGTTGGGATTGGGAAATAAAATAAATGATTACTTTGGTGTGGTTCGCTAATCCTAACTAATTTGAATTGATATTCAAAGGAAGATTAAAGAATAAATTTAAAGAATTTATCTTTGATAAAATTAATGGGAACCTTTCCCAAAGTATAAGAATATTTGAATAAAAGAATATTTTGAATTGGAATGAGACATATGTTGTGTTTGTGTAACACTTATTTATTATATACGCGAGTTATTCAGAAAGATCGGGTTTATCCCATTCTGAATAACTGATTCGATGATGTGTCGAGGATGAAGACGGTGGTCGAAGACCGGAGGTCTTCACATCGTTTGGGCGATTGCTGATGATCTTGATTGGGCTATACAACTAAGAGGAGGGAATCAGTTGGTGATCGTCCAGACGTACTTGGAGATCGATGCATATGTGAGGTACAAGGTGCCTCCGGTTTCGTTCAGACCCAGAACGAACTTGTAAATGGACTGTGTGTCTGACGTTGGATTTTATTCTGTGTGATTGATTTCTATTAAATATATATCTTTTTGGCGGCGGAGAATTTATTCTCTTTCTTAACGCCCTTCTCTGAGACGTACGAGCTCAGAGCTTATATATTGATGGATATCAATCGCATGGAGTGAACTGCCTGTGTGGCATGCCTAAGTAGCAAATGATCAAGGATTTTGTTGAAAAGCAAAGTCTTGTGGTTGATGATCAAAGCACCACCTGTGTGGCACAACTTTGTGTAGCATTGATTCGCGGGCCTCACACCCCGGTTGTAAACCAGAAACGGGAGAGGACCTCAGGGAGGAAATGCGTTTCTTTTTAGCTAGGGTGGTGTTAGTGACCTACCAGCCCTGACATTTATATTATTTCACCTGTGTGGTTGTTGTTGTTGCGAGGCGCCTCAGATATATCGGTGACTATGTGGAGCCGATGGAGTCATAGGACTCATTTACGCCGCAAAGGGAGGGGAAACGCAGTGTTCAGGCATTTTAATCCGCATTGGTGGACCGGCCCTGATGATCCAAGGGTCACTCGAGCTCTCATCCTAAGGCTCGGGCTAGACAGTCTCGAATCGGTGAGGACGATCCCTTTCCTCGGTTCACATATGTAAATCCAATTTCCAATACGTGATTTTGCGGTTTTGTTTGTAGAACCTATATATGGCGACAAAGTGGTATGCGACACTTATGCCATCTATGATTGATACTTATGATTGAAATTGGTTTGACACTATACACTTATAGTAATAATAAAAGATGAGGTTTAGCATATCAAGCATTCTTTGGCTATTATAAGGTAAAACCCTATCCTCCGGCTTGTGTTGCATTGTACGATGGGACATGGGTCTTATAATAGCTTCATTGTTCTTTATTTAGCATTGCGTTGTTGTTCTGTTATTCTTGGGAGGAAACTCGTTCTGTGTTATACGGTGTGGTCCCTTGATTTACCTAACTTTAAAATAAATATTAATAATTGTTTTAGTTCTCACACCAGTAACATGACTGACCTGGAGTTTATGGTTTTACCTAAACTCTAGGTGCCCTTATTTTCGACACGGGCAGCTAGTAGTTTTGGTTTTGCAGAATTATATTCACAGGAACCTGGTTTACAGCTAGAATGATATCCGGAAAGCTCTGTATCCGTATATCTCTTTCAGTTGTGTATTGCATTATTTTTCCGCTGTAGTAATGTATTTAAATCTCTGATATGTAGTGAATGTGTAATATGTAATTCATACTCTGTATATTCTTGTGTTCTTATGGAATTGTCGTAATAAGCAATGAAATGTTCTTCTGTTTGTGTTCTGATTAGTCTTGTTCTCAAAACAATTAGGGGTTTCGAACGGTCTTGGTCGATTTAGCGATTGATTCGGATCGAGCGAAATTTCCAATTGTCACATTTAGAGAAATTCCATTTGCTTCTTAAATCTTTCGATGTTGTCCCTTTCGGGAAATGGTTGTTGATCCAATCGTTGGTGATAATACATTCAGAACACTCAAGCGAAGTGAGTTGTCGGTCATGTTTTGCCTGGGTTGCAGGATGTTCTTTTGAAACCAGGTGTATTCCACTCTAGAGATACACTTTCGGATGGTAGTCCTATACCTTGTCAGTTCGAATCCATTCTCTAATGAGAGCCCACAGTTTTGATGTTATATTGTGTATGAGGAGCATGAGATGCAAGTGTTCTACTATATTGTTATGTACTTGATTTAGACACTAGTATAATATCATAATAATATTGAAATTAAATAATGTTTTGGGTTATTGTAAGGTAAAAACCATCTATGTTTATGTACGGATTTGTCTTATGATTATCTTTTCTTTTGAAAGGAATTTTAAAAATAAAGTTAAACTGACAGGTTGGTATTTACTCACACCAGTTCGATGACTGACTCTAGTAATTTTTTTTTTACCCTAAACTCTTCGGTACCCAAATTTGTACAGGCAGTCAAGTAGTTCAGATTTTTACATATATCGTTAGAGGAGCTTGTAGCAGGAGGCTTCAGCATTTGATATTTAGTTTTTATTTTCCATTGTGTTGTATTATACTCTGATGATGGTACGTATATACAGTTACAAATTATGTATTCCAAAAGGTGTTATGTATATTATATATATATTATATTTTATTCCATTGCGATGTAAGATTCTGAGTTGTTATTTTTGTTCTTCTTCTATCTTTTTCTTCTTTAACCCATAATTACACAAGAAGCAATGTACTGGAATGAACATGGTTAGCAGATGCACTAGAATCTCCTCTCTTGATAATCCTGGTTGTGTCCAACCATAACAATCTTGTGTTTCCATCTATTTGAAAGAATCGTGTAAATTCTTTTTACTTCAAGAATGCCATGATCATTGCTCTACGTCAATTTTACATGATAACATTGATACTGCACGTAACCATAAAATGATACTAAAAAATAAACAAATCATATTGGTTGGAATCAATTTTTCCAAAAAAAAATTGTATAAACTATAGTCATGCTGCCGAGATAACTAAGAACAAAAAGAGTTTCACATAATGAAAAAAGTGAAACTGATGCTATAATTTTGAAAATAATGTTGGATGATATAACAACAACAGCTAGAGTAATATAAATCTGGTGCACAATGTAATAAATAAATTATGAATCCTAGCAGAAGAAATAAAATGCATGGAACCCTAGTTTCCTCAACCTCTTCAGATCTAAGCACAGTAACCCTAATTTCCTCAACCTCTTTAAATCTATGTCTCCTGCTACCTGATTATGCATCTAGCATCTTTCCTCCATGATGTTGTATAATTTCAAGTAACTACCTATCATTTAGGTTCTTCAACTGGTTGTTCAACCCTGTTTGGGATTTTGACTCTAACGTAGAGTAACATGGAGGGTAGTAACACCACATTGGGTGTTTTGTATCGTGTTTCGACGTAGCCTATGAGCGGCGTCTATGTTGGTTCACTACGTCTTTTATGGTAGTCAACGTCTTCCTAGTTTTCATCTTATTGGAAGTTCTGGGTGGTAATGTGTGTTTTGGCGGCAGTTCATTTTCAGATCTAGAGTTTGGTTTTCTCCTTGGTTTACTTGTGTTTGGTCATCATTGTAACACCCCATATTTTCTGTAATCATAAGATTAACAAATCAAGGCAGAATTAAATTTTAAAATAAGAATCAAGGGAAACGGGTTGCACCATTGCGTTAGTCTCGAAATTCTGCTTGAAAACGAGTCCGAGTTTTCAAAAAACGGAGTCCGTATGATCAAGTTATGACCCTCCAAAGTTTCGGGAATTTTCAAAATCAAAAACAGCTCAAAATTAGAATTCAGACCCCAGGGCAGACTGGGCGGGAAATTTCCCGCCCAGGACCAGGTCGACCTAGGGGTCTACACTATGGTCGACCTCCCAGGGACCAGGTCGACACTATGGTCGACCCTATGGTCGACTTGGTGCCAAAACCTGATTTTCAGCCTGAGTTCATTCGGATGTTTCTGGTCTCGTTTTCAGTCTAGATTCGTCCTCCTAAACCTATATAAACATCCCCCTAGCCTCATTTTCTCTACATAATTTCATTCTGTCTATACTCTGCCTCTGTTCTAATTAAAAAAATGGCGTCGCTACTCTGCTGGAATCAAAACTTGGACTGATGCATCTTCTTCCAACCTGGATAGAATTAAAAGATAAATCAAATCACAAATCAAAGTTTAGAGCTACAACAACAATTAAAGAGGAGTAATTCAGCATTTCTGCATCAACAATAGTTTATTACCCTTTCTTAAAACCACGAAAGGCAAGTACACTTATTTTCTGATATAAACTTTAATTATAATCGTGACATGATTGTAAATCTGAATTTTAGGTTGTGTACGTTCTATTCTGATATATTTTATTTTGTATCTCTTTCTTCTTTCTGTTCTACAGCCAGGCTACCACGAGCCTGCTCCACATCTCATAAGAGATTAACGCACCGCTAAACTTTGGGACAAAAAATGAATGATGGCATAACTGGACAAGGTTGATCTTTGACTGATGTTGTAAACTAGATTTAGATCTATGCATATTCTGTGAATTGGATGAAGAGGAACCATTGTATGATAACATGTGACTTGAGACTTTGGACATAACGCATATTTTGAATTAAGATCTGTTATAATTTAAAGTTCTAGATTGTTGGGTATATATTTATATAACGATTCATGACTTGAGATAAAAAGAGAATATGACTTAAGTGTGAAGATCTATATTAAGATTTGATAGCTATTAAATGTGAATAACACCTAAGTGGGAGATTTTTGAATGTATGACATGCATTGAAATCGATGGCTATATTTGGTATAATTTATATGTGAATCTTTTGTACTAGGCAAGTTTAACTAAAATTGGGACATGTGTTATATGGTAAATTATGACCATAATCTGGGCCATGTAAATTCAATGCAAACGTGGGGTATATGATCATATTGTGAATTATGACAATTATTTAGGCATGCAAACTTAGGCCAAATTTATAATTAGGCAAGATATGTCAATGAAACTTTAAGGAATGATTAAATCTGTTATATTACCTAATCTGCTAGTTCTGTTATATTGCTTAAACTGCTAATTAGATTGAATTGCCTAATCTGCTAATTATGTTAAATTGCCTTATCTGCTAAATTTGCTAAATCGCCTAATCTGCAAGATCTATTATCTATTTAATCTGTTGAATGGCGTAATATGTTGGAGCTGAAATGCTGAAATTTGAAGTATGTAAATCTGTAGGCTCGATATAAAATTGAGCAAAACTTGTTAACAGAGCCTCGAATAATCTGCTGTAACTTGTACAGAAGTTAATTTGTTAAATTAGCACGATTAGTCTGATATTAGCATAGTCTGTGAATGAATGCATTGGCTAAACTTGAAACATGGCTAACTCGAGGTTAGAATGAGTTTGCTGCGTAATCCTGCCCGGAACCGCCCGGCACATTGTAACACCCCACACCCGTTAAGGTCACTCACAAAGGGAATGCCTTAACTTCAATGGAGCATTATGGGTACGGGAACAGAAATATTACAAGATAAACATATATAAAACAGCGGAAAGTAAAGTGGAAGTACTTCAAATCATTTATTAAATATAATTGTTTACAATAAAAGCCCATCAACTTCCAATACCCAATTACATAGCCAAAATATCTGTCCTGCTCAAAAACAAAGAAGCATAAAAATAAATTGTAGTATTCCCCAATAAAGCAAACCAAACCATAGCCAAGGGAAATCCAAGCAGTACATGAAAGAGCCTTGGAGCTTGGTAAGATCCGAACTAAGCTGTATTCCCACCCTGCGAACCTGGGAGGGGGAACGGAAGAAAAAGAGGCGAAACAAACTGGGTCAGTCATAAGGACTGAGTAAGTCCTAGTGACTTTCAGCATAAAAACAGGTAAAGATAATATGGCATGAATAAACTGAAAGTAAACAAAAGCATGATGACGAGGTGAGATACATGCATGATGAATCAAGTATAACATCCCATATTTCCTATCAAGCGTAGCATCACAAGGTTCCTACCAAGTATCACATCGCAAGGTTACTATAACATCGCAAGATTTCTAAGCTTCACCATTATCCTATTTTCCTTGATTTTCTATATCCTCTGCACCACCTAACTAGCGTTCCAATTAGTTTACTTGGTTATAATTATAAGATAAGTGATCCCCGATAACCCGCATTATAGTTTCATAGGTATATATCCCACGATGAGGATCCCATCTCATATAGACAGTTTCATGTCCCCACCGCACCTATCTTAATTGATCGGCTCTTACTTACAATGTTTCATATGTGTTATATACTAAGGTTATCCCAACCCCGTAGTTGTGGCAGCCTTTAGGACTACATCTAATATGAGGATTTTCACCTCAACCAACCCAATTGCCATAAATGTGTTAGATGTATCCTTACTGCCCTAATCGATCGGCTCCTACTCGACCTAGTTCTTACGGCGCCGTACTCGTAGATACCTGTGCTGGTCCCACCCTAGGGTGTATCAATCCCTAGGATGGAAACCCCGACACCCTTTTTGATGCACAGCTTTATATCTATTGATGCCCAGTGGCTAAATTTTCCACTCCGAAATAAGTGCACGTCCGTAATCCATCGGAACCTGCACCGCTGCATCCCCTGCCGCCGTTTTGACCGCTTACAATCAGCCCAGTAATCGTGCCCCTCCCTGCCTAGCTCAAGGTACCGTTGGTACCTAATGTGGGTTACTGCTGAAACGGGTCCCGCTACTAGGGTTTTCCTAGGGTCTATTCGTATACCCCACAGGTTGGTTAACTGTTATCTATTTAACTTAACGCCACCCCCCAGCATGATACGGTGGTTAAGTCTTCTCTCTTGTGTTACTTAACCCTACCGCATATCTTGTTATATCAGTTAAGTGTTCTCCCCTGTGTTTACTTAACCCTTACTACACCTCACCTTAGATTGGTTAAGTGTATGTTAACTCAACCTCATCCACTAGCCATTTTATAATGGTTAAGTGTTACCCTCGTGTATTTACTTAACCCTACCACACATCAAGTTATATCGGTTGTGTGTTATCAACCCATTCAAGTTAAACCAACCCATTTAACTTAACCCTCCCATTCGTCAGTTTGCATTGGTTAAGTATTTCAAATAATTCATGGCTTAACCCTTTCATGTATCATGTCAAGTTGGTTAAATGCTGTCTAATGATTCATAACTTAACCCCGCTATCTTAGCATATTAAATTGGTTAAGTGTTTTCAAGTAGTTCATGACTTAACTTGCCCATGTATCATGCTAAGTTGGTTAAGTATTATCTATATGTTCAAGTTGACCTAACCCTCTAACCATACCCACGTCTTATTATGGTTAATACTCCTTAATTCATTCATTATAACGAACGAGTCATGACCTCTCACATTAGACCGTGCACTTTGTGGCCACTGGATTTGTCGAGCGGTTCCGGGCAGATTTACACCACAAACTATGCCTAACCTATGTCATAAATCGTTACGCCTACAACTCGACCTTCGACCTCTCGCATTAGACTGGCACTTTGTGGCTACTGGATTTGCCGGGCGGTTCCGGGCAGATTTACACCACAAACTGAGTCTAACCTCGTGTCAAAGGTTCATTAATGGTCGTACTTCCCCAAAACCCCAATATCAGTTCATATGCTTAACATATAAAAATGTTCATATTCGAGTTCAAGTCAATTACCCAATACACAGTCATTTTCCTGTTTCAAACTCCCGACTTTACATGTTAATAAACATATGCCCAAGTTCCAAAATTACATGTCAATTTATATATATACCCAATTCTAGTCAGTTTACATATGTCCAGATCTTGCCTATTTACATATATGCCAAGTTTATACCATTTTTCCCATATCAAGTTCTAGCCAAGATTACATGTATCAAGTTTCATGTCCAAATAGACCCAAATCATGATTCATGATGTAGTTATCCAAAACTATAATCCTTTTATTTCAACACACGCCAATTACCCAAGTTCATAATACATATTTACGCCAATTATCAAGTTTACAATCGCTTTTATGTTCAAATTCCCAATCCTACTTATGCCCAATCATAAGCCTAATCTTTTGATTTAATTTACATAGGCCCGAACACATGATTTAATTTACAAGCCAATTCATGTATGCCCTCTTCATGCCAAATTAATTATGCCAATAGCCAAACTTGCAATTTCAATTATGTTGATAGTACCCAAATTTCCAATTTTATGTTATGTCGTTAATTCCACCAAACATATGTCCAACATAGACAATATTCCCATATTTCCCCATATGCAATCGTACGCAAATCGCGTTTTAGGCCTAGGTTTGAAATTGTCCTAGGTTCGTCGAAAGAAAATAAATAAGGGGAAGGTAGAATTTATATAACAATCAGTATAGAGAGAAAACTGGCATAAAAACATCATCTCAGGCATAAAAGATAGATCTTGATAATAATATCAGCATAAACCAAGAAAAATTGATTTACAACAGGCTGAATAGACCATAAACTTGTCATGCGAATAAAGATAGAAAAGTTCTCAAGATCGAGACCCAAGAAGAAGCAAGAACAGACTTGAATCAAAAGTCCAATTTCACTTCATCACATGTCCATATTAAATTTATTTATTTTAATCTGAAAATAACTAGAACTTACAGATCGTGGGCAAGGAATTAAGAACTGAATTTCTTGTAAAAATGTTGCGGCGTAGTCGATTTATTGTCTAGAATCATTGTTGAATCTTTGTTCTTTGAATAGATTTGAGTTTGAATGCTTGTACTTTGATTTGGAGACGGCGACCATGGTTCAATAGGTATTTTAGCAGCATAATGGTGTAAGAATGATTTGATATGAATTAGGTTAGGTCTAAGGGTATTTTTATAGGTGTAGCAACTAGTTTAGGCCCTTAGATTAACCCTAGAATCAATCTGGACCATCAAAACATGTCCTAGGCTTCAAAAATGAGTTCTAGTTCAAGACAGGCCGACCAGGTCAACCTGTAAGGGGGGAGGTCGACCACATGGTCGACCTAGGGGGTAGGGCGACCCTAAGGTCGACCACATGGTCGACCTCGCACCCAGGTCGACCCCCAGGTCGACCTGCCTGGCCCTGTGCTGCCTAAAATCTGCTGAATCTTCTACAGGCCATAACTTCTTCATCCGGACTCCGATTTTCAAAAACTCGGATTCATGTAAAATTTCGAGACGAACGCAATGGCGTAACCCGTTTACCATGATTCTCATTTTATAATTTAATTATACCCTGATTTTTAGTTTCAACATGTTATTAAAATTCGGGTTGTTACATTCTCCCTTCCTTAGAGGATTTCGTCCCCGAAATCTTCGAGTTAAGAAGAATGTGTCCTACCATCCAATCATCCATCTACTCCATCATCAATCACAAGCATCCAATGTCCTTAAGAGATTTCTAATGCTGTATGAACATATGCAGAAAGTGTGTGTATATATTCCTTGTCTAATGCAAATGATCAGGCTTGATTGATCTTCTTAATGCAAAATATGTTTAGTGCCATGAGTCCAACATGTATGCAAATAGTCCTAGTCATATAAACACTATATGTGTGCACAAACATCCATCCATATGCAACATCCACGTGATAACACATTCAATTTCATCCATAAACAAGTACAAACACTCATGCATATGCAATATGAAAATGTGTCTAAGCAGATCTAGTGCCTAAGGTGCGCGTATATGCATCCACGAGCAACCACTTGCAACCATCAATCATAACATGTCTCAAACAAATATTTACACCTAATTGTTCCTACCTAAAGATATAGTCGAATGATAGAAGAAAGCAAAAACTTTGTGCCCATTAGGAAATGTCAAAACTGGAAATCTATGTCACATATATACTGATTAGGAGAAGAACTCCCTAAACACCAGCCCCGAAGACCGGAATCAACATCAGGCTGACACCCAAAGAATTACTCAACCCATCGGACACCCTCAAGTCCCAACATGTATTACTAACAGATGATCCCTATGGGGTTTTGCAACAGAAATAGGATTGAGAATTGGACCGAGAGGTTATACTTAAAAGATAGCATGCAAGCAAGCTCTACATGAAAAGAGGGATCAAGGATATACTTTTAAAAAGAGATATGATGCGCGTATCTAGGCTTCAATATTCTGAGTCGCATGTCCTTGAGCTTCACTCCATTATGCTTTCACTGTCTTTAACTTCACAATTTAATAGTTTCTTAATTCTTGTTTCCAAAATATGAGTTGAAACTCATTTCACTATCGCCTCTCGTTCCACTTTCACTTATTCTCTTTCTAGTATACCCGATTCAAACATAACTACGTACTCATAGTTTCATGCAAGCTCTCCAAAATTCACTGGTGAATCCTGGATCTCGTTTACTTACCAGAAGGTATTCCACATAAATGAATTATCTCTTGAAAATAAACAAATGCCAACCATGTTGCCAAGTGTACTTACTAAGGTGATTTTCTTTAACTCATGCATAAGCGAAATGAACCATTCGCCTTAGTGGCGAACACTACTCGAGCGGATCAATAAATGTATCAAGAGATTCTAGGTAACTAAGCATGGCAAAACCCTAAGGGTTACACTAGACTTCGAGGGCATTACCTAGGCAAGTCAAGAATCTAACTACCCTCTTTTCATACTCAAGAATGGCACCATTACTGGATAACCACTCCATCCCTAGAATCAACCCATAGCCCAAAAAAACATAAGCATTACTTATAAACTCAACACTTAGCATAGACATTCCCAAATCCAAACAAGTCATGAATAAATGAGCTGATTCCCTAACAGGATTTGAGAATAAAATGGGATCCTCTACTATGCTAGTACTAAGGTGAAGAGACTCAACTATCGAAGCAGAATTAAAAGGATGCGATGTACAAAAACAAAGTTCTAACGGGATGATAGAAAATAAAAGCTAAGCCTTTAACAAAAATGTTACCACCTCTCTTAGGTACGCTAGTAGTGAGAGCATACAGTTGCCCTCTCGATGATCTTGTTCTTTGCCCTTGTCCTTGTCCTATAATACTTAATTACATGTCCCTTTTTACCATACTAAAGATATTCTCTCTTGTCATGGGTTTTTATTTACTTTTCACTTGGCCTCTTTCCTTTCACCTTTTTCCTCTTCGTGGATTAATCCATATCAACAAGTTTCTCATCCTTAGACTTGTGTTCTTTATCTTCGTTCCTACTATCCTTGTATAACTTGTTGAAAAGTTTCTCGAAAGCTACTTCCATCGCATGGCAACCCTACAAAGCTTGAAATAAGATTAGTCGCAAGTAAAACTACTACGGCTACAGATGGTGGTTGGACACTACATTGCCCTCCTACATGTGTTGCATGCCTACAAACTATGGTGAAAAAGAAAGAGATAAGAGACTCAAGGAGAGAATCAAAAGATAGTGCATATGGCTTTGGGCAATATGCCTTTCGTACAACAAAACTTTTCTTTAGAAAAATGCTTCTTTGTAAACGTTTTGAAAATAATTTCAGAAGGTTTTTAAAAGCTTTTTCCCAGTCTATTAACCTTTTGCTCTGATACCAAATGTAACACCCCACATCCGTTAGGGTCACTCACAAAGGGAATGCCTTACATTCAGTGGAGCATTATGGGTACTGGAACAGAAATATTACAAGACAGACATATATAAAACAGCGGAAAGTAAAGTGGAAGTACTTCAAATCATTTATTAAATATAATTGTTTACAATAAAAGCCCATCAACTTCCAATACCCAATTACATAGCCAAAATATCTGTCTTGCTCAAAAACAAAGAAGCATAAAAATAAATTGTAGTATTCCCCAATAAAGCAAAGCAAGCCATAGCCAAGAGAAATCCAAGCAGTACATGAAAGAGCCTTGGAGCTTGGTAAGATCCAAACTAAGTTGTATTCCCAACCTACGAACCTGGAGGGGGGGAAACGAAAGAAAAAGGGGCGAAACAAACTGGGTCAGTCATAAAGACAGAGTAGGTCCTAGTGACTTTCAGCATAAAAACACGTAAAGATAATATGGCATGAATAAACTGAAAGTAAACATAAGCATGATGACGAGGTAAGATATAGGCACGATGAATCAAGTATAACATCCCATATTTCCTATCAAGAGTAGCATCACAAGGTTCCTACCATGTATCACATCGCAAGGTTACTATAACATCGCAAGATTTCTAAGCTTCACCATTATCCTATTTTCCTTGATTTTCTATATCCTCTGCACCACCTAACTAGCGCTACAATTAGTTTACTTGGTTATAATTACAGGATAAGTGATCCCCCATAACCCGCATGATAGTTTCATAGGTATATATCCCACTATGAGGGTCCCACCCCATATTGACAGTTTCATGTCCCCACCGCAAATATCTTAATTGATCGAATCTTACTTACAATGTTTCATATGTGTTATATACTAAGGTTATCCCGACCCCGTAGTTGTGGTAGCCTTCAGGACTATATCTAATACGAGGATTTTTCACCTCAACCAGCCCAATTGCCATAAATGTGTTAGATGTATCCTTACTACCCTAATCGATCGGCTCCTACTCGACCTAGTTTTTGCGGCCCCCTACTGGTAGATACCTGTGTTGGTCCCACCCTAGGGTGTATCAATCCCTAGGATGGCGACCGCGACACCCTTTTTGATGCACAACTTTATATCAGCTGATGCCCATTGGCTAAATTTTCCACTTCGGAATACGTGCACGCCCGTAATCCGTCGGAACCAGCACCGCTGCATTCCCTGCCGCTGTTTTGACCGCTTACAATCATCCTAGTAATCGTGCCCCACCCTGCCTAGCTCAGGGTACCGTTGATACCTAATGTGGGTTACGGCTGAAATGGGTCCCGGTACTAGGGTTTTCCTAGGGTCTATTCGTATACCCCACAGGTTGATTAAGTGTTATCTATTTAACTTAACCCCGCCCCCCATCATGATACCGTGGTTAAGTGTTCTCTCTTGTGTTACTTAACCCAACCGCATATCTTGTTATATCTGTTAAGCGTTCTCCCCTGTGTTAACATAACCCTTACCATACCTCACGTTTGATTGGTTAAGTGTATGTTAACTCAACCTCATCCACTAGCCATTTTATAATGGTTAAGTGTTACCCTCGTGTATTTACTTAACCCTACCACACATCAAGTCATATCGGTTGGGTGTTATCAACCCATTCAAGTTAAACCAACCCATTTAACTTAACCCTCCCATTCGTCAGATTGCATTGGTTAAGTATTTCAAATAATTCATGGCTTAACCCACTCACGTATCATGTCAAGTTGGTTAAGTGTTGTCTAATGATTCATAACTTAACCCCGCTATCTTAGCACATTAAATTGGTTAAGTGTTTTCAATTAGTTCATGACTTAACCCGCCCATGTATCATGCTAAGTTGGTTAAGTATTATCTATATGTTCAAGTTGACTTAACCCTGCCACGTGTCATGTTATACTGGTTAAGTGTCATTAGTCTAGTCATATTACTTAACCCACCCATTGATCTGATTAACAGTTATGTTGGTTAAGCCCACATTTATAAGTTTTACATGTTCTTAACTCATACCGGTTAGGTCTACATTTACATGTCAAATTTCCATGTCATCCCACCTAACCCTCTAACCATACCCACGTCTTATTATGGTTAATATTCCTTAATTCATTCATTATGACAAACGAATCATGACCTCTCACATTAGACCGTGCACTTTGTGGCCACTGGATTTGCCGTGCTGTTCCGGGCAGATTTACACCACAAACTGTGTCTAACCTCGTGTCATAAATCGTTACGCCTACAATTCGACCTTCGACCTCTCACATTAGACTGACACTTTGTGGCTACTGGATTTGCCGAGCGGTTCCGGGCAGATTTACACCACAAACCGAGTCTAACCTCGTGTCAAAGGTTCATTAATGGTCGTACTTCCCCAAAACCCCAATATCAGTTCATATGCTTAACATATAAAAATGTTCATATTCAAGTTCAAGTCAATTACCCAATACACAGTCATTTTCATGTTTCAAATTCCCGACTTTACATGTTAATAAACATATGCCCAAGTTCCAAAATTACATGTAACACCCCACCTCCGTTAAGGTCACTCACAAAGGGAATGCCTTAACTTTGGTGGAGCATTTTAGTAAACAGAACAGAAACTTACAAGACAGATAAAACAGTACTTGAAAAATTTTAACTTTATTACAGTAGTAACAGAAATCAATATGGTTACATCCTTTCAAATCTCAGAATTCAAGTACAAATATCAGTCTTGTACAAAAGCCTTCAAAATGCATGTTTAAAATCATAATCCCCATAGAACGGGAGCTATACAGAGCCAAGCCATACTTTAAGCACTTCAAGCAGAGAGAAATCCGGATCAAGCTAAAGTATTCCCTCCTTGGATAACCTGGGTGGGAATGGAAGAAAGGAGGCGAAACAACAAGGGTCAGACAAAAAGTCTGGCAAGTCCAGTAACTTTCAGCATATGAACAGATAATAATAATATGACATGAACATAAAACTGGATGAGAGATAACTGTAACAGGTGTAGCAGATATAACAGAAGAACAGAATGACATAGACTATTGCTTTACACTTCTCTGCACTAATACTAGTATAACAGAATTAGGTGTCACCCTAATGTCTAAACTGAAACGGAAACGGGTACAAAATAATTTAACAGAAACAGGATGCTAATAATGGGCCTTTACTACCCGATCAGAAACAGACAGAAGCAGAAACAAATTAATCCCTACGGAAACAGAATGTAGAATTAGGTGTACACTAGTAATAGGGCCTTTACCACCCGAACAGACGGTACCACGCAGAAACAGACAGGTGTTACCACCCAACAGAAACAGACGGTACCAACAGAAACAGACCGAACTAAGTGTACCCTAAAACCCTACCCCAAGCGATCGGCTCCCTAATACATAAATATCCTGTGTCGGCCCCACAATAGGGTGTATCACTCCCTAAAGTGACAACCAATTGGCACAGACCTATTTACAGATGTCACGGCGTCTTACATCCTCAGAGGCAGACCGGGATCCATGCACGCACATGACCCGGTTGGAATGAACCATCAACACCCCTCGCCATTATCAGAATGAACCGCTTATAATTAGTTCAGTAAGCGTGCCCGGACCCTACTTCCTGTTGGGTCAAAGTTTTGATACCAGAAAGGGTTACTGACTAATATGGGTCCCAAACAACAGATGACACAAGTAATTCCCCTCCTAACCTTGTGTCCCCAGACTAACAGATTTCAGTTTAACTTGTCTACAAGTTTCAGACATACAAAATTTAGATTAACTAGTTCACTGATCAGGCAATCAAGTTAACAGGTTTTCAGACTAACGGATCAAATGTTCGGATTAACAGGCTTACAGATTAACTGGTTCCAGATTATCTAACTTTGTATTGGACCTATGGATTCACGAAACGGGTTTATCAGATTCATTGGTCCAATTGGTTTAACCTTACCCAACACGTTTTAGACATCACAATTATCTCAGATTTTCATTAATTAAATATTAATGCCCAAACCTCTCACATTAGACTGACAGTTTGCGGCTACTGGTTAGGCCGGTTGGTTCCGGGCAGGTTTCTGTCGCAAACTGAGTCTAACCTCGGGTTTCAAGCACGTTATGACTAACTTCTCACATTAGAACCTATTGTTTGCGACCACTGGAATATGCCGGGCGGTTCCGGGCAGAATTACGTCGCAAACTCATTCTAACCTCGAGTTAGCCATGTTTATCTTTGCGGCCAATTAATTAATGATTTACCATTTATACTCATGCCTAATATACATGTCAATTATTCATAGCTAATGACAACAACAGACTGAATATATCAACTTAACGGATATAGCAGATAACAAGTTTTGCAGATTAGGCGACTTAACGGATTTAGCCGATTAAACAAACTAGCAGATTTTAGCATATAACAGATTAGGCATCTCAACAGACAAATTTAACAGACTAGGCATCTCAATCTAATTAGCAGTTTAGGCAGAATTGGCAGATTAGAACTAGCAAATTAGGCAAATATATTAGATTTAATCATTCCTTAAGGTTTCACAACATATCTTGCCTAAATATAAATCTTGCCTAAGTTCACATGCATAAATAATAGTCATGATTCCCAGTATGATCATTTATCCCATGTTTGCATTAAATTCACATAGCACAGATTATGGTCATAATTTACCATATATCATATGTTCCCCTTTTTATTAAACTTGCAAAGTACAGAAGATCCATATATAGATTATACCAAATATAACCATAGATTACTATGCATGTCATATATCCCAAAGATCCCTTACTTAGGTGTTTATTTACATAATAGATATCCTACTTCCATGTAAATATTTCTACCTAAGCCATATTCCCTTTTTTTTAAAGTCATAGTCCGTTATATAAAATATGCCCAAGGATCTAGATCTAACCTGTATTATGTCTTTCTATTTAGATCTTAATTTTTAACATGCCTTATATTCCAGATTTACAAGTCATATATTATCATATGATAATCCCAAATTGTCATATATGCATAGATCTAGATCTAGTTTACAACCTATGTCCTTCACTCAAATCAGTCCAATTATGCATCATTCATTTTATTGTCCCAAATATTTTAGCGTATGTTAATCTCTTATGAGATTGGCTCAGGCTCGTGGTAGCCTGGCTATAGAACAAAAAGAGGAAAGAGATAAGATAGATCCAAACAGAACCGAAAAGAACAGATATAATCTCATATTCAGATTTACAATTCATGTCACAATCAGAATTAACGTTTATATTGGAAAATAACTGTACTTGCCTTGATTGGATTAAAGAAAGAACTTTAACTTGTTGTAGAATCTTTGCAGAAACTTTAATCTCTAGTTTGAATTGAGTTGCTTAGGCTGATGTTGATTATCTTCTAGTTTTGATTCCAGTAGAGTAGCGACGCCATTATTTTATTTTAGTTAGAATAAAGGTAGAGTATAGGTAGAATGAAGTTGTGTGGAGAGAAAGTGAGGTTTGGGGGTGTTTTTATAGGAGAATAGGGTGATTTAGAGCCTTCAGATCAGTCCAGAAGTCATCAGAATCGTACAGCTCGAATACACATCATCCAGCCACTCAAAAGAAGACACGTCACCTCAGAACACTCCAGAATTTGGTGCTGGATTTGTATGGGCGCACTTGGCAGGTGCGCCAGTGTATTTTTGTACTAGCGCACTTCACAAGTGCGCCAGTGTATTCTGGCCTGTTTCCGGTTTTTCTGCCTAACTTCGTTCGTCCATATCTTCTTCATACGGACTCCGATTTACGCAAATTCGGACTCTATTTCGCGTATTTTTCCGAGACGAACACAATGGCGCAACCCGTTTCCCTTATTTCTTCTCCTAAAAATTAATTATACCTTGATTTTTAACTCTTATGTTTACAGAAAATACGGGGTGTTACATTACATGTCAATTTATATATATACCCAATTCTAGTCAGTTTACATATGTCCAGTTCTTGCCTATTTACATATATGCCAAGTTTATACCATTTTGCCCATATCAAGTTCTAGCCAAGATTACATGTATCAAGTTTCATGTCCAAATAAACCCAAATCATGATTCATGATGTAGTTATCCCAAATTATAATCCTTTTATTTCAACACACGCCAATTACCCAAGTTCATAATACATATTTACGCCAATTATCAAGTTTAGAATCGCTTTTATGTTCAAATTCCCAATCCTACTTATGCCCAATCATAAGCCTAATCTTTTGATTTAATTTACATAGGCCCGAACTCATGATTTAATTTACAAGCCAATTCATGTATGCCCGCTTCATGCCAAATTAATTATGCCAATAGCCAAACTTGCAATTTCAATTATGTTGATAGTACCCAAATTTCCAATTTTATGTTATGTCGTCAATTCCACCAAACGTATATCCAACATAGACAATATTCCCATATTTCCCCGTATGCAATCGTACGCAAATCACGTTTTAGGCCTAGGTCCGAAATTGACTTAGGTTCATCGAAAGAAAATAAATAGGGGGAAGGTAGAATTTATATAACAATCAGTATAGAGAGAAAACTGGCATAAAGACATCATATCAGGCATAAAAGATAGATCTTGATAATAATATCAACATGAACCAAGAAAAATTGATTTACAACAGGCTGAATAGACCATAAACTTGTCATGCGAACAAATATAGAAAAGTTCTCAAGATCGAGATCCAAGAAGAAACAAGAATAGACTTGAATCAAAAGTCCAATTTCACTTCATAACATGTCCATATTAAATTTATTTATTTTAATCTGAAAATAACTAGAACTTACGGATCGTTGGCAAGGAATTAAGAACTGAATTTCTTGTAAAAATGTTGTGGCATTGTTGATTTATTGTTTAGAATCATTGTTGAAGCTTTGTTCTTTGAATTGATTTGAGTTTGAATGCTTGTACTTTGATTTGGAGACGATGGCCATGGTTCAAGAGGTATTTTAGCAGATAATGGTGGAAGAATGATTTGATATGAATTAGGTTAGGTCTAAGGGTGTTTTTATAGGTGTAGCAACTAGTTTAGGCTCTTAGATTAACCCTAGAATCAATCTGGACCATCAAAACATGTCTCAGGCTTCAAAAATGAGTTCTAGGTCAAACCAGGCCGACCAGGTCGACCTGTAAGGGGGGGAGGTTGACCACATGTTCAACTTGAGGGGTAGGTTGACCCAAAGGTCGACCACATTATCGACCTGGCCCCCAAGTCGACCCCTAGGTCGACCTGCCTGGTCCTGTGCTGCCTAAAATCTGCTGAATCTTCTACAGGCCATAACTTCTTCATCCGGACTCCGATTTTCGAAAACTCGAACTCTATTTCATGTAAAAATTTCGAGACGCAATGGCGTAACTCGTTTCCCATGAATCTCATTTTAAAATTTAATTATACCCTGATTTCTAGTTTCAACATGTTATTAAAATTCGGGTTATTACACACATCCAGTGGCCGCAAACAATAGGTCCTAATGTGAGAAGTTAGTCATAACGTGCTTGAAACTCGAGGTTAGACTCAGTTTGCGACAGAGACCTGCCCGGAACCAACCGGCCTAACCAGTGGCCGCAAACTGTCAGTCTAATGTGAGAGGTCTGCGCATTAATTTTTAATTAATACAAATCTAAGATAAATATGATGTCTAAAATGTGTTGTGTGGATAGGTTTAAACCAATTGGACTAATGAATTTAACAAACCCATTTCGTGAATCTGTAGGCCCAATTACAAAGTAAGACAAATCTGTAAATCTGTTAAATCTGTATATCTGATCCGTTAGTCTGAAAACTTGTCTGATCTGTGAACTAGTTGATCTGAACTCTGTATGTCTGAACTTGTAAACAAGTTAATCTGAAATCTGTTAGTCTGGGGACGCATGGTTAGGAGGGAAATTACTTGTGTCATCTGTTGTTTGGGACTCATATTAGTCAGTAACCCTTTCTGGTATCAAAACTTTGACCCAACAGTAGGTTGGGTCCGGGCACGCTTACTGAACTAATTATAAGCGGTTCATTCTGATAATGGCGACGGGTGTTGATGGTGCATTCCAACCGGGTCTTGTGTGTGCATGGATCCCGGTCTTCCTCTGAGGATGTAAGACATCGTGACATCTGTAAATAGGTCTGTGTCATACAAAGGTTGCCACTTTAGGGATTGATACACCCTTCTGTGGGGCTGGCACAGGGTATTTATGTATTAGGGAGCCGATCGCTTGGGGTAGGGCATAGGGTACACTTAGATATGTCTGTTTCTGTGGGGTACCTCTTTTTCTGTTGGGTGGTAACACCCGTCTGTTTCTACGTGGTACCATCTGTTGGGGTGGTAAAGGCCTATTTACTAGTGTACACCTAATTCTACATTCTGTTTCCATAGGGATTAATCTGTTTCTGTTTCTGTACCTTCTGTTCGGATGGTAAAGGCCCGTTATTAGCATTCTGTTTTTGTACCTTCTGTTGGGGCGGTACCATTACTAGCATTCCCTTCTGTGGAAATTATTCTGTTCCCATTGATGTTTAGTTTAGACATTAGGATAAGCCTAATCCTGTTATACTAGTATTAGTGCAGAGAAATGAAAAGTAATATTATTCTGTTTCTTCTGTTTAGTCTATGTACATCTGCTACTCCTGTTACTGTTATCTCTTATCCAGCTTATTTTCATGTCATAATTATTATTATCTGTTCATATGCTGAAAGTCAATGGACTTGCCAGACTTTAAGTCTAACCTTGCTTGTTTTCGCCCCTTTTTCTTCCGTTTCCCCCCAGGTTTTCCAAGGAGGGAATACTTTAGCTTGATTCGGATTTCTTCTGCTTGAAGTGCGTAAAGTATGGCTTAACGTCTTATGGCATCTTCTGTGGGGATTATGATTTTAAAGTTTTGTACTCTGATGACTTTCTGAACAAAACTGATATTTATGTACATGAGTTTTTGGTAAAGATGTAACCATACTGATTTCTGTTTTCCGCTGTAATAAAGTTATAATTTCTCAAGTATTGTTTATCTGTCTTGAAATTTTCTGTTCTGTTTACTAAAATGCTCCACCAAAGTTAAGGCATTGCCTTTGTGAGTGTACTTAACGGAGGTGGGGTGTTACACTTGGTATCAGATCTGAAGGTTACTAGATTAGATAAAAGTTTTTGAAAACTATTTTCAAAAGGTTTTAAAAGGAGGTATTTTAAAAAATAAAGTTTATTTTGGAAAAAAAACATAATCCCCGAGAGCCATATATCTATCTTTTCAGTTCTCCGTTTTGAATCCTTTTTTCCTTCGTTACAGCATGTCTGGGGATCTTAACCTTCCTGAGGGCGTACCGGTACCTGGCTGGTTCAGAAGGTACCTAGAAGCTAGGGCTAATGATGTGGGCCCAACTAACGTCCCTCCTCCCCCAGTTGCAGTGGTTCCTCCTCCTCCTCCTCGTGCAAATGCTTTCGCAAAGACATGTAGAGACTTCAAGGCTATGGGTGGAAAGGACTTCTATGGAACTGAATCCTTCGTGGCGGCAAGGAACTGGCTAAAGGAGACCGAAGACTTGTTCGTCATCTTCGAAGTAGACGACAGGTAGAAGATACAGTTGGTAGCGTGGTTGCTCAAAGACGAAGCTTCTCATTGGTGGGAGGTTACCCATGCTGAGAGACCGGTGAAAACATGGGAGGATTTCAGGATGAGATTTGAGATGAGATTCCTCTCACAAGCTGAGCGAAGTCTGCAGGTGGAGAAGTTCTTATCTCTTAAGCAAGAGAGCATGACGATCAAGGAATACGTCAACTAGTTCAACCAACTGGCTTGGTTCGGACTGGATTTAGTCAACACTCAGCATAAGAAGGCTCTCCGCTTTGTTAAAGGATTGAACGAGCCACTGCACAGCCTAGCCATGACCCATGTACCCATGGGAGCGACTTACGAGAGATTGGTGGACATGGCACTGCTACACGAGGAAGACAAAGGCAAGAAAGAGGCAAAGAAGGAAGAACCACAGAACAAGAAAGCATGGCCCAAAAAGGAAACACAAAAGAAGGATGAGAAATATGATGATAAGAAGGAGAAAAAGTGCTTTACTTGTGGAAGCTCGACTCATCTGAACAAGGATTGCAGAAAAAGGAAGGGCACTTGCTTTAACTGCGGTGAGATGGGACACTTCACTAGGGATTGCCCGAAGAAACGAGGGCAAGGGCAGAGGGCAGGATCAACTTCTGGAGGGCAGACGGACACTCTAGAGGCTATTGGATAGGATAGAAATAGGAAAACTTTCTGTGGGAGGTTTAATTTCTTTATCTGATTGTTGAGTCAAAAATCTTTCTTTTTCCAGTATTTTGATTCTGTAATGGAAACTCTGCACTTTAATACTAGTCTTGTTTCTGATTCTGCTATAGTCTTAAAACTCATGGGGTTACAACTTATTTGTTTGTGATAAGTTGAGGTTTGAGGGATATCTGTGTTAGGCGTCAAGTATGACGCATGCATTTTGGGTTTTTGTGGGATATGATTTTATCATGCTTAGTTTCCTAAGAATCATTTGATAATCTGATCTGTACCAGTAATCTGTAAATATCTGAATATTTCTGATAAAGTTAAGATTTCCAGTTTTGACATTGTCTAAAAAGTGTAATCCTCTGGGTGTCAATCTGATGTTGATTTCGGTCTTCAGGGTTGATACTTAGGGGAAATTATTCCCTCAACCAATGTCTAATGGGAACCAAGTTTTTGTTTTATCTGTACTCGCTTCCATCATTCGACGATATCCTATCCATCGAATCTTCGACCTTTAGGTAGAAACTAATGGGTGTAAACATGTGTTTGAGACATGTTATGTTTGATAGTGGTTGCTCGTGGATGCATATACACACACTAGGCACTAGATCGGCTCAAAAACACTCTCATACTGCATATGGATGAGTGTGCATTTTCGATTTTGTGGATGCAAAATGGTTAACTCATAACATGGATGTTGCATTTGGATGGATGATTGCGCATACATTTTGGAATGAGATGTATCAAATAGGAAAATTGCATACATGTTGGACTCATGGCACTGACATAATTCGCATTAAGGAAGTCAACTGAATCAGTGGACCGCCTGATCTTTGCATTAGATAAAGAACATATACACATACTTTTGCATATGCTCATACAACATTAGAAGTTTTCTAAGGTCAATGGATGCTTGTGGATGATAGATGAGTAGATGGACGACTGGATGGTAGGACACATTCTTCTTAACTTGAAGATTTCGGGGACGAAATCCTTTAAGGAGGGGAGAATGTAACACCCCGTATTTTCTGTAATCATAAGATTAACAAATCAAGGCAGAATTAAATTTTAAAATAAGAATCAAGGGAAACGGGTTGCGCCATTGCGTTCGTCTCGAAATTCTGCTTGAAAACAAGTCCGAGTTTTCAAAAAACAGAGTCCGTATGATCAAGTTATGATTCTCTGAAGTTTCAGGAATTTTCAAATCAAAAACAACTCGAAATTCGAATTCAAACCCTAGGGCAGACTGGGCGGGAAATTTCCCGCCCAGGACCAGGTCGACCTAGGGGTCGACAATATGGTCGACCTCCTAGGGACCAGGTCGACACTATGGTCGACCCTATGGTCGACCCGGTGCCAAAACCTGGTTTTCAGCCTGAGTTCATTCGGATGTTTCTGGTCTCGTTTTCAGTCTAGATTCGTCCAACTAAACCTATATAAACAGCCCCTAGCCTCATTTTCTCTACATAATTTCATTTTGTCTATACTTTGCCTCTGTTCTAATTAAAAATAAAATTGGCATCGCTACTCTGCTGTAATCATAACTTGGACTGATGCATCTTCTTCCAACCTGAATAGAATTAAAAGCTAAATCAAATCTCAAATCAAAGTTTAGAGCTACAACAACAATTAAAGAGGAGTAATTCAGCATTTCTGCATCAACAACAGTTTATTATCCTTTATTAAAAACACGAAAGGAAAGTACAGTTATTTTTCAATATAAACTTTAATTATAATTGTGACACGATTGTAAATCTGAGTTTGAGGTTGTGTACGTTCTGTTCTGATATATTTTATTCTGTATCTCTTTCTTCTTTCTGTTCTATAGACAGGCTACCACGAGCCTGCACCATATCTCATAAGAGATTAACGCCCAAACGCCGAACTTTGGGACAAATAATGAATGATGGCATAATTGGACATGGCTAATCTGTGACTGATGTTGTAAACTAGACTTAGATCTATGCATATTCTGTGAATTGGAAGAAGAATAACCAGTGTATGATAACATGTGACTTGAGACTTTGGACATAACGCATATTTTGAATTAAGATCTGTTATAATTTAAAGTTCTAGATTGTTGGGTATATTTTTATATAACGATTCATGACTTGGGATAAAAAGAGAATATGACTTAGGTGTGAAGATCTATATTAAGATTTGATAACTGTTAAATGTGAATAACACCTAAGTGGGAGATTTTTGGATATATGATATGCATTGAAATTGATGGCTATATTTGGTATGATTTATATGTGAATCTTTTGTACTAGGCAAGTTTAACTAAAATTGGGACATGTGTTATATGGTAAATTATGACCATAATCTGTGTCATGTAAATTCAATGCAAACGTGGGGTATATGATCATATTGTGAATCATGACAATTATTTAGGCATGCAAACTTAGGCCAAATTTTTAATTAGGCAAGATATGTCAATGAAACTTTAAGGAATGATTAAATCTGTTATATGGCCTAATCTGCTAGTTCTGTTATATTGCCTAAACTGCTAATTAGATTGAATTGCCTAATCTGCTAATTATGTTAAATTGCCTTATCTGCTAAATCTGCTAAATCGCCTAATCTGCAAGATCTGTTATCTATTTATCTGTTTATTCTGTTGAATTGCGTAATCTGTTGGAACTGAAATGCTGAAATTTGAAGTATGTAAATTTGTAGGCTCGATTTAAAATTGAGCAAAACTTGTTAATAGAACCTCGAATAATCTGCTATAACTTGTACAGAAGTTAATTTGTTAAATTAGCATGATTAGTCTAATATTAGAAATAGTCTGTGAATGAATGCATTGGCTAAACATGAAACATGGCTAACTCGAGGTTAGAACGAGTTTGCGGCGTAATCCTGCCCGGAACCGCCCGGCACATCTAGTGGCCGCAAACAATAGGTTCTAATGTGAGAAGTTAGTCATAACGTGCTTGAAACCCGAGGTTAGACTCAGTTTGCGGTCAGAAACCTGCCCGGAACCAACCAGCCTAACCAGTGGCCGCAAACTGTCAGTCTAATGTGAGAGGTCTGCGCATTAATTTTTAATGAATACAAATCTAAGATAAATATAATGTCTAAAACGTGTTGGGTGGATAGGGTCAAACCAATTGGACTAATGAATTTAACAAACCCGTTTCATGAATTTGTAGGCCCAATTACAATGTTAGACAAATCTGTAAATTTGTTAAATTCGTATATCTGATCTGTTAGTCTGAAAACTTGTCTGATCTGTGAACTAGTTGATCTGAACTCTGTATGTCTGAACTTGTAAACAAGTTAATCTGAAATCTGTTAGTCTGGGGACGCAAGGTTAGGAGGGAAATTACTTGTGTCATGTGTTGTTTGGGACCCATATTAGTCAGTAACCCTTTCTGGTATCAAAACTTTGACCCAACAGTAGGTAAGGTCCAGGCACGCTTACTGAACTAATTATAAGCGGTTCATTCTGATAATGGCGAGGGATGTTGATGGTGCGTTCCAACCGGGTCATGTGCGTGCATGGATCCCGGTCTGCCTCTGAGGATGTAAGACGCCGTGACATCTATAAATAGGTCTGTGTCATACAAAGGTTGCCACTTTAGGGAATGATACACCCTTCTGTAGGGCTGGCATAGGGTATTTATGTATTAGGGAGCCGATCGCACGGGGTAGGACTTAGGGTACACTTAGCTCTGTCTGTTTCTGTTGGGTACCTCTGTTTTTGTTGGGTGGTAACACCCGTCTGTTTCTGCGTGGTACCGTCTGTTGGGGTGGTAAAGGCCCATTTACTAGTGTACACCTAATTCTACATTCTGTTTCCATAGTGATTAATCTGTTTCTGTTTATGTACCTTCTGTTCGGATGGTAAAGGCCCATTACTAGCATTCTGTTTTTGTACCTTCTGTTGGGGCGGTAAATGCCCATTACTAGCATTACCTTCTGTGGAAATTTTTCTGTTCCCATTTTTGTTTAGTTTAGACATTAGGATAACCCTAATCCAGTTATACTAGTATTAGTGCAGAGAAATGAAAAGTAATATTATTCTGTTTCTTCTGTTTAACCTATGTACATCTGCTGCTCCTGTTACTGTTATCTCTTATCCAGCTTATTTTCATGTCATAATTATTATTATCTGTTCATATGCTGAAAGTCACTAGACTAGCCAGACTTTATGTTTGACCTTGCTTGTTTTCGCCCCTCTTTCTTCCGTCCCCCCCCCCCCCAAGGTTTTCCAAGGAGGAATACTTTAGCTTGATCCGGATTTCTTCGGCTTGAAGTGCGTAAAGTATGGCTTAACTTCTTATGGCATCTTCTGTGGGGATTATGATTTTAAAGTTTTGTACTCTGATGACTTTCTGAACAAGACTAATATTTATGTACTTGAGTTTTTGGTAAAGATGTTACCATACTGATTACTGTTTTCCGTTGTAATAAAGTTATAATTTCTCAAGTATTGTTTATTTGTCTTGAAATTTTCTATTTTGTTTACTAAAATGCTCCACCAAAGCTAAGGCATTCCCTTTGTGAGTGTCCTTAACGGAGGTGGGGTGTTACAATCATTATGTAATGCGGCTAGTCTCTACCTGGTCTTTATTTTCATCGTTCCCTCTGTTTTTTATTGTTTTCCTTGTTTGGATTTTCGCTATCGATAGTTTGACAAACATGCGAAGCCTTGGCTCTAAAACTTGTCTCAATGTTATGGTGGTGGGCTTTCTGACTAAGCAACTTTTCCTTGAGCATGATGATCTCTGTGGGCTGGTATGGAATTTTCTAGTCTGTTCGATGTTCTAATTTTGGTGATCTAGTCATAATGTTCTTCGATCAACTTTGGCAACATATGCGAAGGTTTTGCCCGAACCGTTGTTTCTCTGGGTCGAAGCTATCTTCTCCTTCTAATTCTACAATGTCTGGTCGTTCTAGCGTGTGATAGCTCCTGCTACTCTCTGTCATACTTTTTTAGATGTGATTGGTTCCTCTTACCAACTCAAAACATGGAGCATTTTTTCTGCCATTCTATGTCAAATTTGTTTACACAGTGCTACATCGAACGTTAGGCAGTACTTTGTACCTTGTGGCTGTATTGCGTTATTTAATCCTGTTGTAAACATATGTATCGCTCTACAATGTGTAGAATGAAACTGATATGTAAGTTATTCTCTGCATGGAGATGGTATTGTAGTCTAGTAAATTAGTTAGCTCTAGTGCTATAGGCCTGTATTGGTAGAGTGGACGGAACACTATAAACGCCGTAGGTAGTGGACGGTCCACCTTAAAACCGAGTTTAGCTGACTGCTAACAACATTCACCTGTACTATATTGTAGTTTTTTATTATTAGTCATAATAAAAGGTGTTTGCGGTCACCTTAAAAACTGGTCGGCTATGCCAAAAAAAAAAATCTAAAATATAGGAGTCAGATTTAACATATAATAAAATCGAAAGATATATATTTAAATAGAAAGTAATTTTGGAATTAATTTGAAAACAAGAAATAAGAAGATAAAAACGATAGAGATTTGAAAATAGAGATCCAGTGCAATTACAAAGTTTTAAGAAAAATCTAGACTTTATAACTTATCTTGTTTTCTTGAACTCTTGTCACTCATAAGTCTTCAAACTTTAACTCTTCTTTGTTGAAAATTTAATCTTTGAAACTGTATAGTATTCAAATCAGTACCTGTATATAATTCCATCATGTAAACTTATATATATTTCAATGCAATATTGTTAGAATATATTTTATAACAATAACAGTTGAAACAAGGTTGTTGTAATCAAAACCATCATCATCATCTCAGTCCCTGACAATCTCCCCATTTTTTATGATGACAACCTATGTTTATAAAATATACATACCTGATGCCTTGAACTCCCCTTTATTCCAATAACTTCTCCTAAAGCTACTAACATCCCCTTAATGTAAGCCTATTTTATAGTTCTTCCCCCTTATCAGCAACAAAAACAGCATACTCGTAATTAGTCTACAATACTCCCCATTGAAATAATACAATACTAAACCTAGTCTAAGAACTAACTCTAATACTCTTAAAACTATGATAAGACTTATTCTAGACTAAGGAATAATTCTAAATCTAATACCATGGCAACACTAAAACACAATGCTATAAACGAACTAAGAATTTTAATATAATATTTGCAATATAATAGAAGTAATTGTAACACGAATATTAACGGATACACGAATATACATAATTAAATTATTTAAAAAATATTTACAAACACACGAAACCTATATACTAAGTGTTCTTTGAAATTAGATATTTATTTTAATTGGGATAATGGAGACAAAATTCCCATGTTCGATTATATTTCCATCCTTATCAAAACACATGTGCCAATGCAAATGACTCAATTATCTTCATCTATTTGAACTTCTTGTTCTTGTTCTTCTTTTACTTCTTATTTATCTTCCATAGGATTATGAATTTGAATATTAGATGAGTCATCCTCGATAACGGTTAGTTTAGAATGGTTATCCATTAGGAATTTTTGCATATTCCTAATAATTTCTCCTTGTTTCTCTTGTTCTCCACCCATTTATAGTTGCATATGTTGGATTTCAGCGAGCATTTGCTGTATATCCTTCACAGATTCTTCCAATTTGAATATTCATGCAAGCGTAGTTCGTCGGAATGGGCCTTGAGGAGAAGTAGGATAGAAGATAATGTTGTTTTGGTTGGTATCTAATGAGAAGGCCATTATTATTTTATTTCAGAAGTTCATTACAAAGAAGAATGAGTGAAGAGATGGGAATTTTTGAAATTGAGAGTTTAAGTAAGTGTATAAACTGAGTTTGGAGGGAATTTTATTTTTAAAATTTAATGGTTATATGTCAACATGTCTACCATAATTTTGAATTTTCCTATATTTTAATGTATATATATGTGTACTAATATTCTAGTTATTCTATTTGGGTTAATGAACAAATACCTAATTCTCTTCTTAATTTAGTAAACGTTGCTTCATTCAAGGGTTTAGTAAAAATATCTACAAGTTGATTGTCTTTTTTAATAAATTTAAGTGAAATATTTTCTTTACTTGCATTATCACTTAGAAAACGATGTCTAACATCAATATGTTTTGTTCTAGCATGTTGAGTATGATTTTTAAACAAATTCATAGCACTCGTTTTACCGTAGTAGATTGGTGATTTGGTTATAGTTAATCCAATTTTTATCTAAGTTTTTTGTATATAGATTACTTGAGAACAACCCAAAGCAGCAGAGATATATTCTGCTTCAGTTCTTGACAAGAAAACAGCATTCTTCTTCTTACTAAACCAGTAAAGCAGAAATGGCCCCAAAAATTGATAGGTTCCACTTGTACTTTTTTGATCTGATTTACAATAGGAATAGTTAGCATTGCAATATGAAATTAAATCGAATGAATTTCTCTTACGATAAAATAATCAAAAATATAATGTGCGTTTGACATATCTGGAATTCATTTTACGTCTTTCAAGTGATTTTTTTAGGTTGGGATTGACGTCTTGCGCAAAGACAAATGCTATGCATTATTTTTGGTCTACTCGTAGTTATATATAATAGAGAACCTATCATACCCCTATATAAATTTTTTGATCTACATCTTTGGGTGAGTCATCTTTGCTTAAGGCTTCATTGGCAGCCATGGGTGTGGGTTTTCCTTTGGTATTAGCCATATTAAATTTACCAATTAGGTCTGTAACATATTTTTCTTGACTAATAAATATACAATTATTACATTGTATTACTTGCAATTCTAAAAAGAAGGTGAGTTCTCCCATATAACTCATTTCTAACACTTTTGTCATATTTTCAAAATATTCTTGATTCATTTCATTATTTGTTGATCTGAAAGTAATATCATCTGCGTAAATTTGTACTAACCAAATTTCATTTTTATTTCTTTTAATAAAAAGAGTATTATCTGCCTTACCAATTTCAAATTTTGATTGTAATAAAAACAATCTTAGTCTATCATACTAGGCTTTAAGAGATTGTTTTAAATCATGTAGTGCTTTCTTTAGTTCATAAACAGGATTTAAAAGAAAAATCACCTTTGAATAATGGGGGTTGTTCAATGTAAACAACTTCTTTAACAAATCCATTTAAAAATACAATTTTTACATCCACTTGAAATAATTTTAAATTACTGTAATTAGCGAAAGTAAGTGGATTTCTAATAGCTTCTAATCTTGCTATGGGGGCATAAGTTTCATCTTAATTTGTTCCTTCTTCTTGACAATATCATTGTGCAACAAATCAAGCTTTATTTCTGACAATCGCATGAAGTTCATTCATTTTATTTTTATAAACCCATTTAGTTCTTATTGTAGTTTTATCTTACTTCTATCCTCTTGTCTAGAAACAAGTTCACACACTTCATTTCTGGTAAACTGATTCAATTCTTCTTGCGTAACAAATATCCATGAATCATCATATGAAGCTTCAATGGATTTTTTATGTTAGATAGTTGATGTAAAAGCTACATTAATAATATTATTTAATGGGTTTCTAGTTATAACTACAAAATCAATATCTCCTAGTGTATTTTCTGTAAGACGATCTCTTAAAAGTCTAATTCTTTTATTAAGTTGACTGATTTCATTATTTATTTCATTTGATTCATTATTTTCATTATCAAATTCATCTTTATTATGTCTTTGACTCATATCTTTAAAATCTTAATTAAAACATACATTCATAGTTTCTTCAATAGAATTGATTTTTAAATTAAAAACTCTATAAGCTTTACTTCTTTTTGAATAACCAATAAAATTCCTTTATTTGATTTCAAATCAAATTTATCTAAATTTTCTTTAATATTTAAAATAAAACATTTACTTCAAAAACTCTAATATAAGATACCTTTGAATTATTATTGTGTAGGAGTTCGTATGGTGTTTTATTTGTTAATGATCTAATTAAAATTCTATTCAACTATAACAAGCTATAGCAACTGCTTCAGCCCTAAAGTTTATTTGTAAATTACTATCAAAAAGCATCGTTCTCGCACACTCTTGAAACATTCTATTCTTATGCTCAACTACTCCCTTTTTTTGTGGAATTCTTAGAAAGGAGAAATCATGAGTAATTCCTTTTTAATTCCAAAATTTCTCAAAATTTTCATTTCCAAATGCTCCGCCATGTTCAGTACGTACAGTTTTGATTTTTAAACAAAATAAATTTTGAAATCTTTTCACAAAAGTTTTAAATAATTCAAAAGCATCACTTTTATGTTTAACAAATAAAGTCCAGGTGTATCTAGAGTAATCATCAACAATAACGAAAATGTATCTACTTTGATTTATTGACTGAATTTGAGATGGACCAAATAAATCCATATGGAGTAATTCTGAAGGTTTTGACGTGGAAATCTCATATTTTTGTTTAAATAAATTTCTTCTTAATTTACCTATTTGACAAGCATCACATATAGTATTTAATTCAAAAATCATTTTTGGGAGACCTCTCACTAAATCTAGTTTGGATATTTTAGAAAGGAATTTAATATTTAGATGTCCAAATATTTTATGCTAAATCAAAGGATCACTTGCATTAGCCAAAAGGCATAAGTTGTCGTTTGAATTTTTCGTACTTAGAACATAAATATTTTTCTTTCTAATTCCTTCAAAAATTATATTTGAATTATTATATTTGATGTAACACTTATATTTTACAAATTTAATTTTATAACAGTTATCACATAGTTGACTTATACTAAGTAAGTTGTGTTTCAAATTTCTAACTAATAAAACATCAGAAATAGTAGGAGTTTTAGAATTACCGACATTGTAGTGCCAATCGCATATCCCTTCGAGTTATCACACAAATTAACCATTCCTCCATCTTCATAAACTATAATATTTAGTATATCTGGATTTCTAGTCATTTGTCGTGAACTTCGCTATTAAGAATTCATTTGTCTCTCTTGGTTCACAATATTTTTCCATTGAGTGTTGTATCGTCAAGGGCCATATAACACTTGTTCCTTTACAACACAAAAAATCGGTAGATTGCTTGATTTTTCAAAATAACTAAATGCAGACTCATGAGACAGTAATGAATTGAATATTTTTGAACTAGTATTAAATAATTTATGGAAATTGCCATTTAAATTTTTCAAAAATAGATTATGATAACTCTGAAAACTAATGCTCTAATACCAATTATTGGAAAATGCAGATTAAGGATCATAAGGCGAACTTAACACTAGAGAAGGTGAATAGTGTTTAGCGGAATCTTATAGTTTTTATGAAATCGTTAGAAACTGATGCAAATCATAAATATATAACAATCACAGAATCAAACACAAATGTAGAATAAAAAGTAAAAGCAGTAAAGGAAAGAACAAAGTGGGATTTTAATACTAGTTCAGAGTTATCCTATATCCAGACCCACACAACTTTAGGTTGATGCAGATTTATTTTCAATATAATACTCAAATTACAATCCTCGATTTCACAAGCATTGTAACAACCCAGAAATTCTGAGCCAATGTAAAAATTTTATTTGGCTATTTTTATGAATTTTGGGTATTTAATATGATTTATTTTAAATAATAACAATGAGAAATTTATTTTGAATATAATTAGAACGTATATATATTTGAATCGTCGTTAGAATATAAATATTTATTTTTATTTATAAAAGGAATTGAAAATGGCGCGGTAGTTCGAAAATTCGATTTCAAATTTCAAATGAATGCACAGGATTCAAAATAAACCGGATTTTGGCGAAACCAAAAATATTAGAATCTATTTGAGAATATCTTTCCAACGAATCCGAAAAATTGAAATTGCATAGCGGGAATCAAAAGTTACGCCTAGTTGAAAATTCACAATAGTCGCTATGGAATTTTGGCCCTTAAAAATGGAAATTTTGCAAACGAAATCGGTTTTCGACGAAACCACTTTTGTTGGATCCGGGATGTAGAATTATTGCTAGATTCCAAAATTCATAATTTTTCGACTCAATATGTGAGTGTGGCGAGGTTAAACGTGTTTTGATAGTTTTAGTCAATTTAGATCAACCAGAAAATGGCCATTTTTCAAACGGTCTCGGAATTTGATAAAATTAGTTTTGTTAGAACCGTATCGCCAATACGAAGTTGGAAAATATTTTTCGAGAATTTTTAGAGTCCGTATGTGGCCCCAGTAAATTGAAATATGCGTTCAAATTCAATATACAGATTTATATTTTGATTTTGACATAAACTAATCGAAATAACCAAAATGGCTCATGATACATATCCCATTGTGCTAAGAATGGGGGAAATTAGTTTTGGACGACAGTCGGTGGGTCTCGTTTGGAGGTCGAAATAAAAGGTTGCTTTTTGGGGGAAATTAAATATAAAATAAATAAATTAATAAACTCCCCTCCCTCTCTCTTCGTACTCAGTCAACCCCTCCCCCCTTTTTTCGTTCAAACCCGACAGACTAAAAAGAAAGAAAACCTAAACATGACAGGAAGAGGGAGTCGCCGCCCGTCGCTCCGACGCCCCTCCGCCTGGCCGACCACCGCAGCCTCGTCCCCCTCTCCTCCGCTCCTCTCCTCTCCCCTTTCCCCAATCGATACCCCCAAACCCTCCTCTGCCTATAACAGCCGACGCCGCCACTTCATTGGCCCACCTCCGCGCCTGAGCTTCTTTCCCCGACCCCCTACGCCTCCTCTTTGATCGACCAACACGCTCTAAGTCTTGTTTATTTGTTTTTGCTAATTTAGTGTTCTTAAAATAAATTTTCTTTTTTTATAATTGCATAAACCCAATTTTTATATATAGATGATAAGGATTATATTTTTTATATGATAAAAATTAGATTTTTATAGCAAGAAAAAGATGATTTTTAATTTTAATAAATTTTGATTTTTCTCTATGATAAAGATTTGATTTTTGTTTAATGAAAGATTATATTTTTTATAACAGGAAAGTTTAAATTTTATAACCATGAAAGGTACGATTTTTATATTTGTGAAAGCTAGATAAAAATGCGATTTTATTTGCATGAAGATCTGATTTTTATACATGAAGGGAGAAAATAAAAATGAGATTTTTATTATGCAGTTGGCGAATTAAAAATATAATCTTTTCTTTACATAGGAAATTCGATTTTTAAAATTATAATCTTTATGTATAAGAGTATAAAAATATGATTTTTATATTAGTAAGAGTATAAAAATATAATTTTTATATATATAGTGAGGAAAAGTATAATTTTTATTATATTACTAGCAAGATAAAAATATAATTTTTATCACGGAAGTAGCGGAGTAAAGGAGTGATTTTTACATATGTGGTTGAGATATGAAAATACGATCTTTATATATAAAAATGTGATTTTTATATAGAGAATGGAGAGATAAAGAAACAATTTTTATATATATGAACATTAGCAAAAAAGATTTGATTTTTTTATTTAAGATGTAGCGATATGAAAATTAGATTTTTATATTATGAAGTGGAGGATTAAGTTACGATTTTAATCTATGTGAAGAAACAATAAAAATATGATTTTTATCTAGGTGGAGTTGAACTAAAAATAAAATATTTATATATATAGTAGCATTTTAAAAATATAATTTTTATATAGATGATAGCAAAGAAAAGATTTGATTTTTGTATTGGAAAAGATATGATCTTTATATATATGTTAGCATTGTAAAAAAAATGCGATTTATACATGTATGGTTTAGAAGTAATAATATGATTTTGTTTATAGGAGGAAGAAATGATATTTTTATTATGAAAAGAGAAATAGAAAAATATAATCTTTATAATGAAAATATCGTGCTAAAGATGCTATTTTTATCATCTTGAAAAGCGAAGTAGAAATATGTTATTTTTATATATGTAGTGAATACGAGCAACGAAAGTGACAAAAGGAGGACACGGCAAGATTTTCTACATATGAAGAGTCGCGGTGTTTGGTTTAGCTTCTCGGTGAGAACTTCTCACTTTAATTTTTTTTTTCTAGTTAAAATTATATACTACGATGCAGACGGTGCTTAGTAGCACCCGACACCCGTCGTCCATAGACCATGGACGATTTGTTTGATTTTGTGTGTTGTGAAAATTGATTTTGATGTGGAATGAATGGAAATATAATCATGTGTTGAAATAAATTAATTATCGTTAAAAATATAATTTCTAACGTGAATGTAAATAAATAAATATTCATTTACAAATCAGACGATTTGTTTATGCACACCCATTTGAAGTATATTGATTGGGACGATAAATTTTACACGTCGCCCAACTGCACAAATAATATTTAGTGTTTGTGGATTGAAACCCCACACTGGTGTTGGGATGATATTTGATGTACACTAATCCCAATTGTTTAGTGGTATATCGATCGTTTGATTGACAGACTGTATGAGCGTTAATTATTTATATTTAATGCTTATGCAGTTGTGTAGTGCACTTCGAATGATGGTTGATTATTTATCATTGCTACTATATACATGTGTTATATGAAATCCATATAATTAACATTATATGGTAATTGATTGGGCCTCATTCCAATTTGGAAAATAAAGATTCATGTGTTAAATAGAATAAATAGTCCTGTGTTGACGATACTCATGTGTTGGGAATATTCATGTGTTGAAGCTTATCATGTGTTGAACGAAATATTTTAAGAATAAAATTCACATCTTTATCATATAAAATTAGAAACTAGCTGGAAACTAGTTAAGATGAGTGGTTTCCTGGGTATTGATCTGATGTTGGTTTCGGCCTTCGGGGTTAATACTTAGGGAATCGTTCTCTTACTAATTTACAGGTGGAGTCTGATTAAGAATTAAAAGATGGAAATCATAATTTTATAAAATGTATTAAATAACATAAATAGTCATGTGTTGATGATACTCATGTGTTAAGAATATTCATGTGTTGAAAGAAATATATATATTCGTGTGTTGAAGAAAATATTCATTTGTTGAATAGAATAATGAAGTTATTGAAATATGTAAAGCCGTGTTGATTAGATAAGCGCCATTTTGACGCGAACGATATTTATATCGATTATATTCGTTTTCATAATGAATATAGAAAAGGAAGTGATATCAAAATATAACGTTTTGAAATTATTATCATTTATATGTTAATGATATGGAATATTCAATTTTGATTTAAAATTGAATATGAAGTTGAAATTGTTTTGAAAACGAATTATAAAATACGTATAGAATTGAAATCGACGAAATATATATAATATATATATTACATATTAAATGGCCTGAATAGAACACGCCGCGGCAGTTCGCGAATTTCAACCATTGACTTCGAATTGGCGTTACGGGAGATCCGACTGCCGGATTCTCCTGAAACCAGAACCGTTGTGTTCATATCGAAAAGATCTTTCCAATGAATATTAGAAATTTGAAATCTAATGGTTGGATTTGAAATTATGTCCAAATCAAATTTGGAAAAGGTCGTTGTAAGTGCAGTTCGACGACCGTTATTGGAAATCGACTATACGGGGCTTCATAAAATTATTAAAAATACTAATATTTTGTGTAAAATCATAATATATGAATTGAAAAGAACTAGGATGAAAATTTCCACATTTGTAAGGATAAAAATATATTTTTATCAAAATGAACTGGTTATGAATTAGAATTATAATCCAATATTTTTGAATGAATAAATTGGGTTTGAAGTGGCTTAAAAAATAATAATCAGAATTTCCAATATACGAATTGGAATGGGTTTGAATCGAAATTATCTTCGGAATATTTCGATGTTGGATTTCGTGATTATACAGATATGGTTGTGGAAATTTGAAAGATATATTTATATCGTTATTTCCAATACAATATTTGTTGGTTTCAGAGCTTGATATTGAATATAAGCCGATATATTTTCTATTTAGAGCCTTGTATTTAATATCAAATGGGATTTTGGGTTCGTCGCTAATGTTGTCTTAAATAACAATGTTCTTGAACCCATTTTAGAAAAGAATAGATCTTTTAATTATTATTTAGTGAACTTGTCCAGTTTATTGGTATTTAATTGGAATTGAATTTAAATTAGTTTTTGGGCATATCGTGAACCGCGTTTTAGATGACATTGGTTCTTTAACCCAGTTAAAGATAGGATATTGACTTGTAGGAAGATTAAAACTAAGTGGAGTTTTAATGAATATTTAATTAGATTGAAGTGATCGAGAATGGAGTATCACCAGTTTTGCCCCAAAGCGATAGTTAAGTCTTTAAATAGATTTGAACGTGAAATGGTAATTAATATTTACCGATAACACCGTGGTGTTAGATATGGAGTATTACCAGTTTTGTTCCATGGGATGAATAGGATAGGATTGGGAAATAAAATAAATAATTACTTCGATGTGGTTCGCTAATCCCGACTAGTTTGGAAAACCTTAACATGGTTTGAAATGATATCCAAAGGAAGATTAAAGAATAAATTTAGAATAATTTATCTTTGATAAAATTAATGGGAAGCTTTCCCTAAGAATGTGAATATTTGAATAAAGAGTATTCTAAACTGGATTGAGGCGTATGTTGCGTTTGTGTAACACTTGTTTATTATATACGCGGGTTATTCGGAAAGGCCGGGTTTTATACCCATTCTGAATAACCGATTCAACGATAAGTCGAAGATGAAGACGGTAGTTAAAGACCGGAGGTCTTCACGTCGTTTGGATGATTATTGATGATCTTGATTGGGCTGTACACCCAAGAGGAGGGAGTCAGTCGGTGATCGTCCAGACGTACTTGGAGATTGATGGATATGCGAGGAATATGGTTCCTCAAGTTTCGTTCAGACCCAGAACGAACTTGTAAATGGACTGTGTGTCTGACATTGGATTTTATTTTGTGTGATCGATTTCTATTAAATATATATCTGTTTGGCGGCTGAGAATTTATTCTCTTGCTTAACGCCCTTCACTGGGACGTACGAGCTCAGAGGTTATATATTGATGGATATCAATCGCATGGCATGAATTGCCTGTGTGGCATGCCTAAGTGGCAAATGATCAAGGCTTATGTTGAAAAGCAAAGTCTTGTGATTGACGATCAAAGCACGGCCTATGTGGCACAGCTATGTGTATAGCGCTAATTCGCGAGCCTCACACCTCGGTATGAGTCAAAAAGGGGATAAGGACCGTTGGGAGAACACGATGTCTCTTTCTAGCTATGGGTGATGTCAATGACCTACAAGCCATGACATTCATATACTTTTTACCTGTGTGGTTGTTGGAATGCGAGGCGCCTCGGTTATAGGTCTGAAAGGAGCGAGAAACGTGTGTTTAGGAATTGCCAATCCTCAAAAGTAAGAGAGGACCGGCCCAACCGATTCCAAGGATCGCTGTGTGTGGTCCTGAGACATTTTCTAGAGTGTCTCGAATGGAGACGAGCTTGCCCTTTGCCTCGACTCATGATGGAAACCCAATTTCCAATACGACCTTTGCGGTTTTAATTGTAAAACTAGTATGGCGACATGATATATGGTACCCATGCCGCCTATGATTGATACTTATGATTGAAATTGTTTTGACATTATATACTTATAGTAATATCAAAATAATCTGTTTTTAAACGTATCAAGCATTCTTTGCCTATTATAAGGTTAAACCCTATCCTCCGGCTTGCGTTGCATTGCGTGATGGGATCTGGGTATTATAATAGCTTAATTTTTCTTTATTTAGCATTGCGCTGTTTGTTTTATGCACGGGTATTCTTGGGAGGAAACCCATTCTGTGTTATACGGCGTGGTCCCTTGATTTACCTAACTTTAAAATAAAGATTAATAACTGTTTTAGTTCTCACACCAGTCACATGATTGACCTGGAGTTTATTGTTTTAACCTAAACACTGGGTGCCTTTATTTTCGACACGGGCAGCTAGTAGTTGGATTTTGCAGATTTATATTCACAAGATCCTGGTATATAGCTGAAGTGATATTCGGAAAGCTCTGTATCCGTGTATTTCTTTCAGTTGTGCTTTGTATTATTTTTCCGCTGCTATGTATTTAAATGTAATTTAAATCTCTGATATTTATCAAGTATGTAATAGTTATTCATACTCTGTATATTCTTGAATTCTGATGGAATTGTTGTAATAAACAATGAAATGTTCTTCTTTTTGTGTTTTGATTCGTCTTGTCCTCACGGTAATTCGTTCTTTCTCTTCTCTTCGGAGACAGGGAAGGTTCGGGTCGCCACATTTGGTATCAGAGCTTTGGTTTACAGAGCTCGAGAACAAGACACATTAGAACCAAACGAAAGAATTCATCAGAGATTGGATTAGTAATATCCAATGAGAATAACTCATTAGAGATGGGATCAGTAGTGTCCTAGAACGAGTGTAAAGAGTGAAACTTTTGAAATATAAAAATTTGAAAACAAATTTTGTTTTGAAAGTTAAATTCAAGTATACGTATTTGAATATTTTATTTGTATTGAATTTGGACAATCGAGTATATAAAGATTTTGCATATACACGTCATGAACGTATATTCGAAGTTTTAATATACTGGATAGATATAGAATCACACTCTAGTCGCCTTGGGACAATTCTGATGATGATTGCAACATCATCAGTATTTGTGTTCGAGTTTCGAAAGTGGGATTTATATATATTTCCACAGACCGGTGTGAGAACCAAAACCAGATAGGTTTATTGTTGTGATTTGGCATCAAAAACATGATTTTCTGTGTATATATCAAAATTATGAATTTGAAACATTAATTCACTAATTGATTGATGGTTGTATTGTATGATTATTGTTTTGATTAATTAAAACTTTGAACCATTTAGCCTAATGGAACCAAATTTAGAACTGTATTGAAAACTGTTTGAAATTGCATGCATATACATGTTTATCCATTGAACAGGTCATAGCAAAGAGGATATAGAAGAGGAATAAAATTGTTTGCCCGACAAATAGGTACATGTTTATTGTATTTCTTGGGTTTTTGATGATTTTATGAGCCGATTGGCTAGCCGCTTGGCTTTTTCTTTTTCTTTTGGATTGGTGAGGGCCATGGGAGGCTATTTGAAATATCCCGAAGCTCCCGGTGCAGGGGAGGTTATGGCAAAAAAATTCAAAAATTTAGGGTGTTAGTCAAATTTTTGAAAAATTTGAAAGGTTCTTAGAAACTGAAAAGTTGAAGAACTTAAGCCGTAATGAAAATAATGAAAGTTGAGTTGATTAGTTAAACAACTTTCAGCTTCATTTTTTTTCTGGGACAAAAAGTTTTAAGTGGGGGAGATTGTAACAACCCGGAAATTCTGAGCCAATTTAAAAATTTTATTTTGGGAATTTTTATGAATTTTGAATATTTAAAATGATTTATTTTAAATAATAATGATGAGAATTTTATTTTGAATATAATTATAATGTATATATATATATGAATCGTCGTTAGAATATAAATATTTATTTTTTTATTATAAAAAGGATTGAAAATGGCACGTAGTTCGAAAATTCGATTTCAAATTTCAAATGAATGCACAGGATTCAAAATAAACTGAATTTTGGCGAAACCAAAAATATTAGAATCTATTTGAGAATATCTTTCCAACAAATCCGAAAAATTGAAATTTCATAGCGGGAATCAAAAGTTACGCCCATTTGAAAATTCAGAATAGTCGCTTTGGAATTTTGGCCCTTAAAATGGGAAATTTTGCAAACGAACTCGGTTTTCGACGAAACCATTTTTGTTGGATCCTGGATGTATAATTATTGCTAGATTCCAAAATTCATAATTTTTTGAATCAATAAGTGAGCGTGGCGAGGTGAAACGTGTTTTGATAGTTTCAGTCAATTTGGATCGACCAGAAAATGGCCATTTTTCAAAAGGTCTCGGAATTTGATGAATTTAGTTTTGTTAGAACCGTATCGTCAATACGAAGCTAGAAAATATTTTTCGAGAATTTTTAGAGTCCGTATGTGGCCCTAGTAAATTGAAACGTGCTTTCAAATTCAATATATAGATTTATATTTTTATTTTGACAGAAACTGATCGAAACAGCCGAACTGGCTCACAATACATATCCTATTGTGTTCAGAATGGGGGTAATTAGTTATGGACGACAGTCGGTGGGTCTCGTTTGGAGGTCGAAATAAAAGGTTGCTTTTTGGGGGAAATTAAATATAAAATAAATAAATTAATAAATCCCCTCCCTCTCTCTTCTTACTCAGTCAACCCCCCTTTTTCGTTCAAACCCGACAGACCAAAAAGAAATAAAAAAACTAAACGCGACAGGAAGAGGGAGCCGCCGCCCGTCGCTCTGACGCCCCTCCGCCTGGCCGACCACCGCAGCCTCGCCCCCCTCTCCTCCACTCCCCTCCTCTCCCCTTTCCCTAATCGATACCCCCAAACCTTCCTCTGCCTGTAACAGCCACCGCCGCCACTTCATTGGCCCACCGCCGCGCCTGAGCTTCTTTTCCCGACCCCCTACGCCTCCTCTTTAAACCACCAACACGCTGTAAGTTTTGTTTATTTGTTTTTGCTAATTTAGTTTTTTTTTTAAATCAAATTTCTTTTTTTTATAATAGCATAAACCCAATTTTTTTATGTCGATGATAAGGATTATATTTTTTATATGATAAAAATTAGATTTTTATAGCAAGAAAACGTTGATTTTTAATTTTAATAAAGTTTTGATTTTTCTCTATGATAAAGATTTGATTTTTGTTTAATGAAAGATTATATTTTTATAACATGAAAGTTTAAATTTTATAACCATGAAAGGTACGATTTTTATACTTGTGAAAGCTAGATAAAAATTCGATTTTTATTTGCATGAAGATCTAATATTTATACATGAAGGGAGAAAATAAAAATGAGATTTTTATTATGAAGTTGGAAAATTAAAAATATAATCTTTTATTTACATAGGAAATTCGATTTTTAAAAATATAATCTTTACGTAGAAGAGTATAAAAATATGATTTTTATATTAGTAAGAGTATAAAAATATAATTTTTATATATATAGTGAGGTAAAAATATAATATTTATTATATTACTAGCAAGATAAAAATATAATTTTTATCATCGAAGTAGCGGTGTAAAGGAGTGATTTTTTACATATGTGGTAGAGATATGAAAATACGATCTTTATATATAAAAATGTGATTTTTATATAGAGAATGGCGAGATAAAGAAACGATTTTTATATATGTGAACACTAGCAAAAAGATTTGATTTTTTTTATTTAAGATGTAGCGATATGAAAATTAGATTTTTATATTATGAAGTAGCGGATAAAGTTACGATTTTTATCTATGTGAAGAAACGATAAAAATACGATTTTTATCTAGGTGGAGTTGAACTAAAAATAAAATCTTTATACATATAGTAGCGTTTTAAAAATATAATTATTATATAGATGATAGCAAAGAAAAGATTTGATTTTTGTATTGGAAAAGGTACGATCTTTATATATATGATAGCATTGTAAAAAAAATTACGATTTATACATGTATGGTTTAGAAGTAATAATATGTTTTTCTTTATAGGAGGAAGAAATGATTTTTTTTATTATGAAAAGAGAAATAGAAAAATATAATCTTTATAATCAAAATATCGTGTTAAAGATGCTACTTTTATCATCTTGAAAGCGAAGTAAAAATATGTTATTTTTATATATGTAATGAATACGGACATAGAAAGTGGCAAAAGGCGGACACGGCAAGATTTTCTACATATGAAGAGTCGTGGTGTTTGGTTTAGCTTCTCGGTGAGAACTTCTCACTTTAATTCTTGTTTTCTAGTTAAAATTATATACTAAGATGCAGACGGTGCTTAGCAGCACCCAACACCCATCGTCTACAGACCATGGATGACTTGTTTGATTTTGTGGGTTGTGAAAATTGATCGTGATGTGGAATGAATGGAAATATACTCATGTGTTGAAATTAATTATCGTTAAAAATATAATTTCTAATGTGAATGTGATTAAATAAATATTCATTTACAAATCAGACGATTTGTTTATGCACACCAATTTGAAGGATATTGATTGGGACGATAAACTTTACACGTCGCCCAACTGCATAAATAATATTCAGTGTTTGTGGATTGAAACCCCATACAGGTGTTGGGATGATATTTGACGTACACTAATCCCAATTGTTTAGTGGTATGTCGATCGTTTGATTGACAGACTGTATGAGCGTTAATTATTTATATTTAATGCTTATGCAGTTGTGTAGTGCACTTTGGATGATGGTTGATCATTTATCATTGCTATTATATACATGTGTTGTATGAAATCCGTATAATTAACATTATATGGTAATTGATTGGGCCTCATTCCAATTTGGAAAATAAAGATTTATGTGTTGAATAGAATAAATAGTCATGTGTTGACGATACTCATGTGTTGAGAATATTCATGTGTTAAAGCTTATCATGTGTTAAACAAAATACTTTAACAGTAAAATTCACATCTTTATCATATATAAAATTAGAAACTAGCTGGAAACTAGTTAAGATGAGTGGTTTCCTGTGTATTGATCTGATGTTGGTTTCGGCCTTCGGGGTTAATACTTAGGGAATCATTCTCTTACTAATTTACGGTTGGAGTCTGATTAAGAATTAAAAGATGGAAATCATAATTTTATAAAATATATTAAATAACATAAATAGTCATGTGTTGACGATACTCATGTGTTGAGAATATTCATGTGTTGAAAGAAATATATATTCATGTGTTGAAGAAAATATTCATTTGTTGAATAGAATAACGAAGTTATTGAAATATGTAAAGCCGTGTTGATTAGATATGCGCCATTTTGACGCGAACGATATTTATATCGATTATATTCGTTTTTATAATGAATATAGAAAAGGAACTGATTTCAAAATATAACGTTTTGAAAATATTATCATTTATATGTTAATGATATGGAATATTCAATTCTGATTTAAAATTGAATATGAAGTAGAAATTGTTTTGAAAACGAATTTTAAAACAAATTATGAAATACGTTTTGAATTGAAATCGACGAAATATATATAACATATATATTAAATGGCTTGAATAGAACGCGTCGGGCCGCGGCAGTTCGCGAATTTCGACCATTGACTTCGAATTGGCATTACAGGAGATCCGACCATCGGATTCTCCTGAAACCAGAACAGTTGGGTTCGTATCGAAAAGAGCTTTCCAATGAATATTAGAAATTTGAAATCTAACGGTTGGATTTGGAATAATGTCCAAATCAAATTCGGAAGAGGTCGTTGTAAGTGCAGTTCGACGACCGTTATTGGAAATCGACTGTACGGGCCTTCATAAAAATATTAATAATTTGTGTAAAATCATAGTATATGAATTGAAAAGAACTAGGATGAAAAATTCCACATTCGTAAGGATAAAAATATATTTTTATCGAAATGAACTGGATATGAATTTGAATTATAATCCAATATTTTTGAATGAATAAATTGGGCTTGAAGTGGCTTAAAAATAATAATCAGAATTTCCAATATACGAATTGAATGGATTTGAATCAAAATTATCTTCGGAATATTTCGATGTTGGATTTCGTGATTATACAGATATGGTTGTGGAAATTTGAAATATATATTTATATCGTTATTTCCAATATGATATTTGTTGATTTCAGAATTTTGATATTGAATATAAGCCGATATATTTTCTATTCAGAGACTTGTATTTAATATCAAATGAGATTTTGGGTTCATCGCGAGTGTTTTCTTAAATAAGAATGTTCTTGAACCCAGTTTAGAAAAGAATAAATCTTTTAATTAAGATTTAGTGAACTTGTCCAGTTTATTGGTATTTAATTGGAATTGAATTTAAATTGGTTTTTGGGTTTATCGTGAACCGCGTTTTAGATGACATTGGTTCTTTAACCCAGTAAAAACAGGATATTGATTTGTGGGAAGATTAAAACTAAGTGGAGTTTTAATGAATCTTTAATTAGAATGAAATGATCGAGAATGGAGTATCACCAGTTTTGCCCCAAAGCAATTGTTAAATCCTTAATTAGATTTGAACGTGAAATGGTAATTAATATTTACCGATAACACCATGGTGTTAGATATGGAGGATTACCAGTTTTGCTCCATGGGATGAATAGTTTGGGATTGGGAAATAAAATAAATAATTACTTCGGTGTGGTTCGCTAATCCCGACTAGTTTGGAAAACCTTAACATGGAAAGAATAAATTTAGAAGAATTTATCTTTGATAAAATTGATGGGAAACTTTCCCTAAGAATGCGAATATTTGAATAAAGAGTATTCTGAATTGGAATGAGGCGTATGTTGCGTTTGTGTAACACTTGTTTATTATATACGAGGGTTATTCGGAAAGGCCGGGTTTTATACCCATTCTGAATAACTGATTCGACGATAAGTCGAAGATGAAGACGGTGGTTGAAGACCGGAGGTCTTCACATCGTTTGGATGATTATTGATGATCTTGATTGGGCTGTACACCCAAGAAGAGGGAGTCATTCGGTGATCGTCCAGACGTACTTGGAAATCGATGGATATGCGAGGAATAAGGTTCCTCCAGTTTCGTTCAGACCCAGAACGAACTTGTAAATGGACTGTGTGTCTGACATTGGATTTTATTCTGTGTGATTGATTTCTATTAAATGTATATCTGTTTGGCAGCGGAGAATTTATTCTCTTGCTTAACGCCCTTCTCTGAGGCGTAGGAGCTCAGAGGTTATATATTGATGAATATCAATCGCATGGCATGAATGGCCTATGTGGCATGCCTACGTGGTAAATGATCAAGGCTTCTGTTGAGAAGAAAAGTCTTGTGGTTGATGATCAAAGCACGGCCTATGTGGCGCAGCTTTGTGTATAGTGTTAATTCGTGAGCCTCACACCTTGGTATGAGTCAAAAACGGGATAAGGACCATTGGGAGAACACGACGTTTCTTTCTAGCTATGGGTGATGTCAGTGACCTACCAGCCCTGACATTTATATACTTTTTACCTGTGTGGTATTGGAATGCGAGGCGCCTCGGATATAGGTCTGATAGGACCGGGAAACATGCGTTCAGGAATTGCCAATCCTCAAAAGTAAGAGAGGAACGACCCAACCGATTCCAAGGATCGCTGTGTGTGGTCCTGAGACATTTGCTAGAGTGTCTCGAATGGAGAGGAGCTTGCCCCTTGCCTTGACTCATGATGGAAACCCAATTTCCAATACGACCTTTGCGATTTTAATTGTAAAACTAGTATGGCGACATGATATATGCTACCCATGCCGCCTATGATTGATACTTATGATTGAAATTGTTTTGACACTATATACTTATAGTAATATCAAAATAATCTGTTTTTAAACGTATCAAGCATTCTTTGGCTACTATAAGGTGAAACCCTATCCTTCGGCTTGCGTTGCATTGTGTGATGGGACCTGGGTCTTATAATAGCTTCATTTTTCTTTATTTGGCATTGCGATGTTTATTTTGTGCACTGGTATTCTTGGGAGGAAACCTGTTCTGTGTTATACGGCGTGGTCCCTTGATTTAACTAACTTTAAAATAAAGATTAATAACTGTTTCACTTCTCACACCAGTCACATGACTGACCTGGAGTTTATTGTTTTAACCTAAACTTTGGGTGCCCTTATTTTCGACACGGGCAACTAGTAGTTGGGTTTTGCAGATTTATATTCACAGGATCCTGGTTTATAGATGAAGTGATATTAAGAAAGCTCTGTATCCCTGTATTTCTTTCAGTTGTGCTTTGTATTATTTTTTCGCTGCTATGTATTTAAATGTAATTTAAATATATGATATTTATCAAGTGTGTAATATTTATTCATACTCTGTATATTCTAGTATTCTGATGGAATTGTTGTAATAAACAATGAAATGTTCTTCTGTTTGCGTTCTGATTCGTCTTATCCTCAAAGCAATTCATTCTTTCCTTACTGGGGAAGTTACGGGTTACTACAGGCCATGAGTTACATGCCACCTGTTTATGGAGTACAGTGGGACTTAATTGATTTATGGGATACTATCATACCCAGTTGATTTGTACGGGCTACAACCACACCTTTTCAGTATCAGTTTTGGAAAAAAGTCTCGATAGAACTTTGATCTTACGATCTTTGATTATAGAAAATACTATAACTCTAAATAGTGATTGAATCTTTGAGAGAGGATGAAAAAGAATCAATATAGAATTTCATTAGTTTAATTCTATTTGAAATTCGGCAATGTTTGAACATAGAAACTTGAAAATTTAAGAGTAAAAGTGGAGGGAAGAAAAGAGAAGAAGAAGATAAATGAAGTTAGTTATAAAATTACGAATTTATAAGCCTATTTATAGTGGTTCAACAATCATATCCTTTCAGGAAAAGATTTAAACAATAGAGATAACTTTTGAAATTTTAATTTAAAAATTAACGGTCACCATGTCGACTTAGGGAGTAGTACATGTCGATATCCCTTCGCAAAAATTTGAAATCAGAATTTTTTTTTTTTGAAAATAATGTAAATTATTTTGAAATAAATCAAGGTAATTCTAAAGTATAAACATACTATTGTTCTTTATAATAAAATAGCATAACAGAGTATAAATTTAATTTCAAAACATATATTTATAAAGTGTAAAATGAATATCAAACTTATATAAATCTATTAATATAAATATTATAAGAAATGTTTTTAAAACTAAAGATATGTAAAACAATTACTACAAACATAAGGAAACTAAAACTTAAGTAATATATATTAAAATAAAAATGTAAGTAAGTAAATATTTGAATCAGTTAAAAACTAAAAATATAACTAATCAAATTTAAAATATTCAAATTAGGAGTCAGATTTAATATCCAATTAAATCAAAAGATATAGATATTTATATAGGAAGTAATTTTGAAATTAATTTGAAAATAAAAAAAATAAGAAGATTAAAGTTGAAAATGGAGATTCAGCACTATTACAGAGTTTTAACAATAATTCTAAACTCTATAACATAACATGTTTTCTTGAACTCTTGTTACTCATGAGACTTCAATCTTGAACTCTTCTTCTTTGAAATCTTGAATCTTTGAAACTGTACGACCTTCAAATCAACACCTGTATATAATTCATGCATATACACTTATATATATATATATATATATATATATGCAATTGTGTTAGTATATATTATATAACAATTATATTTAAAACAAGGTTGTTGTCATCAAAACCATCATCTCAATCCCTAACATTCTTTGCCAAGGTTTACCCCTAGTATGATAGCCACACTCGCCCTCATGCATTTCCCATAGCACAAGCTCGTCAACGTTGTCTATACGCCAGAGCAAAGGAATGAGAAACCTTTCCAGTACGAAATGTCTCCCTGGATGATGTATCTTCATGCTTTTCGTGCAATAGCATGCCTTTCGTTCTTTTGCTCGGGAAGGGTTCTATTCATGAGAAAGTCTTTGATAAGAGTCATCCATGATTCTCTTTCAGGCTTGATGTCCAACGCCTCATCACTTTCCATCTGATCGATGTTGGGCATTGTTAATATCTCTATCAAGATCGATTCTGTCTGCATTGGATTATCTGAAAAGGCTAGCTTCGCTAAATAGTCATCTTTCTCATTTTCTCTCACGGAATGTAAGAGATGTTGTAGTACTCAAACTAATCTAACAACTCTTCCACCAAGTTGAGATAGGCGGCAAGGTGTGCCCTCTTTGTCTGAAATTCTCTCCTAACCTGAAATACAAAAATCCGTGAGTCATAGAAAGTGTCAACTTCTTTTACTCCTAGTTATCTTGCGAGTTTCATCGCGGCAATCAGGGCTTCTTACACTTCTTTATTGTTGGTAGCTGTAAATTCCAGTCTTAGTGCATAGAAGATTAAATGTTCCTTAGGAGTTAATAAAACAACTTTAGCCCTAAAACATTAATTGTTTCACGCTCCATCAGTTTACAACTTCCAAATTATGGTTAATGGATCGTGCTTCACTTTATCATCATCATCTGGAGCTGTAAATTCCGCTATAAAGTCTGTCGGTGCATGTCTTTGTGTCCCTCGCTTAGTGATGAATGTAATATCAAACTGACTTAGTTTGATATTCCATTTGAGTAACCTTTAAGATGCCTCAGGTCGTTGAAGGAATTGTCGTAGCGGCTGGCCAGTATACACTTTGATGGGATGAGTTGGAAATAATTCGCAACTAACTCGAGGGTATCAAAAGGCTATAAGCGAACTTTTCTAGCTTGGAGTAGTTATGCTCTACTCCCGTCTTTCTCTTGCTCACATAGTACACTGCCCTTTGAAACCGATCTTTTCTCGGACAATTGCTGAGCTGACTGTATGCAAAGATACAAATAAATACACAAATAAGCCCTCGTGATCAATGGGATTTGAAAAAATCGGAGGTCTCTCCAGGTTGTTCAACAAGTTTTGGAAGGCTTTGACATGGTAAGGCGTCCAAATGAAGTAGTTCTTCCCTCTCTTTATCAAGTCGAAGAAAGGAATGAACTTGTCTGTGGTCCTGGATATGAATCTACCCAAGGCTGCTACTTTCCAATTCAGGCTCTGTGCATCTCTAATCTTTCGAGGTTCCAGAATGCCTCTATAGCTTTAATCTGGTCGGGGTTGACTTCAACGCCCGAGAGCTAACGATGAAACCCAAGAACTTCCCTGACATAACACCAAAAGAGCATTTTGAGGGGTTGAGTTTCATCCCACATTCACGGAGAATACTAAACATTTCCACTAAGTCCTTGACATGGTTAGCTGACTATCTTGACATCACAAGCATATCATCAACATACAACTCTATAGACTTTCCGATTTGGTTCTAGGACATGCGGTTAACCAGCCGCTGATACATCGACCCGACGTTCTTTAGTCCGAACGAATTTACTACATAGCAATACAACCCGAGATCCTTTATGAAGCTATTATATTCTTGGTCCATAACATGCACTGAATTCTGATTATATTTGAAATATGTGTCCACGAAGGAGAGGAGTTTGTATCCAGTTGCTGAGTCGACGAACTGGTCCATCCTGGTAAGTGGAAAGCTGACATTGGGGTAGCTTTATTAAACTCTGAAAAGTCAATGCATGTCCTCTACTTCCAGTTGTACTTCTTCACGAGGATTGGATTCGGTATCCACTTGGGGTATAGCAAGTCTTGAATCGATCCATTGCTCTTTCACCTTTCCACTTTTTCCTTCAAGGCCATCGACCTCTCAGGACAAAGCATATCTCTTTTCTGCTGCACTGGGACATACTTTGTGTCAATGTTGAGCTAATGATCCATGATGGTCGGAGATATCACATACATGGCAGCATGGATCGATGCAAACACGTCAAGGTTTGGTTAGAGAAAATCAATCAATTCCCACGTCTAGAGGAGATCAAGATGATATCCAATCTTCAAGACCTTAGATAGGTCGTCGTTATCGTTCGGGATCACCAACGTAGTTTTATTAGGAGTCTCCCTTCGATATCTTGGCTCGACGTCCTCTCTTGGATCAATATCCTTGAATTGGCGACTAGGCGGTCTAGGCCAGGATTTCTCCTTTATTTGCTATGCGGCATCCTCCTTGGCTGGAGAGGAATTGTTCATGTCCTCTCCCTTCTCCTTATCGCAGCCTGCTTCCATTCAGTCAAGAAACATGCTCATCCTGCCACTTGGTCTCATCATACAACTTCGACTCCTTCCTCCGTCGAAAACTTCAAGAGCAAGAACCAAGGAGCTATGCGAGCTCAGAATTCAGCAAGGGTCGTTAGGTCCAAAAAGAGTTATAAGGACATTCAACATCCACAACAAAAAAATAGGAGAATTTGCACTCTTAAGTGGTCTCTTTCACCCAACCCTATCAATAGTTCCACTATCCCTACCAGTTCATTTGCTGAGCCAATGAAGCCATGTATTCTTCCCTTGCACAGCTTCAAGTCCTTCACTTCCAACCTCACCTGGTCGTAAGCTCTCTTGAAAAAAATATTTATGGAACTCCTGTAGTCCACAAGGATTCTCCATACCAAGGCCGATTCAATCACAGTCTAAATAACCAATGGAGTAATACTGAGGGATTCCACCCCCTCTGCATCTCGAATTCGGAAGACTATATCATCCGACATCATCCTACTTTGCTTTACATGACCAGTTTCTTCAGTAGTATTGCATTCTTTAGCTACGTGCTTTACTGTGTTCACATACTGTTTCATGGTCTGAATTCTAAAATCAGCCGGATGCGGCCCTCTGACCATAGTGTTGATTACAATTTTGTTACCTTAATCTCTCAGCTGAGCGGCAGCTCTAGGAGTCGTCTAACCTTTGTTAGGGCCAGAAGTCTTTCGCCCCTATCCCTTGGTCATCTAACTTTCCTTCACGAAGCAACTTATAAATGGTATCCCAAAAATGATGGTACTCAGCCGCCGTGTGGCCATACATCTCGGGAAATAAAACGAACGTTCCAGTTTGGACTTCCTTCTCTATAGGCTATCGTGGAGGAGAATTTTTAATTGCAATGTACTGCACGTGTCCAAGTATATGTTTTCTAGGGTATCATTCAATGATGTACAACTGTCAAAAGTCTAAAACCTGGGATGCTTCCGAGAATTCCCTTTTTAGTTATGGCTTCCTCCATTGTCATTCTTTTTATTTCGGTTCTACACGTTTATTTGAACCTTTTTGGAGTTCTCTTCAGACTGATTTATAGCGACGTTACTCTGAATTCCATCATTCATGTATCATCAACTCTTCTCTTTTGGTTCAATATTGTAACAACCTGTATTTTATAACATGTTAAAAAATGAAATCTAGGCAGAATTAAATTTTAAATTCAAAATCAGGGGTAACGGGTTACGCCATTGCGTTCGTCTCGAAATTTTACATGAAATAGAGTCCAAGTTTTCGAAAATCAGAGTCCGGATGAAGAAGTTATGGCCTGTACATGTTTAAGCAGTTTTCAGGCAGCACTGGACCAAGGGGTCTACCTACCCACCCCCCCTAGGTTGACCATAGGGTTGACCTACCCCCCCCAGGTCAACCATAGGGCCGACCATAGGGTCGACCTACCCCCCAGGTCGACCATAGTGTCGACCTCCTCCCCTAACAGATCGACCTGGTCGGCCTGTTTTGACCCAGAACTCATTTTTGAAGCCTGAGACATGTTTTGATAGTCCGGATTGATTCTAGGGTTAATCTAAGGGCCTAAACTAGTTCCCACACCTATATAAACTTCCTAAGGCCTAACCTAATTCATACAATAACTCATATGACACCAAAATACTGCTGGACTTCCTCTTGATCATGGCCGCCGCTCTCTAAACTTTTCTCTTAGCCTCCAAACTAGATTCAAACTAGAGATTAAAGCTTCTACACCAATTCTACAACAATTCAAGAAGATAAATCAATGTCTCTACAACGTTCTATGACAATTTCAGTTCTTAATTCGTTAGTCATGCCCTGTAAGTTCTAGTTATTTTCAGATTAAAATATTTTAATATAATATGGGCATGTGATTAAGTGAAATTGGATTTAAGTACGTTTATCAATCTATTTCTGTTGCTTCTTGGATCTTGAGTTTTGAGACTTGTCTATCTTTATTCCCATGTCTAGTTTATGATCTATTCAGCCTGTTGTAAATCAGTTTTCTTGATTCATTACCAAGTTGTAATCTTCATGCCTGTGATGATGTTTTTCTCTCTGATCTTACTTTTATGCAAAATTCTACCTTCCCCTATTTATTTTCTTTTGATGAACCTAGGTCAGTTTCGGACATAGGCCAAGGGTATACGGAGGAAATATTGGAATATTGCCTAGTGGAATATATGTGTTTGGTGGAATCGAAGGCATAATATGAAAATTGGATGTTTGGGGATAATTTACTATTAACATGAAACTTGATATTTGGGTATTGTCATTATAATGGTAATTGCAAAAATGGGGATTGACATATATAGTTTGACATGGATCTTGATATATATAATTTTATATGGATCTTGATATATATATAATTTGGCATGGATCTAGATATATGTAATTTGGCTAGAACTTGTTATGAGTAAATTGGTGTAAACGTAGTATACATGTAATTTTGGGGATAAAACTTGATCTATGTAATTTGGGCATAGCTTTGTAAACATGTGAATCATGAATCTTGTCATATGTAAAGCGCCATTCAACTTGGTATATGTGTGAATTGGCATAAAATTGGCATACATGTAAAATGACATGAATTGAACATATGTAAATTTGGTAGGAAATGGGCATATGTAAAATTTACATGTAATCTAGAACTTGGGCATATGTTAATTATGTAAAATTTGGAGTTGAAACATATATGATAATTTATGACTTAGTAGAGGTTTAATATGAATGCGCCTAAGTTAGGTTTTGTGTAACACCCCGTGAATTCTATAACGTTAAGCTTCACGAATTAAAGTATAATTAATTATAAATGATGAAATCAAGGGAAATGGGCTACTCCATTGCGTTCGTCTCGAAATTCTGCTTGAGATAGAGTTCAAGTTTGCGTAAAACAGATATCGTATGAAGAAGATATGGATGAACGAAGTTGGGCGAAAAACCAGAAAACGGGTCAGAATGCACTGGCGCACTTGGGAAGTGCACCAGTACATTTTTAGCCTGGCGCACCTGCCAAGTGCGCCCAGGTCAGAATGACCTGCTGGTCAGGTCCTGGCTGGCCTGATCAGGTTCTGGTCGAATTCTGATGCTTGGCTGAGTCACTAGGGCTTACGTGTCACCTTTTGAGTGGCTCTTTGAACTTTGTATGGTCTAGATTCCTCCTATCTTCATCCGACGGCTCAAAACAATTTAAAATTCTATAATTACAACTCAAACCTAACCCTAAACTCACACAAATAATAGAATACAATAGCCATTATGCTGTTGGAAAGGAATTAGGAATGGCCGTCAATTAGAAACCCTAGAGACAAGCCAACAAGCCTAAGAGACGAATCAAATTAAAAGAAGATCAAAGCTTAATCAAATCATTCAACGCAACTTTGCTACCCAAAGGAGAGCATCTCCAAATCAGAATAACAGAAATCAGAAAACAAGAATTCATCACACGTTGTAAGTATAGTAACCTTTCAGAATATGAATAAAAACTATGATGTGATTCGATGTATATGAAAATAGAATTGTGTTATTATTCTATGTATTGTGATGGTTCTATCATGACTTATGTATTGATGTTTGTGGCATAAAACTGATTGATGCAAGCCGATTGAACGATTGTACTTGCAAGTTTGTGGCGAAAATTAGAACTTGGTCATTTTATGTATATGGCGATGGCATGGACTATGTCTAAGTTGGAATTTATGTAAACATGTTATAGAACTTTTTTTACTGTTCTTATGTTCATTTACAAGTATAATTGGACCTATGTTTCATCAAGTATAATTAGATCTATGTTTCATAAACTATGCAAGTTCATTTGCAAGTATAATTGGACCTATGTTTCATCAAGTATAATTAGATCTATGTTTCATAAACTATGCAAGATTTTGTTTATTTGCAAGTATTATTGGATCTATGTTTCGTAAACTATGCAAGATTTTGTCTATTTGAAAGTATAATTGGATCTATGTTTCATAAACTATGCAAGTTCATAGGCTATATGATTAGATGTTAAAATCGTACATTTTGGTGAACATACATCCTGCTAGTCTTGTGTTTGACACTATGCCAAATTAAACATGTTTAAAACACAAGTTTGTATTAGCCTAAACTATGCCATCTCATATGTCACCTACTTAGTTATATTTTGATTTGAATGCAAGTTCACATGACCCATGTTATATGTTAGTTGAATCGCCAAATTGCAAGTTCATGCGCCACGCACCTTTATGTATTACATGTTCTTGATTTCCCTTTTTCCTCACGTTTATAAAGTTGGGCTGAATTGTGACAAGCCCAACACATGTTATAAAGTTGCGAACAAATGGGGGTAATAACGTTGGGTGTAAAATATGAAAATATATGTTGGCATGTTTGGCACATGCCAATGATTATGACACATAAGCGGTATGAATTGAAATACCCAAAAATAAAAGATATGACATTTACATATAGTTGAAAAGTAATAAAATATGTAAATTTAGAAAACACGATATGCTTAACCCGAGGTTGGATTGAGTTGTGATGTAAACCTGCCCGGACCCGCCCGGCTGTCCAGTAGTCACAACAATACCTATCCAATGTGGGTGGTTAAGCATTGAGCCCAATAAGGACCCGAGGTTAGACTGAGCTACGGTGTAAACCTGCCCGGAACCGACCGGCACATCCAGTAACCGTAGCAATACCTGTCTAATGTGAGTGGTCTAGTGCTCCTAAGAGGCTAAGGACAGATGGTAGGGTTAAGTCAACTATAACACTTAACCAAATTCATCATGTTAACAGGAATTGATGGGTGGGGTTAGGTAAATACAGACACTTAACCACTTAACATGCTTGACTAGGAAATCCTGGTAACGAGGGACCCGTTTCAGCAGTAACCCAAAGTTAGGTATCAACGGTACCCTAAAACTAGGCAGGGTGGGGCACGTTTACTGGGTTGATTGTAAGCGGTCAAACGGCGGCGGTGGGTGCACAGTGCAGGTCTAACGGGGTGCGGGCGTGCACACACTCCGAAGCAGACAACCAGGGCACTGGGGACACCAGTAGTATAACCTATGTCTTCTAGTTTTGTGTCGAGGCCGCCACCATGGGTCTTGATACACCCCATGGTGGGACCAGCATAGGTATCTACAATTCTTGGGGGCCGTATGACACATGTTAACGCGAGTAGGAGCCGATCTTTAATAAGAATGGGGATCACTTCACCCTCACCACGGGGTTCCAGTTAGAATGAATTCAAATAGGTGCAGAGATATAGTATGGGTGTGATAGTACATTCGACATTTCCTTAGCTTGTGACACTTTCCTATTTTTAGTTTACATCCATCATACCCTTTTCTTATTCACATATTGAAGAGTTACTAGATTTACTCAGGCTTTATGTCTGACCCTATATTCTTTTCGTCTTCTTTTCTTTCGTTCCCCCCTCCCCCCCTCCTCCCCCCCCCCCTCCCCCAGGTCCACAGGGAGGAAACAGCTCAACTCAGTCAGGCTCTTTACAAGCACTAAGAACGTAGATGTATGATTTGGATCTTTCTTACTCGGATAATGGCTTTGGATACCACTATGGGGATTTTTGTCACTTTATTTAAGTTTTCTTGCTTCTTTAACAATCAAGGCAGTTATGAGGTTGTAATGTTGAAAGTATTTTGAGACAATTATGGAAATCTTTGTTTGATACACGTAGAGATGAAATAAAAGTTTGTTTGGATTCCGCTGTTTAAAATATGTGTATTTATATCTGTCTTGAGTTCATCTGTGGCTTTTACTTATAAATCTCCACCAAAGTTAAGGCATTCCCTTTGTGAGTGACTTAATGGAGGTGGGGTGTTTCACTTGGTATCAGAGCATAGGTTTACCAGACAAGATAAAAGTTTTTGAAAATTCTTTTCAAAAAGAAAGTTTAAAGAAGCATTTTTTTAGAAAAAGTGTTATATTTATAAAAAGACAAAATCCCCCAAAGCCATGTGCCCTATCTATCCTTCGTTTTGAATCTTTCCTTTCTGTTTCAGCATGTCTGGAGACCTTAACCTTCCGGAAGAAGTGACGATTCCCGGCTGGTTTAGGAGGTACTTAGAAGCAAGGGCCAATGGCGCGGGCCCAGCAGACATCCCTCCTCCAGTGGCCGCGGTTCCTCCTCCTCCTCCGCCTCCTCTTGGAAATGCCTTTGCTAAAACATGTACAGACTTTAAGGCTATGGGTGGAAAAGACTTTTATGGGACAGAATCTTTTGTTGGAGCAAGAAACTGGTTAAAGGAGACTGAGGATTTGTTTGTCATCTTTGGAGTGGATGACAGGCAAAAGATACAACTTGCGGTGTAGTTACTTAAGGATGAAGCTTCCTATTGGTGGGAATTTACTAATGCTCAGAGGGCGGTGGAAACATGGGAAGACTTCAGGACAAGGTTTGAGATGAAATTCCTCTCCCAAGCCGAAAGAAGCCTGCAAACGGAAAAGTTTCTAACTCTGAAACAGGGAAGCATGACGATCAGGGAATATGTTAATCAGTTTAATCAGCTGGCCAGATTTTGTAACAACCCGTAAAATCTGGGCCAGTTTAAAATTTTTATTTTGGCCATTTTAGCGAATTTTGAATATTTAAAATGGATTATTTTAAATAATATCGACGAGAAATTTATTTTGAATATAATTCGAACGTATATATTTATACGCGTCGTCGTTAGAATATAAATATTTATATATAATTATAAATAGAATTGAAAATGGCGCGGTAGTTCGATAATTCGATTTCAAACTTCAATTGAATGTACCGGGTGCAAAACAATCCGGATTTTAGTGAAACAAAAAATAATGGAATCTAATAGTGAATATCTTTCCAACGAATCCGGGAAATAGAGATTTCATAGCGGAAATCAAAAGATATGTCCAGTTGAAAATTCTAAATAGTCGCTGTGGAATTTATATATATTTTTATATATATAGGGCACTTAAAAATAGCAATTTTGCAAACGACCTCGGATTTCGACGAAACCAGTTTTGTTAGGACCGTATCGTCAATACGAAACCAGAAAATATTTTTCTGGAATTTTTCTAGTTAGTATGTGACCCCGGTAATTTGAAATATACGTTTAAAATTCAATATAGTGATTTAAATGTAAATTCAACGGAAACTGATTCAAACGATCGAATCATCCAGCGATACATATCCCATTGTGTTCGGAATGGGGGTTAAACGCTATGGACGGCAGGCGGTGGACCTCGTTTCGAGGTCGTATGAAAAGGTCAACCCTTGGGCAAAATTAAATAATTAAATAATAAAAAAAAAAAGAGGGAAACCCCTCTCTTCCCTATTACCCAGGCCCCCGTTCGAATTTCATTCAGATGAAAAAGAAAAAAAAAACAAAAAAAACCCTGTAGCCCTAATTGTCGTCGCCGCCCTCAACCTGGGTCGCCGCCACTTCCTCCGACCGGTACCCCCTCCCATCGACGTCGACCTCCCCAGTTTCCCCTTCCCTCCTCCGAACCCCGACAACCGATTAGCCCCCGTTCGCGGCGTTGAAGCCTGAGCGCCGCCGCCCCACTTCGAGCTCCGCCGATCGATGAGAACCCCCCCCTCCGATCCCTCTTCTTCACCCCCTTCGCTGTAAGCTTCCATTCCCTTTTTTTTATTTTTTTATTTTTAATTTATCTGCAGATTTTATTTTTAATTTATCTGCAGATTTTATTTTTAATTTAAAAGCAGATTTTTGTTTAAATTTAAAAGCAGATTTTTGTTTAAATTTAAAAGCAGATTTTTGTTTAATGTTAAAACCAGATTTTTGTTTAATGTTAAAACCAGAATTTTTGTTTAATGATTAAAACAGACTTTTAAAAATGTTAAAGACGAGATTTTTAAAAATGATCAAAAACTGATTTAAAAAAAGAAAAAGAAATAAAAACTGAAATTTTTAGAAAAGAAAGAAAACTGAACTGTTTTTAATTAAAAGGTTAAAATAGTTTTTTTTTTTCTAAATGTTTAAAACTGATTCTTGAATTTTAAAAAGGTTTTAAAAGATTTGAATTTTTAAAAGGTAAAAGATTTAAACTTTGAAAAGTAAGAGAAAGGATTAGATCTTTGAAATGGAAAAGGCGGAATCTATATAAATAAAAATTCGATTTTTGTATATTGAACTTTGAACTAAAAATTCGATTTTTGTATATTGAACTTTGAACTAAAAATTCGATTTTTGTATATTGAACTTTGAACTAAAAAATTCGATTTTTATATATTGAACTTCATAGGAAAAATATGATTTTTATATATTGAACTTCATAGGAAAAATTCGATTTTTATATATTGAACTTTGAAATAAAAATTCGATTTTTATATATTGAATAGCGAAGTAAAAATGTGATTTTTACGTATGTAGTGAAAGCAGCAACGAAGGTGACAAAAAGGCGAAACGACGAAGACTTCTGCAAAGGAGTGCCGTGGAGCTAGGATAGCTATATGTGAGAACTTCTCACCATTCAATTTAATTTTTCTAGTTATATATATATATATACTAGGATGCAGACGGTGTTTAGTAGCACCCGACACAATCGTCCACAGACCATGGACTTGTTTGTTTGGCTGTTTGGTGATTGATTGCGATATTGGTTTGAATGTGGTTTGTGGTGTGAAAAATCGAATCGATAAATTGGTTAGGATTAGACGTGCGCCGTTATAAGGCGAAGGAGTAAGGCTAGGTTAGACTCTTACTCCAAATTTTGTGGTTTACATAACGAATTGATTTGATTGATGTGTGAATGGCGTGGGCCTTCACTAGACCGGGGATAAGGCTAGGCCTTGTCCCGTTTCTAGTATCGTGCCGTTATGCCGCCGAAATTTTCTAAAATGTGTTAGAAAATAAAAATATCATTTTATTGTGTAAATGAATTGAATAGAAATTCATAGGTTGAAATAAAATGTTTTGTCGTTAAAAATATAATTTTTAACGTGAATGTGAATAAATGAATAGTTATAAACAAATCGGCCGATTTGTTTGTATATACACTGATTTGACTGATATTGATTGGGTCGATAAATTTTACACATCGCCCGATTGCACAAATAAAATCTGTGTTTGATTGTTTGAAACCCCACACGGGTGTTGGGATGAAATTTGAAGTTCACTCATCCTGATTGATTAAATATGTCGATCGATTGATTGACAGGCTGTTATAAGCGTTGAATATCTATATTTGATGCTTATACAGTGTAGTGCACTTTGGTTGATGGTTGATTATTTTCAATGCTATTATATACATGTGTTGTATGCAAATCCATATAATTAATTTTATATGGTAATTGATTGGGCCTCATTCCAGTTTTGAAAAAGAAATATTTGAAAAAGAAATATTTGAAATAGAATATTTGAAAATAGAAATTTATGAAGCCGTGTTGATTAGATTGACGCCATTTTGACGTGAACGATATTTATATCGATTTTATTCATTTTAAAATGAATATTGAAAAGTGATTTCGAAATCGAATATTTTGAAATGAATTGAATTGAAAACGATTTCGAAATGAATTGAATTGAAAACGATTTCGAAATGAATTGAATTGAAAACGATTTTGAATTGAATTGAAAACGATTTCGAAATGAATTGAATTGAAAACGATTTCGAAATGAATTGAAAACGATTTCGAAATGAATTGAAAACGAATTCGAATTGAATTGAAAGTGAATTGAAATGAATTCAAATTGAATTGAAATTTGAATTAAATAGAAATGAATTTTAAAACGAATTTATAAAGAAGAATTCGATTTTGATTTGAATTGAAAAGAAAGTTGGAATTGTTTTTGAAACGAATTCAAAACTATTTATATAATTCGTTTTAAATAGAAATCGACGAAGTATATATTATATATTATATATATAATATAATGGCCTGAATAGAACGCGCCGCGCCGCGGCAGTTCGTGAATTTCGACCATTTATTTCAAATGGACATTACGGGAGATCCGACCGTCGGATTCTCCTAAAACCGGAACCGTTGGGTTCGTATCGAAAAGAGCTTTCTAGCGAATGTTAGAAATTTGAAATCTAACGGTTGGATTTGGAATTATGTCCAAATCAAATTCGAAAAAGGTCGCTGTAAGTGCAGTTCGATGGCCATTGTTGGAAATCGACTGTACGGGCCTTGATAAAATTATTAAAAATAGTAATAATTTGTGTAAAATCATAAGAAATGATTTAGAAAGAATTGGGATGAAAAACTCCATATTTGAAAAGATAAAAGTAGATTTTTTATCGAAATGAACTAGTTTTGAACTAGAATTATAATTCTATTTATTTTTAAATAAATAAATTGAATTCGAAAAGGGTTTTAAAAGTAACCAAAATTCCATTGATCGCATTGGAGTGGATTTGAATCGAAATTGTCTTCGGAATATTTCGATGTTGGAATTCGTGATTATACGGATGTTGATATGGAAATTTGAAAGATATATATTTATATCGTTATTTCCAATACGATATCTGTTAGTCGTAGAATTTGATATTGAATATAAGCCGATATATTTTCTATTCAGAGCCTTGTATTGAATATCGAATGTGATTTGGGTTTGTCGTGAATGGAGTCTTCACTAACACTGTTCTTGAACCCAGTTGAGAAAAGATTAAATCTTTTTATTTAGATTTAATGAAGTGTACCAATTAAATAATATTTAATTGGAATTGAGTTGATATTGATTTTTGGGTTTATCGTGAACAGTGTTTTAAATAACACTTGTTCTTTAACCCGATAATTAATGGGATGTGATTTTGGGTTTATCGTGAACCGTGTTTTTAAATGACACTGATTCTTTAACCCAGTCAAAGATTAAAACTAAGTGGAGTTTTAATGAATCTTTAATTAGATTGAAATAATCGAAATGGAGTATCACCAGTTTTGCTCCAGGCGATAGTTAAATCTTTAATTAGATTTGAACGTGAAATGGTAATTGAATTTACCGATAACACTGTGGTGTTAGATATGAAGTATTACCAGTTTTACTTCATGGGATGAATAGGTTGGGATTGGGAAATTAAAACAAATGATTACTTCGGTAAGGTTCGCTAATCCCGACTAGTTTGAATTGATATTCAAAAATGGATTAAAGAATAAATTCAAGGAATTTATCTTTGATAAAATTAATGGGAATCTTTCCCTATGAATGTGAAATTTAGAAACTAACTGTCGGTTGGCCAAGCAGAATGGTTTTCTGGATATTGATCTGATGTTGGTTTCGGCCTTCGGGGTTAATATTTGGGGAATTATTCTCTTGATTAATTTACGGTTAGTGACTGATGAATTGGAATGAGGCGTATGTGTGTTTGTGTAACACTTATTTAAAATATACGCGAGTTATTCGGAAAGACCGGGTTTATCCCATTCTGAATAACTGATACGACGATAAGTCGAAGATGAAGACGATGGTCGAAGACCGGAGGTCTTCACGTCGTTTGGGTGATAACTGATGATCTTGATTGGGCTGTACACCCAAGAAGATGGAAACAGTTAGTGATCGTCCAGACGTACTTGGAGATCGATGGATATGCGGGGTACTAGGTGCCTCCGGTTTCGTTCAGACCCAGGACGGACTTTTAAATGGACTGTTTGTCTGACATCGGATTTCATTCTGTGTGACTGATATCGGTTGCATAGGATGGTTTGCCTGTGTGGCATGCTAAGATGCAAATGATCAAGGCTTCTGTTGAAAAGCAAAGTCTTGTGGTGATGATCAAAGCACGGCCTTTGTGGCGTAGCTTTGTGTAACGTTTACCTCGCGTGTTTCACACCAGGTATGAACCAAAAACGGGAGAGGACATCAGGGAGGACTTGCGTTTCTTTCTAGCTAGAAGTGGCGTCAGTGGTTTTACACGCCCTGACGAGTTTGACTTATGTGGTTGTTGCTGTTGCGAGGCGCCTCGGTTATATCGGTTTCGGCCGATGCATTCTGGTCGGCTGACGGACCAGACTTACACCCCATAGGGTGGGGAAACGTAGTGTTCAGGCATAATAATCCACATCGGTGGACCGGCCCTGACGATCTAAAGGGTTGATGCGTTCTGATCCTGAGGGGCGGGCTAGAGCGTCTCGAATCGGTTGAGGACTATCTTTTGCCTCGGTTCATAGATGGAAATCCAATTTCCAAATACGTGACATTTGCGGTTTTATTTGTAAACCTATACATGGCGACATGATATATGGTACCCATGCTGCCTATGATTGATACTTATGATTTGAAGTTGTTTTATACACTATGCACTTATAGTAGTCTCAAAAGATTTGTTTTAAACGTATCAAGCATTCTTTGGCTGTTATAAGGGAAAACCCTATCCTCGGCTGCGTTGCATTGTGTGATAGGACCTGGGTCTTATAACAGCTTCATTTTTCTTTATTTAGCATTGCGCTGTTTGTTTTATGCACTGGTATTCTTGGGAGGAAACCCGTTCCGTGTTATACGGCGTGGTCCCTTGATTTACCTAGTTTTAAAAATAAAGATTAACTGTTTTAGTTCTCACACCAGTCACATGACTGACCTGGAGTTTATTGTTTTAACCTAAACTCTGGGTGCCCCTATTTTGACACGGGCAGCTAGTAGTTTCGGTTTTGCAGATTTATATTCACAGGATCCTGGTTTACAGCTGGAACGATATCTGGAAAGCTTTGTATCCGTATATCTCTTTCTAGTTGTGTATTGTATTATTTTCCGCTGCTATGTATTTAAATGTAATTTAAATCTCTGATATTTCCGTGTAATATTTGTTTATACTCTGTATATTCTTGTAATCTGATGCATTGTTGTAATATACAATGAAATGTTCTTCTGTATGCGTTCTGTTGTGGCTTGTTCTCGAACTATCCGACGCTTTCCTTTACGGGGAAGTTGCGGGTCTTCACAGTTGGTATCAGAGCTTTGGTTTACAAAGCTCAGAGAACAAGGCACATTAGAACCGTACGAAAGAATTCATCAGATATTGGATTAGCAATATCCAATGAGAATGACTCGTTAGAGATGGGATCAGTAGTATCCTAGAACGAGTGTGAAGAGTATATTTTTAAAATAAAAACAAAATTTTGTTTTGAAAATTTAAATCAATTATACGTATTTGATTATTTATTTATATTGATTAGGACAGTCCAATATATAAAGATTTTGCGTATGCGCCTAGCTAGCGTCTATTCGAAGTTTTAATATACTGGATAGATGTAGAATCACACTCTAGTCGCCCGGAGATGATTCAGATGATGAGGCATCATCATCAGTGTTTATATTCGAGCGACGAAAGTGAGATTTCTATATATTTCCTATTGACTGGTGTGAGAACCAAAAATTAGATAAGGCCTATTGTTGTGATTTGGCATCAAAAACATGATTTTTGTATATGTATCAAAATTTATGGATTTGAAACTCTAATTCACTAATTGATTGATGTTTGGGTTGTTTGTTTATTTGTTTGCAAATTTATAGCCATTATGCCCAATTGAATCAAATATTAAATTGTATTGAAATTTGGTCGCATCTGCTTGCATATACATGTATATCATTGAACAGGTCATAGCAAGGAGGCTAGAGCAGAGAATAAAATTTGTTTGCCCGACAAATAGGTACATGTTTACTACATAATTTCCTGTTTCGTTTGGGTGATGATGATTTTATGAGCCTATTGGCTAGCCGCTTGGCTTTTTCTTTTTCTTTTTGAGATCTGAAGGACCGGGAACGCTATTTGCAATTTCCCGATGCTCCCGGTGCAGGGGAGGTTATGGCGAAATTTTTGGAAAATTTAGGGTGTTAGCCAAATTTTTGAAATTTTGAAAATTCTCAGAAACTAAAGAGTTGGAGAATGGAAGCCAGATCGAACGTAGGGCTTATTAATCAAACCACTTTCGACTTTGTTCCTTTTCGGGGACGAAAAGTTTTAAGTGGGGGAGATTGTAACAACCCGTAAAATCTGGGCCAGTTTAAAATTTTTATTTTGGCCATTTTAGCGAATTTTGAATATTTAAAATGGATTATTTTAAATAATATCGACGAGAAATTTATTTTGAATATAATTCGAACGTATATATTTATACGCGTCGTCGTTAGAATATAAATATTTATATATAATTATAAATAGAATTGAAAATGGCGCGGTAGTTCGATAATTCGATTTCAAACTTCAATTGAATGTACCGGGTGCAAAACAATCCGGATTTTAGTGAAACCAAAAATAATGGAATCTAATAGTGAATATCTTTCCAACGAATCCGGGAAATAGAGATTTCATAGCGGAAATCAAAAGATATGTCCAGTTGAAAATTCTAAATAGTCGTTGTGGAATTTATATATATTTTTATATATATAAGGCACTTAAAAATAGCAATTTTGCAAACGACCTCGGATTTCGACGAAACCAGTTTTGTTAGGACCGTATCGTCAATACGAAACCAGAAAATATTTTTCTGGAATTTTTCTAGTTAGTATGTGACCCCGGTAATTTGAAATATACGTTTAAAATTCAATATAGTGATTTAAATGTAAATTCAACGGAAACTGATTCAAACGATCGAATCAGCCAGCGATACATATCCCATTGTGTTCGGAATGGGGGTTAAACGCTATGGACGGCAGGCGGTGGACCTCGTTTCGAGGTCGTATGAAAAGGTCAACCCTTGGGCAAAATTAAATAATTAAATAATAAAAAAAAAAAAAAGAGGGAAACCCCTCTCTTCCCTATTACCCAGGCCCCCGTTCGAATTTCATTCAGATGAAAAAGAAAAAAAAACAAAAAAAACCCTGTAGCCCTAATTGTCGTCGCCGCCCTCAACCTGGGTCGCCGCCACTTCCTCCGACCGGTACCCCCTCCCATCGACGTCGACCTCCCCAGTTTCCCCTTCCCTCCTCCGAACCCCGACACCCGATTAGCCCCCGTTCGCGGCGTTGAAGCCTGAGCGCCGCCGCCCCACTTCGAGCTCCGCCGATCGATGAGAACCCCCCCCTCCGATCCCTCTTCTTCACCCCCTTCGCTGTAAGCTTCCATTCCCTTTTTTTTATTTTTTTTTTATTTTTAATTTATCTGCAGATTTTATTTTTAATTTATCTGCAGATTTTATTTTTAATTTAAAAGCAGATTTTTGTTTAAATTTAAAAGCAGATTTTTGTTTAAATTTAAAAGCAGATTTTTGTTTAATGTTAAAACCAGATTTTTGTTTAATGTTAAAACCAGAATTTTTGTTTAATGATTAAAACAGACTTTTAAAAATGTTAAAGACGAGATTTTTAAAAATGATCAAAAACTGATTTAAAAAAAGAAAAAGAAATAAAAACTGAAATTTTTAGAAAAGAAAGAAAACTGAACTGTTTTTAATTAAAAGGTTAAAACAGTTTTTTTTTTTCTAAATGTTTAAAACTGATTCTTGAATATTAAAAAGGTTTTAAAAGATTTGAATTTTTAAAAGGTAAAAGATTTAAACTTTGAAAAGTAAAAGAAAGGATTAGATCTTTGAAATGGAAAAGGCGGAATCTATATAAATAAAAATTCGATTTTTGTATATTGAACTTTGAACTAAAAATTCGATTTTTATATATTGAACTTTGAACTAAAAATTCGATTTTTGTATATTGAACTTTGAACTAAAAATTCGATTTTTATATATTGAACTTCATAGGAAAAATATGATTTTTATATATTGAACTTCATAGGAAAAATTCGATTTTTATATATTGAACTTTGAAATAAAAATTCGATTTTTATATATTGAATAGCGAAGTAAAAATGTGATTTTTACGTATGTAGTGAAAGCAGCAACGAAGGTGACAAAAAGGCGAAACGACGAAGACTTCTGCAAAGGAGTGCCGTGGAGCTAGGATAGCTATATGTGAGAACTTCTCACCATTCAATTTAATTTTTCTAGTTATATATATATATACTAGGATGCAGACGGTGTTTAGTAGCACCCGACACAATCGTCCACAGACCATGGACTTGTTTGTTTGGCTGTTTGGTGATTGATTGCGATATTGGTTTGAATGTGGTTTGTGGTGTGAAAAATCGAATCGATAAATTGGTTAGGATTAGACGTGCGCCGTTATAAGGCGAAGGAGTAAGGCTAGGTTAGACTCTTACTCCAAATTTTGTGGTTTACATAACGAATTGATTTGATTGATGTGTGAATGGCGTGGGCCTTCACTAGACCGGGGATAAGGCTAGGCCTTGTCCCGTTTCTAGTATCGTGCCGTTATGCCGCCGAAATTTTCTAAAATGTGTTAGAAAATAAAAATATCATTTTATTGTGTAAATGAATTGAATAGAAATTCATAGGTTGAAATAAAATGTTTTGTCGTTAAAAATATAATTTTTAACGTGAATGTGAATAAATGAATAGTTATAAACAAATCGGCCGATTTGTTTGTATATACACTGATTTGACTGATATTGATTGGGTCGATAAATTTTACACATCGCCCGATTGCACAAATAAAATCTGTGTTTGATTGTTTGAAACCCCACACGGGTGTTGGGATGAAATTTGAAGTTCACTCATCCTGATTGATTAAATATGTCGATCGATTGATTGACAGGCTGTTATAAGCGTTGAATATCTATATTTGATGCTTATACAGTGTAGTGCACTTTGGTTGATGGTTGATTATTTTCAATGCTATTATATACATGTGTTGTATGCAAATCCATATAATTAATTTTATATGGTAATTGATTGGGCCTCATTCCAGTTTTGAAAAAGAAATATTTGAAAAAGAAATATTTGAAATAGAATATTTGAAAATAGAAATTTATGAAGCCGTGTTGATTAGATTGACGCCATTTTGACGTGAACGATATTTATATCGATTTTATTCATTTTAAAATGAATATTGAAAAGTGATTTCGAAATCGAATATTTTGAAATGAATTGAATTGAAAACGATTTCGAAATGAATTGAATTGAAAACGATTTCGAAATGAATTGAATTGAAAACGATTTTGAATTGAATTGAAAACGATTTCGAAATGAATTGAATTGAAAACGATTTCGAAATGAATTGAATTGAAAACGATTTCGAAATGAATTGAATTGAAAACGATTTCGAAATGAATTGAAAACGATTTCGAAATGAATTGAAAACGAATTCGAATTGAATTGAAAGTGAATTGAAATGAATTCAAATTGAATTGAAATTTGAATTAAATAGAAATGAATTTTAAAACGAATTTATAAAGAAGAATTCGATTTTGATTTGAATTGAAAAGAAAGTTGGAATTGTTTTTGAAACGAATTCAAAACTATTTATATAATTCGTTTTAAATAGAAATCGACGAAGTATATATTATATATTATATATATAATATAATGGCCTGAATAGAACGCGCCGCGCCGCGGCAGTTCGTGAATTTCGACCATTTATTTCAAATGGACATTACGGGAGATCCGACCGTCGGATTCTCCTAAAACCGGAACCGTTGGGTTCGTATCGAAAAGAGATTTCTAGCGAATGTTAGAAATTTGAAATCTAACGGTTGGATTTGGAATTATGTCCAAATCAAATTCGAAAAAGGTCGCTGTAAGTGCAGTTCGATGGCCATTGTTGGAAATCGACTGTACGGGCCTTGATAAAATTATTAAAAATAGTAATAATTTGTGTAAAATCATAAGAAATGATTTAGAAAGAATTGGGATGAAAAACTCCATATTTGAAAAGATAAAAGTAGATTTTTTATCGAAATGAACTAGTTTTGAACTAGAATTATAATTCTATTTATTTTTAAATAAATAAATTGAATTCGAAAAGGGTTTTAAAAGTAACCAAAATTCCATTGATCGCATTGGAGTGGATTTGAATCGAAATTGTCTTCGGAATATTTCGATGTTGGAATTCGTGATTATACGGATGTTGATATGGAAATTTGAAAGATATATATTTATATCGTTATTTCCAATACGATATATGTTAGTCGTAGAATTTGATATTGAATATAAGCCGATATATTTTCTATTCAGAGCCTTGTATTGAATATCGAATGTGATTTGGGTTTGTCGTGAATGGAGTCTTCACTAACACTGTTCTTGAACCCAGTTGAGAAAAGATTAAATCTTTTTATTTAGATTTAATGAAGTGTACCAATTAAATAATATTTAATTGGAATTGAGTTGATATTGATTTTTGGGTTTATCGTGAACAGTGTTTTAAATAACACTTGTTCTTTAACCCGATAATTAATGGGATGTGATTTTGGGTTTATCGTGAACCGTGTTTTTAAATGACACTGATTCTTTAACCCAGTCAAAGATTAAAACTAAGTGGAGTTTTAATGAATCTTTAATTAGATTGAAATAATCGAAATGGAGTATCACCAGTTTTGCTCCAGGCGATAGTTAAATCTTTAATTAGATTTGAACGTGAAATGGTAATTGAATTTACCGATAACACTGTGGTGTTAGATATGAAGTATTACCAGTTTTACTTCATGGGATGAATAGGTTGGGATTGGGAAATTAAAACAAATGATTACTTCGGTAAGGTTCGCTAATCCCGACTAGTTTGAATTGATATTCAAAAATGGATTAAAGAATAAATTCAAGGAATTTATCTTTGATAAAATTAATGGGAATCTTTCCCTATGAATGTGAAATTTAGAAACTAACTGTCGGTTGGCCAAGCAGAATGGTTTTCTGGATATTGATCTGATGTTGGTTTCGGCCTTCGGGGTTAATATTTGGGGAATTATTCTCTTGATTAATTTACGGTTAGTGACTGATGAATTGGAATGAGGCGTATGTGTGTTTGTGTAACACTTATTTAAAATATACGCGAGTTATTCGGAAAGACCGGGTTTATCCCATTCTGAATAACTGATACGACGATAAGTCGAAGATGAAGACGATGGTCGAAGACCGGAGGTCTTCACGTCGTTTGGGTGATAACTGATGATCTTGATTGGGCTGTACACCCAAGAAGATGGAAACAGTTAGTGATCGTCCAGACGTACTTGGAGATCGATGGATATGCGGGGTACTAGGTGCCTCCGGTTTCGTTCAGACCCAGGACGGACTTGTAAATGGACTGTGTGTCTGACATCGGATTTCATTCTGTGTGACTGATATCGGTTGCATAGGATGGTTTGCCTGTGTGGCATGCTAAGATGCAAATGATCAAGGCTTCTGTTGAAAAGCAAAGTCTTGTGGTGATGATCAAAGCACGGCCTTTGTGGCGTAGCTTTGTGTAACGTTTACCTCGCGTGTTTCACACCAGGTATGAACCAAAAACGGGAGAGGACATCAGGGAGGACTTGCGTTTCTTTCTAGCTAGAAGTGGCGTCAGTGGTTTTACACGCCCTGACGAGTTTGACTTATGTGGTTGTTGCTGTTGCGAGGCGCCTCGGTTATATCGGTTTCGGCCGATGCATTCTGGTCGGCTGACGGACCAGACTTACACCCCATAGGGTGGGGAAACGTAGTGTTCAGGCATAATAATCCACATCGGTGGACCGGCCCTGACGATCTAAAGGGTTGATGCGTTCTGATCCTGAGGGGCGGGCTAGAGCGTCTCGAATCGGTTGAGGACTATCTTTTGCCTCGGTTCATAGATGGAAATCCAATTTCCAAATACGTGACATTTGCGGTTTTATTTGTAAACCTATACATGGCGACATGATATATGGTACCCATGCTGCCTATGATTGATACTTATGATTTGAAGTTGTTTTATACACTATGCACTTATAGTAGTCTCAAAAGATTTGTTTTAAACGTATCAAGCATTCTTTGGCTGTTATAAGGGAAAACCCTATCCTCGGCTGCGTTGCATTGTGTGATAGGACCTGGGTCTTATAACAGCTTCATTTTTCTTTATTTAGCATTGCGCTGTTTGTTTTATGCACTGGTATTCTTGGGAGGAAACCCGTTCCGTGTTATACGGCGTGGTCCCTTGATTTACCTAGTTTTAAAAATAAAGATTAACTGTTTTAGTTCTCACACCAGTCACATGACTGACCTGGAGTTTATTGTTTTAACCTAAACTCTGGGTGCCCCTATTTTGACACGGGCAGCTAGTAGTTTCGGTTTTGCAGATTTATATTCACAGGATCCTGGTTTACAGCTGGAACGATATCCGGAAAGCTTTGTATCCGTATATCTCTTTCTAGTTGTGTATTGTATTATTTTCCGCTGCTATGTATTTAAATGTAATTTAAATCTCTGATATTTCCGTGTAATATTTGTTTATACTCTGTATATTCTTGTAATCTGATGCATTGTTGTAATATACAATGAAATGTTCTTCTGTATGCGTTCTGTTGTGGCTTGTTCTCGAACTATCCGACGCTTTCCTTTACGGGGAAGTTGCGGGTCTTCACAGATTTGGGCTAGACTTAGTAAACACCCAACACAAGAAGGCACTTTGCTTCGTCAAGGGTTTGAATGAGCCTCTACACAGCCTTGCCATGACCCATATATCCATGGGTGCGACTTATGAAAGCCTGGTGGACATGGCGTTGCTACACGAGGAAGACCACGGCAAGAAAGAAACTAAGGGGGAAGAGAAGAAAGAAGGTCTACAAGCAAAGAAAATAGACTTCAAGAAAGGAGGGAAGAACAATATGCCCCGTGAGAAGAGAAGGTGCAATTTCTGTGGCATTGTGGGCCATATATCAAAAGACTGCCGGAAAAGGAAGGCGAAGATGGGTGGCTTCTTCCATTTGTGAAGAAACTGGACACCAAGCTAAGGACTGCCCAAAGAAGAAAGGCCAGGGACAGAAAACCAGATCCACTTCAGGGGGTCAGGTTCATGCGCTAGTGGCACCATAGTAGGAACGTGGTAGTAATATTTCTGTAGAAAGTGTAGTCTATCTTTATGATCATCCAGTTCGTACACTTTTTGACTTTGGCGCATCACACTCTTTCATTTCATCTGCCTTAGTAGAATCTCTGCATCTAGACACTAGTACGGTAGAAGATTCCTTAGTAGTTTCAAATCCAATTGGGGGCTCCGCTTACTTGTCAATGGTTTGTTTGGGTTTGAAAATCTCTATTCTCAGCGTTGATTTTAGTTGTAGTGCCTTTGTTTTGGGCTTCTCGGGATATGGTTGGATCTTAGGCATGGACTGGTTATCCAATAATAGTGCCATTCTTGACTGTGAGAAAAGAGTAGTTAGACTCTTGACTCGGCTTGGTAATACTCTAGAAATTTCTTGTAATCCTTTGAATGCGGTTATGCTTAGTTATCTAGAGTCGCTTGATGCTTCTGATGAGAATTTGCAATCAGTTAGAGTAGTCCGGGAATATCCGGATGTCTTTGAGGAAGTGAAAGGCTTACCTCCGAGGCGGGAAATAGACTTCCGCATATATCTTGTGGATAACGCAAAGCCTGTAGCTTTACCTGTCAGACACATGGCTCCAAGGGAGAGAAAGGAGCTCAGTAAGCAGGTTAAAGAACTTCTCAAAAAGGGGTTCATCAGACGGAGCATTTCAGAATGGGGTGCTCCAGTGGTGTTCGCAACCAAAGAAGACGGTTCGCTTTGCCTTTGCGTCGACTATAGGGAGTTAAACAAATTGGCCAAGAAAAATAGGCACCCTCTTCCCCGAATCGACGATTTGTTTGATCAGCTTGTAGGTGTGACGGTCTTCACCCAACTTGATCTGGCAACTGAGTTCCATCAGCTAAGAGTAGCTGAAGACAGCATTGATAAGACAGCGTTCAGAACCCCTGACGGTTTCTTCGACTGGCTTGTCATGCCTTTCGGCTTGACAAACACACCCGCTTATTTCGTAGACCTAATGAGCAGGGTGTTCAGAGAATTCCTCAACAAAGTTGTGGTTGTCTTCGTAGATGATATCTTAATCTTCTCAAAGAGTGAGGAAGAACATGCTCAGCATCTGAAAGAAATCATGAATACTCTCCGTGCACATCAACTAAAAGCCAAATTCTCCAAGTGTCACTTCTGGAGAAAAGAAGTAAGGTTTCTTGGGCATATAGTGTCCAAAGAAGGGTTGGCTGTGGAACCCGCGAAAGTGGTGGCAGTACAAGATTGGAAGACACCAAGAAATGCAACCGAAGTTCGAAGCTTTCTTGGTCTAGCCGGTTTTTATCGAAAGTTTATTAGGGATTTCGCGAAAATCTCAGCCCCACTCACAAGGCTAACAAAGAAGAATCTGGCGTTCACTTGGGATTTGGACTGCGAGTTTGCTTTCCAACGATTAAAAAGGGCTCTCACAACAACCCCAGTTCTAACTCTGCCTGACGGAAGCAAAATGTTCACAGTATACACGGATGCATGTGGAACGGGACTAGGCTCTATTCTAATGCAAGAAGGAAGGGTAGTAGCTTATGGCGGAAGGCAATTGAAAGTTCATGAAAAGAACTACCCAACCCACGATCTTGAGTTAGCCGCCATCGTCTTTGCACTTAAGTCTTGGCGTCATTATCTCCTAGGTGAGAAGTTTGAATTATACACTGACCATAAATCGTTGAAATATCTCTTCTCCCAGAAGGATCTTAACTTGAGGCAGCAAAGATGGATGGAGTTTCTTGCCTCGTATGATTTTGAAATTTCCTATACTCCCGGAAAAGGCAACGTGGTAGCGGACGCGTTGAGCCGAAAGAAATTGACCCTAAGCCCTCTCTTTGTGGAAAGGCAAAACTTGGAGTATATAGCCAGTTTCAACTTTAGGCCCTCCTCGGATTTTGTACCGGGTTTGTTACCATCTCTCGAAGTACGCCCTACTCTCTTGAACTCAATAGGGGATGCACAACGTGAAGACCCTCAGCTTGTTGATGTGATTGATAAACTTATTAGGGGTAAGACTTCTAGTCACCTCAGTAGATACGCCATCGATGATAAGGGTTGGCTGGGACAAGATGGAAGATTATGCGTCCCACAAGCAAGGGAGTTGACAAAGAAGGTTCTAGAGGAAGCGCATCATTCCAAGATGACTATACACCCTGGCAGTGATAAGATGTACAAGGATATAAAAAGGACTTTCTTTTGGAGCAACATGAAGCAAGACGTAGCAGATTTTGTTTCTAAGTGCATGACCTGCCAACGGGTCAAGGCGGAACAAAAGAAGCCTGGAGGACTACTTCACCCTCTAGAGGTCCCACAGTGGAAGTGGGATAGCATTTCAATGGACTTCATTGATGGACTCCCTAGGTCGAGAAGAGGCAACACTAGCATTTGGGTAATAGTGGATAGGCTTACTAAAAGCGCCCACTTTATACCTATCAAGAGTAGGAGGATTGCCGCATCTCTAGCATCTCTTTATCTCAAGGAAATAGTTCGACTCCATGGGATACCCTCCAGCATTGTTAGTGACTGAGACCCTATCTTCATAAGCGAGTTTTGGCGGAGTCTGCAAGAAGCTGTAAGCACACAGCTATGTTTGAGCACGGCCTATCACCCCCAAACAGATGGCCAGACGGAAAGGGTGAATAGAGTTTTAGAGGATCTTTTAAGACTTTGCGTTCTTGACTTTGGAGGGACGTGGGAGGATCACCTTCCTTTAGTAGAATTTGCCTACAACAACAGCTACCAAGCTACCATCGGCATGGCACCCTTCGAAGCCTTGTATGGAAGACCATGCAAATCACCAACTTGTTGGTGGGAGTCTACGGATAAGCTTATACTTGGGCCAGACATGATTCGAGAAACTTCAGAGAAAGTGGACTTGATACGTAGGAGAATGAAGACAGCCCAAGACAGACAGAAATCCTACGCCGACAAAAGAAGGACCGACCTTGAGTTTGAGGTTGGGGACAAGGTTTTCCTTAAGGTATTCCCTTTAAGGAATGTCGTTCGCTTTGGATCCGCAGGAAAGCTAGCACCAAGATTTGTAGGACCGTTCCCTATAATCGAGAAGATTGGGAAAATGGCTTATAGAGTAGATCTGCCTGAAAGTTTGACTGGAATTCACAACGTCTTTCACGTTTCTCATCTCCGAAAATGTCTACATGAATCAGCGGAAGTGGTGGAGCCAAGCATTCTAGAAGAAGCCGAAGTGGAACGCGAAGCAACTAAGAGGAGACTTCCAATCCGCATCATAGGAACTGAAGTGAAAAAGCTACGCAACCGCGAAGTCAAACTCGTTAAAGTTCAGTGGAGCGACGCCGAGGAAGATGCGACTTGGGAAACTGAGGACAGAATACGCGCTGCCTACCCTCTTCTTTTTGAGGGTACATCTTTGACCTCTCTTTTTCTTAAGTTATGCTTGTATCTATCTTTTTAGGTATATCTCCTCGATATTATCCTTTATCCTTAGGTAGAAACCCCTTTGGATGTAAATATGCATTTGAAACATGTTATGGTTGATGGCTGCAAGTGGTTGCTAGTGGTTGCTCGTGGATGCATACACACACACAACCTAGGTCATAGATCGGCTCAATCACTTCATACTACATATGCATATATGTATTCTTATTTGTATATGGTTGTAAATTTGATATGCTGTCATATGGTCGTTGCATTTGTATGAATAGTTGTGCACTCATGTAGAATTATGAGTAGGAAGAATTTGCATACATAATGGATTCATGACACTTACATGATTCGCATTAAGGAGGTCAACTGAATCAGTAGACCGCCTGATTTCTGCATTAGATAAGGACATGTACACACACTATGCATATGATCATGAAGCATTAGAAGTCTTTTAAGGATAGTGGATGCCTGTGTTTGTTGGTCGAGTAGATGGACTGTTGGATGGTAGGATATACATTCTTCCTAAATTGAAGATTTCGGGGACGAAATCCTTTTAAGTGGGGGAGAATGTAACACCCCGTGAATTCTATAACGTTAAGCTTCACGAATTAAAGTATAATTAATTATAAATGATGAAATCAAGGGAAATGGGTTACGCCATTGCGTTCGTCTCAAAATTCTGCTTGAGATAGAGTTCAAGTTTGCGTAAAACGGATATCGTATGAAGAAGATATGGACGAACGATGTTGGGCAAAAAACCAGAAAACGGGTCAGAATGCACTGGCGCACTTGGGAAGTGCGCCAGAACAGAAATGAACTGGAGCACTAGGGAAGTGCGCCAATACATTTTTAGCCTGGCGCACCTGCCAAGTGCGCCCAGGTCAGAATGACCTACTGGTCAGGTCCTAGCTGGCCTGATCAGGGTCTGGTTGAATTCTGATGCTTGGCTGAGTCACTAGGGCTTACGTGTCACCTTTTGAGTGGCTCTTTGAACTTTGCATTGTCTAGATTTCTCCTATCTTCATCCGACGGCTCAAAACAATTTAAAATTCTATAAATACAACTCAAACCTAACCCTAAACTCACACAAGTAATAGAATACAATAGCCGTCATGCTGCTGGAAAGGAACTAGGAATGGCCGTCAATTAGAAACCCTATAGACAAGCCAACAAGCCTAAGAGACGAATCAAATTAAAAGAAGATCAAAGCTTAATCAAATCATTCAATGCAAATTTGCTACCCAAATGAGAGCATCTCAAAATCAGAATAACAGAAATCAAAAAACAAGAATTCATCACACGTTGTAAGTATAGTAACCTTTCAGAATATGAATAAAAACTGTGATGTGATTCGATTTATATGAAAATAGAATTGTGTTATTATTCTATGTATTGTGATGGTTCTATCATGACTTATGTATTGATGTTTGTGGCATAAAATTGATTGATGCTAGCCTATTGAACGATTGTACTTGCAAGTTTGTGGCGAAAATTAGAACTTGGTCATTTTATGTATATGGCGATGGCCTGGACTATGTCAAAGTTGGAATTTATGTAAACATGTTATAGACCTTTTTCTTGTTCTTATGTTCATTTGAAAGTATAATTGGACCTATGTTTCATCAAGTATAATTAGATCTATCTTTCATAAACTATGCAAGTTCATTTGCAAGTATAATTGGACATATATTTCATCAAGTATAATTAGATCTATGTTTCATAAACTATGCAAGATTTTGTTTATTTGCAAGTATAATTGGATCTATGTTTCGTAAACTATGCAAGATTTTGTCTATTTGAAAGTATAGTTGGATCTATGTTTCATAAACTATGCAAGTTCATAGGCTATATGATTAGATGTTAAAATTGTACATTTTGGTGAACATACATCATGTTAGTCTTGTGTTTGACATTATGCCAAATTAAACATGTTTAAAACACAAGTTTGTATTAGCCTAAACTATGCCATCTCATATGTCACATACTTAGTTATATTTTGATTTGAATGCAAGTTCACATGACCCATGTTATATGTTAGTTGAATAGCCAAATTGTAAGTTCATGCGCCACACAGCTTTATGTATTACATGTTCTTGATTTCCCCTTTTCCTCAAGTTTATAAAGTTGGACTGAATTGTGACAAGCCCAACACATGTTATAACGTTGCGAACAAACGGGGGTAATAACGTTGGGTGTAAAATATGAAAATATATGTTGGCATGTTTGGCACATGCCAATGATTATGACACATAAGTGGTATGAATTGAAATACCCAAAAATAAAAGATATGACATTTACATATAGTTGAAAAGTAATAAAATATGTAAATTTAGAAAACACGATATGCTTAACCCGAGGTTGGATTGAGTTGTGATGTAAACCTGCCCGGACCCGCCCGGTTGTCCAGTGGTCACAACAATACATATCCAATGTGGGTGGTTAAGCATTGAGCCCAATAAGGACCCGAGGTTAGACTGAGCTACGGTGTAAACCTTCCCGGAACCGACCGGCACATCCAGTAACCGTAGCAATACCTGTCTAATGTGAGTGGTCTGGTGCTCCTAAGAGGCTAAGGACAGATGGTAGGGTTAAGTCAACTATAACACTTAACCAAATTCAACATGTTAACAGGAATTGATGGGTGGGGTTAGGTAAATACAGACACTTAACCACTTAACATGTTTGACTAGGAAATCCTGGTAACAAGGGACCCGTTTCAGCAGTAACCCAAAGTTAGGTATCAACGGTACCCTGAAACTAGGCAGGGTGGGGCACGATTACTGGGCTGATTGTAAGCGGTCAAACGACGGTGGTGGGTGCACAGTGCAGGTCTAACGGGGTGCGGGCGTGCACACACTCCGGAGCAGACTACCAGGGCACTGGGGACACCAGTAGTATAACCTATGTCTTCTAGTTTCGTGTTGGGGCCGCCACCATGGGTTTTGATAAACCCCATGGTGCGACCAGCATAGGTATCTACAATTCTTGGGGGCCGTATGACACATGTTAATGCGAGTAGGAGCCGATCTTTAATAAGAATGGGGATCACTTCACCCTCACCACGGGGTGCCAGTTAGAATGAATTCAAATAGGTGCAGAGATATAGTATGGGTGTGATAGTACATTCGACATTTCCTTAGCTTGTGACACTTTCCTATTTTTAGTTTACATCCATCATACCCTTTTCTTATTCACATATTGAAGAGTTACTAGATTTACTCAGGCTTTATGTCTGACCCTATATTATTTTCGTCTTCTTTTCTTTCGTTCCCCTCCCCCCCCCCACCCAGGTCCTCAGGGAGGAAACAGCTCAACTCAGTCAGGCTCTTTACAAGCACCAAGAACGTAGATGTATGATTTGGATCTTTCTTGCTTGGATAATGGCTTTGGATATCACTATGGGGATTTTTGTCACTTTATTTATGTTTTTATGCTCTTTAATAATCAAGGCATTTATGAGGTTGTAATGTTGAAAGTATTTTGAGACAATTATGGAAATCTTTTTTTGATACACGTATTGATGAAATAAAAGTTTGTTTGGTTTCCGCTGCTTAAAATATGTGTATTTATATCTGTCTTGAGTTCATCTGTGGCTTTTACTTATAAACCTCCACCAAAGTTAAGGCATTCCCTTTGTGAGTGACCTTAATGGAGGTGGGGTGTTTCATTTTGGGTAATTGGCATGTATTGTAAATAAAAGGCTATAACTTGGCATAACCTTATAGTGAAATATGATAATAATTTGGGAACACGTTTTGGGGCAAAAACGTGAATCATGAACATTTCTATATGTTAAACACATGAACAGATATTGGGGTTTTGGGTGGGATACGACCATTAATGAACCTTTGACACGAGGTTAGACTTAGTTTGTGGTGTAAATTTGCCCGGAATCGCCCGGCAAATCCACAGCCACAAAGTGTCAGTCTAATGTGAGAGGTTGAGGGCCAAATTGTAGGCGTAACGATTTATGACACGAGGTTAGACCCAGTTTGTGGTATAAATCTGCCCGGAACCGCCCGGCAAATCCAGTAGCCACAAAATGAACGGTCAAATGTGAGAGGTCATGATTCGTTCGTCATAATGAATGAATTAAGGAATACTAACCATAATAAGACGTGGGTATGGTTAGAGGGTTAGGTGGGATGACATGGAAATTTGACATGTAAATGTGGACCTAACCGGTATGAGTTAAGAACATATAAAACTTATAAATGTAGGTTCAACCAATATGATATGAATGGGTGGGTTAAGTAACGTGGCTAAGCTAATGACACTTAATCGTTATAACATGACTAGCGGATGGGTTGGGCTAACTTGAATAGGTTAATAACACCCAATCGATATAACCTGATGCGTGGTAGGGTTAAGTAAACACACGAGGGTAACCCTTAACCATTATAATATGACTGGTGGATGGGGTTAAGTTAACATGCACTTAACCAACACTACACCAAAACAGTGGATTCCCAACAAGTATAGGTGTTACAAATAATTTCCGTAACACTTTTATGTGTCACTAACAGCCTGTGAGGAATTTCCTGTAACACTTATAAGTGTTACAAACAGAGTAACTGCTAACACTTATAAGTGTTACAAACATATTCATTGCCAACACTTATAAGTGTTACATGAAATTCATTGTTAACACTTACAAATGTTGGAACTATAAGATATGGTAACACTTATAAGTGTTACGGGAAATTCATTGCTAACACTTATAAATGTTGGAACTATATGATATGGTAACACTTATAAGAGTTACAAACATATTCATTGCTAACACTTATAAATGTTGGAACCATAAGATATGGTAACACTTATAAGAGTTGCAAACATATTCATTGCTAACACTTATATTTGCATATAAGATGGCATAAGCTCTATTTAATATGCATTCAGCTATGATATTATCTCAACATAACAACGTGTAAAGAAATACATAAGAAAAAAAATCCATATTTGTGACAACAACAAAGTACAAACTAACAAAAAATAATAATACATTACTAAATTCAACACATATACAATATCCAATTCCATAGTAAAAACAATACATAATTAACAGAATGCAAGATATTTTTCATATTTGAAGTCTACAAGTACCAAATGCGAAACTCCAGCCATATAACAAACCTTACATCCAAAAATTTGCATAGCTTGTACCACCAATATTTATCTTTTTCTCCGTTTCACTGCTTCCTGCGTGCATTTAATTAAATAGCATCATTTAAGTTTCAAATAGTGGTAAATGTTATAAGTTCAAAATCATACCTTCTTAATTTTGACATTGAATGTTGGCAGGGATGACAATCTTGTTGGTGTTGTCGATCTGGTAGGCGGTGCCATATCATTCTGAACACTTAATAATTTCTTTGTAAGCTGGACTCTATTCTCTCGTAGACGCTAAATGGAGTTGCCGATCGAGATTCGGTTGAACAAACAATTTGAGAAGGATTGTCTGAATCGTTTGAATACACTAGGAAGTAATCACGATAATCTGTCGAAGGTCTTGAGTATGAAGACATCTACAGAAAATAAATAAACAACAACAGTATCAAGATGTGAAAACCTTAATTTAGATCCATATAAATTGAATACATTTCAAATTTATGCTATAAAAGGGTATTCATATTCTGTCTCATGTCTCATTAATAGCTATTCATGATAAGTGTTGTAACAACCCGTATTTTTGAATAACATGTTATAACATAAATGGAGGCAGAATTAAACTGTAAAATCTGAATCAAGGGAAATGGGCTATGCCATTGCGTTCGTCTCGGAAAAATACGCGAAATAGAGTCCGAGTTTTCGAAAATCGGAGTCCGTATGACCAAGATATGGCCTCGCGAAGTTTCACGAAAAATTCCCTAATTAAAGTATACTTAATTAAGTGAAATGGGTTGCGCAGAGAAATATATATATATTGATATATATATATATATAATTGAAAATTTAATAAATAAATATGCAAAAATGTTCAAAACAGCGAATTGGGGGAGGGGAATAACCGAACCGGCCGATTTTTGAGGTCGACCCGAGCCCGCTGGGTCGACTAGGGGTTAATCCAGGGTGTTTGGCTGTCAACCCGTGGGCCGATTCGCTCAAATGCAGATTTTGCATTTGAATGGTTCTCATGGTCCATCTTTAATCTAAAGGCCCTAGATGGTTCCTACACTTGACTTCTTCCCCAAGACATGCTTTGATGGATTGGATTGAATCTAGGGTTAATCCTATGGCCTAAAACACTTGCCTAATCTATAAATAAGACCCTAACCTACCCTAAATCATCATTATTCATTCTAGCAACTAAACTATGGCAAAATCAATCCTCTCATGGCCTCCACTCTCTTCATAAATTCCTAAACAAATTCTTATGAGATTTTCCATGCATACAAGTGTTTTTAGACTTGTCTGATCATCATTAGCTTGCATTCAAGTCAAGTTTCTATCTTTGCATCATAAAGAGAGAGTTTTGATCTATTTTGCTTGCATTTTGGGGTTTAATTGGTTGCATAAGGGTTTTCTTACATTTGCTATACTCATTTGAGTCCACATAAGCATTGTAAGCCCTATTCCTTTCATACTTAAACTCTAAAGTTAAATGTATGATATGCAAGTTATCATATGTTATGCAAGTTTGTTTATGCAAGTATGATATGCAAGTTGTCATATGTTATGCAAGTTTGTTTATGCAAGTTGTCATATGTTATGCAAGTTTGATATGCAAGTTGTCATATATTATGCTAGTTTTATTATGCAAGTTTGTTATGCAAGTGTCATATGATATGCAAGTATGTTATGCAAGTTTGGGGATGGTCATATGGTTCATGTTATCATGTTATGCAAGCTTATTTTGAGTATGTGAACATAAAGCTTCAAGCTTTATGCCAAAGGTTACATTTTGGCAACATGTAAGTTATCATATCACTTATGATAACTTGCATGTGAGGCTAAATGCGAACTTGTGGCCATTCTTACATGTCATTTAGCACCATGTATCATGAATATGCCAAGTTTGGTTTTATGCATGCTTTTTGGGCCTAAAAATGTAATATGCAAGTGTATGAACACATGAACCTTTCATATGCCACCATGTTGAACTTGTGGCTTTAACATTTTTATGTCATGATTATGCCAAGTTCCCTCTTTCTATCCTTTATGCGCTATTGCGATATGTAAGCGATGGGATTGCGTTTGGGGTTGGGTAAACTTAAAAGACATAAAAACATAAGCTTGGGAATTTACCTATTAAGTTAGGTCTACCCATTGGGAATTTACCTATTAAGTTAGGTCTACCCAATTGCTTGAAAATTTGTAACATGTTTTGGAAACATGATGGACATGACACTTAGAAAAGATAGGTGTGGCCAACTCGAGGTTAGGTTGAGTTCGTAGCGTAAACCTACCCGGAACCGACCGGCCTAACTAGTTGCAACAAACGATAGGACCCAATGTGAGAAGTTGGTCATGTTGTACCTTGGACCCGAGGTTAGACCAAGTTGTGGTGTAAAGCTACCCGGACCCGCCCGGCCTAACTAGTAACCACAACAAAGTCTAATGTGAGAGGTTAAGGCGCATTAATTAATTAATGCCTCATGATTAGGGTTAAGTCATGGTCCATTTAATACTTAACCAATTTGGGCTTGGTAGATTAACGGGGTTGAGTTAACCTACACTTAACCAATCTGAACTCGGTAATTTCACGGGGTTAAGTTGAACTATACCAATCCAACTCAGTAATTTGATAAGGCTGAGAACCGATTTGATACCTGGTCTGGATAAACTAACTTGATTGATAAGTTAAACGAACCTGCTTTGCGGATCTGTAGGACCCACACTAAATTAGGCAGGTTTGTAAATCTGTTATCTGATCCGTTAGTCTGAAAACTAATCGTCTGAACTTTGTATGTCTGAACTCTGTTAATAAGTTAATCTGAATCTGATAGTCTGGGGACACAAGGGGGAATACTTGTGTCATCTGTTGTTTGGGACCCATATTAGTCAGTAACCCTTTCTGGTATCAAAACTTTGACCCAACTGTAGGTAGGGTCCGGGCACGCTTACTGAACTAATTATAAGTGGTTCATTCTGATAATGGCGATGGGTGTTGATGGTGCGTTCCAACCGGGTCATGTGCGTGCATGGATCCCGGTCTGCCTCTGAGGATGTAAGACGCCGTGACATCTATAAATATGCCTGTGCCAATTGGTTGCCACTTTAGGGGGTGATACACCCTATCGTGGGGCCGACACAGGGTATTTATGTATTAGGGAGCCGATTGCTTGGGTAGGATTTAGGGTACACTTAGTTCTGTCTGATTCTGTTGGTACCGTCTGTTCTGTTGGGTGGCAACACCCGTCTGTTTCTGCGTGGTACCGTTCTGTTAGGGTGGTAAAGGCCCATTATAGTTAGTATTCCGTTTCTGTACTTTATCGGTTAGGGTGGTTAAGGCCCATTATTGTTAGCATTCCGTTTCTGTACTTTATCTGTTGGGATGGTAAGAGACCATTTTTCCCAAGCTCTATTTCTGTATGGACCATTCTGTTCCGTCCTGTTTCGAGGTGAACATTGGGGTAACACCTAATCCAGTTATACTAGGATTGGTACCAAGAAGTTGGATCTTGATTTGAGTCAAACACCTGATACTGGGCCAAGTTTAGGCCAAGGGATAAATTCTTGATTATACATGACATGTTAGAATGCTGATACACCTGTGGTGCAAAACCTTAAACCTGATTATGCGATGACACCTTTATCTATCTTGTTAGTTAATCATCATGCTAGTATGTTGTTATCCTTATGTTCATCCCTGCTGCTCATGCCAGTTAACTTTATCAGTTTACATTGATTGTAGTAGGGCTTACTCAGTCTTTTTGACTGACCTGTTTTCTTTCGCCTCTTTTCTTCCGTTCCCCCCCCCCCCCAGGTTCTCAGGGAGGGAATATTGGAGCTTAGCTGGATTTCTGATCGCTTGCTTGTGGGATTAGCTCATGTACAGTCTTGACATGAAGCTAGCTATGGTTATCATTTATTTTGGGGATAGCACTTATGTATTTCAGTTTTCAGATGATGTTGTTTTATCTAGACTTGTTTATTTGGAAAGTTGATATTATGTTGTACCAGACTTGTTTTGAAATGGTTTAAAATCTTCCGCTGTTTTATCTATGTTATTTACTCTGTTTACATATATACATATGTTCTTGTTCTGCCTTGATACATCATTATGCATGTTTACCTGATTCAAACGCCCCTCCAAAGTCAGAGTGCTTGCAAGAGTTACCCTGGCGGAGGTGGGGTGTTACATTTGGTATCAGAGCATATGGTATGAGAAGGAACAAAGAAAAAAAAGAAAAAAAAAGCTTTTAGAAAACTTTTGGAAAACTATTTTTAAAACCAAGTATAAAGTATTTTCCAAAGAAAAGTCTAGTTTACTTTAAAGGCTATTCCCCAAAAAGCCATTAGCGAAATTCCTTCGTTTTTCTCCATTCTGAATCTGTCTTTTTCTTTTTCAGTATGGCTGATAACTTTGTTATCCCGGAGGGAGTGCACGTACCTGTTTGGTATAGGAGACTTTTGGAGGCTAGGGAGACCGAAGCCGGCCCCGCAGATGTCCCTCCTCCTCCTCCTCCAGTAGTTAATGTTCCTCCTCCTGTAGTTAATGTTCCTCCTCCTCCTGTCGCTGAGGTTCCTCTTCCTCCTCCCCCTCAGCATCCTCAAGTGGACTTCGCAAAGACTTGCAAAGATTTCAAAGCAATGGGTGGCAAGAACTTTCAAGGCACTGAGACTTTTATGGAGGCCAGAAATTGGTTGAAAGAGACCGAGGATTTGTTTGCTATCTTTGGGTTAGACGATCAGAGGAAGCTCTTGTTGGCGGTTTGGCTTACGAAGGATGAAGCCGCTTATTGGTGGGAAGTCACCAATGGTACTAGGCCTGTGGAGACTTGGGCCGATTTCAGGACAAGATTCAGGCTTAAGTTTCTGTCTTCTACTGAAGAGAATTTGCAAATGGAAAGGTTTATTGCTTTGAAGCAAGGAGACATGTCTGTTAAAGAATATGTGAACAAGTTCAATCAGTTAGCTCGTTTTGGCTTGGATATGGTGAGTACTACTCAGAAGAAGGCTCTTCGTTTTGCTAGAGGATTGAATGAGCCGTTACAGGAGTTAGCTATGTCTCATGTGCCCATGGGGGCCACGTTTGAGAGTTTGGTAGATATGGCCCTACTCAATGAAGAGAACAAGAGTGCAAAGAAGGAGGTCAAGGTGAATGAGTCTCAAAACAAGAAAACGGGGCCCAAAAAGGAAATGCAAAAGAAGGAGGAGAAGTCTGAAGATAAGAAGGAAAAGAAGTGCTTTACTTGTGGAAGCTCAACCCATCTAAACAAGGATTGCAGAAAGAGGAAGGGCACTTGCTTTAACTGTGGAGAGATGGGACACTTCACTAGGGACTGCCCGAAGAAGAAAGGGACTACATCGGAAGGAACGGTGAATACTCGCATGGCGGGTGAATAGATTAGGGCTAGAATAATTTGTCTGTAGGATGTTTAATTTTCCTTGTCTAATTTTCAGTTTGAAACTCTTTCTGGTATTTTGATTCTGTAATGGAAACTCAGTACTTTAATGCTAGTCTTGCTTCTGATCTAGTAATAGTCTCAAACTCCCTGAGAGTTATAACTCATCTGTTTGTGATAAATTGGGATTTGAGAGTATCTGTGTTGGGCATGAGGGTGACTATGACGAATACATTCTGGGTTTCTACCATGCTTAGTTTCCTAAGAATCATTTGGGGAAAATCTGATATGTACTAGTAGTCTGTAAGTATATGTACCAAGTTTTTGTTTTATCTGTACTCGCTTCCATCACTCGACTGTGACTTGTTAAGATAGGTATCCTATGGATGTAAACATGTGTTTGAGACATGTTATGTTTGATGGTTGCAAGTGGATGCAAGTGGTTGCTAGTGGTTGCTCGTGGATGCATAAACACACACTAGGCACTAGATCGGCTTGAAATACACTCTCATATTGCATATGGACGTGTGTATATTTTCAATTCTTATGGTTGCAAGATGGTTAATGCGGCACATGGATGTTGCATATGGATGAATGTTTGTGCACACATATAGTATTATATGATTAGGACTATTTGCATACATTATGGATTCATTTCACTAACATAATTTGCATTGATGATATTTGAATTAGATAAGTACATATACACACACCTTTGCATATGTTCATACAACATTTAGAATCTAGTAAGGACAATGATTGCTCGTGGATGGTGTTTTGAGTAGATGGATGTTGGATGGTAGGATACGTTCTTCCTAACTTGGAGATTTCGGGGACGAAATCCTTTAAGGAGGGAAGAATGTAACAACCCGTATTTTTGAATAACATGTTATAACATAAATGGAGGCAGAATTAAACTGTAAAATCTGAATCAAGGGAAATGGGCTATGCCATTGCGTTCGTCTCGGAAAAATACGCGAAATAGAGTCCGAGTTTTCGAAAATCGGAGTCCGTATGACCAAGATATGGCCTCGCGAAGTTTCACGAAAAATTCCCTAATTAAAGTATACTTAATTAAGTGAAATGGGTTGCGCAGAGAAATATATATATTGATATATATATATATATATATATATATAATTGAAAATTTAATAAATAAATATGCAAAAATGTTCAAAACAGCGAATTGGGAGAGGGGAATAACCGAACCGGCCGATTTTTGAGGTCGACCCGAGCCCGCTGGGTCGACTAGGGGTTAATCCAGGGTGTTTGGCTGTCAACCCGTGGGCCGATTCGCTCAAATGCAGATTTTGCATTTGAATGGTTCTCATGGTCCATCTTTAATCTAAAGGCCCTAGATGGTTCCTACACTTGACTTCTTCCCCAAGACATGCTTTGATGGATTGGATTGAATCTAGGGTTAATCCTATGGCCTAAAACACTTGCCTAATCTATAAATAAGACCCTAACCTACCCTAAATCATCATTATTCATTCTAGCAACTAAACTATGGCAAAATCAATCCTCTCATGGCCTCCACTCTCTTCATAAATTTCTAAACAAATTCTTATGAGATTTTCCATGCATACAAGTGTTTTTAGACTTGTATGATCATCATTAGCTTGCATTCAAGTCAAGTTTCTATCTTTGCATCATAAAGAGAGAGTTTTGATCTATTTTGCTTGCATTTTGGGGTTTAATTGGTTGCATAAGGGTTTTCTTACATTTGCTATACTCATTTGAGTCCGCATAAGCATTGTAAGCCCTATTCCTTTCATACTTAAACTCTAAAGTTAAATGTATGATATGCAAGTTATCATATGTTATGCAAGTTTGTTTATGCAAGTATGATATGCAAGTTGTCATATGTTATGCAAGTTTGTTTATGCAAGTATGATATGCAAGTTGTCATATGTTATGCAAGTTTGTTTATGCAAGTTTGATATGCAAGTTGTCATATATTATGCAAGTTTGTTATGCAAGTGTCATATGATATGCAAGTATGTTATGCAAGTTTGGGGATGGTCATATGGTTCATGTTATCATGTTATGCAAGCTTATTTTGAGTATGTGAACATAAAGCTTCAAGCTTTATGCCAAAGGTTGCATTTTGGCAACATGTAAGTTATCATATCACTTATGATAACTTGCATGTGAGGCTAAATGCGAACTTGTGGCCATTCTTACATGTCATTTAGCACCATGTATCATGAATATGCCAAGTTTGGTTTTATGCATGCTTTTTGGGCCTAAAAATGTAATATGCAAGTGTATGAACACATGAACCTTTCATATGCCACCATGTTGAACTTGTGGCTTTAACATTTTTATGTCATGATTATGCCAAGTTCCCTCTTTCTATCCTTTATGCGCTATTGCGATATGTAAGCGATGGGATTGCGTTTGGGGTTGGGTAAACTTAAAAGACATAAAAACATAAGCTTGGGAATTTACCTATTAAGTTAGGTCTACCCATTGGGAATTTACCTATTAAGTTAGGTCTACCCAATTGCTTGAAAATTTGTAACATGTTTTGGAAACATGATGGACATGACACTTAGAAAAGATAGGTGTGGCCAACTCGAGGTTGGGTTGAGTTCGTAGCGTAAACCTACCCGGAACCGACCGGCCTAACTAGTTGCTACAAACGATAGGACCCAATGTGAGAAGTTGGTCATGTTGTACCTTGGACCCGAGGTTAGACCAAGTTGTGGTGTAAAGCTACCCGGACCCGCCCGGCCTAACTAGTAACCACAACAAAGTCTAATGTGAGAGGTTAAGGCGCATTAATTAATTAATGCCTCATGATTAGGGTTAAGTCATGGTCCATTTAATACTTAACCAATTTGGGCTTGGTAGATTAACGGGGTTGAGTTAACCTACACTTAACCAATCTGAACTCGGTAATTTCACGGGGTTAAGTTGAACTATACCAATCCAACTCAGTAATTTGATAAGGCTGAGAACCGATTTGATACCTGGTCTGGATAAACTAACTTGATTGATAAGTTAAACGAACCTGCTTTGCGGATCTGTAGGACCCACACTAAGTTAGGCAGGTTTGTAAATCTGTTATCTGATCCGTTAGTCTGAAAACTAATCGTCTGAACTTTGTATGTCTGAACTCTGTTAATAAGTTAATCTGAATCTGATAGTCTGGGACACAAGGGGGAATACTTGTGTCATCTGTTGTTTGGGACCTATATTAGTCAGTAACCCTTTCTGGTATCAAAACTTTGACCCAACTGTAGGTAGGGTCCGGGCACGCTTACTGAACTAATTATAAGTGGTTCATTCTGATAATGGCGATGGGTGTTGATGGTGCGTTCCAACCGGGTCATGTGCGTGCATGGATCCCGGTCTGCCTCTGAGGATGTAAGACGCCGTGACATCTATAAATATGCATGTGCCAATTGGTTGCCACTTTAGGGGGTGATACACCCTATCGTGGGGCCGACACAGGGTATTTATGTATTAGGGAGCCGATTGCTTGGGTAGGATTTAGGGTACACTTAGTTCTGTCTGATTCTGTTGGTACCGTCTGTTCTGTTGGGTGGCAACACCCGTCTGTTTCTGCGTGGTACCGTTCTGTTAGGGTGGTAAAGGCCCATTATAGTTAGTATTCCGTTTCTGTACTTTATCTGTTAGGGTGGTTAAGGCCCATTATTGTTAGCATTCCGTTTCTATACTTTATCTGTTGGGATGGTAAGAGACCATTTTTCCCAAGCTCTATTTCTGTATGGACCATTCTGTTCCGTCCTGTTTCGAGGTGAACATTGGGGTAACACCTAATCCTGTTATACTAGGATTGGTACCAAGAAGTTGGATCTTGATTTGAGTCAAACACCTGATACTGGGCCAAGTTTAGGCCAAGGGATAAATTCTTGATTATACATGACATGTTAGAATGCTGATACACCTGTGGTGCAAAACCTTAAACCTGATTATGCGATGACACCTTTATCTATCTTGTTAGTTAATCATCATGCTAGTATGTTGTTATCCTTATGTTCATCCCTGCTGCTCATGCCAGTTAACTTTATCAGTTTACATTGATTGTAGTAGGGCTTACTCAGTCTTTTTGACTGACCTGTTTTCTTTCGCCTCTTTTCTTCCGTTCCCCCCCCCCAGGTTCTCAGGGAGGGAATATTGGAGCTTAGCTGGATTTCTGATCGCTTGCTTGTGGGATTAGCTCATGTACAGTCTTGACATGAAGCTAGCTATGGTTATCATTTATTTTGGGGATAGCACTTATGTATTTCAGTTTTCAGATGATGTTGTTTTATCTAGACTTGTTTATTTGGAAAGTTGATATTATGTTGTACCAGACTTGTTTTGAAATGGTTTAAAATCTTCCGCTGTTTTATCTATGTTATTTACTCTGTTTACATATATACATATGTTCTTGTTCTGCCTTGATATATCATTATGCATGTTTACCTGATTCAAACGCCCCTCCAAAGTCAGAGTGCTTGCAAGAGTTACCCTGGCGGAGGTGGGGTGTTACAAGTGTAGTACACACATTGTAAGTGTTAAAAATAGTACCTTGCCAATGTAACGGCAACAACTCTTCAATAAGAACAAGAACGTTTTGATAGTTCAAATTGATAACAACTCTTCAATAATCTAGAAAACAATCCTGAAAGCAAGAACAAACAATAGGGGCTGCATTATTACACAAACAACATATGTAATGACATGAATACAAAAGTCAGTACCGACATGCAAGCATATAACCTGAAACTTACAACTCCACAGCATTTTCATGCATCAGAAATAGTACAGAGCATAATTCATGCTTCAAACACCGTATATAGAACATCATAATTCATGAATTAAAAATCGTACAAAGGCAGCAGCTCCAGCAACTTACAATTTCAGAGACCAGACTTAGTTGTGTGGTTAACATGACCAAAGAAAACCAGCCAATCATGATATATTGTTACTTAAATAGTTGTCTAAAATAAATAATCTGAGTACAGAAAACATAAAAGTTATCACCAACAATCGACAATCAATCAAATAACTCAATAGTTTAAAATCAAGTGATGTATATCAACTATGTATCAAAAGAACTAATGGAATATTGAAATTCGCACTGATTTATGATTAGATAAGAAAAAACTAACCTTTGTTTTTTTCTAGTAATCTTCCTCTCGAGTAACTCGGCTGTATGAATCAATGGCCCTGACGACATCAGAAGTTTGGGAGAATTAACATATGGGGCTAACACGATTAGAAAAACATGTTTATCAATAAATGAAAAACTCAACTAACAGAATAACTCTAGTAGAGTGATATAAGTCAGATAAATTATAGTATACATACTGCCATGTATGTACCCAAAAGTCTATAAATATCTCAGCATTAACGTGGGTACATGTCTTTGTTTTTCCACTCGGTAACAAACTGGAAGTCTTAGTATATATTATTAGCCATAGTTGTCTTGAAATACAAGATTGTAGATTGTACATTTATGTGCGGAAAATGGCAATACGTTATGAAATACAAGATTGTAGATGAACTAGAAACGCATAAATGCACAGAAATGACAAGAACATCTATAGACAGCAAAAAGAAGGTTAAGTATATTTGTTGAAACCATTGCTTCAAATCCTGATAGCCGTATATAGATAAATAAAGTAGAAGGTATGGGTTTTTATGTAGCCAAAAACGCATATGTGTACCTGCTTTGCGTGTGGAGTGACAGGCCATCCATATACAATGTGTAAACCCAAATACCTCTCATTAAGATATAATTAATAGGCTAATAAAGGGGTTTTTATTTCTATGATTTATAGATCAGACTGGAGCATATAAAAGAGAACTACAATCCTTGTGCAAGGCAGGCTTTCAGCTAACCAAAGTGGAGCTTCGTCATTTTTTCCCTTTGAATATTGGTCAATTGGTCATGTGAAGATGCATTGTGAACAAAAGGAATTTAAACCTAACTGTAAAATGGAGGAGGCAATAATTGTGTCCGATCAAGCTACAAAACAAGAATGTCTCCGGAAGAAACATTTTAGGCTTCCAGCAATTTGACTTTACTTTATCATACGATCAGAACAAAATCATAAGAATGTTTGAGAAAGATAATAAGAATAAGGGAAGAAGCTCGAGGATCTTTTTCACAGCTCTGGATAAACACCTTAGTGTTCATGAACATTATTTGGAGTCAAAGGATTCACTAAATGCCTCTATCGAAGGTTGGATTTCTGCACGCTCAAAAATTGATTAGCACAATCCAGTAAGAAGTGAGATCTCAGCCTTAACCAAAGAGCCTGTTTATAATCCTTATTCTTCCAATGTTGCTGATGTCAGCATTGAGCATTATGACCAGACTCAACCTAAAGGTTCTTACATTCAAAAATCCATGAATGAAAAAGTAATCAATTCTTTGTCTTCACACTTCAAGCATTGCGACAATGAAAAAGCTAATGTAGACATAAATGCCTCAAAATCTTTCCTGGAACCGAAAGAGAATTATCGGTTCATTAATTATGCACTCCATTCTGACATTGAGGCCAAAAGAACTAATGTCATTTCATGGTTGTCTGATCCAAAAATTACAATGAAACGTAAGAGTGTCTCGGATAGTGATAACTTGATTATGATTGCAGAGTCATCCAAACAATCGAAGAACGATGAGCTCAATAATCGTAGGAGATCAACATCAATATTGCCAACCAAGAAAGGTGTGACTGATGATTATGCGATTAATAATGATTTTGGTATTGCTGGAATACCGAATGTCATGAAGACAAGAGAAACTAATGATGGAATTTTATACAATAACAACATGTCGGTGTTGCTAAGTACAGAAGAAGGAAACAAATTTAAAGATGGTACCAAACACTTAAAAGCTGAAATGAGAATAGATCCCTATAATGAATTGGGTAATATCACTGTATGCCCAGAAGAAAAATGCATCCAGAAAACACAATCCTTAAAATTTTCAACCATGCCAAGTATTGTGTTAACCAAAGAGCATAAATTAAAATTCAGAAATTTTAATCTATTTAGAAGAAAACTAAATGGGCAAATTATACCTCAGATTTGCTGAAATGGCATACAACACAGCATAGTGACGCCATATATTTAGCATTTAATATTCACCATTTGTTAGAGAATCGAATCAGAGAAAAAGAAACTCAGATCCCTTTGTGATACGTATGTTAATCTGCAAATAAAGGTAGAAAGATTTCAAATAAGCGCAAATGGAACTACCTAGCATCGCCAATTCAACATGTTGGAAGAGAAATCGATTATGCGAAAAGATAAAAAGCAACTGTACATCTTAAAACAAAATCAAAATTATATTTTTTTCCCAAGAATATAATTTTTTACTCACCAAAGTTATAAAGGCAAACCAAATTGATGTTGAACTCCTTGTCTCGAACTCGAATCTGACGTTGAACTCCTTGCCTCGAATACGAGTTTCGTGACCTCGAACTCGAATCAAAGTTGAACTCCTTGCCTAGAAATCGAAACCCTTGTTACCTCTTTATAATCGAAATCGAATCGAAATCCTTGTTGCCCCTTTGTAATCGAAATCAAAATCCTTCCCTAAATCACCTTATTCCTGTATTTAATTCATTTTATCGCGGCCGAAGTAGTGAAAAAGCATTGAGATAAGGGGACTAAGGGTTACGGCTGAAAAGAGATGGGTGTTTACCTTTTTGCCCTCTGAAACCTAGCTTACCAACACAAATAAGAGTTACCAATAAACCTTTTACAAATTTGTATTTTTAGTAACACATTTTTAATATACCAACACATATTAGTGTCACTAGTCTACAACACATATAAGTGTTGGCAGTTGAAAAAAATAAGAGTTGCCAAATGGCCATTATGGTGTAGTGCAATATAACGTGATGCGTGGTAAGGTTAAGTAACAACAGAGGGTAACACTTAACCGTCACAACATGATAAGTAGGTGGGCTAAGTCAATGTACACTTAACCAATATGACATGACATGCGGTGGGGTTAAGTTAACACAAGGTAGAACACTTAGCCAGTATAACCAGGCTTGTGGTAGGGTTAAGTAACACTAGGAACAACACTTAACCAATATAACATGATGTGTGGTAGGGTTAAGTAAAACAAGAGAAAACACTTAACCAACTTAACGTAATGGACGGAGAGGGTTAAGTAAATATCGGGTTGGTGGGTAATATTAGTAAATATAGGCACACAAACTTAACCATTAATAAGCACGCTTGAATAGGTGGGTTAAGTACATCACGGGAAGGTGGGTAATATCTGTATATATAGGCCCACACACTTAACCAGTAGGAAACCCTAGTAACGGGGACCCATTTCAGAAGTAACCCAAATCAGGTATCAACGGTACACTGAAACTAGGCAGGGTGGGGCACGATTACTGGGTTGATTGTAAGCGGTCAAAGCGACGGTGGTGGGTGCAACAGTGTAGGTTCTAATGGAGTGCGGGCGTGCACACACTTCGAAGCAGACAAACAGGGCACTGGGGGCACCAGTAGAATAACTTATGCCTTCTAGAATTGCGTCGGGCCACCACCATGGGTCTTGATACATCCCATGGTGGGACCGGCATAGGTATCTACAATCATTGGGGGCCGTATGACACACATAGGTAGCATAATTCCTAGGTTGGACCTAGGTGGCATAAACCCTAAATCCGAGAAGCGTTCAATAGGTAGCATAATCCCTAGCTTTGACATAGGTGGCATAAATCCTGGTTGAATCTAGGAAGCGCTCGATCGAAAACCCTAGATTAGATCTAGGTAATAAATAATAGATGTACACGTGAAAGCAACCTTAATTTCGGGGATTGGGATTACGTTATGATTTTATCATTTTATATTGATTACTAGTTGGGACACGAGTTAGGTGGTGCAGAGCAAATAGATATCATTTTAATGGTGAAGCAGAGAAATCTTGCGATGCTTGAAAGAAATCTTGCGAAACTATACTTAGTTCATCTTGAATAGGAACCTTGCAATGTTATACATGACAGAAATCCTATGATGTTATTTTAGTTATCGTGCCTGTAGCTTACCTTGTCGTCATGTTTATGTTTACTTTCAGTTTATTCATGCCATGTTATCTTTATCTGTTTTTATGCTGAAAGCCACTAGGACTTACTCAGTCTTTATGACCGACCCAGTTTGTTTCGCCTCTTTTTCTTTCGTTCCCCCCCCCCCTCAGGTTCGCAGGTTGGGAATACAGCTTAGTTCGGATCTTACCAAGTTCCAAGGCTCTTTCATGTACTGCTTGGATTTCTCTTGGCTATGGCTTGCTTTGCTTTATTGGGGAATACTAAAATTTATTTTCATGCTTCTTTGCTTTTGAGCAAGACAGATATTTTAGCTATGTATTTGGGTATTGGAAGTTGATGGGCTTTTATTGTAAACAATTCTATTTAATAAATGATTTGAAGTACTTCTACTTTATTTTCCGCTGTTTTATATGTGTCTGTCTTGTAATATTTTTGTTCCAGTACCCATAATGCTCCATTGAAGTTAAGGCATTCCCTTTGTGAGTGACCTTAACGGATATGGGGTGTTACATTTGGTATTAGAGCAGAAGGTTACCAGACCGGGCAAAAGCTTTTAAAAACCTTCTGAAATTAGTTTCAAAATGTTTACAAAGAAGCATTTTTCTAAAGAAAAGTTTTGTTTTACGAAAGGCATATTCCCCAAAGCCATATGCACTATCTTTTGATTCTCTCCTTGAGTCTCTTCTCTCTTTCTTTTTCACCATAGTTTGTAGGCATGCGATACATGTCGGAGGGAAAAGTAGTATCCAACCTCCATCTGTAGCCGTAGTAGTTTTACTTGCGACTAATCTTATCTCAAGCTTTGTTGGGTTTCCGTGCGATGGAAGTAGCTTTCGAGGAACTTTTCAACAAGCTATACAAGGATAGTAAGAACGAGGGTAAAGAACACAAGTCTAAGGATGAGAAACTTGAGGATTTGGCTTAATCCACGAAGAGGAAAAAGGTGAAAGGAAAAAGGCCAAGTGAAAGAATAATAAAAACCCATGACAAGAGAGAATATCTTTAGTATGGTAAAAAGGGACATGTAATTAAGTATTATAGGACAAGGACAAGGGCAAAGTACAAGATCGTCGAGAGGGCAATTGTATGCTCTCACTACTAGCATACCTAAAAGAGGTGGTAACGTTTCTGTTAAAAGTTTAGCTTTTCTTTCCTATCATACCGTGGAAACTTTGTCTTTGGTACATCACATCCTTTTAATTTTGCTTCGATAGTTGAGTCTCTGCACCTTAGTACTAGCGTAATAGAGGATACCATTTTTGTCTCAAATCCTGTTGGGGAATCGGCTCATTTATTCATGACTTTTTTGGATTTGAGAATGTCTATGCTAAGTGTTGAATTTAGAAGTAAAGATTATGTTTTTGGGCTATGAGTTGATTCTAGGGATGGAGTGGTTGTCCAGAAATGGTACCATTCTCGAGTATGAAAAGAGGGTAGTTAGACGCTCGACTTGCCTTGGTAATGCCCTCGAAGTCTAGTGTAACCCTTAGGGTTCTGCCATGTTTAGTTACCTAGAATCTCTTGATACATTTACCAATCCATTCTTGATACATTTATTGATCCTCTCGAGTAGTGTTCGCCACTAAGTTGAATGGTTCATTTCGCTTATGCATGAGTTCTTAGTAAGTACATTTGGCAACATGGTTGGCATTTGTTTGTTTTTAAGAGATAGTTCTTCTGCATGGAATACCTTATAATAAGTAAACGAGATCCAGGATTCACTAGTGAATTTTGGAGAGCTTGCATGAAACCATGAGTACGCAGTTATGTTTAAGCAGAGTATACTAGAAGAAGAATAAGTAAAAGTGGAACGAGAGGCAACAGTGGAATGAGTTCCAACTCATATTTTGGAAACAAGAATTAAGAAGCTACGAAATTGTGAAGTTAAAGACGGTGAAAGCACAATGGAGTTAAGCTCAAGGAAATGCGACTTAGAAGATTAAAGACTAGATACGCGTATCATATTTCTTTTTAAGAGTATATCCTTGATCCCTCTTTTCCTATAGAGCAAACTTGCATGCTATCTTTTATGTATATCCTCTCGGTCCTATTCTCAATCTTATTTCTGTTGCAAACCCCATAAGGAGTATGACTCATCTGGTTGAGATATATGTTGGGGTTTGAGGGTGTCTGTTGGGTTGACTAAACTTTTTTTTGGGCTTTATAGGATATGGGTTGGTTTTATGAAGGGATTTCTTGTGACCAAAAAGGAGTCCGTCATGCTTAGTTTCCTAGAAACATATATATTGGTTGGTCAGTTCTTTGGGTATCATTCTGATATTGATTTCGGTCTTCGGGGCTGGTGCTTAGGGAGTTCTTCTCCTAATCAGTATATATGTGACATAGATTTCCAGTTTTGACATTGCCTAATGGGCACAAAGTTTTTACTTGCTTCTATCGTTCGACTATATCTTTAGGTAGGAACAATTGGGTGTAAACATGTGTTTGAGACATGTTATGGTTGATGGTTGCAAGTGGTTGCTAGTTGTTGCTCGTGGATGCATGAACACACATTAGGCACTAGATCGGCTTAGTCACATTTTCATATTGCATATGCTTGAGTGTTTATACTTGTTTATGGATGGAATTGAATGTGTTATCATGTGGATGTTGCATATGGATGGATGTTTGTTCACACATATAGTGTTTATGTGACTAGGACTATTTGCATACATGTTGGATTCATGGCACTAAACATATTTTGCATTTAAAAAGATCAATCAGGCCTGATCATTTGCATTAGATAAGGAACATATACACACACTTTATGCATATGTTCATACAGCATTAGAAATCTCTTAAGGACAATGGATGCATGTGACTGATGATTGAGTAGATGGATGATTGTATGGTAGGACACATTATTCTTAACTTGAAGATTTCGGGGACGAAATCCTTTAAGGAGGGGAGAATGTAACAACCCGTATTTTTATAACATGTTAAAACAAGAAATCTAGGCATAATTAAATTTTAAAGGCAGAATCAGGGGAAACGAGTTAGGCCATTGCGTTCGTCTCGAAATTTTACATGAAATAGAGTCTGAGTTTTCGAAAATCGGAGTACGGATGAAGAAGTTATGGCATGTACAAGTTTCAGCAGTTTTCAGGCAGCACTGGACCAGGGGGTCGACCCACCCCCCCCCCCCCGGTCGACCTACCCCCCCCCCCTCCAGGTCGACCATAGGGTCGACCTACCCCCCAGGTCGACCATAGTGTCGACCTCCCCCCCATACAGGTCGACCTGGTCGGCCTGTTTTGACCCAGAACTCATTTTTGAAGCCTGAGACATGTTTTGATGGTCCGGATTGATTCTAGGTTTAATCTAAGGGCCTAAACTAGTTCCAACACCTATATAAACATCCTAAGGCCTAACCTAATTCATACAATAACTCATATGACACCAAAATACTGCTGGACTTCCTCTTGATCATGGTCGCCGCTCTATAAACTTTTCTCTTAGCCTCCAAACTAGATTCAAACTAGATATTAAAGCTTCTACAGCAATTCTACAACAATTCAAGAAGATAAATCAATGTCTTTGCAATGTTCTACGACAATTTCAGTTCTTAATTCGTTAGCCATGCCCTGTAAGTTCTAGTTATTTTTAGATTAAAATATTTAAATATAATATGGGCATGTGATGAAGTGAAATTGGATTTAAGTACGTTTATCGATCTATTTCTGTTGCTTCTTGGATCTTGAGTTTTGAGACTTGTCTATCTTTATTCCCATGTCCAGTTTATGATCTATTCAGCCTGTTGTAAATTAGTTTTCTTGATTCATTACCAAGTTGTAATCTTCATGCCTGTGATGATGTTTTTCTCTCTGATCTTATTTTTATGCAAAATTTTACCTTCCCCTATTTATTTTCTTTTGATGAACCTTGGTCAATTTCGGACCTAGGCCTAAACTACGATATGCGTGCGAGGGTATACGGGGGAAATATTGGAATATTTCCTAGTGGAATATATGTGTTTAGTGGAATCGAAGGCATAATATGAAAATTGGATGTTTGGGGATAATTTACCATTAACATGAAACTTGATATTTGGGTACTGTCATTATAATGGTAATTGCAAGAATGGGGATTGACATATATAATTTGACATGGATCTTGATATATATATAATTTGATATGGATCTTGATATATATATATATAATTTGGCATGGATCTTGATATATGTGATTTGGCTAGAACTTGTTATGAGTAAATTGGTGTAAATGTAGTATACATGTAATTTTGGGGATAAAACTTGATCTATGTAAATTGGGCATAGCTTTGTAAACATGTAAATCATGAATCTTGACATATGTAAAGTGGCATGAAACTTGGTATATGTGTAAATTGGCATAAAGTTGGCATACATGTAAAACGACATGAATTGAACATATGTAAATTTGGTAGGAATTGGGCATATGTAAAATTTACATGTAATCTAGAACTTGGGCATATGTTAATTATGTAAAATTTGGAGTTGAAACATATATGATAATTTATGACTTAGTAGAGGTTTAATATGAACGCGCCTAAGTTGGGTTTTGGGTAATTGGCATGTATTGTAAATAAAAGGCTATAACTTGGCATAACCTTATAGTGAAGTATGATAATAATTTGGGAACACGTTTTGGGGCAAAAACTTGAATCATGAACATTTCTATATGTTAAACACATGAACTGATATTGGGGTTTTGGGTGGAATACGACCATTAATGAACCTTTGACACGAGGTTAGACTCAGTTTGTGGTGTAAATTTGCCCGGAACCGCCCGGCAAATCCACAGCCACAAAGTGTCAGTCTAATGTGAGAGGTCGAAGGCCAAATTGTAGGCGTAACGATTTATGACACGAGGTTAGACCCAGTTTGTGGTATAAATCTGCCCGGAACCGCCCGACAAATCCAGTAGCCACAAAATGCATGGTATAATGTGAGAGGTCATGATTCGTTCGTCATAATGAATGAATTAAGGAATACTAACCATAATAAGACGTGGGTATGGTTAGAGGGTTAGGTGGGATGACATGGAAATTTGACATGTAAATGTGGACCTAACCGGTATGAGTTAAGAACATATAAAACTTATAAATGTAGGTTCAACCAATATGATATGAATGGGTGGGTTAAGTAACGTGGCTAAGCTAATGACACTTAATCGTTATAACATGACTAGCGGATGGGTTGGGCTAACTTGAATAGGTTAATAACACCCAATCGATATAACCTGATGCGTGGTAGGGTTATGTAAACACACGAGGCTAACACTTAACCATTATAATATGACTAGTGGATGGGGTTAAGTTAACATGCGCTTAACCAATATAACGTGATGCGTGGTAAGGTTAAGTAACAACAGAGAGTAACACTTAACCGTCATAACATGATAAGTAGGTGGGCTAAGTCAATGTACACTTAACCAATATGACATGACATGCGGTGGGGTTAAGTTAACACAAGGGAGAACACTTAGCCAGTATAGCAAGGCTTATGGTAGGGTTAAGTAACACAAGGAACAACACTTAACCGATATAACGTGATGTGTGGTACGGTTAAGTAAAACAAGAGAAAACACTTAACCAACTTAACGTAATGGATGGAGAGGGTTAAGTACATATCGGGTTGGTGGGTAATATTAGTAAATATAGGCCTACAAACTTAACCATTAATAAGCACGCTTGAATAGGTGGGTTAAGTACATCACAGGAAGGTGGGTAATATCTGTATATATTGCCCCCCACACTTAACCAGTAGGAAACCCTAGTAACGGGGACCCATTTCAGCAGTAACCCAAATCAGGTATCAACGGTACCCTGAAACTAGGCAGGGTGGGGCACGATTACTGGGCTGATTGTAAGCGGTCAAAGCGACGGCAGTGGGTGCAAATGTGTAGGTTCTAACGGAGTGCGGGCGTGCACACACTTCGGAGCAAACAAACAGGGCACTGGGGGCACCAGTAGTATAACCTATGCCTTCTAGAATTGCGTCAGGCCACCACCATGGGTCTTGATACATCCCATGGTGGGACCAACATAGGTATCTACAATCATTGGGGGCCGTATGACACACATAGGTAGCATAATCCCTAGGTTGGACCTAGGTGGCATAAACCCTAAATCCGAGAAGCGTTCAATAGGTAGCATAATCCATAGGTTGGACCTAGGTGGCATAAATCCTGGTTGAATCTAGGAAGCACTCGATAGAAAACCCTAGATTAGATCTAGGTAATAAATAATAGATGTACACGTGAAAGCAACCTTAATTTCGAGGATTGGGATCACGTTATGATTTTATCATTTTATATTGATTACTAGTTGGGACACTAGTTAGGTGGTGCAGAGCAAATAGATATCATTTTAATGGTGAAGCGGAGAAATCTTGCGATGCTTGATAGAAATATTGCGAAACTATACTTAGTTCATCTTGAATGGGAACCTTGCAATGTTATACATGACATAAATCCTATGACGTTATTCTTAGTTATCGTGCCTGTAGCTTATCTTGTCGTCATGCTTATGTTTACTTTCAGTTTATTCATGTCATGTTATCTTTACCTGTTTTTATGCTGAAAGACACTCGGACTTACTCAGTCTTTATGACTGACCCAGTTTGTTTCGCCTCTTTTTCTTTCGTTCCCCCCCCCCCCCCCAGGTTAGCAAGGTGGGAATACAGCTTAGTTCGGATCTTACCAAGCTCCAAGGCTCTTTCATGTACTGCTTGGATTTCTCTTGGCTATGGCTTGCTTTGCTTTATTGGGGAATACTACAATTTATTTTCATGCTTCTTTGTTATCGAGCAAGACAGATATTTTAGCTATGTATTTGGGTATTGGAAGTTGATGGGCTTTTATTGTAAACAATTCTATTTAATAAATGATTTGAAGTACTTCTACTTTATTTTCCGTTGTTTTATATATGTATGTCTTGTAATATTTCTGTTCCAGTACCCATAATGCTCCATTGAAGTTAAGGCATTCCCTTTGTGAGTGGCCTTAACGGATGTGGGGTGTTACAAATATCACCTCCTCGATTCGTAAGTGCACATTAGCATTTTTGCAAAACACATTGAGCATCGAGGGAGGCTTTCTAATCAAGTACTTCCCAAAATCAGACTTGATCGACGGTTTCGACTAACGCTATAAAAATCGTATAAGGTTAGGATTGCTAACATTAGTGCTAGTCGTGTTGAAACAGTCGAGTTATTCTTTAAGCGTTTTTCCTGGAGCTTGATTTGTTTGAGAGAGGATCGTGATGTGTTTAGATTTGGAGACGTGGAGGAAAATTGGTTTAGAAACTTTCTACTTAAGCCTTCGAAATTTAGAACTGACGGGGGAGGTAGTCAGGTTAACCACATGAGCGCAACTCCATCAAGATAGATAGGGAATGCTTTGCACTTTATCAGGTTCGGGGCTGCTGCCGTGTCCATATTTGGTGAATACCTCATCAAGTGCTGTTGAGGGTTAGTTCTTCTTGAATAGTGATTTATCTGAGGCAGACTGAATCTTCGAGGGAACTCCGTTCGCAAAATGTTGTCGGTGAACTGAGTGTGGATATGATCATTCGCCAAATCCTCATTCTCATACCTTCGATTATCGTTCATAATCTGTTTTACCACTGAAGTTACCTCTGCATTAGTGAGGGTATGCTCAAGATTTGAAGTCTCAGCTCGTCGGTCCTTCTCTACTTACACAGTAGGCCACATCGCTCGGGCCGCCGTACGGGCGGTATTTCCTTGGCCCCTGTTGTCTCGGTCATTCACAAGACGCAATCGAGAAAGTGTAGGTGTGAGAGGAGTTCCGGGAGCTTCATGTTGTCTTGGAGGAGGTCCTTGGTTGATGGGATGGACCTAAGGCTCGAGGTTGGCCAGATCGATAATGTTCGGATCGACATTATCGGTCCGGACCAGCTCGATATGTTAAGCCAGGAGATTCCCAAATCGAAACCCTTATTCGTTTCTAGCCCTAACGAACTATTGTGGCTACTGTGCTGCATCCCCACTTCTCCCAAATGGTAACGGGGCTTCTGTTGCGTGATGATGCAGTAGGGAAGAAGCTCCCTGACTTCTAATCTCATCTCATTGCCTCTCCATCTTATTCACGTCTTGCCTTAACGACACGTTCTCGCACATTTAAGTGTTAAGCGTCGTAGTTGCTTCGTCCAGCCTGGTCAGTAGTAGGATGAAATCGTCTCGAGTGGCGAAGGCTATGATAGAAGCGTGGTTAGTGGGAATGATGGTGGTCGCAACAACGTTTTCTAGTTAGTTCGGTATCGAACCAGATGCTGGCGAAGTCATGTTTGCCTCTTGTTGCGAGCGACTTCCGGAAGGTCTGGACGAAGCTTCAGCTCTGGTGGAAACCATTCTTACAAATTTTGAAGAAAATGTAGGATTTTTAGGATTTTTCTCTTCGGATTTGTTGACCCAAAAAGTACATTAGAAAGCCTTAAGTACATTAAAAAGTATACTAAACTAAATTGTATAGTTAACACCCTTCTATTACCCCGCCATATCCCTGTTATATAGTGTAGCAGATTTCTATTACTATACTATTTTCAAATAGCCTCTAAAATAGGGTTGAGAATGGGGAAAGTTTGTGGTCCAAACCTGGTTGACCCGTTTAGACCCGCCTCATTGGGTGTTTATAACGGGTTGGGGGGTCCAGGTCTAGGGTCGGGTCTAGGACACGGCTAACCAGCCCCAACCCGACACACATTATTGAAACATCATTAAAACACTTCATAACTATAACAGTTACTTGTTAATATTCCTAGGTATACACGATTATGACATCAAAATTATTTTCTTTCAATCAACAAGCTATATATTTTTCGAAATATTACGTTGCATCAATGATAATCATAAAATAACAAATGCATACATTTTAAACTATTATCTTACAGCTCATTTTATTATTTTATTTCATTGCAAATACATTATTATTTGTATATAATTTATTGTTTTGTGATAAAAAATACAAGTATATAAACTTTAGTACATTAGAACACAATTTCACCGGTCCATGGGGAGGGTCAGGTCTACCCTGACTCTTACGGGTTTCGGGTACAGGGAAAAATTCCAGACTCGCACCCGGTCCATGGACGGGTTTGGGGCGGGGTTTTAAATGCTCGAGGCTGGTTTGGGGCATGAGAAACCCGCCCCATTGCCATTCCTACTCTAAAATATCTTTTCCGTTTTAAACTCCGCTATATCCGATATTCCCGATATATCTCATTATTTTAGCTATATTCCGTTATTTCCGCTATATCTTCTATAAAAGAAATGAATTTAAGTAATATTTATGCATTATAAATTTTATAAAATTAGTTTTTTAATATAATATTTTAACATATATTTTTCATAATATAAAATATTATAATATTCTATTAAATTTAATCAAGCTAATTAAAAGTTTACATTTTTCATATGCTTTTATTTAAAATTAAGAATGTACTAATTATAATTAAGTTGAATGATAATTTCTATTTATTTATCATTTATATCGTAAAATACGAGTTTTATATGCTATTTTAATCTCATCTGATGTATCCCGTTATTTCCTCGTTTTATCCCCGCTGCAACATTTTGTTGCTCTGCCGCATTGGATCTGTTAAGCACTTTAACTGCACAGAAACTTAATAAATGGCTGGTTGTTTTTAGGGTAAAACTATTATGGAAATTCGTACGGTCTCAATAGTTTGTGTTGCTTGTCATTCATATTTCTTGAGTATCTAATAGTGATTTAATAGATTGAGCTGTGTTATTTTCCTATATTGCTTATTTCAGTCCCCTTGTATTTTTAGACTTAGTTGTGGATGATTTGAAGCTTATGAAGACCAGCTTGGTGATTACCAACTGTAGTATTTATTTCGGTTGCATTAATATATTAGCATTTGTGAGCATATTTTATTATAGCTGTACAAGCTGATGATATGTTTGCTCTGATTGTTTGAATACAATAAAAATAATTTTTTATATTATATATTGTCGTTTCGCTTTGAAATTCTGATATTGTGTTATCATCTTACTTATTTTGATTCTTTTAATATTTTATTTTGTACTACAATTTGTTTTTCTGACACGTGGGTGCTCGACATGTGAATACTATAAATGTCTTTAATGTCAACATTTCAGGATTGAAAAATCTAATCATTACATGACGATCTCATTTGAAATATTATTGATATAAGGATAAACAATAAATAATACATTACAATCTGCCTGTGTAATTGGTTCCCACTAATTTATATATGTTAATTTCCAACAATAGAAGGAAGCAAATCAAAACCGGGCAGGCTAAAGCATCTTTTTCCTTCCTTTTATTCTTCTATACATGGAATGCAAGCAAAAATGGAAATCGACTCCAGACAATCCATCATCACAACTACTACAACTTGCAGATTAAAGAAATGCTTCACCCAACACCTTTTATATTTATATGTTATGTGTATACATGCATAAATACTAAAGTACGTATAGCTTTATATCATTATTTATGTCTCCGCACATATCATACATTCGAGAAATTCAAGCACACATAGGTCCATATATGTATGTTTCCATATATTCATCATGCATACGAGTTACTTGCTTTGTGAATGAAGTTTTATATCAGACAACTGAATCCTTCTAACATCATTAGAGCAAGAGTGAAGATTAAATGCAGACAGCCTTCGTGATATGTATTGCATTGTTGGACGATTTAGTGGATTAACATCCAAGCAGGATACAGCTATGGATATCGACTCTACTATAGCAGACTCGATTTCAGCTGTAGGAAGCGGGATACGATCATCTATAAATTCCATCAATAATGTATTTTGACCCAATGATGATGATGATGACAGTTTAGACAGAAGGTCCATTGGATATCTTCCCAATATTATTTCAAGTGTATTAACTCCAAAGCTGTACACATCACATTTCTCAGTCACCCTCATATTGTAGGCAAACTCTGCAAGAATACATCAATTAAACATATCAAATTTGTTTCTTCTTTTAGCTTATATATTATGTACAAAGAAATTAGAAAGCAAGTTATATTATAAAAAGTAAAAACACAAATGAACCTGGTGCCATGTATCCACGTGTTCCAGCAACATCGGTCCAATTTGATGTATCTGGCCTCAGTAATCTTGCTATACCAAAATCTGAAACACGAGCCCTGAATTCATGATCTAACAGTATGTTATTTCCAGTAATGTCACGATGAACAATAGGTTGAGAGCAATCATGATGCATATAAGATATAGCATTTGCAACATCTTTTATGATCGTTATCCTCTTTTCCCAGTCTAACTCCTTTGCACTATCCGTACTAATGAGAATGCTTGCTAAACTTCCTTTTTCCATGTACTCATACACAAGAAATTTGCATGATTGAGTAGAACAATAGCCATAAAGTTTAACGATGTTTCTATGTCTAATATCGGTAAGTATTTTGATCTCGTTCTTGAATTGTTCACCATCTAACTCTAATGCTTCATCATCAACTTGATTTATTTTTTTGACAGCAAACACTTCTGATGTAGGTAGCACCACTTTGTACACTCTTCCACATGATCCACTACCAATGCAGTATTTATTGTTGAAATCTTCGGTTGCATCAATAATATCTTGATATAATATTTGACCGTGGAAATTCCATATCGAGAAAGCGTGACTTTGACTCTTTTCTTCTTCCTCGGGTTCGACAATTTTCTTTTTGTAACGAAGTAGCATACAGACTCCAAAAAATGTGAGTAGAAGTACTGATAAAACAATTGTAGTTGGAAAAATTACAAGGAAAAGGACATTGTTTTTCTTATGATTTGTTGCTTTGGAAGTTGAAGAAGTGTCGTTGCATGGATGTAGCCCTAGCACTTTGCCACAAAGGTCTTTATTGTGAGCAAAATACAGCGATGGTGTTATTTGAAAGAGTCTAGCATCAGGAACAGGCCCTTCTAACTCATTATAAGATAAATCAATCTTAGATAAGCTGACTAAATTCCTAAAAAGCGATGGAATTGGACCTGTCAAATTATTGTAAGATAGGTTCAAACTTTCTAAGCGAGTCAACTTCCCAAACTGTTCAGGAATCTTTCCAGACAATAAATTATTACTCAGATCAAGAGAAGCCTGCAACTGAACTAAATTTCCAATTTGGTAAGGAATGCTCCCATTAATTTGATTGCGACTCACCTTAAAAGTGATTAACTGGGAACAATCTCCCAACTGCTCTGGTAAAGGCTCGGTCAGTCTGTTATTCGACAAATCAAAAAATAGCAAGTTCCGAAATTTTCCAACTTGTGAAGGTATTTTTCCAGAAAGCTGATTGTTTCCTAAATTTAAATCGGACAATGCAGAGAGTTTGCCTAACTGGCTTGGTATAATCCCTTCAAGATAATTTGAGGATAAATCAAGCCTCTCGAGCTTAGATAGCTTGCCTAACTCAGAAGGTATGTTTCCAGTAATATGATTGTTAGACAAATCAAAATTTGTAAGATTTTTGCACTCTCCCCAATTTGAAGAAATATGGCCGTGAAGTTTATTATCGTTTAAATATATAAGTGAAAGACTCGGGTAAACTCCGAATGCTTGTGAAATATCTCCATCGAGAAGGTTTGAATCAAATCTAACTCGAACCAGGCTACTGCAGTTTTTCAAACTAGATGGGATTGGACCAGAAAATTTGTTGTTTGGCACTGCAAAAGATCTAAGAGCTCCTCCATTGCATATTTCATTGGGCAACTGGCCTGTAAAGTCATTCCCAGACAATTGAAGGGAAATCAAGTTGGTTACATTCGACATTTCCGGAGGCAAGGACCCACCAAATCGATTTTCAAATAATGTTAAAAGAGTAAGGCTAGCTAAATTCCCGAAAGATGCAGGAAGTGAACCAGTCATAAAATTTTGATGAATTACTAACCTTTGTAGTTGGGTCAAGTTGCCTATAGTAGAAGGAATAGGCCCCGTAAGATTATTATTTGAAAGTTCAAAATCCCAAAGGCTAGTTAAACCACCCAACTCATGAGGAAGGTGGCCAGATAATTGATTGTCATATAAATATAAGAAACGTAAATGTGTAAGATTTCCTATCGATGCAGGAAAAGGACCAGAAAGATGATTTCCGCTTAAATCTAGTTGAATGAAAAACTCAATTTTCCCAAACCCAGTAGGAATCAATCCAGTAAGATTACAATTGGCAAGCGCTATAACATTAATCCGACTCAAGTTTCCAAAGGTAGGAGGAATACTGCCTATAAACTCATTATTAGATAAATCCAGCGTGTTCAAATTTTGTAGCATACCGAGTTCATGGGGTATGTGCCCTGTAATGTTATTTCCAGACAGGTTTAAAGTTGTAAGATTGGATAAATAGCTAACCTCAAACGGAATAGTTCCGGTAAAACCATTGTCATTGAGACTAAGTTCTGTTAGGTTGGAAACAAACTCGATAGCTGATGGGATTGGACCATTAAGCTTATTTGATCCAAGATTAAGCACAGAGAGTGAAGGAAAAGCAGAAAACTTGAAAATATCAAGATTTCCCTCTATGCTCATGCTATTTAAATTGATTGCGGTGACTGCATGGGTTAAATTGTTGCAAGAGATTCCTGTCCAGTTGCAAATGCCTGTATGTGTGCTCCATGAGCTGATGTTTCCTTGCTTTGTAAGAGAAGATCTCCAGTTAAGAAGGGATTGCTCCGCATCAGATGCTGATGTAACAATTAAGAAACTGAATGAGATTATTAGCAAGATAAGAGGCATGTTTGTTTTATTTCTTCTGCTGCATAATTTTATAAAGTGGCACAATGGTTTCTTATAGGTGTATTACTATTAGTGGCACAGTGAAAACAGCCTCACTGTTGAATTCTTTTGAAAAAATCAACAAAAAATAGACTCATTGATCACTGACTTCTGTGTGATATTGACTTCGTCAGGTCTTGTGCACTGATGTACCACTCTAAAAGCATCTTCAGCAGGCAGTGCTCAGTTCATCTGTAATATTAAGTGATGGAAAAAGGACAGCTCCGAACAATCGCCATCAATGAAATGTTCAAGTTCGAGTCAATACTAACTTACTAAGGGCCTGAAGTTATTGCTGTGGACTAGTCATAGATGTATTGCCAATTTTTTCACCGTCACCATCTCAACAGCCATCTACTCTTTCATTTAAGGACATGATGGGTACAGTAAGCTGATATTGGAAGGGGAAGAATATTCAACAACAAAAGAAGAAAATAGGTCTCGTAGCTTAAAGAATTAATGCAATATAATAGCACATACAAGATTAGTAATATATATCTCTATTTCTTTACTGCTAATAAAGAAAATTCAATCAACTTAATTTACAAGGTGTTTTTTCGAAATTCCAAAAATACGCCTATCAACGGACTCGGATGCATTCCCACCGTCTATTTGAAATATTCACCATCCTCCGCTATCCGACTATTAAATATTTTTAAATATTATATGCATGTATGCGCATTTTATACTGTTAATAACCTGGTATCCTGAAAAATCAAATAATTTTTTTATGTTTTATATTCAAATCCACGCCTGTTTAGTAAACGTGCATATTGGCAAAAATGTGTAGTTTGGGATACATGCAACCGTTGTTTCCCTTCCTTTCCAGCTTGTAAAGGAGCTTGTTTTCAGTTTCTTGCCAGCCACGTAAACAAGCATCAAATTGAGGACGGTTCATCCATTCCTTTCATTTTTAGTCTCTTCCTATGAATAATTTTTATTTGTTATTGGTGAATGTTGCGATTGCGTTGCTTGTGGACGTAAAGCACGAAATGAAAATCGATTATTTTGCATTCGTTGGAATTGTAACTGACACAGGGACTCCCCAGTTTTGAGCTGGGATATGGTTGTGTTAACAGAACGCATCTATTAGTTATATCTTCTATTACTCATGGACTTTGCTAGGTGGCCCGGAAAACAAGGTGTCAAATCATGCGAAAATGCATCCTACGCTTGTAATTCAGGGGATGTTATTGCTTGTGCGCACCAGATTATTTTCACATTCCGAGCCTGTCTTGTTTCTGGCGTTTTAACAAATCTGATTACTTATAGAGTAATGCAACATCAAGAGACCAAATCCTCTGTCCCAAATTCCCCTATACCCCTATCCCCATCCAATCAAAACTAGTGATTTTCACAATTTTGCAATTAAGTCCGAAATAAAAATAAGGGCTTAACTCCAAAAGGTGGAAATCAAGGGGTGTTCATGGGTTGGATACGGGGGTTATTTTCAAACCGAAAGAAAAGCGGTGAATATGTTTGGATTTGGAAATGGACGATAAGCAAATCACGGGCCGGAAAAACAACGCAATCATCCAGATTTCTTCAGTAGGAAATAACTAAAGTTTAATCCTTATAAGAGCACAATCAACAATGGCTTGTTCAGTTACTAAACAAGCCACGAAGCAACCAGTTGTGGCTTGTTCAGTCACCCATGGTTAGTTTGTGGCTGCTTTGGAGCTCGTAGGTGGCTGATGCACTGGACAAGGGTTGGTGGATATAATGACAAAGTGTTTGCCGTTATAGGTTTATAACGGCAAAGAGTTTGTCGTTATAAACCTATAACGATAAACACTTTTCCCTTATATTTTATAGACGTTGCACCCCAACGGCTAGTGCATTTCCTTCCGTGTATACCAACCTACCTCCTTCTTCTTCCACACAACCATACCACCTTCTCAACTTCAATTTCTACAACAACAAAAAATGTCTTCTTCTGCACACAAGCGAACCGGAAAAAAACTGCAAACAAGAAACCCGTGTCCAAACCGTACTCGTCATCATATGTCATGCAACGGTCAGTCCAACAGCAGCAATCGTTGCAGCCATCTCACGAATATGGCTACTCACCGTATTCAAATTATCCATACAGACCGACGTACCAATCGCTCGCTCCTCCTAATTTTCCTCCCATCCATTCTACGGCCCCGCCACAGTTTTACCAACGACCGCCCATGGTAGGCGTGTACGATGATCATTTGTCGTATATGTCAATGATGATGCAGACCGATCAAAGTCAACAACCTCACCTAACTCCGCAACAGACCGAGATTCGTGACCGCGAATGTATGCAAAATCTGCAAAGATATTTTTCATACGGATATGTCTCTCCTACTAACGAAGAAAATGTTGAAACTTCAACGGAGGAGGCGGAGGAGGAAGATGCAAATGAGGATGCGAATGTTACAAATTATGAAAAATGTAATCAAGAATACGTTGCACCTATCAGTCCCAAATATAACCGAAAGAAGACGAAGTGGAAGTCTTTAAACGGCATTTTCAATAAATGACACCAAACTGAAGTTGAATCGGAGGCGGATCCCGGAATAGAAGATATTGAGGATGAACATGCTGAAGGGGAACAACAACGGATGGAAGAAAAAAACAATATAAGTTTACTTTCGAGCAGTACGTTTCACTTGCTAGATCGTAGATACGCATTTCACAGGACAACATTATTGGGAATAATATGAAAGGTCAGAAATTTTGGGAAAGAGTTGCAGAGTTTTACAATTCGTTGAAAGCGATGAGTAGAACAAGGGGATCACTTAGAGGTGGTTGTAGGGTTATGAATGCTGCAAGTCAGAACTATCTAGCGATGCTGACAAGCTTGCAGAACAGACAACCAAGCGGTACTGCACCTTATGATGTTGTATGTACCATAGATTATTTTAAAAAATAACTTACTATACTATGATTAGTTAGAAACGTCATACACTCATGCAATTTCGACTTTGTGTTACAGACTGAAGAGTCATGAAAGGCCTACCAACAAAAGTATGGACATCCATTTGAATTTCAAGACTGGTTTGAGCTTCTATCTAGTTTACCGAAGTGGAAGAACCCAAGCAGCTTCATATTTGAGCAGCAGAACAAAGCTAGAAGGATGAACTACTCTTATTCTAGTCCAGGAAGTGAACCAAGTTCGCAAGAAAGAAACCCTTTATTTGGAACTAGTGAAGGACGACCTACTGGCAGAGCCAAGTCAGTTCAGCTGGAGCAACGCGATGCAGAGTTATCTAAATTTATGGAAACAATGGAGAATTCAGCTAAGGAGACAAGAGAGCATAGAGTTCAATTTTCAGTGCAAAGAAACCGCAGCGACGAAGAGTTCCAAAAGGCAGTTAGGGATGATCGAGAGCTCCGCAGACAAGCACATAAAGGGAAACAAGTCATGCTATGAGAGAAGCAGGAGGAGAAGAAAGTTATGCTATGAGAGAAGCTGGAGGAGACGAAAGTTATGTTGCGAGAGAAGAATTATATTAAAATGATTACATGTGATTTTAGTAATCTTTCCCCTCTACAGCAAGAGCTATTAACTGAGCAGCTTGGAGAGTGCAGAAAAAAATAAAGGAAGCGGATGCGGAAGTGGTAGAGGTTCGTAAAAGGACTAGCTTTGTATGTTGGGTTAAGTTGTAATATGATTGTGAACTGTTTGTAGTATTTATGTACTAGTTGGTGTATATGCACTGGCTATATATGTTGGGTTGAGTTGTAATATGATTGTGACTTGTTTGTAGTATTTATATAGTACTTGTTGTTTATGTACTAGTTGTATATGTTGGGTTGAGTTGTAATATGATTGTGACCTGTTTGTAGTATTTATGTACTAGTTGTTGAAATAATGATACAATCTACAATATGATTGGAAACCAGATTTATTGACCCAAATACACACTGATACATAGTACTCTGATACATAGTACACGACTACACACTGATACATAATACGCGACTTGAATTGACCCAACACTGGGGTAATATTTAAGTTAATAGTTAAGTTCTAGTACCAACTAATGATTCCAACTATTCCTTCCTTTATGTGCCTACAAATGTTCTACCAACTGGTCACGCAATTGGAAGTGCGCAGATTGATCTTCAATGTGTTGAACTATATCAACATATTCTCCCATTGAGTTTATATCTTTATGGGGTTTTGCATTTGACCCCGTAAACATGTCAGGATAATTAGACTTTTGATTCTTATATTTACCTCTTTCAGACTCCACAATCATGTTATGTATTATTATACAAGCATACATGATTTCTGAAAGCACTCTTGCATCGTGAAAACGAGTAGGATTTCGTAAAATATGAAACCGAGCTTGTAAAACACCAAACGTATGTTCGATGTCCTTTCTGTAGCTAGTTACTTTTTCAGTGAAATAACTTTCTTTGTCATTTGATTTTACTCTGTATCCTTGCATCAAAGTTCTCCACTGTTTGTATCAAAAATGGCACAAACACCAAGTGTACTCGGGGTACTTCTCAAAAAGCTTGGTAATATGAAATGTGGAGCCAATCAACAAAGTAAAGCAAGTAAAGAGACACGATATTTTTATAGTCGTTCAATCAAATGTGATCTACGCCCACTTTGAATAGTGATTCCATTATTGCACATAGATTTACAAGGCAAACACATTCTCTCATTACATTCATTGCTACACTCTTCTAGTATTTGATTAAGGAAGAATGGTGAAAGTCTTCAATCGTGGCTGATGGTAGATTGGATGGAGACTTCCATTTGAGCTTTTATAGATTCGGAGTTTGATCTTCACTTTATTGTGATTGGAGATGATGAAATCTCTAAGTAGAAATAGAAAATGAAGTTTAGCAGCCCTCCAGGGTCATAGAATTCGTCCCCCATTAAAGTGGGGTTGGACCTCTATTTATAGGTGTGGAGAAATGAGGTGATACCATCTCTAGTGTTATCGGTCGGTTGACCGTTATTTAAGAAATTGCCACTGGACAACCTGGCAACAAATGTTCAGAAGCTAACCTGTCAACAGCTGTCTGGAGGGCCGATCGTTTTGGATTGGGTCAAGTCGGTTGGTATGACTCCTTTTCTGCTTTGTATGGGTGACCGGGCTAGGATTCTAGAATATGGCCGGTCGGATGCTCATCCTTAGACTGGTCGGTATTGTTTTGCTTGGACGAACATGATATTCCTAAAGGGACTGGTCGATACTCACTAATCTCGGCCGCCCGGTAGGTGAGTTTTCCTTTCTTCGTGTATGGGACTGCTCTGCTCAGAAATTGTGACTATCTGACAGGTGTTTTTGGGTTCGGACCGACCGGTATCGCTATCATCGCATTGATCGGCGTTGCATTCTTAGATCAAGCCATGCTATATTATCCTGGACGACTGGTTCATTCCTCTGTCTATACCGATCCGGTTCGTTCCCTAATATTTGGTGGATAACATTTGCCCCTCGAGGTCCTCAATCTTTATTCTTGTAAAATTGGGGACCTCGACACAAAAACCTTTACTATAAATCGATGTATCCCGATCGTCGCACTTGTGAATGGGTAGAACAAGCTGAAACAAAGGGTCCTCATAGGCCCATCGGTCTATTAACACGAGCACGAGCGAGATAGGTGCCGGTTGTTTTTCTAGCCAATCGGTGCATGCCTCTTGGAATTTGTGGACTTAATTTGGGATTTGACCGATGTGACTTTTCATCTCTCCTGACTACTGGGCTTCCCAATGCTCTTCTATTTATACCCCTTTTAATGATCATTTCCTCACCGTTCCACATTTTCTTTCTAAAGAAAATTAATGGCAGCTAAATTCTGATCGAACAGAAAAATCAAAAGTGGAGCTTTCTTTCTCCCTCAAGCTTCTCGCTAATCCTTCACCCTCTCTCAAGATTTTAATCGACTTCTCTTCCGCCAGGTTCTTCTTTAATTTCTCTTTATTTTCCTTTGATCTAAGCTGAGATGCTGTTGTATTTGCGTTTTTTATCTGTGAGCTATGTGGTTTGGTATGAGTTGACTTGGTAAAAGTGATAACTTGATGTGCTTAAGTCTTTAGTAGGGCTGTCCTAGCATTGAAATGCTATGAAATAAGATCAGATGTAGTTGCTTTGACACCATAATCGTATATGACATTTTTGTTTCAACTTCGTTTCATGCTCGCATGTTGTGTGATGATTTGCTTGACCTGGAAAACTCTTCAATTTTGTAGTCTTTACAATACCGATGGATTTTTGTTTTTTGAAAGTGTGTGTGTTTGACTTGTCCGTGACCCACATTGATACTCAGATTAACCCTTGTGTCCCTATTTTATCAATTCCCATGATTGTAGTTGCGAATAGTTTAGCGATAGGCGCGGATCTTAAAAGTTATATTAGTGCTGGTCGGTTCGGGCACTGGTCGGTCCGTATTTAGCCCCTGATGGAATGGGAGAACCGGTCGATCCGTATTGAATACCGATCGACTGGTTTCATTCTCCCAAGAAGATAACGGTGATGATCGGTTTGTCCCAGATGCTGGTCAGCCCTGTGACCCCTTAAGGTGTGAATGATTCCGACCAGCTGATAGTCTTTGTGCTTCTGGACGATTCTTGGAGGTACCGGTCGGTCTGTTCTGGAAATCACTGCCGACCGATTGGTCCTGGGAGACGTCTAACTTCTTCTTCATACTTGCTCATTTTAATGATTAGAAAAGTGTTTGAATACTTCCTTTTTCTATGCAAGATGGATCCAACTTCCAACGAGTATTGGATAAAGAAGTTCTTTGATCTGGATGAAGACACAATTGGCCAACCTTCAATGAACTCCCTCATACTTGCTGGCCTTACTTACCCAGAGATACAATCAATTGTGAACATGCCTCGTTATGCACTAGGGGCTTGTAATGCTAAGCTTGCTAAGCGACTTCCCAGTTAAAACTTACAAGGGGTTTCTTCCAACTTAGAGATGTCGCACCCTGATTGTCGAATAACATCCAGTGACATCGTGGTTGCCAAATCCAGACTGCTTGGACATATGGAAGAGACTTTGCATCAATTCGAGAAACAGATGGATCTACTCAAAGATCAAACCGTGAAGAAGCTTCAAGATTGGCATTCACTGGCCGGAGACCTTCAAAGACTCCATTAGGAGAGCCTTGACCGCATTGCAATTTTAGAAGCTAACAAGGTGAAACTGATCCACACTCTGAGAAACCGAGATGCTCTTGTTGTCGCTTTTACAAAGGGAGACATTGAGTTGGCGGGTCCATTAAGCAAGAGGCCTGTTCCTGACGCTTCCACATCAGGGTCTGCTCTAATGAAGAAGAAGGTTGGACGGCCTAGGAAGTACCCACATGCATAGATCTTTCCTCCTAATACTTGACAACTTTTTGGCTTGGTGAACTTTATCTTTAGACATGCTGTATTAAGCGAGTTCCGGTTCTCGCCTTTAACTACTATGTTGGTTTATGTTGGTGTAATGTGACTGTCGTGATTGTGTTTGCTGGTCCTTTTTGATGGTGATGGAACGTTGGTCATGAAAGCTAATGCTTAATTAGCCAGGTCACTTAGTTCACAGCTTGTTTTCTTCTATACGCTTTTACTTGCCGTGGCTTGCATTCTTTGCGTCTGATACAGTGCATCCCGTGTCTGTGACTACTTAGATGACTGGTTTATGGCCGACCAGTTACCGGTGGTATTGACTGATCAGTTGCTTTCCATCTGAAGCCGGCCGGTGGTGCGGTTCGCTGGTGGTGCGTTGATCCCATTTTTGTATGACAGCTTTTTGGCTTTGAATGTCATATTGTGTCGCTAAACGTGTTATGATGATGCGTGGTTGCCCCTGGTTCTAACCCGAGTCACCACAACCTGTCTTATAATAATTGAAGCATTGCATAACTCTAGGTTAGTTAATTCGATGTTGATTATCAATATTAATAACAAACTGATCGCCTAAGTATGATGAATTTCAAACATAAATTAGTGTTTTTGCAAACTTGTTTCATTCGATGGTCCTTAAAACCTATCGAAGCTTCTTTGCTAAAACACATCATCTTGGTTTGGAGTTGTATCGATACTTGACGAATAGGTGGTTGATATAATCTGACAAGTTCAATATTGTACACTATTTTATGCTTATGAAACACGAATCTGTGATTGGTTCTTCATGTTTGCGACACAGAATTTATGCACTTTCTATGAAGATAAGTTCCTTTTTTGATGCCCTTGTTTGGAAGGCAACATTTGTAAACCCTTTATTCATTATAACTGAATGGCTCAGCCACTTTTAGAATTTGTAGGGTGACTCTGAAAAAGGCCTTTAGGTTCGTCACTAACCGAATTTGGAAGATTCGACATATGATCTGACCCCCCTAAAGAGGTTTTTTAGTAATCCGTCAGTAACTGGGTTTGGAAGACTCAGAATTGATAGTTGGATTTGGAAGACCCAACATCTGAATGGATGCCTCCAAAGAGGTCTTTCCTTTTCAGCTTTCGTGTCATTATCCAGCCATGTCTCAATGGCGTCGAAGAGTAACTGAGTGCCTCTCGCGTAAGGAAAGTGTTTAGTTCATCTTCGCAAAAGAAAGACTTTAGGTTGGCCTTCGCGTAAGGAAGGTTTTTGGATTTATCTTCACGTAAGGACGATCTTGGATTGCCCCAGTGTTTGTCTCATTTCGTCCGAGTAATGGAGTCAGAGACTTCACTGAGTACCCTCGCGTAAGGAAGGTGTTTTGTTCGTCTTTGCGTAAGGAAGATTTTAGGTTGACCTTCATGTAAGGAAGTTTTCTGACTTTATCTTCGCATAAGGAAGATCTTGGATTGCCCCAGTGTTTCTCCCATTTCGTCTGAGTAATGGAGTTGGAGACTTTACTGAGTACCCTCGCGTAAGGAAGGTGTTTGGTTCATCTTCGCATAAGGAAGATTATGGATTGCCCCAGTGTTTGTCTCATTTCGTCCGAGTAATGGAGTCGGAGACTTCACTGAGTACCCTCGCGTAAGGAAGGTGTTTGGTTTCACTAAACATTTGTCGGAATTGGGTCGAGTCCATCTGACTTTGGCAATCTTGTTGAGTTCTTGGCATGCTCCTTTCCTTGTGCTTGACCTTAAGTGACTCCCTCTTTCTATCTACAAGGCGGTGCATTACATCTTCGCTTTACATGCAGAATGATGTCTATCATCGTCGGGGCATTTTGTAAGCGTTACTCGGTCTTCGTGAACTATGAAGAAGAAAACATTCCTTGAATTGCCTGTAATATTAAACCAATTTAGAACCATGCAATTTTAAGTTGGCAAGGAACTGTAAAAGTTCATCGGCTACAAGCTTTATCAATAACGAAAATAATAAATGTTCGGATACAATGTCCCCATTCATGGTGGGTTTATCCTTGTAAGAAAAGATTACAACACCTTTCATAAGAAACAAAGAATGTTCTTAGTAAAGAGTGGACATGAATGATCATAATTCCAGAATTTGAACATTTTGAGCGCTCTAAACTGTCATTGGCTTGAACTTTTCACTGAGCGGCTGAGGAAGAGTTAATTGTTGGTGGCCTATTTCACATACTGTTGCAGCATATTTTCCTAATCTACTTCTCAATTAGGGTTTTTAAGTATCTACATTCATTGGTATTGTGACCAGGCTAGTTGTGATAGTGACAAAACATTCCAGAACTTACTGCCTTGTCATCCACTTTTATTGGTCGTGGAGTCGGATAATACCCTGTACTTTTTAGGGAAAAGAAAACGTTCTCTAGGGTATCATTTAGAGGAGTCAATTCTTCAGATTTGATAAAACGGAATCTTTTGTTATCATTTTCCCCTTTCTCGTTATCCTCGATTTTCCTTTTGAGACCTGTTGTGTTCTTCTGATTAACTTGGACATCATTATCCTTCCTTTCTGGTATTATAGTGCCTTTAGCGATGTATGGGGCATAAGAAGAATCTTCCTCAACACTCATGAATTCTTAAGCTTTGTCGTAGAACTTTTCTAGAGTGTTGGGTTTCTTCATATTGAGCCATCTTCCAAATTTAGATTTTTTGTCAATTCCCCCCCTCCTTTTAGAGCCATCAATACCAATCTTGGCTCGTGGGTTCCTACTTCTGCCGCAGCGGTGTTGAATCGATTGAGGAAAGCCTTAATTGATTTACCTGGGCCTTGCTCTAACTCATTCAAAGACATAACATCTCGAACCTTGGTTGATTGTAGCCTGAATTGGGTTTTGAATAGTTTTTCCAGTGTGGCGAAGTCATCCACTGAATTAACTCACCTAGGACTTGCTCTAACTCATTCAAAGACATAACATCTCGAACCTTGGTTGATTGTAGCCTGAATTGGGTTTTGAATAGTTTTGCCGGTGTGGCGAAATCATCCACTAATCTAGGTGGTAACTTTGTGAACCAAAGCGAGGCTACTCCCTCGAGGTAGGTCGGAAAATATAAGCATTTTAGTTCATCAGTGGCTCGGGCCCCGTCCATGTGCTGATCATACTTAAATAAGAACACATTAGCGTCGGTTGTCCCATTATAGACCTGAACTATCGGTGGTTTGAATTTGGTCGGATACGGTGCCATTTTTATCCTTTCTGTAAGTGGAGTCTTTGTGGGAGCGAATTCCCATTCTTTCTCGTCACTCTGCTTCTTCAGCCCCTTTTCCACAATTCTGGGGATCATCTCCCTTATACGCACTTCCTCATTGTGTTGTTCGCGGGGCGAACGCAGTCTTCCTTAGAATGTCTGCCTAAGAGGACGGTCGCGGTTCGGATTTCGGGGTCCTGAACCTCCTGCATAAAGAGGTGCCCCTTTGGCAGAGCCAAACACTTGTTGGGAAGTCACCTTGTCAGTACGGTTATAAGGAGGTAATTTAGCTTCCTTATGGTTAGGATTCGTCATCTCTTGGATAGAATTTTCTCGGCCTAGACTTGAAGAAGAGGATCCTGTGTTTTCCGTATGCGGAGTTTGAAGAGACTTTGCTCTGGTGGATTTCATGGTGACCTTGGCCGCAGCAACTTGTGCGGCGAACATTGCTTCAAGCCTTTTCGTTATAACTTTATTTGCAACCTCCACGCGATTTGCTAGTCCGAACGCCACTTCGTCGAGTTCTCTCCTCATGACTGCCTCTCCGGCGTTAGAAGTTTCTTCGCGTTCGAATGTGTTGGTAGGAGGAGTAGCTTCATGCTCGGTATTATCATTATTCTCAATGTTTTGATTGGCGAACTTCTTTGATGGTCTAACTAGTTTCTTCATTATTTCCGGCAAGGACTTGAATTGGACTATAGTGTAATGGTTTCAGACCTTCAATGCAAGGCGTAGGACCTTGTGATAGAGTATGAGAGAACGTATGATTGAATTGGCCCCATGGTGGGCGCCAAATGTTTGCGTCAAAAATGGCACAAACACCAAATGTACTCGGGGTACTTCTCAAAAAGCTTGGTAATGTGAAATGTGGAGCCAATCAACAAAGTAAAGCAAGTAAAGAGGCACGATATTTTTATAGTGGTTTTATCAAATGTGATCTACGTCCACTTTAAATAGTGATTCCATTATTGCACACAGAGTTACAAGGCAAACACATCCTCTCATTACATTCATTGCTACACTCTTCTAGGATTTGATTAAGGAAGGATGGTGAAGGTCTTCAATCATGGCGGATGGTATATCGGATGGAGAATTCCATGTAAGCTTTAATAGATTCGGAGTTTGATCTTCACTTTATGGTGATTGGAGATGATGAAATCTCTAAGTAGAAGTAGAAAATGAAGTTTAGCAGCCCTCCGGGACCATAGAATTTATCCCCAATTAAAGTAGGGTTGGACCTCTATTTATAGGTGTGGAGAAATGAGGTGATACCATCACCAGTGTCACCGGTCGGTTGACCCTTATTTACGAAATTGCCACCGGATAGTCTGGCAACAACTGTTCAGAAGCCAACCTGTCGACAGCTGTCTGGAGGGACGATCGGTCTGGATTCGGTCAAGTCGGTTGGTATGACTCCTTTTCTACTTTGAATGGGTGACCTGGCAAGGATTCCAGAATATGGCTGGTCGGTTGCTCATCCTTATACCGATCGGTATTGTTTCACTTGGACGTACATGATATTCCTAACAGGACTGGTCAATACTCACTAATCCCGGCAACCCAGTGGGTGAGTTTTCCTTTCTTCGTGTATGGGACTGCTCTGCTCTGAAATTGTGACTATCTAATAGGTGTGTTTGGGTTCAGACCGACTGGTATCGCTATCATCGCACCAATCGGCGTTGCCTTCTTAGATCAAGCCATGCTATATTTTCCTGGCCGACCGGTTCATTCCTCTGACTCTGCCGATCGGGTTCGTTCCCCAATATTTGGTGGATAACATCCACTTTAGATATATTCCATACGCTAGGTAGTCTTCAGTTTTGTGTTCGATATTACCAACTTTATACAAAACATCTGTTGACAGTCTACTAGCAAGTTCAGTGAAAAGATATGATTGTTTTAAAACATTTATATCATTCAATGAACCTGGGACTCCAAAAAAAGCATGCCAAACCCATAAATCGTCCGTTGCTACTGCTTCAAGGATCATTGACGGCACTTTTTTTATGTCCGGTGAACATTCCTTTCCATTTCGTTGGGCAGTTTTTCCAAGGCCAATGCATGCAATCTAAACTTCCAATCATACTTGGAAATCCTCTGGCTTCTCCCCGCGTAGTATCCTGCTTATATCTTTTGGTCCAAGCATCCGTAGATACTCCTCCCCGAACTGATCAACAACTGTTTTACAAAATTCTTTCAGACACTCTATTACTGTTGATGCTGCGATTCTGAAATATTCATCCATTTTGTCACCAGATGTTCCATGGCTTAACATCCTCAACGCTAATGAAATTTTGATGTGGGGGTGAGTGGCCGATTTCTTGTGCTTCGTTTAGTCTATAAGTAAAATACGGGTTTGACTGATGAAGTTTAATTTAAATTTTTGAGAAAATTGCCGGAAACATACGATAATGATGGCGGAACAAAGTTATATCGTAGGTTGGATTATCGATGAAGTAATCCCTCATTAGTCTTTCATGTCCATCCTTGTAGTCTCTCTTATACCGCCGGTCAATCCGGCCATACATACTACCTCGACGGTTGTTCATTGAACCTTCAGCAAAAAAATTGGAATACCCAACCATTGTGTGTTGTTCCAGCTCCTCCTCCGTCTCTTCCTCCATTTATAGTTCGGCATCGTCGGTTTGATTCATGACTATGTATTGATGGTAGTATGATTTGGATCCATTGCTTGCTTTTTTATAAATTTAGTTTCGTTGTTCTCCCAGAATGTTGAGGAAGGAAAGATATATAAATGCAAGAATGTTTGGGATAATATCTCTGTCATTTTCAGTTGTATGTTAGGTAGTGGTATGTCCTTCAATATGGTTGTAAGTGTCTCCTTCATTCATAGCTGGGATTCCAGTAAATGTCTCCATCATTCACAAACTGCATTGAGTAGTCAATTCCAACATAAATGACAACAGTATACGAAATTAATAGTAAATGCCAACACTTATTGTGACATGAATGGTCATTGCAGGGAATCTAACATAATAACACAAGATTAATAGTGAATGCCAACAGTTGTTGTGATGTGAAAGGTCAATGTAGGGAATCTAACATAATATCATGAGATAATGGAGAATATAATATCTCTATCATTTTCACCTTTAGGTTAGGTAGCTGTATGTCCTTCAATATAGGATAGGGTAATGGAGAATTTAATGGAGAATTTCCTTTACATTTATCTAATAAATGATATCCAAATATTCAGAAATTCGGTTTAAAACGATATCCAAATATATAGAAATTCCTTTATATTTAGTCAATAAACTTTATCGTTTATTAACGAAATTCCACAGAGAATATTTAAAAATTTAAATTGAACTAACTAACAATCTATATCAGGAAATCTTAATTTTTTTCCCTCAACAAATTTTTTTAATCAAATCAATCCGGACGATTCTTCTTTTGCAGAATTCCGTCCTATATCGGATCCGGTATATTCCGTTAAAGTTCGTATTGAAAATTACGAACTACCGCGGTGTTTCGGGCTCGTTTTAATTATATTATAAACTATATATATATATATATATATATATATTCAAACTTCATTTTATATAATAAACTCGATATAAAATCCATTATGTCTCCAATATAATATTAACAACAACATCATGGCTTCAGTGTTCACCATCATGGCTACAATGTACGCTACAGGAGAGTAATTTGTCAAAGTACAGTAGGATAAGAAGATACAACAGTTTATAAAGATACAAAAACAAACGCAAAGATACAATAGTTTATAAAGATACAACAACTGACGATAGTACCTGCGAACTAGCTCAATCAAAGAATGAAGTAGGAATTAGCAACTTCAGTAAACTACATTTTACGTTTAGTCTTAAGGGAGTCACACGATGATCAATCGCAGTTGGTCATTATCACTTTGAACACGTCTATTCTCTCATTCGAGTTCGTTAGGATATGCTATTCCCCGAGGACACAATGGTTGGTCTATCCATTCCGTGTAATTGCAACCATTTGGATAGGCTAGACATCGCTGCATGTGCCGACCTATATTGTTTCCCTCTGCTCGAACCACAACTTCAACCGCATACCCGCAGTAGCAACGAACTAGGTAGGAATCAACTAAATGTTCATGCAATGGTACACGAAAGAACTCTACTTCTTGTGTTGAATGAGTGACCGCCTGTTCAGATGATACTTGAACAGGTGGTACCGACGTTTCATGTGGAGGTTGAACGTTCACCTCTTCGTACGGCGGTTCTGTTTGCGGTCTCATTTGGTTTAGGAACTGGAATTCATCTTCAAGCTCCGTAGCCTCATGTCTTCGTATGCCTATTCCTCGGAATATGTAGATGATGACCACGAAGACATTTTCAGTGAGTGCTAATAGAAGGATGTGCTTTAAGAATGGGAACGAAGTTGTCTGAGTGCGGTAAGTTATGAGTAAGTTACCATATGTATATATAGCTGCAAGATTGGTAATGGTGTGAACAATCACTAGCTACACTTTGATTTACGTTTTGTGATTTTCAAAGCTTGTGTTGGCAGCAAAAAAAGACTGATGTAACCGGTCACTGGTAGGACTGTAGGGAACACTGTAGGGAATCTGCTTTTGATTGATAAAGTATATCAAGGACGACTCAAATAGGACAAAGGACTAAGGACTGCATTATAATCCGAAAACTCTCAAAAAAGAGTGACATGACTCCATTCAGCCAGAAAACATGACTGCACTATGCGAATTGTGCAAGACTTGACCAGTCAATGCGCTATAGTTGGTTGACCCGCTACAGATGGTCACAAAGCGTATAAACTCCGCTATAGGTGTCTATTAATTTGATGTTCGCACATAGAATATGGAGTTATCTGCAAACCTTGTTATGTTGGCGTGTTATTTAAGAATTTTGCATTTCTATACAAGAAAACGGAAATCTTGTTCAAGATCAAATTCAAACGTTAATACATTCCAAACAACACTTACAAGAAATAGAACAAAAGAACATAGCAACATCAAAGATAAACTACAACAATAAAACTTCGTTCCACGAAAAACCAAATGCTAATGATTTCTGAGATAGCCAGCTCTAGTTGCCTCCGCAACAATATTGTTCAACCGCCTTATTTCGGCTTGCACTTCCAGTGCATGTTGAAGTCTGCGTTGGCACATCGGTGGGTCTATCCACTGCATAAAATTACAACATTGAACATCATTGGGATAATACCTATGGTCTTCAAAGGCAGGAAATCCGAAGAATCGGCGTCCAACATATTTTTCAGTTTTGGCAACAACACCAACCGATTCATCTCCACAACAACAAATAGGGTAAGCTCCACTAGGTAGTATAGGACCGAGAGGATGTAGGGGCTCAATTTCTTGTCCTTTGTATATGATCTGCTTACCAGGTCTTTGATTTTCTATAACTTCGCGCAATCGATCATTCAAATATTTTGTTCTCGGCTTCCCTGATTTACACTGAACTTGTGCTCCATCACCGTATTCCATCGCAGGCTTGTTGTGTTGTATACAATTCGTGGACCATTCAAACGCTTCATAACAATCATTCATTGCTTCATCGTCAATCTCCAAGTTGTCCATAGCTGGAATTGAAATGACTATAAAGTGTATGTAATTTTTATTCTGTTAGAGATATAGAACTGGTGCATATATACTGCTGCGTTTGAACACAAAGCAGGGCTGTATTTGTAAAAAGAAATGTTACAATTCCCAACATAGACACAAAGTAGGTGACACCCGTGACAAATTTATTGTAGTGATACAACGACTAATTAATAAAGTGAAACAATCACTGAAAATGGTTAATGCACCCGAGGACGACCACTGTATTTTAACTCCTAACACTATAATTTGAAAACTCTTGAAAAAGAGTGACATGACTCCACTCTGCCATAAAACATGACTGCACTATAGGAACTGTGCAGGACTTGACCAGTCAATGTGCATCGGCCACTACAGTCTACAAATACGCTATAACACCAACACTTGTATTGAAGTGTTTAATGCACCTGCGGAACGACCCGTATTTTTTAACTCGTACTTGTATCGAATTGTTTAACGCACCAAGGAACGACCCTTACACATGGGTTACACAAGTAATAATAATTTACAAATATGATAAGTTACACAAATGGTAGATAAGACAAACAATAGGTTCCATAAATAAAATCAACATACATACCCTGAACGTTACACAGCAATTGGGTTACATACTTCGTTCGAACTTCAGTGAAAGTTTTCAACTAAAATAAAGCATAACGATACAAGTGATACGACGCGTAACGATACAGTACATATTACGCATAACATAAAATATTTAAATCCTAATTGAATCCACGTTGCAGGCGATAATTTGCATTACTTCGGTTGTTTACTCGATGTCGCAGCTTTCTTTTTTCTTCCTCTAGTTCCAAAGCATACGTTATTGCTCGACGGGGGAAGCGATCATCTATCCACTGTCCAAACTCGCATCCGTTGGTACGTACTGGAAAAGTATAATATCGACGTCCAACGTCATTTCCATGATGGACGACTAATTGCAGTGATTCAAAACCACAAAAGCATACAATATTTGCGGATTGCGCCTAGCCTACTTCTACCGTGGCTCTAACACGAGGAATCACAAGGTTAGACCTGCGGTCACATTGTCGAGTTCGATTGTCTTGCTGATGTCATATTTCCACTTCATGCAATCCTGCTTCAAGTTCTAATTGTCTCACCTCGTCATTGTGTCGCTCTTCCATTTCGATATACCACTCAGTTGGTTCTCTAGGTGTGGACGGATTAGGGTTTTATGGTCCAGAGAGATGGTCTGTGTAATTGTAAGGAGATGGATACGAAATTGGCATTTTTCTTAGTTAAGATATATTTTTGACTCTGTATGGATCGGGTATTGTGGAAACAATGTTAGATATATATAGGAGGAGATATAGTTACCACTGCATAATGAAGTTACTTCCCGTTTTCAAAATACACGGAATGTGAAGACCAATTGAGAACGGGTAATGTTTACATTGGACTGTGCACCGTATATTATATACTGTGCACTAGTTAGGGAGTACTATGCATTGTTTACTGTATACTGTCCACTGTATACTGTGCACTGTATCCTATAGCTACGTTGGAAAATACGTTCTTAACTTTAGAAATTGGAGTAACATGGTTGGTATATTGACGACGACCCAAACAGGACAATGGACTAAGGACTACACTCTGGTCCGAAAAATGTAGAAAAAGAGTGACATGACTACACTCTAGGAAAAGAGTTTGCCTTTATAATAATATAATGGCAAACTATTTTCCATTATATTTTATAGCCGTTGCACCACAATGGCTACTAAAACGGTCGCATTCCCTTCCTTATATACCAACCTACCTCTTCCTTCTTCCACAACCACACCACCTTGTCAACTTCAACCTGTACAACCTAAAAATTGTCTTCTTCTGCACCCAAGCGAACCGAAAAAAGCTGCAAGAAAGAAACCCATATCACAAGCGCACTCATCATCATATGCCTTGCAACGTCCTATCCAACTCCAATAATCGTTTCAGCCATCTCACGAATACAAAAACTCGCCGTATTCAAATGAAGATGCCTCTTCCGTTTATCAAAAATCTAGAAAAGAAATTGTACTTGAAGGGAAGGTTTCCAAGCCACTACGGATGATTGGATTCAACCCTATTTGCCATTGTGGACAAGAATCGATCGTAGTTGTTGACGAGACCGAAACAAATGTCGGTCATCGATTTTTCGGCTGTCAAGACTACAACGACCATAAGAATTATCCTGATGAAATTGATTATTGTTGATTTAAGCAGTGGATTGACCCTCCCATGTGTGAACGTGGACGTCAGTATGCACTGGAAGCGCAAGTCGAAATAAGATGCTTGAGCAAGATTGTTGTCATTAAAACTAGAGATGGTCCTTTCCCTAAGCCGTGGTAGGTGTATGTGTTCGAATTTGATGCTTGTGGGCTCAGTTGTTGTAGTTTGTATGATTATGGTTTGGCATTTTTTTTCTATTGTTCAAGTTGTCGTTATTGTAGTTGTTATAATTGCTCAATTGTTATAGTTGTTATAATTGTCAAGTTATGTAAGGCACCCAGGAACGACCCATTTTTCTTAACTCTTATGTGAATTGAAATGGTTAATGCACCTGAGGACGACCCTTATTTTTTAACTCCTACATATACACAAAACTTGACACTGTGACAAAACAATTCAGAATAATGTCTCCAACGCCTGCTACAGTCAATGAAATGACTTGACACTGAGCCATACAACAATATTATATATTACAATATCACTGTGAATTTAATATGAGTCACGTATATGTAGATTATACCCTTTCACATGTGTGTATGACATGATTAGACCATTCACTGAGAAGCAAACAGTAAAGTTGCGTATCCATCATTCTTAGCTGGGATTCCAGTAAACGTCTCCATCATTCACAGACTGCATTCAGTAGTCTCTTACGAATCAAATGACAACAGTATACGAAATTAATAGTAACTGCTAACATTTATTGTGATGTGAAAAGTCACTTTTGGGAATCTAACATAATATCACGAGATTAATAGTACATGCCAATATTTCATGTAATGCCAACATTTTTTGTACTTCAATGATGTGAACGGGCAGTGTACAAAATCTAACATAATATCACGAGAACTCTGTAATGAGTATTCTACTTCGTTGAATTGTAACTGTTGGTTGTACATTACCCTTATAAGTACTTCATATTTGATAATCCATCTCATACCTTTTATAGCTTCAAGCAGCACCGTTCCAGTCTCAAGTGAGAAAATTTATTTTCTTGTTTTCTAAAAGCTAACGTTTATTATCAACAAACTTCGTACTTTTAGTAACTCTACTTATTCTATATATGCGTAGGTTACATGGACGATTCAGAAATGAGTGATGAACAAATAGGAAGGATTTTTGATGAGTACGAACGGAACTTGGTCAACGATAATGAAGTTGGATTAGTTCATGATACACAAACTGAAGAGGTGCCTGTCACGATTTAGCATCGAGTAGTTGCAGCTCCGTGTCCTTCTCCAGTAAATCAATGACCTAATAATAGTGTTCAAACATTAAATTCTCCAACTCGAGAATTTTCTTCCAAGGATTTGTTGGCCCTTGTAAAAGCCTTTATTGAGGTTGAAAAGAGTGATGAGTTACTAATGCAAAGTGGAGGGGGTTTAACATATGAAGAAAGATGGGCAATGATCATGAGGCTATACAACAACCATCGTTCGTGGCCCATTAGACGAACATCGGTTGAAATCCAAATGGCTGATCGTCATTTTGCAGACGCTTGTGATTGGTACACAAAGATTATCGAAATGGTTGAAGACGAGAACATTTTTAAAACAAATCAAGCAATATACGATTCTCGTTACCTTTTCGAATATGGTGAGGAATTTGTTTGTTAAGCGTATAAACTCCGCTGCAGTTGGTTGACCCACTACGGAACTGAGTAAGCTTATGGTAGTATGATTTTATTGTTGTTTTACTATCTATTTAATTTGATGTTTGTACGTAGAATATGGAGTTATCTATAAACCTTGTTATGTTGGTGTGCTATTTAAGAATTTTGCATTTCTAAACGAGAAGAGGGCAATCTTGTTCAATGTCAAATTCAAACGTTAATACATTCCAAACAACACTTACAGGAACTAGAACAACAGAACATACCGGCTCTAGTTGCCTCCGCAACAATATTATTCAACAAAATACATCGAGAGTACATAACTAAAACCAAATACAATCTCTACACAGAAACATAATCAGAACGTACACAAAATACATCGAAAGTACGTAATAGTGGTGGTCAACAAATACAGAATGCCTACGCAAGCAATAGGAACATACAACTGACAATTGCGAAAACGTAATACATCGAAAGTACATAATAGTGGTAGTGAACAAATACAGAACGTCTACTTAAACAACAAGAACATACAACTAACAACTATGAAAACGTAATACATTGAAAGTACATAATAGTGATAGTCAACAAATACAGAACGCCTACTCAAACAATAGGAACATACAACTGACAGCTACGAAAATGTAATACATCAAAAGTACATAATAGTTGTAGTGAACAAATACAGAACGTCTACTCAAACTACAGGAACATACAATTAACAACTACGAAAACATAATACATCAAAAGTACATAATAGTGGTAGTCAACAAATGCAGTGTCTACGCAAACAATAGGACCATACAACTGAGAACTGCAAAAGTACATAAAAGTGGTAGTAAGTCAGTCGTCCGAGTCATCTGGACTTGGATGTGTGCGGCGCCGATGAGGTCTCTCATCATCACCAACATCTGGAGGCTGACTCGACCCAGGACTAGACATATGGTGGTAATACATCTACAAGTCCTGAAATCTCTTGCGCTCTGCCTTAAGCTGGGCCTTTAAATACGCCTGATGCTGTCATGCCTCCTCTACAACATGACGCAGCTCACCATCATAGTAATCTAGGCTACGCCTATGCTCTACGTTGCCTGTATGCCTAAGCCCTATCTACATATCATACAGATCAGCCTATGATATCTGTGTAGGATCCGGGTAGTCATGATGGGCCGGAGGATGAAACACGTCAACGTAACGATCTGGTCCAACAGTGGGCACAACCATGGTCCAACCAAAATGACTAGTGGCCACTACATGATTAGCTGCACGAAAACTCTAGCTGGGTTGGATAATATCCTCGATAACAGGGGGACGTATGCTGTGACGTATAGCAGATGGCCCTACTAAATCAATCGATGCTGCATGTGTAATCATGTCTGAAGACCCGGTGAAAAATATGCGCCGGAAGGCAAGGTATGACTCTCTGGTGATAACAAAGCTCTTGGTCGTCCACCAGCCTGCTGCCCTGGGTATATCTAGCTGCTCGGACGGGTAAATCATACACAGATAAGTATGTAGGTGTGGATCATCGGGAATAAATTCGAAGTCATACAACTGTCTCCAACACCTCTCACCAAGAAACCAATAAGCACCTACCGCCGAGGGATAAGATATAAGTGGAAATCTCCGTTCGACAAGCATCATAGCAATCTATATAATATCAAGACCAAATGATGTACTCTGCTCAAATGGATGCCATATAATCTGATCCCTATACATCCTCAGGTAGATCTGGTTGTGGGCAACTGGATACACATGGCGTGACTCATTATCCCTGGACCCCCAGTTGTCCGTAGTCCAAAAGTGTATACAGGGGGAAAAGGTGGATGGGTCTGAAGTACGCATGACAAAATGAAAGTTCATAGAGTACTTAAAATACTAATACTGTAACAACTCCTAGAAGCCGTATAAAGAAACCTGAGAATCAGAGATGGTGCACTGCATGTTGAGACATCTATATAGGTATGCAAGGATAGGTGTGCCCCAATCATATAAAATCGCCCCATCGGCATTTAAGTCAGCCGCGACTGTAACAAATCCGATAGGCAAACTACTTCTCGTAGAACTAAAGAATAGGTTACCCATAAGGTATAACAAAAATAATCGAGCAAGATCCAAGTCGTCATCAACAGAGTACTGAGCGAGTATGCTATCCATGGCCGCACGGATGGTGCTCACACTAATAGCGCCTTCTGCCTGATGCGACGCATCAGAAATGTCAAAATGAGGCAGTAGATCATGAAGAAGTGCACGATCACACCATCGACCATCATCAAGAGGCAGTGGGGGATAAACAACTACTCCAATAGTAATACCAGTAAGCATGGAGAAATCAAGCGGTGTAAGTCCTAACTCACCACAAGGAAAGTGAAATGTGTGGGTGGTTTTGTACCACCGTAGAACAATGGCCGCACACAATTGAACATCAACATTTATAACATGATTTATTCCTAAAATTGTAAAGCGGACAATAAGATAAACTAGGACTAATAAATTATCCACTTGTTTCATTAAAAGGTCTTTAATATTACCTAGAAAAAAATGAAATCAAAGAGCATGTAACAGTGCCACCATCATCGCTGTGCATGAATTTTTTTGGTGAATTTTTTTAGTAATCTAGCTATATTTTCAAACGAATATCTCAAATAAAGTAGTTAATTTGGTTAAAAGCTGACAGGTTAGTGAATTGGTGGAAAAATTTGGTTGAAAAATGGGGGATGATATGGGTTTTTTGGGTTTGGAAATTGGGAAAGGAGAATGAAGACGAAGGGTGGTGGCGGGGTGTTTTCTAGGTTTGGGTTTATAACATCAAACGATTTGCCGTTATAACTTTATAACGGCAAAGTGTTTGCCGTTATAATGTTACAATGGCAAAGAGTTTGCCGTTGTAATCTTGTAATGGCAGATTCTTTGCCATTTAAACCCTACTGTGGCTAGTCCGCGACTACTTCCGCCCCTTTGGTTGCTTGGCTCGTTGGACTAGTTGCAAAATAAGACAGAGAATAACTGAACAGAACGGATTGTTGGTTATGGTCTAATGGTTGTGTTAACAGAACACATTCTGGTGAGAGTGTTCAGATAGTAAAAATTATCGAATAACTGCTTGGGCTGCTACCCATTAGCAGAAATGCTACTGTGCCCGCTTTTCATTGACAAAAAAAGTGCGATAATTTTCACCGAATCTCCAGATATGCGGTAGGAAACAATGCAAATCATGGAAGAAAATGCATCCAACTGTTCCTGTACACACCGCAGTTTCTGACTTATGAGTTTCCGGTTGCCATAGAATTTTCTATGTCAAAAATTGCGGTAGAGACAAAAAAAGGAGGTCCACCCCTTAAATTACACAAAAACCCCTTTGAATTCACTATTACCACCCCTAAATTCTGATTTACCCCTATTTTTTAGTTTTTGACAAAAACTTTTTTAGGTATTCTAGCATAACTTACCTGTTAGGTAATTGCAGGTAAAGTAAATATCAACAAAACAGAAGATGAAAAGAATCAGTATAAATCTTCATGAATACATTACCGTTAGGTAATTGTAGGTGGAAGCCAGGACCTGGAGATAGAACATTTTGCCGATGTTTGTAGACAGCTACAACAGCAATTTGATTGTATTGACAGTACTCATTCCAATGAGAATGTTTGCAATTCTATAAAATACAGATAAAATTTTCATTTAGCCAACTTGAAATTTACAACAAAAATAAATCAGTGTTGAAACTAATTACAAAAATAAAGTGCTTATTGCTGAGTCAAATAACACAATTGTTTTAAAACAAAAAAGCTAGTGGATGGCTTTCGAAATACCTCCTACATGCTGCATATCAGATACTATCGAGATCTATTAATTAAGGCACGTACCATTTGTTCTTGAGACGAGCATTATTTGGTAAATCAAATAAACTAAGAATTACTTTTTGATTTGAGCCAGTTTTACTAACTTATAAAAAAAACGAATCAGTTAACAAACTGTGAAAACCCGTAACTTCCCCGTAAAGGAAAGCGTCGGATAGTTCGAGAACAAACCACAACAGAACACATACAGAAGAACATTTCATTGTATATTACAACAATGCATCAGATTACAAGAATATACAGAGTGCAAATGAATATTACACAGAAATACCAGAGATTTAAATTACATTTAAGTACATAGCAGCGGAAAATAATACAATACGCAACTAGAAGGAGATATACGGATACAAAGCTTTCTGGATATCGTTCCAGCTGTAAACCAGGATCCTGTGAATATAAATCTGCAAAACCAAAACTACTAGCTGCCCGTGTCAAAATAAGGGTACCCAGAGTTTAGGTTAAAAACAATAAACTCCAGGTCAGTCATGTGACTGGTGTGAGAACTAAAACAGTTAATCTTTATTTTAAAGTTAGGTAAATCAAGGGACCACGCCGTATAACACGGAACGAGTTTCCTCCCAAGAATACCAGTGCATAAATCAACAGCGCAATGCTAAGTAAAGAAAAATGGAGCTGTTATAAGACCCATGTCCTATCACACAATGCAACACAAGCCGGGGGATAGGGTTTTCCCTTATAACAGCCAAAGAATGCTTGATACGTTTAAAACAAATCGTTTGATACTATTATAAGTGCATAATATATAAAACAACTTCAAATCATAAGTATCAATCCTAGGCGGCATGGGTACCATATATCATGTCGCCATATATAGGTTTACAAATAAAACCGCAAAGTCACGTATTTGGAAATTGGATTTCCATCAATGAACCGAGGCAAAAGATAGTCCTCAACCGATTCGAGACAATCTAGCCCATGTCTCAGGTCCCAGACTCAGGTGGGCCTTGGATCGTCAGGGCCGGTCCACCGATGTGGATTATTATGCCTGAAAAATACGTCTCTCCGCCCTATGGGGCGTAAATGAGCCAACAAATGACTCCATCGGACCCGGATCGTCCGATCAAACCGAGGCGCCTCGCAACAGCAACAACAACATAAGTCAAACTCGTCAGGGCGTGTAAAACCACTGACGCCACTTCTAGCTAGAAAGAAACGCAAGTCCTCCCTGAGGTCCGTCTCCCGTTTTTGGTTCATACCGGGTGTGAAACTCGCGAATCAAACGTTACACAAAGCTACGCCACAAAGGCCTTGCTTTGATCATCACCACAAGACTTTGCTTTTCAACAGAAGCCTCGATCAATTGCCACTTAGGCATGCCACACAGGCAATTCACTCCATGCGTTTGATATCCATCAATATATAACCCCTGAGCTCGTACGTCTCAGAGAAGGGCGTTAAGCAAGAGAATAAATTCTCCGCCGCCAAACAGATATATATTTAATAGAGATCAATCACACAGACTAAAATCCAATGTTAAACACACAGTCCATTTACAAGTCCGTTCTGGGTCTGAACGAAACCGGAGGCACCTAGTACCCCGCATATCCTTCGATCTCCAAGTACGTCTGGACGATCACTAACTGTTTCCATCTTCTTGGGTGTACAGCCCAATCAAGATCATCAGTAATCACCCAAACGACGTGAAGACCTCCGGTCTTCGACCACCGTCTTCATCTTCGACTAATCGTCGTATCAGTTATCCAGAATGGGATAAACCCGGTCTTTCCGAATAACTCGCGTATATTTTAAATAAGTGTTACACAAACACAACATACGCCTCATTCCAATTCATCAGTCACTAACAGTAAATTAATCAAGAGAATAATTCCCCAAATATTAACCCCGAAGGCCGAAACCAACATCAGATCGATATCCAGAAAACCATTCTGCTTGGCTAACCGACAGTTAGTTTCTAACTTTCACATTCACAGGGAAATGTTCCCATTAATTTTATCCAAGATAAATTCCTTGAATTTATTCTTTATTCTATTTTTTTTTTTTGAATATCAATTCAAACTAGTCGGGATTAGCGAACCTTACCGAAGTAATCATTTGTTTTAATTTCCCCATCCCAACCTATTCATCCCATGAAGTAAAACTGGTAATACTTCATATCTAACACCACAGTGTTATCGGTAAATTCAATTACCATTTCACGTTCAAATCTAATTAAAGATTTAACTATCGCCTGGAGCAAAACTGGTGGTACTCCATTTTCGATCATTTTAATCTAATTAAAGATTCATTAAAACTCCACTTAGTTTTAATCTTCGACTGGGTTAAAGAATTAGTGTCCTTTAAAACACGGTTCACGATAAACCCAAAATCACATTCCATTAATTATCGGGTTAAAGAACGAGTGTTATTTAAAACACTGTTCACGATAAACCCAAAAATCAATATCAATTCAATTCCAATTAAATATTATTTAATTGGTACACTTAATTAAATCTAAATAAAAAGATTTAATCTTTTCTCAACTGGGTTCAAGAACAGTGTTAGTGAAGACACCATTCACGACAAACCCAAATCACATTTGATATTCAATATAAGGCACTGAATAGAAAATATATCGGCTTATATTCAATATAAAATTCTACGATTAACAAATGTCGTATTGGAAATAACGATATAAATATATATATCTTTCAAATTTCCATAACAACATCTGTATAATCACGAAATCCAACATCGAAATATTCCGAAGACAATTTCGATTCAAATCCATTCCAATGCAATCATTGGAAATTCTGGTTATTTTTAAAACCCCTTTCAAATTCAATTTATTTATTTAAAAATAAATAGAATTATAATTCTAGTTCAAAACTAGTTCATTTCGATAAAAAAATATTTTTATCTTTTCAAATATGGAGTTTTTCACCCCCAAATCTTTCTAAATCATTTCTTATGATTTTACACAAATTATTACTATTTTTAATAATTTTATCAAGGCCCGTACAGTCGATTTCCATCAATGGCCATCGAACTGCACTTACAGCGACCTTTTTCAAATTTGATTTGGACGTAACTCCAAATCCAACCGTTAGATTTCTAATTTCTAATATTCGTTAGAAAGCTCTTTTTGATACGAACCCAACGGTTCCGGTTTTAGGAGAATCCGACGGTCGGATCTCCCGCAATGTCCGTTTGAAATAAATGGTCCAAATTCACGAACTGCCGCGGCGCGGCGCGTTCTATTCAGGCCACTATATTATATATATAATATATATAATATATATTTCGTCGATTTCTATTTAAAACGAATTATATAAATAGTTTTAAAATTCGTTTCAAAAGCAATTTCAACTTCCATTTCAATTCAAATCAAAATTGAATTCTTCTTTATAAATTCGTTTTAAAATTCATTTCTATTCAATTCAAATTTCAATTCAATTTGAATTCATTTCAATTCGCTTTCAATTCAATTTGAATTCGTTTTCAATTCATTTCGAAATCGTTTTCAATTCAATTCATTTCGAAATGAGTAAAATCGATATAAATATCGTTCACGTCAAAATGGCGTCAATCTAATCAACACGGCTTCATAAATTTCTATTTTCAAATATTCTATTTCAAATATTTCTTTTTCAAAATAGTTGTTATTATCGAAATATTTCGTTCAACACATGACCAATCTCAATGGATGAGTACTGTCAACACATGAACTTTTATTTTATATCGATAAAGATGTAAATTTTATTACTAAATTATTTCGTTCAACACATGACCAATCTCAATGGATGAGCACTGTCAACACATGAACTTTTATTTTATATCGATAAAGATGTAAATTTTATTACTAAAATATTTCGTTCAACACATGACCAATCTCAATGGATGAGTACTGTCAACACATGAACTTTTATTTTATATCGATAAAGATGTAAATTTTATTACTAAAATATTTCGTTCAACACATGACCAATCTCAATGGATGAGTACTGTCAACACATGAACTTTTATTTTATAATATTCTTTATTTTTCAAATTGGAATGAGGCCCAATCAATCACCATATAATGTTAATTATATGGATTTTCATACATTACACACATATAATAGCATTGAAAATAATCAACCATCAACCAAAGTGCACTACACTGTATAAGCATCAAATATAGATACCTAACGCTTATAATAGCCTGTCAATCTATCGATCGACATATTTAATCAATCAGGATGAGTGAACTTCAAATTTCATCCCAACACCCGTGTGGGGTTTCAAACAATCACACAAATATTTTATTTGTGCAGTCGGGCGATGTGTAAAATTTATCGTCCCAATCAATGTCCTTCAAATAAGTGTACATAAACAAACCGTCCGGTTTGTAAATGAATATTTTATTTTATTCACTTTCACTATATTCATATTCACGTTAAAAATTATATTTTTAACGATAAAACATTTTATTCCAACATATGAATTTCTATTATTCATTTACACAATAAAATGATATTTTTATTTTCTAACATATTTTAGAAAATTTCGGCGGCATAACGGCACGATACTAGAAACGGGACGAGGTCTAGCCTTATCCCCGGTCTAGTGAAGGCCCACGCCATTCACACATCAATCAAATCAATTTCATTTCACCAAACAATTTCCATTCAATCAAATATTCTAACTAACTACTCAACCAAACAATTTAACAAACAAGCCATCCATGGTCTGTGGATGACGGGTGTCGGGTGCTACTAAACACCGTCTACATCCTAGTATATATATATAGCTAGAAAAAGAATTTTGAGTGAGAAGTTCTCACCCATAGCTATCCAATCATCTTGACTCTTCATTTAGAGAAATCTTCAACGTCATCACATCTTCGTTGCCCGCTTTCACTACCTATGTAAAAATCGAATTTTTACTTCGCTGTCCAATATATAAAAATCATATTTTTATTTCGAAGTTCAATATATAAAAATCATATTTTTACTTCGATGTTCAATGTATAAAAATCATATTTTTATTTCGAAGTTCAATATATAAAAATCATATTTTTAATTCGAAGTTCAATATATAAAAATCATATTTTTAATTCGAAGTTCAATATATAAAAATCATATTTTTAATTCAAAGTTCAATATATAAAAATCATATTTTTAATTCGAAGTTCAATATATAAAAATCATATTTTTAATTCGAAGTTCAATATATAAAAATCATATTTTTAATTCGAAGTTCAATATATAAAAATCATATTTTTAATTCGAAGTTCAATATATAAAAATCACATTTTGACGTCGCTATTCAATATATAAAAATCGAATTTCAAAAATATAGATTTCGCCTTTTCCATTTCAAAGATCAAATCTTTTCTTTTACTTTTTAAAGTTCAAATCTTTTACTTTTCAAAATTCAAATCTTTTACTTTTCAAAATTCAAATCTTTTAAAACCTTTTTTTTTAAATCAGTTTTTAAATCTTTCAAAAAAAATCTGTTTTAACTTTTAAACAAATCAGTTTTAAAGTCATTTTCAAATCAGTTTTAAAATCATTTTCAAATCAGTTTTAAAATCATTTTTGAAAAAATCAGTTTTAATTTTTTTAAACAAATCAGTTTTACAGAATAAATAAAAAAATAAAATAATAAAAATAAAAATAAAAGAAAATGCTCACCGATTAGCTGCGAAGGGGGGGGGGCTTGTTGCTGCTCTTGGGGGCGTCGGCGGCTTCAGCGTCGCGGTTGGAGGAGGGACAGGCGGAGGCGGGTGGCTCGACGTCGGAGGTGCTAGGTTAGGGCGTCGATACTTCGGGGGCTGCTCGATTTGATTCGACGGGGGGGGGGGGGGGGGGGGTTTGGGCTCGTCACTGGTTCGACGAACGAGGGGAGCGGCGGTCGTGTCTTCGTCGGAGGCGTTCTCTTGGGGGGGGGCGGCCGACAGTTTTCTAGGTTTTTTTTTTATTTTATTTCTGATCGATTTGGGAATGAGAGAAGGGGGGGGCAGAGCGGTTAAAGGGGGGGAAAGAAAATTAAATTAATTTTTAATTAATTTAATTGCAAAAAGTTGACTTTTTCATACGACCTTTAAACGAGGTCCACCGCCTGTCGTCCATAGCGTTTTACCCCTATTCCGAACCCAATGGGATATGTATCACAATCTGATTTGATCGTTTCGATCAGTTTCCTTTGAATTTACATTTAAATCACTATATTGAATTTTAAACGTACATTTCAAATTACCGAGGTCACATACTAACTAGAAAAAATCCAGAAAAATATTTTCTAGCTTCGTATTGACGATACGGTCCTAACAAAACTAGTTTCGTCGAATTCTGAGACCGTTTGAAAAATGGCCAATTTCCAGTCGATTAAAATCAACTGAAACTGGTCAAACGTGTTTTCCTTTGCCACGCTCACATATTGATTCGAAAAATTATGAAATTTGGAATCTAGTAATAACTCGACATCACGGACCCAACAAAACTGGTTTCGTCGAAATCCGAGGTCGTTTGCAAAATGTCCATTTTTAAGGGCCTGAATTCCATAGCGACTATTCAGAATTTTCAACTGGACATATCTTTTGACTCCCGCTATGAAATCTTGATTTTTCGGATTCGTTGGAAAGATATTATCAATTAGATCCCATTATTTTTGGTTTCACTAAAATCCGGATTGTTTTGCACCCGGTACATTCAATTGAAGTTTGAAATCGAATTATCGAACTACCGCGCCATTTTCAATTCTATTTATAATTATATATAAATATTTATATTCTAACGACGACGCGTATAAATATATACGTTTGAATTATATTCAAAATAAATTTCTCGTCGATATTATTTAAAATAATCCATTTTAAATATTCAAAATTCGCTAAAATTGCCAAAATAAAAATTTTAAACTGGCCCAGATTTTCGGGTTATTACAATCTCCCCCACTTAAAACTTTTCGTCCCCGAAAAGGAACAAAGTCGAAAGTGGTTTGATTAATCAACTCTACGTTCGATCTGGCTTCCATTCCCCAACTTTTCAGTTTCTGAGAAATTTCAAAAATTTCAAAAATTTGGCTAACACCCTAAATTTTCGAAAAATTTCGCCATAACCTCCCCTGCACCGGGAGCATCGGGGAATTTCAAATAGCTTCCCCGGTCCTTCAGATCTCAAAAAGAAAAAGAAAAAGCCAAGCGGCTAGCCAATAGGCTCATAAAATCATCATCACCCAAACAAAACAGTAAATTATGTAGTAAACATGTACCTATTTGTCGGGCAAACAAATTTTATTCTTCGGCTCTAGCCTCCTTGCTATGACCTGTTCAATGATATATATGTATATGCAAACAAACGCAACCAATTTTCAATATAATTCTATATTTGATTCAATTAGGCTAAATGGCTAAAAATTTGCAAACAAATAAACAACAACCCAAACATCAATCAATTAGTGGATTAGAGTTTCAAATTCATAATTTTGATACATATACAAAAATCATGTTTTTGATACCAAATCACAACAATAGGCCCTATCTAATTTTGGTCCTCACACCAGTCAATAGGAAATATATAGATATTACACGTTCGTCACTCGAATATAAATTCTAATGATGGAGCTCCATCATCAAAATCACCTCCGGGCGATTAGAGTGTAATTCTATATCTATCCAGTATATTAAAACTTCACATACACGTTTGCAAGGCGTATATGCAAAATCTTTATATATTGGACTGTCCAAATCAATATAGAATAAATAATCAAATACGTTTTAAAATGGTTTAAATTTCAAAACAAAATTGTTTTCATTTGAAAATATACTCTTCACACTCATTCTAGGATACTACTGATCCCATCTCTAACGAGTCACTCTTATTGGATATTACTAACCCAATATCTGATGAATTCTTTCGTACGGTTCTAATGTGCCTTGTTCTCTACTTTGTAAACCAAAGCTCTGATACCAACTGTGAAAACCCGTAACTTCCCCGTAAAGGAAAGCGTCGGATAGTTCGAGAACAAACCACAACAGAACACATACAGAAGAACATTTCATTGTATATTACAACAATGCATCAGATTACAAGAATATACAGAGTGCAAATGAATATTACACAGAAATACCAGAGATTTAAATTACATTTAAGTACATAGCAGCGGAAAATAATACAATACGCAACTAGAAGGAGATATACGGATACAAAGCTTTCCGGATATCGTTCCAGCTGTAAACCAGGATCCTGTGAATATAAATCTGCAAAACCAAAACTACTAGCTGCCCGTGTCAAAATAAGGGCACCCAGAGTTTAGGTTAAAAACAATAAACTCCAGGTCAGTCATGTGACTGGTGTGAGAACTAAAACAGTTAATCTTTATTTTAAAGTTAGGTAAATCAAGGGACCACGCCGTATAACACGGAACGGGTTTCCTCCCAAGAATACCAGTGCATAAATCAACAGCGCAATGCTAAGTAAAGAAAAATGGAGCTGTTATAAGACCCATGTCCTATCACACAATGCAACGCAAGCCGGGGGATAGGGTTTTCCCTTATAACAGCCAAAGAATGCTTGATACGTTTAAAACAAATCGTTTGATACTATTATAAGTGCATAATATATAAAACAACTTCAAATCATAAGTATCAATCCTAGGCGGCATGGGTACCATATATCATGTCGCCATATATAGGTTTACAAATAAAACCGCAAAGTCACGTATTTGGAAATTGGATTTCCATCAATGAACCGAGGCAAAAGATAGTCCTCAACCGATTCGAGACAATCTAGCCCATGTCTCAGGTCCCAGACTCAGATGGGCCTTGGATCGTCAGGGCCGGTCCACCGATGTGGATTATTATGCCTGAACAATACGTCTCTCCGCCCTATAGGGCGTAAATGAGCCAACAAATGACTCCATCGGACCCGGATCGTCCGATCAAACCGAGGCGCCTCGCAACAGCAACAACAACATAAGTCAAACTCGTCAGGGCGTGTAAAACCACTGACGCCACTTCTAGCTAGAAAGAAACGCAAGTCCTCCCTGAGGTCCGTCTCCCGTTTTTGGTTCATACCGGGTGTGAAACTCGCGAATCAAACGTTACACAAAGCTACGCCACAAAGGCCTTGCTTTGATCATCACCACAAGACTTTGCTTTTCAACAGAAGCCTCGATCAATTGCCACTTAGGCATGCCACACAGGCAATTCACTCCATGCGTTTGATATCCATCAATATATAACCCCTGAGCTCGTACGTCTCAGAGAAGGGCGTTAAGCAAGAGAATAAATTCTCCGCCGCCAAACAGATATATATTTAATAGAGATCAATCACACAGACTAAAATCCAATGTCAGACACACAGTCCATTTACAAGTCCGTTCTGGGTCTGAACGAAACCGGAGGCACCTAGTACCCCGCATATCCTTCGATCCAAGTACGTCTGGACGATCACTAACTGTTTCCATCTTCTTGGGTGTACAGCCCAATCAAGATCATCAGTAATCACCCAAACGACGTGAAGACCTCCGGTCTTCGACCACCGTCTTCATCTTCGACTAATCGTCGTATCAGTTATTCAGAATGGGATAAACCCGGTCTTTCCGAATAACTCGCGTATATTTTAAATAAGTGTTACACAAACACAACATACGCCTCATTCCAATTCATCAGTCACTAACAGTAAATTAATCAAGAGAATAATTCCCCAAATATTAACCCCGAAGGCCGAAACCAACATCAGATCAATATCCAGAAAACCATTCTGCTTGGCTAACCGACAGTTAGTTTCTAACTTTCACATTCACAGGGAAATGTTCCCATTAATTTTATCCAAGATAAATTCCTTGAATTTATTCTTTATTCTATTTTTTTTTTGAATATCAATTTAAACTAGTCGGGATTAGCGAACCTTACCGAAGTAATCATTTGTTTTAATTTCCCCATCCCAACCTATTCATCCCATGAAGTAAAACTGGTAATACTTCATATCTAACACCACAGTGTTATCGGTAAATTCAATTACCATTTCACGTTCAAATCTAATTAAAGATTTAACTATCGCCTGGAGCAAAACTGGTGGTACTCCATTTTCGATCATTTTAATCTAATTAAAGATTCATTAAAACTCCACTTAGTTTTAATCTTCGACTGGGTTAAAGAATTAGTGTCCTTTAAAACACGGTTCACGATAAACCCAAAATCACATTCCATTAATTATCGGGTTAAAGAACGAGTGTTATTTAAAACACTGTTCACGATAAACCCAAAAATCAATATCAATTCAATTCCAATTAAATATTATTTAATTGGTACGCTTCATTGAATCTAAATAAAAAGATTTAATCTTTTCTCAACTGGGTTCAAGAACAGTGTTAGTGAAGACACCATTCACGACAAACCCAAATCACATTTGATATTCAATATAAGGCACTGAATAGAAAATATATCGGCTTATATTCAATATAAAATTCTACGATTAACAAATGTCGCATTGGAAATAACGATATAAATATATATATCTTTCAAATTTCCATAACAACATCTGTATAATCACGAAATCCAACATCGAAATATTCCGAAGACAATTTCGATTCAAATCCATTCCAATGCAATCATTGGAAATTCTGGTTATTTTTAAAACCCCTTTCAAATTCAATTTATTTATTTAAAAATAAATAGAATTATAATTCTAGTTCAAAACTAGTTCATTTCGATAAAAAACTATTTTTATCTTTTCAAATATGGAGTTTTTCACCCCAAATCTTTCTAAATCATTTCTTATGATTTTACACAAATTATTACTATTTTTAATAATTTTATCATGGCCCGTACAGTCGATTTCCATCAATGGCCATCGAACTGCACTTACAACGACCTTTTTCAAATTTGATTTGGACGTAACTCCAAATCCAACCGTTAGATTTCTAATTTCTAATATTCGTTAGAAAGCTCTTTTCGATACGAACCCAACGGTTCCGGTTTTAGGAGAATCCGACGGTCGGATCTCCCGCAATGTCCGTTTGAAATAAATGGTCAAAATTCACGAACTGCCGCGGCGCGGCGCGTTCTATTCAGGCCATTATATTATATATATGATATATATAATATATATTTCGTCGATTTCTATTTAAAACGAATTATATAAATAGTTTTAAAATTCGTTTCAAAAGCAATTTCAACTTCCATTTCAATTCAAATCAAAATTGAATTCTTCTTTATAAATTCGTTTTAAAATTCATTTCTATTCAATTCAAATTTCAATTCAATTTGAATTCATTTCAATTCGCTTTCAATTCAATTTGAATTCGTTTTCAATTCATTTCGAAATCGTTTTCAATTCAATTCATTTCGAAATGAATAAAATCGATATAAATATCGTTCACGTCAAAATGGCGTCAATCTAATCAACACGGCTTCATAAATTTCTATTTTCAAATATTCTGTTTCAAATATTTCTTTTTCAAAATAGTAGTTATTATCGAAATATTTCGTTCAACACATGACCAATCTCAATGGGTGAGTGCTGTCAACACATGAACTTTTATTTTATATCGATAAAGATGTAAATTTTATTACTAAAATATTTCGTTCAACACATGACCAATCTCAATGGATGAGTACTGTCAACACATGAACTTTTATTTTATATCGATAAAGATGTAAATTTTATTACTAAAATATTTCGTTCAACACATGACCAATCTCAATGGATGAGTACTGTCAACACATGAACTTTTATTTTATATCGATAAAGATGTAAATTTTATTACTAAAATATTTCGTTCAACACATGACCAATCTCAATGGATGAGTACTGTCAACACATGAACTTTTATTTTATAATATTCTTTATTTTTCAAATTGGAATGAGGCCCAATCAATCACCATATAATGTTAATTATATGGATTTTCATACATTACACACATATAATAGCATTGAAAATAATCAACCATCAACCAAAGTGCACTACACTGTATAAGCATCAAATATAGATACCTAACGCTTATAACAGCCTGTCAATCTATCGATCGACATATTTAATCAATCAGGATGAGTGAACTTCAAATTTCATCCCAACACCCGTGTGGGGTTTCAAACAATCACACAAATATTTTATTTGTGCAGTCGGGCGATGTGTAAAATTTATCGTCCCAATCAATGTCCTTCAAATAGGTGTACATAAACAAACCGTCCGGTTTGTAAATGAATATTTTATTTTATTCACTTTCACTATATTCATATTCACATTAAAAATTATATTTTTAACGATAAAACATTTTATTCCAACATATGAATTTCTATTATTCATTTACACAATAAAATGATATTTTTATTTTCTAACATATTTTAGAAAATTTCGGCGGCATAACGACACGATACTAGAAACGGGACGAGGCCTAGCCTTATCCCCGGTCTAGTGAAGGCCCACGCCATTCACACATCAATCAAATCAATTTCATTTCACCAAACAATTTCCATTCAATCAAATATTCTAACTAACTGCTCAACCAAACAATTTAACAAACAAGCCATCCATGGTCTGTGGATGACGGGTGTCGGGTGCTACTAAACACCGTCTACATCCTAGTATATATATATAGCTAGAAAAAGAATTTTGAGTGAGAAGTTCTCACCCATAGCTATCCAATCATCTTGACTCTTCATTTAGAGAAATCTTCAACGTCATCGCATCTTCGTTGCCCGCTTTCACTACCTATGTAAAAATCGAATTTTTACTTCGCTGTCCAATATATAAAAATCATATTTTTATTTCGAAGTTCAATATATAAAAATCATATTTTTACTTCGATGTTCAATATATAAAAATCATATTTTTATTTCGAAGTTCAATATATAAAAATCATATTTTTAATTCGAAGTTCAATATATAAAAATCATATTTTTAATTCGAAGTTCAATATATAAAAATCATATTTTTAATTCGAAGTTCAATATATAAAAATCATATTTTAAATTCGAAGTTCAATATATAAAAATCATATTTTTAATTCGAAGTTCAATATATAAAAATCATATTTTTAATTCGAAGTTCAATATATAAAAATCATATTTTTAATTCGAAGTTCAATATATAAAAATCACATTTTGACGTCGCTATTCAATATATAAAAATCGAATTTCAAAAATATAGATTTCGCCTTTTCCATTTCAAAGATCAAATCTTTTCTTTTACTTTTTAAAGTTCAAATCTTTTACTTTTCAAAATTCAAATCTTTTACTTTTCAAAATTCAAATCTTTTAAAACCTTTTTTTTTTAAATCAGTTTTTAAATCTTTCAAAAAAAATCTGTTTTAACTTTTAAACAAATCAGTTTTAAAGTCATTTTCAAATCAGTTTTAAAATCATTTTCAAATCAATTTTAAAATCATTTTCAAATCAGTTTTAAAATCATTTTTGAAAAAATCAGTTTTAATTTTTTTAAACAAATCAGTTTTACAGAATAAAAAAAAAATGCTCATCGATTAGCTGCGAAGGGGGGGGGCTTGCGGGGGCGTCGGCGGCTTCAGCGTCGCGGTTGGAGGAGGGACAGGCGGAGGCGGGTGCCTCGACGTCGGAGGTGCTAGGTTAGGGCGTCGATACTTCGGGGGCTGCTCGATTTGATTCGACGGGGAGGGGGGGGGGGGTTTGGGCTCGTCACTGGTTCGACGAACGAGGGGAGCAGCGGTCGTGTCTTCGTCGGAGGCGTTCTCTTGGGGGGGGCGGCCGACAGTTTTCTAGGTTTTTTTTTATTTCTGATCGATTTGGGAATGAGAGAAGGGGGGGGGGCAGAGCGGTTAAAGGGGGGGGGGAAAGAAAATTAAATTAATTTAATTAATTTAATTGCAAAAAGTTGACTTTTTCATACGACCTTTAAATGAGGTCCACCGCCTGTCGTCCATAGCGTTTTACCCCTATTCCGAACCCAATGGGATATGTATCACAAGCTGATTTGATCGTTTCGATCAGTTTCCTTTGAATTTACATTTAAATCACTATATTGAATTTTAAACGTACATTTCAAATTACCGAGGTCACATACTAACTAGAAAAATTCCAGAAAAATATTTTCTAGCTTCGTATTGACGATACGGTCCTAACAAAACTAGTTTCGTCGAATTCTGAGACCGTTTGAAAAATGGCCAATTTCCAGTCGATTAAAATCAACTGAAACTGGTCAAACGTGTTTTCCTTTGCCACGCTCACATATTGATTCGAAAAATTATGAAATTTGGAATCTAGCAATAACTCGACATCACGGACCCAACAAAACTGGTTTCGTCGAATTCCGAGGTCGTTTGCAAAATGTCCATTTTTAAGGGCCTGAATTCCATAGCGACTATTCAGAATTTTCAACTGGACATATCTTTTGACTCCCGCTATGAAATCTTGATTTTTCGGATTCGTTGGAAAGATATTATCAATTAGATCCCATTATTTTTGGTTTCACTAAAATCCGGATTGTTTTGCACCCGGTACATTCAATTGAAGTTTGAAATCGAATTATCGAACTACCGCGCCATTTTCAATTCTATTTATAATTATATATAAATATTTATATTCTAACGACGACGCGTATAAATATATACGTTCGAATTATATTCAAAATAAATTTCTCGTCGATATTATTTAAAATAATCCATTTTAAATATTCAAAATTCGCTAAAATTGCCAAAATAAAAATTTTAAATTGGCCCAGATTTTCGGGTTATTACACAAACTAATTACAAAAATATTTAATTTTTGAACATATAGGACTCTGACAGTATTCGAGATGTCATTAGTATACTTTTTTGCTTTTCCGTATTTATGTCATCTCAAATGTCGGCCACACCACCTTACTTTATAGATGACATCTAAAATATCTCCAACGAGCATTATTTTAGATGTCGTTCAGATCTACTTATTTAGTCACTCCACCCTTCTTTTTTTTCCACATTTCAACTAAAAAAACTCATTTCACACAAATTATAATTTCATACAAAATTTTTATGTGGTTCGAAGTAGAACTCTTGAGACTAAACAACTTATTTTTCCTAACTATTTTATAAGGTCTAGTTTTTCAAATCTTAACTTACTAATTTTAGTTTCTATCGGGTTCGATTTTGGTTAATTATCGAAATAGAGAAATTCTTGTTGTCTTGAAAGTAGAATGACTCCTAAAATGGGTTTCGAAAATATGTTACTTGATAGTTAATTGATTATAGATGAATATAATTTTGACAAATATGTTGGAAGATCATACAAACCAGCAAAAGTTGTTAAAGGATGTAATCTGGTTCAGTTAAAAGAGTCGATATATAAATCGATCATGATAAAATTTGACGAATTTGATATAGATTCAGTGTGTAACCGACATACTGATTTTGAATCAAAAGCCATTAGAATAGCTAATGATGATGATATAGAGTTATGGTTCTCAAAGACAACGAAATCCATAGAACTATTTAGCATAAAGGGTAGACGTGTACAAATAAAAGAACTCATACCACCACAAGTAGTTAAACATGAAACTGGAGGAAGTGGTAGAATAGCGATGACAGTTAGAACTGGTCATGAAAATGCATCGTCGAGATTTAATACTCCATTTATGACAATGACTTACGGTGGGCAACAAGGCTTTTTTGGATATCCGCCATGTAAGAATTATTAACATGGTATTCGGTACAACTATCCTTATTTGACTCAAGAGAGCTTTAAACATTCTCTAACCATGTATGTTATTTTATAGTCTTTTGTTATAATGTTTTATATGTAGCTATGTTCCACATCGACCAACCTTATTTAACACTGTCAGGCAAATTATTTTATATTGCCTTCTATGTATACTACACCATCCGAGTTACGGATTATGAGTCAGAGGTATGTGAATGATATACAATTAATTTGCATGATTGTATATATGAAATTTACAGTAAAAAGAAAACCTTTTGTGAGTTTTCAATTTTTCCGTCCATGACATTGCTACACAATCAAATATCGAAGTAAATAACATGGATAAAGAGAAAAATGAGGCAACAGATTATATGCAAACAAACATGGATCTCAGACAACATGTGGGATCCTTCTGTGAGTAGTATGGATGTAGTGAATATGTCAGAGAATGACAAGTCTTGGATCGATAGCATGCCGGTAAACAACGCAACATTAAAAAATGATTTTACAGCCGTTGAAGAAAAATTGCCTAAAGATAGTGATGAGATGGGAATAGAGCTACCTCTTGATGATGACTTATGCATCACAGAGATAGTGACTAAGACTATTTTTATAGATATTCAATTCATAAATGAGATATTTTCGGTAATAAGCATCCAAAATGAATTTAAAGTAGGTATGGTTTTCAAGATGAAAAATAATAATTAAACAACAACTAAGAGAACAATCATGCTGCAAGAAAATACGGATTATATAGCACTATACCATAGCGTTGTAATTAAATTCTATATAAAAATGATAAGTAAAATAAATAATTGCAAATTAGCTATAAAAAAGATAATCCGTTATATTTCAAGCAACTAATTTTACGAAGGTGGGAGCTTAAATAAACACGGCATGCTTTTCATATTATAAAAAAGAGACCACGGAAAGTTAAGACTCTCTCCTTCTTCACTTCTCCCCTCTTTCACTATCGACCTAAATTCTGAATTCATTATGCTAAATTAATAACTACTTCAGTTACACCAACACATCACATCTACTTACTCCAATAGCCATTGCTAAATCAAATAATTCTTGCAGTCATCACTGTATCGCATCTATTTGCTCCACCTGCAACTATCACTAATTATGTAGCGATTCATCCCAACAGCCAGCAACAATGTCAACCACATCAATTCTCTTCACTAGAAAATACCTCATTGAATTACTACTAGTGACGACCACCACGATTCATCCCATAGTCAACGAGTTATTTGGTAATTTCAAATTTTTTGTTTATTTATTTAATATTTAATACCCAATTCCATAAATAACAATTGCATATTATTTATCTTTGTGTTTGATGTACATATATTTGTATGTTACTTCCCTTTTCTAAATTAACTTTTTACCTTTATAAAGGATTGTTAAGGCTCTACGATGTCCAATCGAAATCTGCCTGGCATGTAAACGACAAGCTAGAGTGGGATGGTTATTATGATGGTCATTATCGTTACGAGTGTGCTTCTTAAGTACACTTTTTTAGCTATATATTTACTACTTTATCACATTTATGGAGTTTTTTTTCTTCTATTATTAACGTGTTGCCATTTTTAGGCATGCTTTATCGCATGTGATGTTAAATTGAAAGGGTTCTCCTTTAACTAGAGACGATAAATGTAAGTAAATGATAATTTATTATTTTTATTAATAAAGAAAGGGTAAATTGTTATGTATTTATTTATTAAATAAAGCACTTTAAGAAGATGAATGTTAAAAGATAACATTGAATAACACAAATTAATACAAATATATACATCTTTATTTTAGGATAAACCACTTAAGGTGAACTTCAATGTTTTTAGGTATATAACGTAATTATGTTAACCAAACATTTGAGCATTCTATTCTTTGTCGGTTTGAAAGGTGGATAATTAAATAGTATGCAATACGGATGGGTACATATATGAAGACAACAATAAGTCCTTCCGAAATTGACTACTTGCTCTTTGTCTTAGAACTGTTAAAATCAAAAGTTTACGAATCCATTTTATTTACCGATCTAAATGTGCAGTTTTATCTCTTGCAGTAGATGTCTCAAAACGAATACCAAGAATTTGCTTGATATTTCTTCCTGTCTTCAGTATTAAATGAATTCATTAAATAATAAACTATTTTAGTAAAAAGCAGCTTTTCTACCATAAACTGTAAATAAAAATCCAATTAGTAATTTTTTTTAAACTTGTACTAATAATTCTATGGAATTAATACCAGATTGACAATATTACCAAAAACTTCATTGCTTTTAGGAATAAAAGATCATTTTGAAAAAAAGGCCAGTATAGAAAGAGAAATTAGACTATACTAGTTAATATACTCTACTTTTCAATTTCATCACCAAGAAAAAAAATTAACCTTTTAAAAGCACAATTAAAGGACGAAATTCCAAAAAAATTCATACCCTCATAGTAGTCGATATTACCTAGTAAGATGACATGAGGAGCGAATTTGGATCCTCTATGTTTGCTATATTAAAGTAACTATTAATGCCAAATTTTTGGTACAAAGATATCAACATATTAACTATCAAACTATGGGTGCAAAGAATAAAAAAACTCATTTTAGCACATGAAGAGGAAATTAACTTTGAAGATGGGAATTGAAGATTAGTAGCTTCTTATGTAAGCATAAGAGTTGTTGCTTTATGGATGATTCACTCTATTCATGTTGAACTTCGTCATGTGTGCGATGCATAGATCAAAAATATAACAAGCGCATATTACTATTATTTACCAATTAAGATAAATAATAGTTAAATACTACGCCATAATTTAATAACAATATTTACTTTGCCAATTTTAAATCATGAGCTTGCTAACACATTTCATTTATCAATTTTGAAAGTCTGTTTAAGGGCAACTAATAAAGACATAAGTATTGATATTTTACGTAAAACTAGTAAGAATAAATGTGGCCATCATGAAAAATCGTAGTAATCTTCCATTATTTTGTTAAGTCTTTTTATACATTGCACAAAATCTTGCTCAATACCAAAAAATGAATTTACAGGCATGCTCCTAAATTAAAAGATATTTTTTTATACTATATGTATTTACAAACTTAAGTGTTCTAAATGAAATTATTTTGGTTTTGACATGAAGCTTGAATATATATATATATATATATATATATGGAAATAGAAAACTAGTAGGAAATTTGAGATGACAATATATAAATAAAACTGTTTAGAACTTTAAACCATTTAGTTCGAAAATTTTGGTACAATTTCATAATATTAGTTTAAGTTCCTTTTTGATATACTATAATTCTAATTGTTTTATGACAGATTATTACAGTTGGATTTCCTTTTTAGGATTCTCTAATTTTTTTATTTGTAAAACACATGTGGATAATTATTATTATATGTATGATGATATATCAAGTCCTCTTCACATATGTGAGGGAAAGGCTATGCGCACTAATCGACCACCTCCACAGCACGGAAAGCCGTGAGAATAGTATTAGGATGGGAGACTGACCTGGGAAGTCCTCTCGGGCTTAAGTACAGGAGCCTTTGGCACTGGGTATCCACCTTATATGTATGATATGTCAAGCCCATGGTTTAATAATAATTATGAGATTGAAAACCACTTATTTATGTGGGTTGGGGGAGGGGGAAGGGAATGTTGTGTCTACAAATGCTATACCACAGAAATTACCTCTACTCACTCATGTACCTACCATTATTTTTGGTATTGATATTGTAAATATATAAAAAAGATGTTTAACACATACTGTAAATATTAAAAAAATGGCGTTTAACATAAGTGTTAACAAGGTACATTATTAGGTTATATGATTCATATATAACAACACCTGTATCTGGTTCAGCCTTAAATTATGGATTTAGACAGTGGGCACAGTGTAAGTGTTGCGTTTTGTGATATTAGAATCATATGCTGGTAGAAACTAATGCTAAAAGTATGGCGTGTCTTTCCATATGTCTAGGCCCAGACGCTGAGATATCTAGAAAGCCTAGCCAGACGTTTGGGTCAACGTATACCTGATATGGACTCGGTATTTTTTGAATTTTTTTTTTTGAAATTTTTGAAAGGCTTATCTAGAGCTGTTGGTTGTGATTATTTTGGTGATTATACAATAGTGTTGATTAATTAGTCACCTATATAAGGTCTAATAATCATCATTATAAGTGTGGAAAATTAAGGAATTAGGATTGAGAAGAGATATTCCTATTTATTGCTGATAGAAGCAGTTTTTACCATTATTCTACATTGTTCTTTCTCTTCCAATATTTTAGCCATATAAATATTCTCTCCCTTTCTCAGTTTGGTAATTGATTCAATTATATTTTTGTTTATTTTAGCTTTATTCCACTAAGCATAAACAAAATTTGGTGAATCAATTAAGAGGGTGGTTGGATGGAATATCTTACATTATCACTTTTTATTGCATATACGCCTTGGTTTCAATTGAAGTTCCATCTTTGTGATTTGGGTGACAAAGATGCTTTCACAAACGACTACCCTACTTTTGGGGCATACTAGTTGGTACTAGAGAAAATCGTTGCAAATCTCAGAGTAATTTTTTTTTGATAAATAACCGTTTTTGATGTCAAATATGATGTAACAACCCGGAATTTTTGAACCAATTTAAATTTTTTATTTTAGCTATTTTAATGGATTTTAAAGATTTTAAATGATTTATTTTAAATAATAATGACTAAAAGTTTATTTTAAATGAAGTTAGAATGAATAAATTTATTTTAAATATAAAACGAGTTTGAAATGGCATGGTAGTTTGAAAATTCGATTTAAAATTTCAAACGAATGTACAAAATTCAAAATAAATCGGATTTCAGTAAAACCAGAAACATTTGATTCTGTTTAATAATATCTTTCTAATGAATGTAAGAATTTGAGATTTGGCTTTATAAATTGATAGTTATGTCCAATTTAAAATTTAGAATAGTCGCCATGGAATATATATATATATATATATATATGTATTTTAATATAATATATAGGCCCCTAAAAATGGCCATTTTGTAAACGACCTCCGTTTTCGATGAAACCACTTTTGTTGGATCTGGAATATCAAATTATTGTTAGGTTTCAAATTTCATAATTTTTGGAATTAATATGTGAGCATAGAAAATTTAAACGCATTTGGTAACTTCAGTTTGAATTTAATTGACTGGAAAAAGGCCATTTTTCAAACGATCTCCAAATTCGAGAAATTAGTTTTGTTAGGACTGTATTGTCAAAACATAGCTAGATTTATTTTTATGTAATTTTTTTGAGTTAGTATGTGGCCCCGATAAATTAAAATATGCGTTTAAATTTAATATATATATATATATATTAATTTATATTTTAATTTTGATAAAAACTGATCGAAACAGTGGAATTGACTTATGGAACATATTCCATTGTGTCCGGAATTGGGTATTTGGTCAGTGGCGACAGTCGTTGGGTTTGATTTGGAGTTCGAATGAAAAATCTCTTTTTTTTGGAATTAAACAATAATTAAAATTTATTTATATATATATATATATTAAAATTTATAACCCTAGCTCCACATTAATTCGGAGCCGCCGCGTTTCACCAAATCAAAGGAGGAAATCGTTCGTTTCGTTCTCCCTCGACTTCTCTTAATCCACACAACCGATTCTAGCAATTTTTGAAGCAAATCGAAGAGCTCTTTGAGCTCTATAATCTCAACAATGGAGATTGGTTTTCATTGCCTGGATGTCTCAATTCGAGGGCTTAAAGATGACGACTTTGGAGCATGTTTTCGAAGCGCTGGGTGGTGCGAATGGGCCCGATTTTCTGGTGGAGGAAGGCGACGCTCCGGCGCAGCGGGTGACAACTTTCGATGGTGGTCCGACGAACTAAAGGGAGGGCGACAGTGAAGTTTTGATATCGAGAAATGGGTTTAGGATTTCGACGATGGAAACGTAATTAGGGGGGATTAAATGAATTAATTAAATATTATATTGGTTAATAACTCATTTAATTTTCAAATGTGTAATATGCCATATCTTTTTTATACGAGGTCGAAATCCAACGATTTCAGTTGCGTTGGAATCGTGTCGAAGTGTACTACACAATGGAACTGACCAGAACAGACGAAGCTAATTTGAATTTGGGGAAAATTCAAATACAAATAGTTCTAAAATCATCAATTAAAAAAATGGCAGAGTGGAACCTAAAGTGAGAACTCCTTCTCACTAAATTATATTTTATCATGTTATTGCATTCATGTATAAAAATATATAGAATTGCCAGTGTAGATTTTTATCTGTTTTATTCATTATAAATTGTAAATTGTGCCTGTTAGCTCACCTCCCTCTTCCACAGGCCATGGATGATTTAATTGACTGTATTGTGTGTTGATTATGTTGTTGAAATATTTAACATATAAAAAATAATGTTAACATTAATGTGGTACTTGAAATTAAATTATAAATATCTATTTATAATTTTAAACAGTGAAAATTGGCTAATTAGAAAAATAATTCGAACCGAATTAGAATTGGTTAAATTTGTTAACCAACAATTTATTTAAATAAATTGTTGTTGTTTGAAAACCCCACACGGGTGTGGGGACGATAATGTATTCATATCTCCCCTGAATTTAATTATATGTCAATCGATCAAACAGACTGTGATAAGCGTTATTTAATTATTTAATGCTTATACAGTAGTAAATTGCACTCTGGTTGTGAATGGATTGTTTAATAGCTGTTTATCACTATTTTTGAATACATGCGACGTATGAAATCCATATAACTGAAATTATATGGTAATTGATTGAGTCTGATTCCAATTCAATGAATATTTAAAATAATATTCAGTAAAGAATCAAAATATAATTTTGATGTACGATTGTGGATCGACACAAAAATATATAAAAATATGAAGTCGGATTGAGTATCCAAATGCTATTTTAACTCGAACGGAATTTTCTGTCGATTTTATTCATTTTATAATGAGTATCGAAAAGAATTGATTTCAAAATCTGTTATTTTGAAAATATTATCGTTTTAATATTATAATGAAATGGTATATTCAATTTTGATTTGAAATTGAAAATGAAGCTGGAATCATTTTTAAAACGAATTTATAATATACTTTTTAAATGGAAATCGATGATATATATATTATATATATTAAATGGCCTGAATAGAACGCGCCGCGCAGTGACCGTTCGAAAATTGCGACCATTGATGTGACGACCCCAAAACCCCGTACCACGGTGTCAAGGGTAATCTTTGGAATATAACACATAAACAGATAATAGCAGAATAGAATTAAATAAATACACCAGATAATGAACAAATAATACACTGGGATTGACATAATCATCAGAGTTACATAGTATACAGGATCATACTAAGTACAAATACAGTTCAGCTATACATAAATGTCTACAGTGGAAAACAAACATAATATGTATAATAGGAGCTGAACAACATAAAAGGAGATAAATGATAGAATCCATCTTCAGATCTAGCTATCCAGAAAGAGCCTGCTAAAACCTGAAGGCAAGGCTGCCCGTGTAGAAAAAGGGGCACCCGAGTTTGCAAGTGAAACAAACTATGAGTCAGTCATGGGACTGGTATGAGAAATCTACTTAACACATTATATAATTTGGCTAATCATAGGACCACACCACTTTCGTGGAACGGATTTACTCCATTGGATTGCCAGTGCTTTAAAATAATTAAATCTTTTAAACATCGCAATGCTTTTTATAAAAATGAAGCCATTATAAGACTCAGTTCCCATCACACAATGCAACGCAAACCGGAGGGTAGAGTTTTACCTTATAATGGCCAAGATATGCTTGATACGAATAAAACAAAAGCATTTGATAATCAGACTCCAACTATAAAATAGCAAGAGAACGATTCCATAGGTATTAACCCCGAAGGCCGAAACCAACATCAGACCAATACCCAGGAAACCACCCATCTTAGCTCGTTTCCAGTTAGTTTCTAATTTTATAAAACAATCAAAAATATCAATCATAGACGGCATGGGTACCATATATCATGTAGCCATATATAGGTATACAATCAAAACCGCACATGTCGTTTTTCGAAATTGGATTTCTGTCATGAACCAAGGCAAAAGATAATCCTTACCGCTTCGAGACGCTCTAGCCCGTGTCTTAGGTTCAGAGCTCGAATGACCCTAGGATCGTCAGGGCCGCTCCACCAGTGTGGATTAAAATGCATGAACACTGCGTTTCCCCGCCCTTTGGGGCGTCAATGAGCCAACGAATGACTCCATCGGTCCCGGATCGACCAATATAACCGAGGCACCTGTCAACAACAACAACCACATAGGTGAAAAATAGTATAAATGTCAGCCACAAGACTAGGCCCATTTCTGGTTCATACCGGGGTGTGAGGCTCGCGAATTAACGTTATACACAAAGCTAGGCCACACAGGTTGGGCTTTGATCGTCAACCACAAGACTTTGCTTTTCAACAGAAGCCCTGATCACTGCATCTTAGCATGCCACACAGGCAATTCACACCATGTAACTGATGGCTATTAATCACAAGAATGAAATCCTATGTCAGACACACAGTCCATTTACGAGTACGTTCTGGGTCAGAATGAAACCGGAGGCACTATATATCTCGCATACCCATCGATCTCTACATACGTCTGGACGATCACCACTCATTATCCATATTTCAGCATGCCTCCCAATCAGGACATCAGTTACCATTCAAACGAGGTGAAGATTTCCGGTCTTCGACCACCGTCTTTATCTTTGATTCCTTATCGTCAATTCAGTAATTCAAAATGGGATAAACCCGGTCTTTCTGAACAACTCGCGTATATAATAAACAAGTGCTACATAAACGCGACATACGCTTTATTCCAATTCATTAATCACTAACTGTAAATCAGTAAGACAACGATTTCCTAAATATTAACCCCGAAGGCCGAAACCAACATCAGATCAAAACCCCGGAAACCATTCGACTTAGCTAACCTTCAGTTAGTTTCTAAAATTTCACATTCCATATCGTTTATAATATTTTATAGCGATTTATCGCTATTTTTATTTATTTAAAAATAGCCAATTTATTCAAATGATGCTTCAAGCCATAACGCGGTCGTTGCACAGTTTTTCTTCAGATTTGTTTTACACATATCTGAAAATCTAACCATTGGATCCTCACAAAATTTACATCATTAGAAAGATCTTTTCAAAACGAATCCAACGGTTCCACTTTTGGGAAAATCCGACAGTCAAATCTCCCAGTACAATCGTTTGAAGTTTCGATTTCAAAATACGAACTGCAGCGTCGTTTTTCGATTAATTTCAATTATATTTAAATGTATATATATATATATATAAAATCAATTCTAGCGCTATTTTTCTTCAGATTTGAATTAAACATTCCAGACAATCCAACCATTGGATTTTTACAAAGTTGGTGTCGTTGGAAAGATATTTCCAAAGCGAACCCAACGGTTTCGGGAAAATCCGATGGTCGGATCTCCTGCACTAATCGTTTGAAATCACGGTTTCAAAACACGAACTGCAGCTTCGTTATTCGATTTAATTTAATTATATATATATATAAATATAATCGATTCTTCGATTTCAAAACCATATTCTTTTAATACCTTTGATAAAAATGATATTTTTATCCAACTGGCTTCTATTTCAACACTTCACTATTTTTAACAATTCATGTATATAATAAAAATGTGATTTTCATTGTAAAACTATTTATTTCAAAACACGACTATTTATATAGTTCATATAGATGGTAAAAATATTATTTTTATTATAAAACAATTTATTTCAAAACACGACTATTTTATATAGTTCATATAGATGGTAAAAATATGATTTTTATTATAAAACAATTTATTTCAAAACACGAATAACATTCAATACATGAATTTCTATTCAACGAATGAATTTCTATTCAACACATGAAGGTTTTCTATAGTTTATATATATACAATAAAAATGTGATTTTTATTGCAAAACAATTTACACGACTACTTTATATAGTTCATATAGATGATAGAAATATGATTTTTATTATGAAACAATTTATTTCAAAACATGAATGTCGTTCAATACATGAATTTCTATTCAACACACGAATATAGTTTCAACACATGAAAATAATTCTAAAACATGAATATTATTCAATATTTCGGCAGCATAACGGCAGGGTAGTTAAAACCGGGGCCGTCCCTAGTATGGCTCCTCGATCTACCTTAAAGCCTCACAGCTTTTGACAATGGGGATTTCATGCATCTAGTTCGCACAAAGGTGGCATGTATATTTTTTCCTTTTCCACAAACTAATCCTATGTGGTTTCAACCAAATAATTCTCAACCACAAACAGGTATTTTTCAACCACAATCAATCAATTTCAACCACAAACAATTCTAATCAACCATTCGTTATCAACCAATTTTCACACCAATCACAACCAATAAATATCGTCCATGGTTTGTGGACGAGGGGCATATATATATATATATAAAAGCATTTCACTTCTATTTCAGCACATATATAGTTTTTACAATGCATATATAACTTATATATCGAACGTACAACTTATACAACGCTTATACAAGAGGTGTACAACGCTTATATAACTCATACATCGACTATATAATCTATACATCATCGTTTTCCATATCGTTTATAATTTAGAAATCTCACATTGGGTTCCACTCAGCAGAAGGCTCAGAAAAATACGCGGTCTCTTCTAGAATGTAGAAGAAGTCCACACGAGTCCACTGTCTCTTGTTTCACTGAATTTCATCAAGAAATGAAAAAGATATGATTTTTACAGTGAAATCAAAAACCATAGTGCTTTAAACTGCTATAATATAGTTTAAAATTAAATCAGCCGTTTACCTTTCTAATGTGTTCAAAACTAGGTATCGATTTCTCGAGCAATCCGAAGCACGGTATGACGATCGAACTATGCCACCTTCTAGCGCTCCAAGAGGCGCACCTGGCGCCGCCCACCGTGATGAACTTGACTTGGTGGTGGCGGCAGATTTTGGCCTCGAACGGCGCGACTTTCTAGCTCTGGATCTCGACGTAGAAGCAACGAGGGAGGGCGAGGTTAGGTCGGATTTGAAGGTGGTGGAGAAGGCTACAAAAAGCTTAACTGGAGCATCAGCTATCGGTGCGTGTGGAGGGAGTTAGGGAGGAGAGAAGGATGGAGCGGCGACCGTCGTTCAACGTGAGGGATTTCAGAGAAAAAGATGGGGAGAGAGAAAACATATGGGCCTATATAAATTTTTTTATATTTATAAATTTTTAAATTTCGAAAATTCCCTCTTTCACACACGGGCCCCAATCCAAACCCAACGACTATCGTCCTTAGCTAAATACCCCCATTCCGAACACAATGGGATATGTTTCGAAGGCCCATTCGACTATTTCATTCAGTTTCACTTCAGATTAATATATAAAACATTCAATATTTATTTTGAACGTACATTTCAATTTGCCGGGGCCACATACTGATTCTAAAAATTCCCGAAAAATAAATCTACCTATATTTTGATGATATGGTCCAAACAAAACTAGTTTCGTCGAATTCTGAGACCGTTTGAAAAATGGCCCATTTCTGGTCGATTTAATTTAACTGTAATTGATCAAAACATGTTTTCCTTTGCCACGCTCACATATTAACTTCAAAAATTATGAAATTTGAAACCTAGCAATAATTTGACATCCCGGATCCAATAAAAGAGGTTTCATCGAATTCTGAGATCGTTTGCAAAATGGTCGTTTTCTGGTCGATCCAATTTAATAGAAATCGACCAAACACATTTTCCTTTGCCCCGCTCACATACTAGCTTTAAAAATTATGAAATTTGAAACCTAGCAATAGTTTAACATCCCGGATCCAACAAAAGTGGTTTCGTCGAATTCCGAGGTCGTTTGCAAAATGGACATTTTCACGGGGTATAGAAATTCCATGGCGACCTTTCAGAAAATTCATTTGGCCATAACTTTTGCTTCCCGCTATGAAACTTCGATTTTTCAGATTCTCTAGAAAGGTATTTACTAATAGATTTAAATATTTTTTATTTCACTCAAATCCGTTTTATTTTGCACCCGGTACAGTCAGTCAAAGTTTGAATTCAAATTTTGAAACTACCGCGCCATTTTAGGCCTTATTTATAAAGTAATTATAATTTTTTTCAAATATCGATTCAAACACACTTTTCGTTGTTATTATTTAAAATATTTGTTTTAAATATTTTAAATCCACTAAAATAGCCAATTTAAAAATTTTAAATTGGTTCAGATTTTCCGGGTTGTTACAATCTCCCCCACTTAAAACTTTTCGTCCCCGAAAAGGAATAAAGTCGAAAGTGGTTTGATTAATCAACTCTACTTCTGATCTGGCTTCCATTCACCAACTTTTCAGTTTCTGAGAATTTTCAAATTCTTCAAAAAATTTGGCTAACACCCGGAATTTTCGAAAAATTTCGCCAAAACCTCCTTTGTACGGGGAGGGGTTTGGAAATTTATTGGGCCGTATTAGGTACCCAATAAATCCTATAAAGCATACACATATTTATAGTGATATATTCTGGTGTTTACATGGGAGCATGTATAGATAATAACTCCAGAAAATAAATTCTCGTCACCCTGTCCAAGCCTGAGGGAGTGTGTATTTTTAATTGCTCCATAGAATAAATTCTCGTCACCTTGTCCCGTGTGGGAAATAAATAATCCATGTGCCGTATCTAATAACTAGAGAGACGTGATTATTGTCAACTCTAGACCCATGTATGGTTTTTATTAATCTGGTAGTTTATCGTTACAATTTTATATGGTCCATATCAGTCATCAGTTCGACCTGTAATATATAGTCATCGCCATACAAGCCTCTCGCTCGTATGGTAAATCTTCCACCTCGTCACACAAACTCCAAATGCTTATGTGGTATATGATGAAGTATGCATATCTTCAAGGAGTTTTCCATGTAGTGTAGTTCAAAATTAATTATTTCTATCCTATGGCGACGTTTATTATTACACACAGAACAACCAGCGCTCTGCATCCAATGGCATTCATAGGAGTTGATATAATAATATTTCGCATCCAACTCATTAAGGTTTACCTATTTGTCGGGCATGCTAATAAATTCTTTACTCAACAGCTATCCATTTACCAGTTCAAACATATATAATACACATGTATATATTTCTATCTATTTTTAACTCGGTTCAATGTGTGATTTAATTGAATAAATTCTACCATTCATTCTCTTATTGATTAAATTAACTATCGTTCTAATAATTTAATTAATCAAATCCACTATCACACAATGCAATCAACAAGCAATTTGTTTTAACTTTTCAAAATCATACAAATTAATTCATACACTCTTTTTAAATTAATCAAACTATAGAATTAAAAGTGCACATCCATGGAAAGAAAATAACAACAGAGTAGAGAACTAAATGGTAATGCAAAGTATGGTAAATGTACCTTGCACCAGAGTCAATCAGAGATATCCACTCGACACCTAGGATAGGCTTTTTGAATGCTCTCCTCGGTTTCCCAAGTACAATCTTGCGGATCTCCACTCCATTGCACTTTGACTAAGTGAACCTTCTTGTTCCTCAACTCCTTGGTTTCTTTGCCGATAATCTTTAGCGGCACTCTTCTCACAGCCAACCCTGGAGTAGTTTCAATATCTTGTTGCGCTGCTTCTTCCACGATCAAGTCTGGATCATGAACGTGCTTTCGAAGTTGAGATATGTGAAATACATCATGCACTCCAGGCAACTAATCAGGCAATTTAACCCTATATGTGAGAGTTCCAATCCGTTCAAGAATAGGAAACGGACCAATGAATTTGGGCGCCAACTTCCCAGTTTTACCAAACCGGATAACTCCTCTCATCGGCGATACTTTCAAATATACATAGTCGCCAACAGCAAACGATATATCTCTTCTCTTATCGGCATAGATCTTCTGTCGGATTTGAGTGGCGAGTAATCGTTTCTTAACGAAATCGACTTTGTCGGCAGCCTCATGGATCATATCAGGTCCCAATACAAGTCTATTGCCCGGTTCGACCCAACAAGCAGGAGATCAGCACGGTCTACCATACAATGCTTCGGATGGTGACATTGTCAGGCTCGCTTGGTAGCTGTTGTTGTATGAGAACTCAGCCAAATGTAAATGGTCTTCCCATGATCCACCAAAATCTAGAACACAAGCCAGTAATAAATCTTCAAGTATACGATTCACCCTCTCAGTCTGACCATCTGTCTGAGGATGATAGGCGGTGCTTAGATTCAACTTTGTTCCCAGTTCTACTTGAAATGCCTCCCTGAATTTGCTAGTGAATATTGGATCTCTATCACTAACTATACTGATAGGCACTCCGTGTAGTCTAACAATTTCCTTGAAATATATCTGCACCTGACTCTGAGCAGTTCTGTTTGATCAGACAGGTATGAAATGGGCGGTCTTCGTGAAGCGATATACGATCACCCAAATACTGTCATTTCCTTTCCTGATTCTGGGAAAACCATCTATGAAGTCCATGGAAATATGTTCCCACTTCCAGCCTAGAACGTCCAACGGTTGCAACAATCCAGCAAGTTTCTGTTGGTCGCTTTTGACTAGTTGGCAAGTAGGGCATCAGCTAACAAATAAAGAAATGTCCCTCTTCATCGACCTCCACCAGAAAGTGCGTTTGATGTCATTATACATTTTGCTTACTCCTGGATGGATACTAAGTTTTGATTTGTGGCATTCATCCGGCACTTCCTTTCAGAGCTCAGAAATGCTAGGAACACAGATTCGACCTTTTAGCCTTGGAATCCCATCATTATCAACCTGAAAACTCGTGGGCTTGCCTTTCTGAATTATCTCTCTGATCTTCTGAATGAATTGATCATCCTTCTAAAGAGCAGATATTTTATCTGTCAATGAAGTCGTAACAATAAAACTGGCGATCATTACATTCTTTGGACTTAACGCATCAGCCACGACATTGGCTTTCCCTGGAGTGTATATAATCTCAAAATCGTATGCTGCGAGGAACTCTAGCCAACGTTGCTGCCTCAGATTCAAGTCTTTCTGGGTGAACAGATACTTTAACGGCTGGTGATCTGTAAACAGTTCAAATTTCTCACCCAAAAGATAGTGTCTCCAGATTTTTAAAGTGAATACGATAGCCAACAACTCAAGATCATGAGTAACGTAGTTTTTTTTCATGTGGCTTCAGCTGATGGCCAGCATAAGCAACAACCTGACCTCTTTGCATTGACACTGTACCAAGGCCTTCTCTAGATGCATCTGTCCAGACTTTTAAATCCTGTTTACCGTCGATAATCATTAACACGGGAGCCGTTGTTAATCTTAGCTTTAGCTCCTCAAAAGCCTCCTCACACTCTGGAGTCCACTTGAATTTTGAGTGCTTCTTTGTAAGCTTCGTCAAGTGACTAGATATCTTTGAAAAATCATTAACGAACTTCCGGTAATAACTAGCCAACCCAAGAAAACTTCGGACTTCTATGGGAGTACTGGGCTGTTTCCAATTTTGAATAGCTGTGATTTTACTTGGATCCACAGCAATTCCCTCTTTTGATACGATGTCGCCCAGAATCTTTACTTTATCTTGCCAGAATATACATTTGGACAGTTTGGCTTTCAATACATTCCTTCTCATAATTTCTAGAACTTGTTCCAAATGTTTTTCATGTTCAGCTTTTGACTTAGAGAAGATTAGAATATCATCGATAAAAACCAGAACAAACTTATTCAGGACTCCTCTGAACACTCGATTCATCAATTCGACAAAATATGCTGGAGCGTTACATAAGCCGAACGACATTACTAACCACTCATAGAATAAGTCTGGACCTCTGAATGCTATTATAGCAACACACTCTTCGGCAATACGAAGCTGATGGAAACCTATAGCTAGGTCCATCCTTGAAAATACTTGTGCTCCATTAAGACGATCCAATAGATCATCGACTCGCGGCAATGGATATTTATTCTTTATTGTCTGCTTGTTCAAATCACGATAATCCACATATAGTCGCAGAGTACCGTCAGACTTTGGGACAAACACCACTGCTATCGTGTTTGAATGTCTACTTCTTCTTTCTCCTTTAGGGTCATCCTCCGAATGGCGTGCGCTACTGGCCTTGCATTCGGGATTAAAGCAATCTTGAAATCAATTTCTCTCTGCGGAGGTAAGCTAACAACTTCTTCAAACACGTCCACATAATTCTTTACGATAGGAATATCTTTGATGAGGTCAGGAATATTCTCTATGACTACAGGGATATTTTCTATTTGAGCACGAGAAAAATCCAAAGCTTCCCAGAAGTCTTTTCTATTTGAATTCTGACCTTCATAGGGAATGGTTATATAGTCACCTGATTTAATCTTCGCCTTAACGACTCTGTCGGCGCATTTAACCTCAGCTTCATATTTGGTCAACTAGTCTAACCCCAAGAAAAGATCAGACTCCGTAAAATTCATGACAACCGCGATGGTAGGGAACCAATAACGAGAAAAGGAAACCGGCACCCCACAAACCCAACTGAGATCGAAGGCACCCCCAAACGGATTATGGACAGTCATTGGTTCTTTGAGCTTCTTTAAATTCAAATCCAGCTTCTTAACTGCATTCTTTGCAATAAAGCTTTGTGACGCGCCAGTGTCAAACAATACTTTAACTAGAATATCTTTGACAGTAAGCGTGCCTTCTAAAATGTCTGGCCTTTCCTGAGCAGACGAAGATGTAGGCACTTCTGCCACTTCATTTACACGTACTGCTTCAGGTTTTCTGACTAGCGGGCAGGCCATCGAAAGATGACCGGCCTGATGGCATTGACTGCACTTTCTATTCTCTTGAAATCCCTTCCTGGATTGAAGTCCACCTTTTAATCGCTTCTTTAAGGGTCCGCAGTTTCTCGACAAGTGCCCTTTCTGATGGCAGTTATTGCATACGGCGGTCCTTACTAGTTCTTTCTCAGATTTAACCCTTTTCCTCTTGGCTTTGGGCTTCTTACTGGCTCCACTATGTTACTCGAACCGACTTCCTCTTCGTCGCACAACATACCTTTCTTATGGAGATCTTCATACTGATAAGCCATGTATATCATTTCTGAAAAAGGAAGCTTCACATGCCCCATTACCTTATTCTGGTATTTTCTTTACAGGCCATGAATAAACCTCAGATTCTTTCTCTTCGCATTTTGAATTAGATGAGGGGCAAAGTGAGAAAGTTCATTGAATTTCTTTTGATATTCTAGAATGGTCATATCTCCTTAAGAGAATTCATAACATAACCGCTATGTTGCTTCGGGAGGAGTAAATATTTCTAGGAAAATCAGTTTAAATCTATTCCAGGCGATATCACCTTATGGATTATCTTTAATGATTGTTTCCCACCAGATTAAAGCTTCTTCTTTGAGCGCCCAAGATGCCACATATCTTTTCTGATCATCTCTCAACTGGATACGTTCAAAAATCTTACTACAGAACTCATCCAAGCTTGAGTTTGAATCATAGATTCATTGCCTGAGAATTGTGCTCCGCCCAGATTTCGATATCTCTTTAATAGAGCCTCTAGATCTGGTTCTGCATTTCTTCTATTTCTGACACTCATTTTCTAGTACTGCTGCAAACAGCAAATCAAGTGTCAGGTCAACAGAAAAGATATTTCAAAATATAGATACAAATACTTGAATGTAAATGTGTCTACTGGGGTGTATTTCATTCTGCTTTACTCATACTAGGATATTACTGATCCTATCTGTAATGAGTTACCCGTCCTAGAACACTACTGGTTATATTTCTGACGAGTTCGTTCATATGTTATATTCCAGCACTAACCTTAACCAAAGCTCTGATACCACGTTGTGATGACCCCAAAACCCCGTACCACGGTGTCAAGGGTAATCTTTGGAATATAACACATAAACAGATAATAGCAGAACATAATTAAATAAATACACCAGATAATGAATAAATAATACACTGGGATTGACATAATCATCAGAATTACACAGTATATAGGATCATACTTAGTACAAATACAGTTCAGCTATACATAAATGTCTACAGTGGAAAACAAACATAATATGTATAATAGGAGCTGAACAACATAAAAAGAGATAAATGATAGAATCCATCTTCAGCTCCAGCTATCCAGAAAGAGCCTGCTAAAACCTGAAGACAAGGCTGCCCGTGTAGAAAAAGGGGCACCCGAGTTTGCAAGTGAAACAAACTACGAGTCAGTCATGGGACTGGTATGAGAAATCTACTTAACACATTATATAATTTGGCTAATCACAGGATTACGCCACTTTCGCGGAACGGGTTTACTCCATTGGATTGCCAATGCTTTAAAACAATTAAATCTTTTAAACATCGCAATGCTTTTTATAAAAATGAAGCCACAATAAGACTCAGTTCCCATCACACAATGCAACGCAAACCGGAGGATAGAATTTTACCTTATAATGGCCAAAATATGCTTGATATGAATAAAACAAAAGCATTTGATAATCAAACTCCAACTGTAAAATAGTTAGAGAACGATTCCATAGGTATTAACCCCGAAGGCCGAAACCAACATCATACCAAAACCCAGGAAACCACCCATCTTAGCTCGTTTCCAGTTAGTTTCCAATTTTATAAAACAATCAAAAATATCAATCATAGACGGCATGGGTACCATATATCATGTCACCATATATAGGTATACAATCAAAACCGCACATGCCGTATTTGGAAATTGGATTTCCGTTATGAACAAAGGCAAAAGAGAGTCCTTACCGCTTTGAGATGCTCTAGCCCGTGTCTCAGGATCAGAGCTCGAGTGACCCTAGGATCGTCAGGGCCGGTCCACCGATGTGGATTAAAATGCCTGAACACTATGTTTTCCCGCCCTTAGGTGCGTCAATGAGCCAACGAATGACTCCATCGGTCCCGGAACAACCGATATAACCGAGGCGCCTCGCAACAGCAACAACCACATAGGTGAAAAATAGTATAAATGTCAGCCAGTTTAAGCATCGACACCACCTCTAGCTAGAAGCCCTGAGGTCCTCTCCCATTTCTGGTTCATAGCGGGGTGTAAGGCTCACGAATTAACGTTATACACAAAGCTAGGCCACACAGGCCGGGCTTTGATCATCAACCACAAAACTTTGCTTTTCAATAGAAGCCCTGATCACTGCATCTTAGCATGCCACACAGGCAATTCACACCATGTAACTAATGGCTATCAATCAAACAGAATGAAATCCTACGTCAGACATACAGTTCATTTACAGGTCCGTTCTAGGTCTGAACGAAACCGGAGGCACTATATACCTCGCATGCCCATCGATCTCTACGTACGTCTGGACGATCACCACTCATTATCCATATTTCAGGATGCCTCCCAATCAGGACATCAGTTACCATCCAAACGAGGTGAAGATTCCCGGTCTTCGACCACCGTCTTTATCTTCGATTCCTTATAATCGAACAGAATGGGATAAACCCGGTCTTTCTGAACAACTCGCGTATATAATAAACAAGTGCTACATAAACATGACATACTCTTTATTCCAATTCATTAGTCACTAACCGTGAATCAGTAAGAGAACGATTTCCCAAATATTAACCCCGAAGGCCGAAACCAACATCAGATCAAAACCCAGGAAACCATTCGACTTAGCTAACCTTCAGTTAGTTTCTAAAATTTCACAGTCCATATCGTTTATAATATTTTATAATGATTTATCGCTATTTTTAATTATTTAAAATAGCCAATTTATTCAAACGATGCTTCAGGCCATAACGCTGCCGTGGCGCTGTTTTTCTTCAGATTTGTTTTACACATATCTGAAAACCTAACCGTTGGATCTTCACAAAATTTATATCATTAGAAAGATCTTTTCAAAACGAATCCAAAGGTTCCAGTTTTGGGCGGTCAGATCTCCCGGTACAATTGTTTGAAGTTTCAATTTCAAAATACGAACTGCAGCGTTGTTATTCGATTAATTTTAATTATATATATATAAATATAATTGATTCTGGCGCTTTTTTTCTTCAGATTTGAATTAAACATTCCATACAATCCAAGCGTCGGATTTTTACAAAGTTTGTGTCGTTGGAAAGATATTTCCAAAGCGAACCCAATGGTTTCGGTTTCGGGAAAATCCGATGGTCAGATCTCCCGCACTTATCATTTGAAATCACGGTTTCAAAACACGAACCACGGCTTCGTTATTCGATTTAATTTAATTATACATATATAAATAAATATAATCCATTCTTCGATTTTAAAACCATATTCTTTTCATACCTTTGATAAAAATGATATTTTTATCCAACTGACATCTATTTCAACACTTCACTATTTTTAACAATTCATGTATATAATAAAAATGTGATTTTCATTGTAAAACTATTTATTTCAAATAACGACTATTTATATAGTTCATATAGATGGTAAAAATATGGATATTATTATAAATAATTTATTTCAAAACACGACTATTTTATATAGTTCATATAGATGGTAAAAATATGATTTTTATTATAAAACAATTTATTTTAGAACACGAATACCATTCAACACATTAATTTCTATTCAACGAATGAATTTCTATTTAACACTTGAAGATTTTCTATAGTTTATATATATACAATAAAAATGTGATTTTTATTGCAAAATAATTTATTTCAAAACACGACTACTTTATTTAGTTCATATAGATGATAGAAATATGATTTTTATTATGAAACAATTTATTTCAAAACATGAATGTCATTCAATACATGAATTTCTATTCAACACACGAATATAGTTTCAACACATGAAAATAATTCTAACACATGAATATTATTTATAATTTCGGCAGCATAACGGCAGGATAGTTAAAACCGGGGTCGTCCCTAGTACGGTTCCTCGCTCTACCTTAAAGCCTCGCAGCTTTTGACAATGGGGATTTCATGCATCTAGTTCGCACGCAGGCGGCATGTATATTTTTTTCTTTTCCACGAACTAATCCTATGTGGTTTCAACCAAATAATTCTCAACCACAAACAATCAATCAATTTCAACCACAAACAATTCTAATCAACCATTCGTTATCAACCAATTTTCACACCAATCACAACCAATAAATATCGTCCATGGTTTGTGGACGAGGGGCGTGTATATATATATATATATATATATATAAGCATTTCACTTCTATTTCAACACATATATAATTTTTACAACGCATATATAACTTATATATCGAACGAACAACTTATACAACGCTTATACAAGAGGTGTACAACACTTATATAACTCATACATCTACTATATAATTTATACATCGTCGTTTTCCATATCGTTTATAATTTAGAAATATCACATTGGGTTCCACTCCACCAAAAGTAGCAGAAGGCTCAGAAAATTATGCGGTCTCTTCTAGAATGTAGAAGACGTCCACACGAGTCAACTGTCTCTTGTTTCACTGAATTTCATCAAGAAACGAAAAAGATATGATTTTTACAGTGAAATCAAAAACCGTAGCGCTTTAAACTGCTAAAATATAGTTTAAAATTAAATGAGTCGTTTACCTTTCTAAGGTGTTCAAAACTAGGTATCGATTTCTCGAGCAATCCGAAGCACGGTATGACGATCGAACTATGCCACCTTTCAGCTCTCTGAGAGGCGCACCTGGCGCTGCCCACCCTGATGAACTCGACTTGGTGGTGGCGGTGGATTTTGGCCTCGAACGGCGCGACTTTCTGGCCCTGGATCTCGACGGAGAAGCAACGAGGGTGGGCGAGGTTAGGTCGGATTTGAAGGTGGTGGAGAGGGCTACAAAAGCTCAACAGGAGCATCGGCTATCGGCGCGTGTGGAGGGCGTTAGGGAGGAGAGAAGGATGGAGCGGCAGCCGTCGTTCATCATGAGGGATTTCAGAGAAAAAGACGGGGAGAGAGAAAATGTATGGGGCCAATAGAATTTTTTTATATTTATAAATTTTTAAATTTCGAAAATACCCTCTTTCACACACGGACCCTAATCCAAAACCAACAAATGTCGTCCTCAGCTAAATACCCCCATTCTGAACACAATGGGATATATTTCGAAGGCCCATTCGATTGTTTCAGTCAGTTTCTCTTCAGATTAAAATATAAAACATTCAATATTTAATTTGAACGTACATTTCAATTTGCAGGGGCCACATACTGATTCTAAAAATTCCCGAAAAATAAATCTAGCTATGTTTTGACGATACATTCCCAATAAAACAAGTGTTATTGAATTCTGAGACGATTTTAAAAGCGGCCCATTTCTGGTCGATCTAATTTAACTATAATTGACCAAAACATGTTTTCCTTTGCCACGGTCACATATTAACTTCAAAAACTATGAAATTTGAAACCTAGCAATAATTTGACATCCTGGATCCAACAAAAGTGGTTTTGTCAAATTCTGAGGTCGTTTGCAAAATGGCCATTTTCTGGTCGATCCAGTTTAATAGAAATCGACCAAACACATTTTCCTTTGCCTCGCTCACATACTAGCTTTAAAAATTATGAAATTTGAAACCTAGCAATAGTTTAATATCCCGGATCCAACAAAAGTGGTTTTGTCAAATTCCGAGGTCGTTTGCAAAATGGCCATTTTCACGGGCTATATAAATTCCATAGCGACCTTTCAGAAAATTCATTTGGCCATAACTTTTGCTTCCCGCTATGAAACTTCGATTTTTCAGATTCGCTAGAAAGGTATTCACTAACAGATTTAAATATTTATATTTTCACTCAAATCCATTTTATTTTGCACCCGGTGCAGTCAGTCAAAGTTTGAATTCAAATTTTGAAACTACCGCGCCATTTCAGGCCTTGTTTATAATTCAAAGTAATTATATTTATTTTCAAACGTCAATTCAAACACACTTTTCGTCGTTATTATTCAAAATATTTATTTTAAATATATAAAATCCACTAAAATATCCAATGTAAAATTTTTAAATTAGTTCAGATTTTCCGGGTCATTACAATTGACTTCAAATTGATGTAACGGGAGATTCAACCGTCGGATTTTCCTAAAACTAGAACTGTTGGGTTCGTATCGAAAAGAGCTTTCCAATGAATATTAGAGATTTGAAATCTAACGGTTAAATTTTGAAATATATCCAAATCAAATTCAGAACAGGTCGCTATGAATGCAGTTCGGTGGCCGTTGTTGGAAAGCGACTGTAAGTGCCTTAATAAAATTATTAAAAATATGGAAAAATTGTGTAAAATCATAATAAATTATTTGGAAATATTTTGGATGAAAAATTATAGTTTTGAAAAGATAGATATATATATTTTTATCTAAATAAACTAGTTAATAACTAGAATTATAATCCAATTATTTTTAGAAATAATAAATTGGAATAGAAAGGGATTTTAAATAACCAGAATTTTCCAAGTTTGAACTGGAATGGATTTGAATGTAAATAATCTCCGGAATATTTCGATATTGGGTTCTGTGATTATACAGATATTGTTATGGAATTTGAAAGATACATATATTGTTATTCCCAATACGATATCCATTGGTTTCAGAATTTGATATTGAATATAAGTCGATATAATTTGTTGTAATGACCCGGGATTTTCGACCAACTAATTTTAAATATTTAGAATGGATTTAAATATTTAGTTGATAATATAAATGAATTTTTATATTTATGTTATCGATTTAAATATCGATTTCGATTTAATATCGTATATATTAAATTATCAAAATAAGGAATCAGCGAATAACTGAATTCGAAGTGAAAACTGATTTGAAATCAGTTCAGATGATCAATACATAATTCTGTTTGAATTAGAATAATAATATTAAATTATTTATCGAAGAATTTAAATGGTTTGAACTTTAAATTATTTCGATTTAAATTAATATCTTCCACATATGATCGCATCGGACTTCGTGACCTATCCCATTGTGTCCGGAATAGTGGTATTACCCTAGAATTGACAGTCATTGGGTTCAGAAAGGAATTCAGAATAATAGGATATTTTAATTAAAGGATACGGTGCAAAAACAAATAAAAATAAAAATAAAATAACTAGTTTGTGGACACAATCAAAACCCGTGCTCCCTTATCATCCAAACAAATACAAAACCCGTGCCCTCCTTGTCTTACACAAAACAGAGAATACCCGTGCCATTCCTTCTACCACAAATCACAACTACCCTTTTCCTATATAAACGCAACTACCCTCTGCTTCTTTTCCTTTTTAGTTTCACAATCAAAAACCAAATTCGATTTCGTGGTAAGAATAAAAAAGGGAAACCGCGAGATTTTGGAACTCGAAATCATCTGGAGTTGCGATGGCAGAGAACGGACTGGAGGTGGTTATCGCGACTGTCTCGGGAGGCTGATGAAGTCCGATGTGGGACTCAAAACGGCTTTGGTCTAAGGCATCGATAAGGTTCGCGATCAGGTAAAAGAGGACCTCGCGATGCTTTCTTTAGCGCGACTACGAGATCTGGGGGAAACTGTTCATCGAGCTCGAGTATTTGGGGCGACGCTGGTTTTGGTCACGACTGAAATGGAGTTCGATTGTTGGACTGTGAGTGCTCTGTAGATGGATCTGCGAACGTTGAAGCTGATGGAAATCTTGGCAGTCGGTTCCGTGAAAAGCAGGAGGTGATAATGAAGGAGAGAAATACATCGTTTTGGGAAATTACTGGAAGGTCAGTCTGTGTTTTTAAGGCAGTAAATGGAGCTGTTTGCGAGGTGTTCTGGAAAATGCCGTAAAGGAAATAAGGTATCCTTGAATTGAAATTTAATTATTTACTATGGAATTGGATTATAAGTTGGTAGATAATTTAAGTTAAATGGGTATAATCGATAATCAAAATTTTACTTGTTTTATGAGGTTAAATAAATTGAAAAGCTACGAAATGGAGATTGGTTTTGGAAGCGTGGAGTACTTCAAAATCAAATTTGGAACCGATTACGAAATCAGAATGGATCGAGAATAATTACTGTGAGTAAATCTCACTCACCTGTTTGTTTAGAATTATTTTTACATCGTTAAAAATAATTGTTGTTGCTTGTTTGAATGTTGTTTAGTCTGATTGTTTTAAAATATATATAGTTATTAAGGATTGGTTGACTATTATATATATATTGGGTTGATGATTGGTTGGATTCCCGCAGTTTCATTAGCGGATGCCCGTGGTTTCATTAGCGGATGATTACCCTATACGCCCCACGCTATGATTAGTGGATGACCTTCATACCGCGATATCCTGCCTCGAAGCAGGATGGGTATTACTATGTTGACTAACGTCTGTGGATGTAGGAAAACAGGTTGGAGGAATCCAACTGGATTCCTCAAAAATATATTATCTGTTTTTTGTTTGTTTGATTTCATATATATTCATATATGATGTGTAGAAAATCAAATGATTGAAAATTGGTTGATTTGATTATTTAAAATATCAATGGGGCTTGAATATTGATTTATAAAAATATCGAAAAGAGTATTTGGGATTTAAAAAGCGAATTCTATTTTTATAAGTAGAATTTGAATTTTAAATAAGACTATAGAAAATATTTAACTTTTCGAAGGTATATAGAACAAGTAATTGAATTTATAAACTTTGTTTATAAATGAAAGGATAGAACAAGTAATTGAATTTATAAACTTTGTTTATAAATGAAAGGATGAAATTTGAATTGAATTTATAAACTTTGTTTATAAATGAAAGGATGGAATTTGAATTGAATTTATAAACTTTGTCTATAAATGAAAGGATGGAATTTGAATCGAATTTATAAAGTTGTTTATAAATGGAAAGGTGGGATTTGAATTGATGTTATAAACGTTGTTTATAAATAATGCAGAGAATTCAAATAGACTTTGAATATAGAATTTGAATATAGAATTCAAATGGACTTTAAACTATAGATTTGAATATAGAAATTCAAATAGACTTTGAATATAGCATTTGAATATAGAATTCAAATGGACTTTAAACTATAGATTTGAATATAGAAATTCAAATAGACTTTGAATATAGAATTTGAATATAGAAATTCAAATGGACTTTAGATTTGAATATAGGATTTAAAATGGAATTTAAACAATAGAATTTGAATAGATTTGAATAAAAGAATTCTAATAGAATTGATTTGGAATTTGAATAAGAAGTCGATAAGGGAACGAGAGTATGAGTATAATTAGAATTTGTTAATATGCAGTTAAAATATATTTGAACATGTCATGTTCAAATATGAAGGTGAAATAGACTGAAAGGTTAAGTAACAGATTTAATTAACAAATTGAGTTAAAATGATTGGTATAGTTAAAATAGATTGGACAGGCATAAATATACAGGAGACAGGTATGGAATAAAGTATAGAAGTGAAGTAAATTGAATGCCCGACAAAAAGGTACGTATTTAATTTATATATGAGATTTTATGTGCCGTATCGGCAAGCCGCTTGGCTTTTTCTTTTTCTTGTTGAGATAAGAAGGACCGGGAAAGCTATTTGAAATTTCCCGATGCTCCCGGTACAAAGGAGGTTGTGGCGAATTTTTCCGGGAATTTAAGGAGATAGAATATTTTTAAGATAATTTGATAGTTAGAAATCAATGTATCAAAATATATAGAAGTCGATAAGAAAACGAACTTGGAAATAGAATAGTATAATCAAAAAGGAAGTATAAGAATAAAACCTCGTAAGGATAAAAGAGAAAGTATATATGTGTTTAAAGGTGAAAAAGTAGTGGTATGGTATTGGTTATTCGAGTAAGTAGTCTTGTCTGTTTTGACGTTAAATGTTATTCAGTCAAGGTCTGAGAGGTAATTATACCCCAACTTGGTTGATTTCATGATATACCGATAAGTAGCAAGATTCAGGCTCGAAGATCAATGTGGAATAAGAATTAGTTAAATACTGTATTTGGGTTGTTGTAACGATGTTTTACACAACATCTGTTTTAACCCAAATATGTGCAAAGCTTGGAAATAGAATAATGAATATTTCCTAGTATAGAAAATAAAGGAAGGCGATATATGGAAATGTTTTCCAAAGAACGTATAAGGCCAATATATATATACAATTCAAATAGAAATGAAATAGAATTTGAATTCAAAGGAATTCAAACGAGTTTGAATAAAGAAAATTCAAATAGAAATTGTATAAGAAAAATTGAAATGGAATTTGAATTCAAAGGAATTCAAATGGATTTGAATAAAGAAAAGTCAAATAGAGATTTGAATATTAGGATTCAAATGGAATTTGGTTAAATAGAATTTCAAAGAAAATATAAAGTTTGAAATAGAATTTGAATTCAAAGGATTTCAAATAGAATTTAAATCCAAAGGAATTTAAATAGAAATTGAATAAAGGATTTGAAATAGGTTTTGAATAAAGGATTTCAAATAGGAATTGAAGATAAGAAATTCAAATAGAATTTGAAGATAAGGAATTCAAATAGAATTTGAATAGAAGAAATTCAAATAGAATTTGAATAGAAGAAATTCAAATAGAAATTAAATAGAAGGAAATTCAAATATAGAGTTTGAATAAAGAAATTCAAATGGAATTTGAATATTGTAAAATTATAGAATTTCAAATAGTAGTGAAATAGATCGGGAATGTTATGTTGAAATGAAAAAATTGGATTGGATATATATTAAAAATATATCAGATTGGAGTTGAATATATTATAAACAAAGCTAAAACGTTTATATTTATAAATATAATTAAAACGAGCTCGCCATAGTGCGGCAGTTCGTAAATTGGCGATTCGAACTTCAATTTAGTATACAGAGCTCAATTGAAGTCGGAATTCTTTGAAACAAGAATCGTCGAGACCGGTTGAATAATAGTTTTCTAACGAAAGAGAAAAATCTGGATTTCGTCGTATAGATTTTGAGTTATGTCAAAATCAAATTTTTTGAAAAGCAGCGCCAGAACCATTATAAAACCATAACGGTTTAATTAAATAAATAAAAGGATTTTTTAGGAAATAAATCCGAATTGACATTAGAAAAATCCGGACTGGAGATATAAAAATAAATATGAACTCCAGTGAAGTAAGTGAAATGATTTTTAAAACAAAAATCATAATTTAAATGGTTAAATAGAATTAACTAAATTAGAGAATAATTAGTTAAAGGAAATTTGAATCGAAATTGGGGTTTTGGATAAGTGAAAGAGATTGAGAATTTATATTCGAAATCGAATATATAACTCGAGTTGAAAATATAATTAGATTAGTTATAATTAAGTTGACATATATTTGAACAAGTTATATTCAAATAAAAAGGGTGAAATAGGCAAAACGGTTAATTAGCAACTAGTTAATGGGAATTCGAATGATTGAAAATTTAACTTAAGTAAGTTAAATAGATCGAAACGAATAAATTGAGTAAAATCATGTGAATGAAATATGAATTGGGTTTGAATAAAGGAAAAACCAAAAGAGTTAAAAAAGGAAATATATTTGTAACACAAATACAAAGGAAGTAATGTGCAAACAAATAGAAGGAGAAATATTTGTAAAAACATTTACAAATAGAATTTAAAAGGGAATATTTGTAAAACATTTACAAATAGGTTGAATGGAAATATTTATTTATAGAAAATAAATAGAATGTTATAAATGAGATATTTATTTGTTAAATAAATAGAATTTAATCAAAATATTCAGAAGATGAATAGAAAATGAAAATCTGTTTTTAACAGATAAATAGAAAATATTAATTTATAAATAACAGTTTATAAATTAAATTAAATATTTATCATTCGATAAATGGGATATATAAGTCTGAACTTATATAGAGAAGAGATATTGGTTTTTAACACCGATAGTTTTAAATAGAAGGGGTACGCAACACTTGTATAAGTGAAGTAACGTTATTAAAGAGAACATTTATAAAGTGAAGAACCGTTACTAAAAGTAAATCTTGATAAATGAATAAACGCTATCGAGTAGGAGTTATTCGAATAAGAGAAGTCGATTAGAATTAGAAATAATCGATTAGAGTTAGAATAAATCGATTTGGATAAGAGTTAACCAGATAGAGTTAATTGAACATAGCTAAACGAATTAGGATTTAATTGAATGTTAGTTATTCAATTAAAGTTAATCAAATATAGTTATTGAGATAGAGTTAGTCAAGCATAGTTACTCAGGATAAGTTGCCATTTCGTACGACTGCTAGCGTAATTCGCAGGGCTGCAGATAGCCTAGGGCGGTCGGATGTTTCCTGGGGAAATCAGGCGTAACCATCGTGATCGCTGCGATCTAGAGTCAAGCGAATGAAGTTATCGAATATAGTTTATTCGAAAGGAATTATCGAATATAGTTTATTCGAAAGGAGTTATCGATTATTAGTAAATCGAAGGAGTTATCGATTATTAGTAAATCGAAGGAGTTATCGATTATAGTTTAATCGAAAAGAGTTATCGATTAGTTTAATCGAAATGAGTTATAGAATATTGGTTATTCGAAGGAGTTATCGAATTTAGTTATTCGATAGAGTTAATTGATAAGAGTAAATTGAATAGAGTAAATCGAATATAGTTTATTCGAAGAAAGGTTTTCGAATCTAGTTATTCGAAAGAGAGATTATCGAATATAGTTATTCGAAGGGAGGAGTTATCGAATAGAGATTGATTCGAAAGAGAGTTACGTAAGGAAGTTTGAAATGTTGAATATCAACATAAATAAGATTTTGAAAAGTTAATGGGTTTGTAGCACTTTTTCTACCTTAGAAATTTCGAGGACGAAATTATTTTAAGTGGGGAAGATTGTAATGACCCGGGATTTTCGACCAACTAATTTTAAATATTTAGAATGGATTTAAATATTTAGTTGATAATATAAATGAATTTTTATATTTATGTTATCGATTTAAATATCGATTTCGATTTAATATCGTATATATTAAATTATCAAAATAAGGAATCAGCGAATAACTGAATTCGAAGTGAAAACTGATTTGAAATCAGTTCAGATGATCAATACATAATTCCGTTTGAATTAGAATAATAATATTAAATTATTTATCGAAGAATTTAAATGGTTTGAACTTTAAATTATTTCGATTTAAATTAATATCTTCCACATATGATCGCATCGGACTTCGTGACCTATCCCAGTGTGTCCGGAATAGTGGTATTACCCTAGAATTGACAGTCATTGGGTTCAGAAAGGAATTCAGAATAATAGGATATTTTAATTAAAGGATACGGTGCAAAAACAAATTAAAATAAAAATAAAATAACTAGTTTGTGGACACAATCAAAACCCGTGCTCCCTTATCATCCAAACAAATACAAAACCCGTGCCCTCCTTGTCTTCCACAAAACAGAGAATACCCATGCCATTTCTTCTACCACAAATCACAACTACCCTTTTCCTATATAAACGCAACTACCCTCTGCTTCTTTTCCTTTTTAGTTTCACAATCAAAAACCAAATTCGATTTCGTGGTAAGAAAAGAAAAGGGAAACCGCGAGATTTTGGAACTCGAAATCATCTGGAGTTGCGATGGCAGAGAACGGACTGGAGGTGGTTATCGCGACTGTCTCGGGAGGCTGATGAAGTCCGACGTTGGACTCAAAACGGCTTTGGTCTAGGGTATCGATAAGATTCGCGATCAGGTAAAAGAGGACCTCGCGATGCTTTCTTTAGCGCGACTACGAGATCTGGGGAAACTGTTCATCGAGCTCGAGTATTTGGGGCGATGCTGGTTTTGGTCACGACTGAAATGGAGTTCGATTGTTGGACTGTGAGTGCTCTGTAGATGGATCTGCGAACGTTGAAGCTGATGGAAATCTTGGCAGTCGGTTCCGTGAAAAGCAGGAGGTGATAATGAAGGAGAGAAATACATCGTTTTGGGAAATTACTGGAAGGTCAGTCTGTGTTTTTAAGGCAGTAAATGGAGCTGTTTGCGAGGTGTTCGGAAAAATGCCGTAAAGGAAATAAGGTATCCTTGAATTGAAATTTAATTATTTACTATGGAATTGGATTATAAGTTGGTAGATAATTTAAATTAAATGGGTATAATCGATAATCAAAATTTTACTTGTTTTATGAGGTTAAATAAATTGAAAAGCTACGAAATGGAGATTGGTTTTGGAAGTGTGGAGTCAATCAAAATCAAATTTGGAACCGATTACGAAATCAGAATGGATCGAGAATAATTACTGTGAGTAAATATCACTCACCTGTTTGTTTAGAATTATTTTTACATCGTTAAAAATAATTGTTGTTGCTTGTTTGAATGCTGTTTAGTCTGATTGTTTTAAAATATATATATAGTTATTAAGGATTGGTTGACTATTATATATATATTGGGTTGATGATTGGTTGGATTCCCGCAGTTTCATTAGCGGATGCCCGCGGTTTCATTAGCGGATGATTACCCTATACGCCCCACGCTATGATTAGTGGATGACCTTCATACCGCGATATCCTGCCTCGAAGCAGGATGGGTATTACTATGTTGACTAACGTCTGTGGATGCAGAAAAACAGGTTGGAGGAATCCAACTGGATTCCTCAAAAATATATTATCTGTTTGTTGTTTGTTTGATTTCATATATACTCATATATGATGTGTAGAAAATCAAATGATTGAAAATTGGTTGATTTGATTATTTAAAATATCAATGGGGCTTGAATATTGATTTATAAAAATATCGAAAAGAGTATTTGGGATTTAAAAAGCGAATTCTATTTTTATAAATAGAATTTCAATTTTAAATAAGACTATAGAAAATATTTAACTTGTTCGAAGGTATATAGAACAAGTAATTGAATTTATAAACTTTGTTTATAAATGAAAGGATAGAACAAGTAATTGAATTTATAAACTTTGTTTATAAATGAAAGGATAGAACAAGTAATTGAATTTATAAACTTTGTTTATAAATGAAAGGATGAAATTTGAATTGAATTTATAAACTTTGTTTATAAATGAACGGATGGAATTTGAATTGAATTTATAAACTTTGTCTATAAATGAAAGGATGGAATTTGAATCGAATTTATAAAGTTGTTTATAAATGGAAAGGTGGGATTTGAATTGAAGTTATAAACGTTGTTTATAAATAATGCAGAGAATTCAAATAGACTTTGAATGTAGAATTTGAATATAGAATTCAAATGGACTTTAAACTATAGATTTGAATATAGAAATTCAAATAGACTTTGAATATAGCATTTGAATATAGAATTCAAATGGACTTTAAACTATAGCTTTGAATATAGAAATTCAAATAGACTTTGAATATAGAATTTGAATATAGAAATTCAAATGGACTTTAAATGATTTGAATATAGGATTTAAAATGGAATTTAAACAATAGAATTTGAACAGATTTGAATAAAAGAATTCTAATAGAATTGATTTGGAATTTGAATAAGAAGTCGATAAGGGAACGAGAGTATGAGTATAATTAGAATTTGTTAATATGCAGTTAAAATATATTTGAACATGTCATGTTCGAATATGAAGGTGAAATAGACTGAAAGGTTAAGTAACAGATTTAATTAACAAATTGAGTTAAAATGATTGGTATAGTTAAAATAGATTGGACAGGCATAAACATACAGGAGAAAGGTATGAAATAAAGTATAGAAGTGAAATAAATAGAATGCCCGACAAAAAGGTACGTATTTAATTCATATATGAGATTTTATGTGCCGTATCGGCAAGCCGCTTGGCTTTTTCTTTTTCTTGTTGAGATAAGAAGGACTGGGAAAGCTATTTGAAATTTCCCGATGCTCCCGGTACAAAGGAGGTTATGGCGAATTTTTCCGGGAATTTAAGGAGATAGAATATTTTTAAGATAATTTGATAGTTAGAAATCAACGTATCAAAATATATAGAAGTCGATAAGAAAACGAACTTAGAAATAGAATAGTATAATCAAAAAGGAAGTATAAGAATAAAACCTCGTAAGGATAAAAGAGAAAGTATATATGTGTTTAATGGTGAAAATGTAGTGGTATGGTATTGGTTATTCGAGTAAGTAGTCTTGTCTGTTTTGACGTTAAATGTTATTCAGTCAAGGTCTGAGAGGTAATTATACCCCAACTTGGTTGATTTCATGATATACCGATAAGTAGCAAGATTCAGGCTCGAAGATCAATGTGGAATAAGAATTAGTTAAATACTGTATTTAGGTTGTTGTAACGATGTTTTACACAACATCTGTTTTAACCCAAATATGTGCAAAGCTTGGAAATAGAATAATGAATATTTCCTAGTATAGAAAATAAAGGAAGGCGATATATGGAAATGTTTTCCAAAGAACGTATAAGGCCAATATGGTTATTGAAAATATTTGGTTAACAAATATTGATAAAGAAATAGAAAAGAGATTTAATTAATGGAATATTAATTAAAGGTTCAGTGATTGTTGGATGTTTGGATGAACACTTGTTTTATTCGATAGTTAAATCATCGACTATCGAAATACTTGTTTTTATTCGATAGTTAAATCACAGACTATCGAAGTTTTGACCATCGTTGTCAATATGGAGAGACCGGTTGGATTATTATCCGAAGAACCACTCCATATCGGCAGTAGCGTGCGAATCAGATTATATAAAGATAATCGAAGACGGAGTAGAGTGCAAGGACTTTTTCTATAAATAGAAATAGTGCCTTCAGTTCATCCTGTTCCTCGGTGACTTGTATGGATGAATGCCTGACAGAGTATTTCCAGAAAGGTCACGTACATTGATTTCTTCAACTGTACCAAGAGTGGAAGCGGAGGAGGAAACTTCTTTTAGCTGACATGTAATGTACTGTTGTAGACGTCAATTAGTGATTTTCGATGGATCTGACGATGTGACATTCGAAGTGAATCTGGTGTGATGGTAAAGCGTAGCTTCTAGCCTCAACATCCGGTAAATGACAGAAATCGGGCAGGCAACATGGCTATGTAGGTCGCACCTATTAGGGTGTATAATCACCTGATCTAGAGTTTCATTTACTTCTAAAAATCTATTGTCGATGCTGTCCCATTCGGGAAACGGTTGCTGATCCCAATCGTTGGTGATATACATTCGATACACTCAAGCGAAATGAGTGGTCGGTCATGTGTGGCTGAGTTGCAAGATGTTCTTGTTGAACTCGGTGTATTCTCCTCTAGAGATATACCAGCGGAAGGTGATTCCATACCTTGTCATAGTTGGAAAACCAAATACCCAATACGTGCTTGCGGTTTTGATTGTATATATACGTGGAACGTGAGATGCAAACGTTCCACTAGATTGTTATTTACTTGATTTAGACATTATTATAATATCAAAAGAATTTTGATATAAAGTTGAATCAAGTGTTTGGATTTTCATAAGGGAAAAACCCGTTCCGTGTTATGCGGCGTGGTCTTATGAGATATCATTTAGTTTTCTGAAACTGTTTTAAACTGTTTACTCATACCAGTCCCATGACTGACCCGGAGTTTATTTGTTTTGTTCTACCTAAACTCTTGGGTGCCTAAATTTGTACGGGCAGTCAAGTAGTTCAGGATTTTTCAGATATATCTAAAGGAGCTTGGAGCAGGAGGCTTCAGCGTTATCCAGTTATAGTTGTTCCGTTATGTTGTAAGTGTTGTACTCTGATAAGAGTATGTTACACAGTTAAAATTTTGTATTTCAAAGGTATGATATATTATATTTTGTTCCGCTGCGATGTGAGATTCTGTGTTGTTGTTTCTGTTCTTCTTCTATCTCTTTCTTCTAAAAAAAAAATTGTTCTGTATTTCCGTGATATTTGGGTTGGACGTATGATGTATATAGTCAACTCTGATGTTATGGAAATCTGGGTCATTACATTTCTATTCAGAGCCTTGCATTTGATATCAAATTGGATTTCGGGGTTTGTCATGAACGGTGTCTTTAATAATACTGTTCTTAAACCCAATTGAGAAAAGAATAAATCTTTTAATTAAGATTTAGAGAAGTTTACCAATTAATTAATATTTAATTGGAATTGAATTGAAATTGAATTGAAATTGAATTGAAATTAGATTTTTGGGTTTATCGTGAACAGTGTTTTAAATAACATTTGTTCTTTAACCCAATTAACAGCGAGGATATGATTTGGAATTTATAAATCTTTTAATCAAGATTTAATGGAAGTTTTCCAAAGCAAAGTTTCCAGTTTATTATATTAAATTGGAATTGAATGGCATTCGATTAGGTAATAATCGAAATGAGCTTCTGTGAAGGAAGGCCGTTACAATATATGGAATTTAATAGGCTTTGCCGTTATTCTATTTATATTATTAGTCTGATATGGGAATTTTTATCGATTACATATTGTTGTGATTTCCGTGTAGATTCCATTGTGATGGAAGATGATTTTTGGGTTTATCGTGACCGATGTTTTAAATGACATTGGTTCTTTAACCCAGTACAGACACGATTTATTTCCTAAATTTAAATAATCATTAAATAATGAATTTTGGAGATTAAACCTAAGTGGTGTTTTAATGAATCTTTAATTAGATTGAATTGGGAATGGTATAATTAAAATTATCAAATTCAAGAAAGTGATCGAGAATGGAGTACCACTAGTTTTACTCAAGGCGATAGGTAAATCTTTAATTAGAATTGAACGTGAAATGGTAAATAAATTTACAGATAACACAGTGATTTTAGATATGGAGTACTACCAGTTTTGCTCCATGGGATGAATAGGTTGATATGGGATAATAAAATGAATGATTACTTCGGTAAGGCGTTAATCCCGACTAGTTTGATAAACCATAATTTGGTTTGAACTGTGAAAAGATACTATAAAATCTTTTGAAATGATTTCCTAAGAAATGGATTAAACAGTGTGTTTAAAAGTGATAATCTTTGACAAGATTAATGAGAACCTTTCTAGAATAAAGAAATACGAATAAAAGAATATTCTGGATTGGAATGAGGCGTATGATGTGTTGACATAGCACTTGATTATAAGATACAAAAGTTGTTCAGAAATGCCGGGTTTATCCCATTCTGAATAATTGTTATGACGACTAACAGTTGAAGAGATTGAAGATGGTGCAAGATCGACGATCTTCACATCGAATGGGTGGGTTGCTACTAATTCCCATGATTGGAGTAGCTACCTTGAAGGGGCTACAGTGGTAGCCGTCCGGACGTATTTGTTGATTGTTCGGATATGCAAGGGCATCTCTCATGTATTGGACATACGGGACGAGGAATAAGGTGCTTTCGGTTTCGTTCAGACCCGGAACGAACTTGCAAATGGATGGCATGTCTGACATTGTTTTCCTTTATGCTGTATTCATTGATCTCTGCTAAATATATATATGTTTGGTGGCGGAGAATTTATTCTCTTTCTTAACACCCTTTTCTAGGATGTACGAGCTTAGAGGTAATATATTGGAAGAAATCAATGGTATGGTATGGATTGACATTGTGACATGCTGAGATGCATGGATCAAGGCTTTTATTGAAAAGCAGAGCCTTCAGGATGGTGATCAAAGCATAGCTTTAATTATCATAGCTTTGTGTAGCGTTAATTCGCGAGCCTCACACATCGGTATGATAGTGAACTAATGGTTAGATCAGTATACTTTCGAGAGGAGGATGGATTCGGTTGACCGAGATAGGCTGGGTGTGGTCGCTCCACACTAGGTAGGGATAGGGCATAACCCCCGATTCCCAAAAGGATAGAGTATACGGCATTTTCTAATGCATGGGATGTAAGCTATTGAGATACTTGATATCATGGATATAGTGCGGATGTGTATTACAGCGTTTTCTCATGCACGGGACGTAAGCCGTTGAGTATTACACTACGTGATCGATCTTTCGGATCAGTAACCATCATGATAGAAATCCAACTTCCAGTATGACATTTTACCGTTTTAGATGTATACTATTGGTAGCATAGTGGTATGGACATTCATGTCGTTTATGATTGATACATATATATTTGAAGTCGTTTTGACACTATGCACTTATAATAGTATCAAAAAGATTAGTTTTAAAACGTACCAAGCATATTTGGCTTTTATAAGGTAAAATTCTATCCTCTGGCTTGCGTTGCATTGTGTGATGGGACCCAAGTATTATAATAGCTTCGTTTTTCTTTAATTAGCATTGCGCTGTTTGTTTTCTGCACTAGTATTCATGGGGGTAAAGCCGTTCTGTGTTATACGGCATGGTCCCTTGTTTTACCTTATTTTAAAGTAAAGTTTTAATAACTGTTTTAGTTCTCACACCAGTCCCATGATTGACCTGGAGTTTATTGTTTTAACCTAAACTCTGGGTGTCCATATTTTTCACACAGGCAGCTAGTAGTTTTGGTTTTCGCAGATACTTATTTCATAGGATCCTGGATTACAGCTGGAGCTATATTCGGAAAGCTTTCTATCTGTGTATTTCTTTCAGTGGTGCATTGTGCTTATGTGTTATTTTCCCCTTCTTTGTAATTTAAAACTCTAATATTTTCCACTGTAAATTGTTTATTCATACTCTGATATCTTGTACTCTGATGTAATTGTTGTAATAGCAAAGAAATATTCTACTGTTTGTGTTCTGATGCGTCGTGTTCTCAACTCAATCCGGGCTTTCTCGTAAGAGGAAGTTTGGGTCGTCTCAGCTTGGTATCAGAGCTTTCGTTTACAAAGCATGAGAACAAGACACATTAGAACCAAATGAAAGAATTTGTCAGAGATAGGATCAGTAACATCCTAAAAGAATAGCTCATTAGAGATAGGGTTAGTGATACCCCTGTATGAGTTTGAAGAGTATTATTCTTAAAAACAATTTAAATTTTGAAAATTATATCTTATTATGCGTATTTGAATATTTATTTTATATTTATTTTGGATTATCGGGTATTAGAAAATTTTGCATATACGTCTCGCGAACGTATGTACGAAGTCCTAAGTATACTGGATAGATATAGAATCACACTCTAGTCACCCGGGGATGATTCTGATGATTGGTATACCATCGTTAGCATTTATGTTCAAGTTTCGAAAGTGAATATCTATATAATTTCCAATTGATAGGTGCGAGAATCGAAACTTAGATAGGGTTAATATTTGTGATTTGCCACTAAAAATAAGATTTTTGAGTATATACAAGTTATATATTTGAAAAGCTAATCAACTAATTGATTGATGATTGTGTTGTGTGATTATTAGTTTAACTAATAAAAAAATTATTGGAATGGTAAAATCAATAAGACAAAGGGTAAAATTAAGCCAAATAAAATCAAATTTGAACAGAATTGAAATTGTTGAAAGTGCATATATGTATATATATGTGTGTGTGTGTGTGTGTATATATATATATATAATGAATAGGTCATAGCATGGAAGCTAAGAAGAGGAATAAAAAGTACATATTTATTGTATTTATTGGGTTTTGATGGTTTTATGAGCCGATTGGAAAGCCTATTTGCTTTTTCTTTTTCTTTTGGATTGATGAGGGCCCTATGAGTGTTGTGGTTTTACCGATCAACTCGTGCAAACGATTCTATGGCAAAAAAATTCAAAAATTTAGGGTGTTAGCCAAAATTTTGAGAAATTAGAAAATTCTTAGAAACTAAAAAGTTGAAGAATGAAAGCCAGAATGAAAGTTGAGTTGGTAAGTTAAATAACTTTCAGCTCCGTTCCTTTTCGAGGACAAAAAGATTTTAAGTGGGGGAGATTATAACAACCCGGAATTTTTGAACCAATTTAATTTTTTTATTTTAGCTATTTTAGTGGATTTAAAAGATTTAAAATGATTTATTTTAAATAACAACGACTAAAACTTTGTTTTAAATGATGTTAGAACGAATAAATTTATTTTAAATATAAAACGAGTTTGAAATGGCGCGGTAGTTTGAAAATTCGATTTTAAATTTCAAATGAATGTACAGAATTCAAAATAAATCGGATTTCAGTAAAACCAGAAACATTTGAATCTGATTAATAATATCTTTCTATCGAATGTAAGAAATTGTTTCATTTTATAAACTGAAAGTTATGTCCAGTTTAAAATTTAGAATAGTCGCTATGGAATTTATACATATTTTAATATAATATATAAACCCTTAAAAATGGCCATTTTGCAAATGACCTCCATTTTCGATGAAACCACTTTTGTTGAATCCAGAATGACAAATTATTGTTAGGTTTCAAATTTCAAAAATTTTGGAATTAATACATGAGCGTAGTAAATTTAAACACGTTTGGTAATTTCAATTTGAATTTAATCGACTAGAACAATGCCATTTTTCAAATGGTCTCCAAATTTGACAAAATTAGTTTTGTTAGGACCGTATCTGCAAAACATAGTTAGATATTTTTTTTTGTAATTTTTGGAGTCAGTACGTGGCCCCGGTAAACTAAAATGTGCGTTTAAATTCAATATATATTAATTTATATTTTAATTTTGATAAAAACTGGTTGAAACAGTAGAATTGGCTTACGAAACATATTCCATTGTGTCCGGAATAGGGGTATTTGGCTAGGGACGACAGTCTATGGGTTTGATTTGGAGTTCAAATGAAAAATCTCTTTTTTTTTTGTAATTAAATAATAATTAATATATATATATATATATTAAAATTTATAACCCTAGCTCCTCATCAATTCGGAGCTGCCGCTTTTCACCAAATCAAAGGCGGAAATCGCTCATTTTCGTTCTCCCTCAAATTCTCTTAATCCACACAACCGATTCCAACAATTTTTGAAGCAAATCGAAGAGCTCTTTGAGCTCTATAATCTCAATAGTGGAGATTGGTTTTCATTGCCTGGATGTATCGATTCAAGGGCTTGAAGACGACGACTTTGGAGAAGTTTTTTGAAACACTAGTTGGTGCAAATGGGCCCGGTTTTCTGGTGGGGGAAGGTGATTCTCCGGCGTAGCGGGTGGCAACTTCCGATGGCGATCCGACGAACTGAAGGGAGGGCGACGGTGAAGTTTTGATATCGAGAAATGGGTTCAGGCTTTCAACGATGGAAATGTAATTTGGGGGGATTAAATTAATTAATTAAATATTACATTGGTTAATGACTCGTTTAATTTTTCAAATGTGTAATATGCCAATCTTTTTCATACGAGGTCGAAATCCGACGATTTCAGTTGCGTTTGAATCATGTCGGAGAGTACTACGCAATGAATTGACCAGAACGGAAACGGATCAGAATTGATTGGGGAAAATTCAATTCCAAACGGTTGTAAATTATCAATTAAAAAATGGTGGAGTGGAACCCAAACTAAGAACTCCTTCTCACTAAATTATATTTTATCACATTATTGTATTCACATATAAAAATATATAGAATTTCCATTGTAGATTTTCATCAGTTTTATTCATTATAAATTGTATACGGTGCTTGTTAGCTCACCTCCCTCATCCACAGACCATGGATTATTTAATTAACTGTATTGTGTGCTGATTGTGTTGTTGAACCGTTTAAAATATAAAAAATAATGTTAACATTAATGTGGTAGTTGAAATTAAATTATATATATCTATTTATAATTTTAAACAGTGAAAATTGGGTAATTAGGAAAATAATTCAAATCGAATTAGAATTGGTTAAATTTGTTAACCAATAATTTATTTAAATGAACTGTTGTTTGTAAACCCAACATGAGTCTGGGGACGATAATCTATTCACATCTCCCCTGAATTTAATTATATGTCAATCGATCGATCTGCAGACTATGATAAGCGTTATATAATTATTTAATACTTATATCGTAGCAAATTGCACTCTGGTTGTGAATGGAATATTTAATAGCTATTTATCACTATTTTTGAATACATATGATGTATGAAATCCATATAACTGAAATATATATGATAATTGATTGAGTTTGATTCCAATTCAGAAATAACGAATATTTTAAAATAATATTCAGTAAAGAATCAAAATATGATTTTGATGTCCGATTTTGGATGGACATGAAAATATATAAAAATATGAAGCCGGGTTAAGTATAGAAACGCTATTTTAACTCAAAGGAATTTTCTATCGATTTTATTCGTTTTATAATGAATTTCGAAAAGAATTGATTTCAAAAATCTGATATTTTGAAAATATTATCATTTTATTATTATAATGATATGGAATATTCAATTTTGATTTAAAATTGAAAACAAAATTGGAATCGTTTTTTAAACAAAGTTATAAAATACGTTTTAAATGGAAATCGATGATATATATATATATATGTAATATATATTAAATGGCCTGAATAGAATGCGTCGCGCAGCGACTATTCGCGAATTTCGAACATTCACTTCAAATTGATGTAACGGGAGATCCGACCGTCGGATTCTCCTAAACTTAGAACCGTTCGGTTCATATCGAAAAGAGCTTTCCAATGAATATAAGATATTTGAAATCCAATGGTTAGATTTTGAAATATATCCAAATCAATTTCAGAAAAGGTCATTACGAATGCAGTTTGTTTGCCGCTATTGGAAACCGACTGTAAGTGCCTTAATAATATTATTAATAATACGGAAAAAGTTGCGTAAAATCATAATAAATGATTTGGAACGATTCTAGATGAAAAATTCCAGTTTTGAAAAGATAAAAATATATTTTTATATAAATGAACTAGTTAATAACTTGAATTATAATCCAATTATTTTTAGAAATAATAAATTGGATTAAAAAGGGGTTATAAATAACCAGAATTTTCCAATGTATGAATTGGAATGGAAATAATCATCGAAATATTTTGATATTGGATTCCGTGATTATACAGATATTGTTATGGAATTTTGTAACAACCCGCTATTTTTAACGAATTAAATTTCGATTTAAATCGTGTTTTTTTTAAAAAAAAACAAATAATATATTCTATGGTTTTTCATAATGGGAATTCGATATTTGAAATACGTATAGTGAAATGTAGCAGCTGTGAAAATTTCATCGGAAAATTTGAATGTAGTCGGTTGCGCTATTTTCAGTGCGCGCTGCGCATAACAGTTCAAATTTTAGCGATTTTAAAATCTCTTCGAAACCAGTTCGGATAAACACGAAAAATATTCTATTCGTTATCAGTAATCTATCGGCGAAATTCGTTTCGCGAAAATCAGATGTTTTGATATCCGTTTCTCATCCGCATTTCTACGTTAAAGGGGTCCGTAACGCATTTTTGAACGGAGCATGCAGACACTGCAAATTATATACCGTTGTGTCCGTCTCGTCGCGCTGATTACAAAAATATATTCATTTGTCATTTTTGGTGTTCGGTTTGCGCTAAAATTGTGAAAAAGCATGCACAGTTCATTTTTGAAATTGAGTCATTTGAGTTCGATGTGTCCCTTTTACGATCTTACATACTTTTCTAGCCATTCTGGGTCTGGGAAAGGTGTCCTTTATTTTACTAAACCACCTAATTATTATTATTTTGTTTTCTTTAGAACATGGTAAGGGATACATTTAACTTTCATGTGTAAATTATGCATGCACGTTCATTTCTATTTCCTACCTTCCATGCGTTTGTTTTCTTTCCTATTCCCATGCTTCTTTTCCCCTTCATTAAATATAAAACACCCTTTCATTTCCATAAATCAACATGTTATATATATGTTTCGTACATACTATATATGGCATGGCATGGCATGACATGAAGTTGCAGCAAGCCAAGTTTCATACATATTATATGTTTATTTCCATCTTAAAGAATTGAACACGTCCATCCTTCTCTTCTTTCTATGTGAACCATGCATCATTTATTAATGCATGTACACATTTTCTCCGCCACCCACGTTTTCTTCTGCAACCCCACGTTTTCAATTAATGCGCATGTCGCCTTCCGTATCAGCTTAGCTTCCTACATATATATCTTGCATAAAACAAACAAAAATAAAATAAAAAAAATGGCATCATTATATATATGCCTGCGCATGAACAAGAAAGGGAAGGGACTCCTTTTTTTCTTCTTTTCATGTTTTCCTTCTCTGGTAAATGAAGGCATTCATTTTTCTATTTGGTCCACAAAAAGAAACGACATTATTTTCATCTTTTTGGCTCTCTAATGTAGAGCATTGTTCACGCATGAATGAAAATGGGCATTTCTTCCATTACTCTTCATGCATAAAGGGACAGCAATGTGCAAGCCTTTTTCTCATTTTTACAATAATCCATTTTTAGACAACAAGTTCATTTTATAGAGAATGCATGCATCTATCTTATTTTATTTATTTTCAAATTACTTCTTGCTGTATGAATGTTTGCACAACATGCCATTTCCATATTTTTCACTTCCATTGTTTTAAAAAGAGACAAAAGCCAAGAGTCTTCATGCTCCTTCATGAGCTTAGGAGGTTTTTTCTGTGCAAGTGCAACACACAGGTGCACGTGTGTGTTCCCAGCTGGGTCATGCGTGTGTTATACGTGTCTGTACATGTGTGTGTTTTAATGTTTGCGTGTGTTTAAAAGTGTATGTATGTGTGGTGTTATATGAATTGTGTGCGCATGCATGAGTCAGCGTATGTGTTTTCTTGTGTGTGCGCGCATGTCATTTGTGTGGGTACAACATGCATGTGTTGTGGGAGTGCTTATGCATTAGTGTTCATATGCTTGAATGCGTGTGAGTTAATGCATGGACATGCAACAGGGGGGATTCATTTTTATGGGAACATTTGGAGGGCATACTTCCATTTTCTTGTCTTCCTATTTCCCTGACAACCTCCCCATTTTCTATTCTTTCCCCTTCTTCTTTCCACTCTTTTCTCTTTTTGTTACATGCTGCATATACTTAAAAATATATTTATATGTATATAAGTGCAGTGTGTACATTTGGTGAATGTGTGTGTGAGCTGCTGCATGTGCGGGTGTGTGTGGTTTTTGACGTGGAGTTTTATACATACAATTATATTTTTAAATAAATATATATATTATAATTGTTTTGATAGTGTGTATATTTTTGTAAGATATATATATTGTGTCAGTAGTGTACTTTTGTATGTGGGAATTGCTTTGCAATTTATTTATTTCAAAATTATATGTATACGTATGTTTTGTTTAAAAGTTCATATATATGATTTTATAACTAATTTCAGTGTGCGTTGAAATTTTAAATATATATATATATATATATATAAATTACTATGTATACGTATATAAGTATTATTTTGCAAAAGTGTTGTGTTTAGTTTCTTGTGTTGAGTTCGGCGTTGAGTTCGAAACCTTCCCAAAACCAATGTCGTACCATACCGAAACCCAATAACCGATCCATTGAAAAATTTCTCAACATCCTCTTATAAAATAAAATATATTGAGCAGTTATCGAGTTGAATCCATTTTGAGTCGTGCCTGGAGATCGTTGGAGCATTCCGCGTCGTTCTGCTTGTCGCCTCCAACCTATGCCACGAAAGGTGAGTTTTCTCACACCTGCAAAAATATTCACATTTTTGTGAAATTGAAATCTATGACTGATTTGATTATTTGGTTGTTGGTTGCTATTTTTAAATGGACATCTTATTTAAACTACTAGAAATTAAATTGAAGTTAGTTTATTTTTGTATCAAATTGCTAGTTAAACCCCAACATGTATAATCAGTTAAGCATTGCAAATTGAACTGTTTTGGATGATGATTGTGATGGATGTTTATTTATGGATATATTGAACTGTATGGATGTTGTCTATATTTTTATATCATTGTTATCACCTTGGATGTTACGGGCATCATCATAAACTGTCATTTCGAATAAATTAAGAAATAGGTTGAAATGATATATACCTATGACATCTGACCTTTGGATTGAAATGATATATATCCATTCCCTGAAATTAAAATTTAAAATCTGAACTTGGCCATAGGATAGAGAATTATCATACGGACACCGGATTGGTTAAATCTATAAAATTTAGAATTTGTGAAACCGATTTAAATAAGTGATTCTGTGTAAAGAAAATAAATTGAAATTATTTAAATTGAATTATACATTGGAATTTGAAGTTGAAATGTTGAAATTTAATTCAACTTGAAATGATCTAAATTTGTTATTTTGAAATTTGAACTAAAATTGATTATAATTTGAATTATTTCAAAGGTTTAAATCTTTATTTAAACTTTGAAATTTAATTCGAACTGAAATGATCTAATTTGTTATTTTGAAATTTGAACTAAAATTGGTGATGAATTGAAATCATTCCAAATTGAATTATAGTTGAAATGTTGAAATTGAATTATTTCAAAGGTTTAAATCTTTATTTAAACTTTGAAATTAAATTAGCATTGAAATGATTATAATTTAAACTATTTCAAAGGTTTAAATCTTTATTTAAACTTTGAAATTTAATTTGAATTGAATTTGAAAAGTTGAAATTGAATTATTTCAAAGGTTTAAATCTTTATTTAAACTTTGAAATTAAATTCAAATTGAAATGAAAATAAATAAATATTATGAACTTGAACTTGAACTTGGATTTGATTTGAATCGAATAGATTCAAATAATATTTCGAAATTGGAAGTTATCCTTTAAAACGGATTGTTCTCAAATAAATTTGATTTTGGGAATCGATTTGGACTGGATATTGGAAATCGATTTGGTTTGTTTTGAGTTCTGAACTTAGGTTCATATTTATTGAAAGTAGAAAGTAACAGTTGATTTGAAATTATTTCTATATAAACAAATTTATATAAATTGTTTTCAAAAAAACCTATTCTTTCTAGATATATAAGTAGTTTATTTTATAAAATATTTATATACCTAAAACCATTTCCAACACTCAAACTGTTTTGATTTCCAATCTATTCCAAATCTCCCAAATTTATTTACAACTAATCAAAAATTTATTTAAACCCCAAAACTATTTCAAACTTACAAACCGTTTTAGAAGTGAAAAGTGTTTACATTTAAATCTGTGATTTAAAAGTAAATATGATCATTTTGATGTTAAAATCAGAATGAATTCAACACTATATTTTTGAAGTAAATTAAATAATTCGAATGAAATGTGGTTAATTGAAGTTATAACCAACTATCGAAATTGAAATTTATCTCAAAGTGAATATAAATTCTGAAAGTAAATATTATTGTGATTAAAATAATATGATATTTTAAAGTGAAATTGGTTTAGTTAAATGTGATATTTTGATATCATAACGATTCACTTTTGAAATATAAAATACCAATCGGTGTGTAACATGACGTTTTGTTGTTAAAGAGACCGGGACCTCTTATTGACATATTCTCTGTCAATGTTGGAACCACTTTAACAACTGTGTACGCGGTGGAGTTCCAGAAATGAAGTAGGATGTTTTGGAGGCGATTACTGGATTGAAGAAAGTGAACGATAATGGATGACCCCGACACTTGTGTCGATTTGAAATGACTAAAACAGGAGCCGTGCCAGACCAAATGAGGCTTGACTACCTCTTAGTGGACATCTGCTCTTCGATTTTCCTGGGCCTCGGGTCCATACTATTACTATTTTGTTGTTGTTTTGTTGGTGCGCACCCTTGATGGAATGTATTTTCCTTTGATTCGATATGGGGCGGATGTCTACGGTGGGCCGTTAGGGGTAACCACCAGTCTGGATCAGGAAAACTAGTAGCATACTACTTTGGGTATAGCCTCATGTGCCTTGTCATACGTTTATCCTTATGCGAGACAACTACGATTTTGATTTTTGGCATAGGTCTATAGGGGACTCACTGGCTACCGACGTTACTGGTTATGTTACAGGACCTGCATAGACCATGTGCTTATAAACTGTGTAAGGGTAATCAATGTAACCCCGCTTACGCTATTTTCCTGACAAGTATTTGTGAATAGACACTAGTATAATAGTGAAATTATATCATATAGTATCTAGTTTGACGGATCCTTAGGAGATGGAAATTCCCGTAACATCTCTTGAGTTATGTGTGTGCATGTTCATATGATGTCGATTTGACTTAGATGAGAATATTTTTGCCTGATCCGAGCTTGTTTTATTTTCACGCTATTACGCTCGGGTCAGACTTGAGCATTCCAGTTTCAAAGGTTATCTTCTGAAGGATGAAGACGAAGATGGTATACTATTATTACTATTGTATCCACTACTATTCTGTTGCATTACTCTGTATTATCAGTTATGTATATAAGTGTATAACTCTGATAAATGTTGTAAAATGATCAAATGTTTATTTTAAACAGCTTCATGAACTGTTATTTGATTATTATATTTTGTTCATTCCGTTGCGAGATTCCGTGCTTGTTTTCTTCTTTCTTTCTAATTCTAAATTAATCCCCTTGATTATCTATATTTTTGACTATAATGGTTAAAGATGTGGATCGTCATTTAACAATCTGTAAATACGTACAGTTTTGAGTTAGACATGTGTGGATTGTTGTCGATTCAAAAGGTACGGATTTCCAGGTCGTTACAGTTGGTATCAGAGCATCTGGTTTAACGGTAAACCTTGGCTCTATTGGGATTTACTCATTAGAGATAGGGTTAGTAACACCCTAGAATGAGTTCTGAGTGTATATATATACGAGAGAGCGTATTTGTACTTTTGATATAAAAAATGGTTTTATATTGTGTTGTTTGGCTTATTGAGTTGAGTTCGAAGTTCCAGTCGATGCGTGTTGCAAGCGTTACCGAATGGGATTTCAAAACACTTGAACAAGGCATTTTAACACAATGTTGTTTTCATATATATTTTATATATGTACGATAAATAATTTTGAAATTTGATGGTAAATTAGTCAATACTCTCAACCTATTGACTATAACAATAAATCAATCTTTTATATATGATTTATAATTAACTGTAAACCAAAAAAATTTAAATGGAAAATTTGAAATATTTATATCCCTTTGGTTTTAAATGATTTTCGAGACTTTGAAAAAAAAATATAGTGGTAGTATTTAGAAGTATTTTCCATAGATTTCATTTTGAAAGTAGTTTTAAAGTGAAATTGGTTCAATACTCCACTTCGGTCGCTGGAAGATAAATTTCGATGAGTGTGGCCACATCACCGACTTTCATTTTCGAGTCTCTAAGTGGGGGAGAATCCTTTGTAGCTTTTCTACATATTGTTTGAAAATAATTCTAAATTAAAATCTTAAGTATGTTTTGTTATACAAAATATATATAGTATATAGCATTTCAAAATGATTTGAAAGAAACTTGGTATTCAAAATTTTGAAGTCTTTGTATAAACTTGGATAGCTTAACTTTTAAATATATGAAATGAGAAACTAAATCCAATGTTTAAAAGAAACATGAATCCAAATAGTAACTCTCAAAAAAAAAAAAGATAATATGAATTAAAACCAAATTGAAATTGTTGATTGTTCTTATTTTATTAAATTGAATCGGATTAAAGTATAAAATACTTAGTGGCATCCGATAACTTACCTTAAAGTGAACTTATTTAAATTTTGGAACATTCTTACTGTTAATAGTGATAAAAGAATCTTTGTAATACTAAATTGCATTGATAACATATATATAAGTTTAAATGTATATGAATATGCGATGAAAATACAAATGTGACTTAAGTAATGAAAATGCTTCAAAGTGAAATTTGAACCATGGATATGTTATAAATAGTTGTCAAGTTGTTATTATATGATACAAATTTGTTAATACTCTTGAAACGATTAATAAAATAAAAAGGGAATATTAATAAAGGACAATAGTATTTAAGCATATGCAATAACAACTTACGAGAAAGATTTTTTTTTTTTTTAAATCGAACCATATCTTTGTATATTATTGTAAAATATAACGAAAATTGCAAAGGATTGGTAATAGAAAAAAATTGTAACCTTCTGAATAATTGTAAACTTGAATAGAAATTGTATCAAAAAGGAAATGAGTCTTAAGTAATGTATAAACTTAAGAAATTATGTAACAAGTCATTTCATAGTAATAAATTTATGAAGTAACGTAAATAACAAAGGAATTAGATAATTGCGAATAATTGAGTTCTAACAAATGGAATCTATAGAATGTGAATTTATTAAACATGAATAAGCGCATGCAACCAATTGAATATAACAATTGAAATGAAATCAATTCGAGGTCAATGAAATAAATGTAGATAAACTTAAAGTGAAAATTGCATACAAGTAAATTAGAGGTAAATAAATTTTGTAAATTAAACGGTCACTAGTACGTCAATGAAACTGAATGGAAATTCAATGTACCATGAACTTTACAAAAGTGGTTATATATATTAGATCGAACAAATTTGGGTGGGTTAGAACTTGAAAGGATAAAACCAACGTAATTGAAAAATTAGAAACGTTAAAAAATAGTTGGATTTTTTTTTTTTTGGATTTTACTGCTATCCCAATTTGATATTTTGATTTTGAAAGTAAATTTAGTGTTATATGTCATGTATACTATGTATGTTACTCTATCGTTATATATATACTAAATTCTCATCCAGTTTTGAGAATTTAGTAGGTGTGGAGATCATTGCTTCGTTGTAGAGCTTGCGTGCGCATAATATATTGCTTTTTCTTGCGTACATAAGCGAACTCGCTTATATATAAATAAATAAAATGGTATACCTACGAAAATAATAATAAATAAGATTTGTATATAATTCATATATTGTATTTTCCGGTCATGTGAGCCGATGCGTATGTTTCATCTCTACTGGTATATTGCCAAAGTCCCTCCGTATAAAGGAGGTGCTGCCGAAATTTTTCTGTGACTTCGGGCGTTATATTTTTTTTTTCTTTCTGGGAGATTTTAAAATTCGAAACGTACAAGTTTTGTTTTGTTTTTGTAAATTACTTTGCGGTAAATATATATATGTACTTACTACCGTGCTTTGTTCCTTTTCGGGGACGAAAAGTTTTAAGTGTGGGAGATTGTAACAACCCGCTATTTTTAACGAATTAAATTTCGATTTAAATCGTGTTTTTTTAAAAAAAAAAACAAATAATATATTCTATGGTTTTTCATAATGGGAATTCGATATTTGAAATACGTATAGTGAAATGTAGCAGCTGTGAAAATTTCATCGGAAAATTTGAATGTAGTCGGTTGCGCTATTTTCAGTGCGCGCTGCGCATAACAGTTCAAATTTTAGCGATTTTAAAATCTCTTCGAAACCAGTTCGGATAAACACGAAAAATATTCTATTCGTTATCAGTAATCTATCGGCGAAATTCGTTTCGCGAAAATCAGATGTTTTGATATCCGTTTCTCATCCGCATTTCTACGTTAAAGGGGTCCGTAACGCATTTTTGAACGGAGCATGCAGACACTGCAAATTATATACCGTTGTGTCCGTCTCGTCGCGCTGATTTCAAAAATATATTCATTTGTCATTTTTGGTGTTCGGTTTGCGCTAAAATTGTGAAAAAGCATGCACAGTTCATTTTTGAAATTGAGTCATTTGAGTTCGATGTGTCCCTTTTACGATCTTACATACTTTTCTAGCCATTCTGGGTCTGGGAAAGGTGTCCTTTATTTTACTAAACCACCTAATTATTATTATTTTGTTTTCTTTAGAACATGGTAAGGGATACATTTAACTTTCATGTGTAAATTATGCATGCACGTTCATTTCTATTTCCTACCTTCCATGCGTTTGTTTTCTTTCCTATTCCCATGCTTCTTTTCCCCTTCATTAAATATAAAACACCCTTTCATTTCCATAAATCAACATGTTATATATATGTTTCGTACATACTATATATGGCATGGCATGGCATGACATGAAGTTGCAGCAAGCCAAGTTTCATACATATTATATGTTTATTTCCATCTTAAAGAATTGAACACGTCCATCCTTCTCTTCTTTCTATGTGAACCATGCATCATTTATTAATGCATGTACACATTTTCTCCGCCACCCACGTTTTCTTCTGCAACCCCACGTTTTCAATTAATGCGCATGTCGCCTTCCGTATCAGCTTAGCTTCCTACATATATATCTTGCATAAAACAAACAAAAATAAAATAAAAAAAATGGCATCATTATATATATGCCTGCGCATGAACAAGAAAGGGAAGGGACTCCTTTTTTTCTTCTTTTCATGTTTTCCTTCTCTGGTAAATGAAGGCATTCATTTTTCTATTTGGTCCACAAAAAGAAACGACATTATTTTCATCTTTTTGGCTCTCTAATGTAGAGCATTGTTCACGCATGAATGAAAATGGGCATTTCTTCCATTACTCTTCATGCATAAAGGGACAGCAATGTGCAAGCCTTTTTCTCATTTTTACAATAATCCATTTTTAGACAACAAGTTCATTTTATAGAGAATGCATGCATCTATCTTATTTTATTTATTTTCAAATTACTTCTTGCTGTATGAATGTTTGCACAACATGCCATTTCCATATTTTTCACTTCCATTGTTTTAAAAAGAGACAAAAGCCAAGAGTCTTCATGCTCCTTCATGAGCTTAGGAGGTTTTTTCTGTGCAAGTGCAACACACAGGTGCACGTGTGTGTTCCCAGCTGGGTCATGCGTGTGTTATACGTGTCTGTACATGTGTGTGTTTTAATGTTTGCGTGTGTTTAAAAGTGTATGTATGTGTGGTGTTATATGAATTGTGTGCGCATGCATGAGTCAGCGTATGTGTTTTCTTGTGTGTGCGCGCATGTCATTTGTGTGGGTACAACATGCATGTGTTGTGGGAGTGCTTATGCATTAGTGTTCATATGCTTGAATGCGTGTGAGTTAATGCATGGACATGCAACAGGGGGGATTCATTTTTATGGGAACATTTGGAGGGCATACTTCCATTTTCTTGTCTTCCTATTTCCCTGACAACCTCCCCATTTTCTATTCTTTCCCCTTCTTCTTTCCACTCTTTTCTCTTTTTGTTACATGCTGCATATACTTAAAAATATATTTATATGTATATAAGTGCAGTGTGTACATTTGGTGAATGTGTGTGTGAGCTGCTGCATGTGCGGGTGTGTGTGGTTTTTGACGTGGAGTTTTATACATACAATTATATTTTTAAATAAATATATATATTATAATTGTTTTGATAGTGTGTATATTTTTGTAAGATATATATATTGTGTCAGTAGTGTACTTTTGTATGTGGGAATTGCTTTGCAATTTATTTATTTCAAAATTATATGTATACGTATGTTTTGTTTAAAAGTTCATATATATGATTTTATAACTAATTTCAGTGTGCGTTGAAATTTTAAATATATATATATATATATATATAAATTACTATGTATACGTATATAAGTATTATTTTGCAAAAGTGTTGTGTTTAGTTTCTTGTGTTGAGTTCGGCGTTGAGTTCGAAACCTTCCCAAAACCAATGTCGTACCATACCGAAACCCAATAACCGATCCATTGAAAAATTTCTCAACATCCTCTTATAAAATAAAATATATTGAGCAGTTATCGAGTTGAATCCATTTTGAGTCGTGCCTGGAGATCGTTGGAGCATTCCGCGTCGTTCTGCTTGTCGCCTCCAACCTATGCCACGAAAGGTGAGTTTTCTCACACCTGCAAAAATATTCACATTTTTGTGAAATTGAAATCTATGACTGATTTGATTATTTGGTTGTTGGTTGCTATTTTTAAATGGACATCTTATTTAAACTACTAGAAATTAAATTGAAGTTAGTTTATTTTTGTATCAAATTGCTAGTTAAACCCCAACATGTATAATCAGTTAAGCATTGCAAATTGAACTGTTTTGGATGATGATTGTGATGGATGTTTATTTATGGATATATTGAACTGTATGGATGTTGTCTATATTTTTATATCATTGTTATCACCTTGGATGTTACGGGCATCATCATAAACTGTCATTTCGAATAAATTAAGAAATAGGTTGAAATGATATATACCTATGACATCTGACCTTTGGATTGAAATGATATATATCCATTCCCTGAAATTAAAATTTAAAATCTGAACTTGGCCATAGGATAGAGAATTATCATACGGACACCGGATTGGTTAAATCTATAAAATTTAGAATTTGTGAAACCGATTTAAATAAGTGATTTTGTGTAAAGAAAATAAATTGAAATTATTTAAATTGAATTATACATTGGAATTTGAAGTTGAAATGTTGAAATTTAATTCAACTTGAAATGATCTAAATTTGTTATTTTGAAATTTGAACTAAAATTGATTATAATTTGAATTATTTCAAAGGTTTAAATCTTTATTTAAACTTTGAAATTTAATTCGAACTGAAATGATCTAATTTGTTATTTTGAAATTTGAACTAAAATTGGTGATGAATTGAAATCATTCCAAATTGAATTATAGTTGAAATGTTGAAATTGAATTATTTCAAAGGTTTAAATCTTTATTTAAACTTTGAAATTAAATTAGCATTGAAATGATTATAATTTAAACTATTTCAAAGGTTTAAATCTTTATTTAAACTTTGAAATTTAATTTGAATTGAATTTGAAAAGTTGAAATTGAATTATTTCAAAGGTTTAAATCTTTATTTAAACTTTGAAATTAAATTCAAATTGAAATGAAAATAAATAAATATTATGAACTTGAACTTGAACTTGGATTTGATTTGAATCGAATAGATTCAAATAATATTTCGAAATTGGAAGTTATCCTTTAAAACGGATTGTTCTCAAATAAATTTGATTTTGGGAATCGATTTGGACTGGATATTGGAAATCGATTTGGTTTGTTTTGAGTTCTGAACTTAGGTTCATATTTATTGAAAGTAGAAAGTAACAGTTGATTTGAAATTATTTCTATATAAACAAATTTATATAAATTGTTTTCAAAAAAACCTATTCTTTCTAGATATATAAGTAGTTTATTTTATAAAATATTTATATACCTAAAACCATTTCCAACACTCAAACTGTTTTGATTTCCAATCTATTCCAAATCTCCCAAATTTATTTACAACTAATCAAAAATTTATTTAAACCCCAAAACTATTTCAAACTTACAAACCGTTTTAGAAGTGAAAAGTGTTTACATTTAAATCTGTGATTTAAAAGTAAATATGATCATTTTGATGTTAAAATCAGAATGAATTCAACACTATATTTTTGAAGTAAATTAAATAATTCGAATGAAATGTGGTTAATTGAAGTTATAACCAACTATCGAAATTGAAATTTATCTCAAAGTGAATATAAATTCTGAAAGTAAATATTATTGTGATTAAAATAATATGATATTTTAAAGTGAAATTGGTTTAGTTAAATGTGATATTTTGATATCATAACGATTCACTTTTGAAATATAAAATACCAATCGGTGTGTAACATGACGTTTTGTTGTTAAAGAGACCGGGACCTCTTATTGACATATTCTCTGTCAATGTTGGAACCACTTTAACAACTGTGTACGCGGTGGAGTTCCAGAAATGAAGTAGGATGTTTTGGAGGCGATTACTGGATTGAAGAAAGTGAACGATAATGGATGACCCCGACACTTGTGTCGATTTGAAATGACTAAAACAGGAGCCGTGCCAGACCAAATGAGGCTTGACTACCTCTTAGTGGACATCTGCTCTTCGATTTTCCTGGGCCTCGGGTCCATACTATTACTATTTTGTTGTTGTTTTGTTGGTGCGCACCCTTGATGGAATGTATTTTCCTTTGATTCGATATGGGGCGGATGTTTACGGTGGGCCGTTAGGGGTAACCACCAGTCTGGATCAGGAAAACTAGTAGCATACTACTTTGGGTATAGCCTCATGTGCCTTGTCATACGTTTATCCTTATGCGAGACAACTACGATTTTGATTTTTGGCATAGGTCTATAGGGGACTCACTGGCTACCGACGTTACTGGTTGTGTTACAGGACCTGCATAGACCATGTGCTTATAAACTGTGTAAGGGTAATCAATGTAACCCCGCTTACGCTATTTTCCTGACAAGTATTTGTGAATAGACACTAGTATAATAGTGAAATTATATCATATAGTATCTAGTTTGACGGATCCTTAGGAGATGGAAATTCCCGTAACATCTCTTGAGTTATGTGTGTGCATGTTCATATGATGTCGATTTGACTTAGATGAGAATATTTTTGCCTGATCCGAGCTTGTTTTATTTTCACGCTATTACGCTCGGGTCAGACTTGAGCATTCCAGTTTCAAAGGTTATCTTCTGAAGGATGAAGACGAAGATGGTATACTATTATTACTATTGTATCCACTACTATTCTGTTGCATTACTCTGTATTATCAGTTATGTATATAAGTGTATAACTCTGATAAATGTTGTAAAATGATCAAATGTTTATTTTAAACAGCTTCATGAACTGTTATTTGATTATTATATTTTGTTCATTCCGTTGCGAGATTCCGTGCTTGTTTTCTTCTTTCTTTCTAATTCTAAATTAATCCCCTTGATTATCTATATTTTTGACTATAATGGTTAAAGATGTGGATCGTCATTTAACAATCTGTAAATACGTACAGTTTTGAGTTAGACATGTGTGGATTGTTGTCGATTCAAAAGGTACGGATTTCCAGGTCGTTACAAATTTGGAAGATAAAGATATCGTTATTTCCAATACAATATCCGTTGCTTTCAGAATTTGATATTGAATATAAGATGATATAATTTCTATTTAGAGCCTTGTATTTGATATCAAATTGGATTTTGGGGTTTGTCACGAACGGTGTCTTTAATAACACTGTTCTTAAACCCAGTTGAGAAAAGAATAAATCTTTTAATTAAGATTTAGAGAAGTTTACCAATTAATTAATATTTAATTGGAACTGAAATTGGATTTTTGGATTTATCGTGAATGGTGTTTTAAATAACATTTGTTCTTTAACCCAATTAACAATGAGGATATAATTTGGAATTTATAAATCTTTTAATCAAGATTTAATGGAAATTTTCCAAAGTAAAGTTTCCAATTTTATATATTAAATTGGAACTGAATAGAATTCGATTCGGTAAAAATCGAAATGAGCTTCTGTGAAGGAAGGCCATTACTATATGTGGAATTTGAAAGGCTTTCCCGTTATTCCATTTATATTATTAGTCTGATATGGGAATTTTTATCGATTATATACTGTTATGATTTCCATGTAGATTACATTGTGATGGAAGATGATTTTTGGGTTTATCATGAATGATGTTTTAAATTACATTGGTTCTTTAACCCAGTACAGACATGATTTATTTCCTAAATTTCAATAATCATTAAATAATGATTTTTGGAGATTAAAACTAAGTGGAGTTTTATTGAATGTTTAATTACATCGAAATGGGAATGGGATAATTAAAATTATCAAATTCAAGAAAGTGATCGAGAATGGAGTACAACCAGTTTTACTCCAGGCGATAGGTAAATCTTTAATTAGATTTGAACGCGAAATGGTAATTAAATCTACCAATAACATAGTTGTAACACCCTGTGACTTTAAATATTAAAATTAACAAATTAAGGAATACTTAATTTCAAATGTGGGAATTAAGGGAAACGGGTTGCGCCATAGCGTTCACCTCGGAATTCTACTTGAGATAGAGTCTGAGTTTGCATAAATCGGACTCCGTATAAAGAATATATCTTTAAATTAAATATTGCTGCAAAATATGAAAAAGAAGAATGAGAAAAGATTAATGTTTAGCATTGTTCTAAGTTTTGTAAGCAAAAGACTTGGCAGCTCATTTGGTTAGAACATGTGACTTGCATACAAGAGGTACAGAGTTCGATATCGCCAACGCCATATTTTTGTTTTAGGGGAATGGCTAAAAAGTGGCTTAGTGAGAACGCAGTTCAAAAAGTGGCTTAGTATGAAAATGATTAATTAGGAAGATAGATAAAAAGAAAAAATTAAATATATATATAGAAAATATATATATATACACATATATATATGATGTGTACGCATCATGTGGCGCACGTGGTGCATTTTTTGTTGGTCAATGATAGTCTTTTTTACGTGGCCTTCTCTGATTGGCTTTGTGGCAAATTCTGAGGTGTTAGGGCTTACGTGTCATGCTATGATTAGCTCAGTGACACTGCTTTAGTTGGATGGCTCTGATTGCTCCTAAAACGATCTAACGGCTCACATAAGATTTAACTTCCATAAAAGCAACCATAATCCTCAAACCCTAAATCATACAAATTAATTCCAAGGAGCCACCATGCCGTCCACGATCGTTCTAGTTTAGCCACCACTCCTTATTCAACTTAAAAGCAAGATATAAGCAAGAATCAAAATCAAATCAAAATCTAAAATAGAATAACAATTAGTCTACATCAAAGGCGAGCAATTCAGTTTCAGAATAGAGATCCCAGAAAAACAAGACTGTTCTTTTGATGTGAATGCTATTTTTTTCACAATATAATTAATAAATTAATTATGTTGGGTTGTAATTGGATTATGAGAACATTTCTGTTGAAACATGTGATGTTATTGTCTGTTTGTGAACATATGACAGTTTTGTTTTTATATGATTGGTAGATCTATTTATACGTACAATTATACAAGTTTAACTTGATTCATTTTATGCAAGTTTACATATGTTAATCATATGCAAGTTTATGTTATGTGAATCTTATGCAAATTTATGTGTTAAATCATATGCGAATCATATGCAAGTTTGCGATGTTAAAACATATGTATCCAAGTTTAGGATGTTGAAACATATGTGAATCTTATGCAAGTTGGGATGTAAAACCTATGTGAATCAAGTACATACATATGCTAGTTTATAAGCAGAAAGTGTGACATTAATTTATGTGTTTAGATCCGTATGCATGTTCACATTTTTATGTTTAGATCCATATGCAAGTTCACATTTGGATATTAGATCTATACTTATATCCAAGGCAGTAACATAGTTATGCAAATTTATGTTTCCTATGCTAGTTTTGTATGTGAATCATATGCTAGTTTGAATGTAAGTTTGCATGAAATTCATACGCAAGTCATAGGAAAACCATATCCATATATGCAAGTTCATAACTACATGTTTATATCTATACATTCAGATCCATGACAGTACATAGTTTATACAAATTTATGTTTTATGACTATTGCCTATGCAAGTGTTGATTATGCAAATTTATGTTAGTATGAATCATAATCATGCCAGTTTTGATCCATGTTATGCTAGTTATATCTATTTTGTGTGTTATGCAAGTTGTGATGTTTCTTTCCTTTTTATGAGTTAGACTATTCGCAAGTCTAACATATTTCACGTTCAACGTACGAACGACGTGGGAATAATGGGAAAATATTAAATATGCATAATTGTGAATTGACATAAAATGGTATAAAGGCATATAATTAATTTGAGACATTAATTGGCCTAATTTATATGCATAGTAATTATGGACATAATTTAAGTGATAATTATGGACATGGATAAATATCGAAAGTTATTGGCAATTTGAAATAGGGATATTAATTCAAATTGGGGTTAAATAATAATGTGAAATAATAAATGCCTAAGACACGAGGTTAGACTCGTTTGTGGTGTAAGACTGCCCGGACTCGCTCGGCAAATCCCGCAACCACAAACAGTAGTCTAATGTAAGAGGTCAAAGGCACAAATTAAATAAGTAATAAAGGCCTAAGACACGAGGTTAAACTTGTTTGTGGTGTAAAACTGCCCGGACCCGCCCGGCAAATCCAGCAACCACAAACGGTAGTCTAATGTGAGAGGTCAAAGGCATAAATTAAAAGATGCTTAGACACGAGGTTAAGTCTTGCTTGTGGTGGAAGTCTGCCCGTAACCGCGCGGCATATCCAGCGGCCACAAGCAATCGACTTAATGTGAGAGGTGTGAGCATTAATAATTTATTAATGCTGAGCAAAGACGAATATGAATGACAAACAGAAGTTTTGTTGAGTGAGTGATTCTATAAGTAACAATCTGATGTTGATTTCGGTCTTCGGGGTTGGTACTTAGGGAGTTATTCTCTTAACAAATGTATCTGTGAACTAAGATGTTCTGAATCATAAAAAAAACATGGTAAGTGGATAGGGTTAAGACAAGCTTAACCAATAATATATATATATATATATATATTAATCTGATAAGTGGATGGGGTAAAGACCAGCTTAACCAATGATATATTGATCTAATAAGCGGATAGGGTTAAGAAAAACTTAACCAATAATATGTATTGATCTGATAGGGTTAAGACAAACTTAACCAATAATGTATATTGACTTGATAAGCGGATAGGGTTAAGACCAACTTAACCAATAAGATATAAGTGGATGGGGTTAAGACCAGCTTAACCAATAATATATTGATCTAATAAGCGGGTAGGGTTAAGACAAGCTTAACCAATAACACATGTTGATTTGTTTAGTGAATAACATGGGTGACATGTGGGATATAATTATAAACATTTAACTATGTTGAAAACGTGTAAGAAGACATGAATAAGAAGGGGTTAAGTGGGAAATTCTAGTGGGGACCAAGCATAGGTGGAAAGCTTGTGTGGGGACCCTTTTCAAACCAGTAACCCATTAAGTATCTTTGTGAGCTCGACCCAAGTCGAGGACGGGACACGCTTACTGAGTTTGATTGTAAGAGGTCAAAACGGGTTAGCGGTGGCAATGCAATTCCAAAGAGGTCATGTGCGTGCGTGGGCCTGGGCTGGTAGGTAAGACGTTGTTGCATCATGTAGATATTAGTCGTGCATCTTTAGGGGTATTAGGTTGCCACTTTGGGGAGTGATACACCCCACTGTGGGACCAGCACGGGTATCTATGAGTTAGGGAGCCGATAGAATGGGGAAGGTAGTGGTTACGACTAGCGGAGATAAGAGCAAACGACACCTATGAAGACAGCTAGGAGTATAACTACCATATTATGAATAAACATTGTAATTAGAATGGGGAGGGTAGTGGGTATAACTAGTGGAGATAGGGGCAGGTGGCACCAATGAAGACAACTAGGGGTACACGAAACTACCATTATTATTATCATTTTGTTCGGTGGGCGGGATCAACTTTTAGGGTGACTAGTAATGGTGCGGTGTAATTAGAATTGGTGTAGTATATTAATTATCCTATAGTGATTAGGAGAGCAATTAATGCCAAAATATTCCTCTGTTTGCTTTGTCATACCCACTTGCTTCGCAGTCATTCCTTGTTTTACCAGTTTATGCCTTATCCTAATTACTTTAATAATTGTATTGTTAAAGTTGTTGTACTCGCCAGACTTCATGTCTAACCCTCTTTGTTTTTGCCTCTTTTCTTCCTTTTTCCCCTCCAGGTTCTCAGGGTGGGATTAGTACTAGCGGAGCTTGATTTGGATCTCTTTCTCTCTCTTTTAGAAGTGCTTGGATTGCTGAAAGTAAAGTTCAGCTCATCTCTTTTATGGCTACTTGTGTTTGGGGTTATGCTTTTTTACTTTATGTACTCTGAAAACAATTTGTCAAGATGGATATTAAGTGTGCTTGGTTTATGAAGTTGTTGTAATCAAACCTTTTCTCTGCCGCAATAAAAGTTGTTTTAATATTTTCAAGTACCAATATTTGTATTTGTCTTGCTATGTACTGTACTATACACTAATAACGCTCCATGGAAGTTAATGCATTCCCTTTGTGAGTGACATTAATGGACGTAGGGTGTTACAACAGTGGTGTTAGATATGGAGTACGAATAGTTTTGCTCCATGGGATGAATAGGTTGGGATGAGATAATAAAATGAATGATTACTTCGGTAAGGTGTTAATCCCGACTAATCCTCAAACCCTAAATCACAAAAATTCATTCCAAGGAGCAACCATGTCGTCCATGATCGTTCTAATTTAGACACCATTCCTTCTTCAACTTAAAAGCAAGATAGAAGCAAGAATCAAAATCAAATCTAAATCCAAATTAGAATGACAACTAGTCTACATCAAAGGCGAGCAATTCAGTTTCAGAATACAGATCCTAGAAAACAAGACTGCTCTTTTGATTGTGAGTGCTATTTCTTTCACAATGTAATTAATAAATTAATTATGATTGGTTGTAATTGGATGAGAACATGTCTGTTGAAACATGTGATGTTATTGTCTGTTTGTGAGCATATGACAGTTTTTTTGTTGTATGATTGGTAGATCTATTTATATGTACAATTATACATGTTTAACTTGATTCATTTTATGCAAGTTTACATATGTTAATTTGTGAATCATATGCAAGTTTATGTTATGTGAATCTTATGCAAATTTACGTGATAATCACATGCGAATCTTATGCAAGTTTGCGATGTTAAAACATATGTATGCAAGTTTAGGATGTTGAAACCTATGTGAATCTTATGCAAGTTGGGATGTAAAACATATGTGAATCAAGTACATACCTATGATAGTTTATAAGCAAAAAGTGTGACATTAATTTATGTGTTTAGATCCGTATGCAAGTTCACATTTTTATGTTTAGATCTATGTTTAGATCCATATGCAAGTTCACATTTGGATATTAGATCTATACTTAGATCCAAGGCAGTAAGATACTTATGCAAATTTATGTTTCCTATGCTAGTTTTGTATGAGAATCATATGCTAGTTTGAATATAAGTTTGTATGAAATTCATATGCAAGTCATAGGAAAACCATATCCATATATGCAAGTTCATAATTACATGTTTATATCTATACATTTTAGATCCATGAAAGTGCATAGTTTATACAAATTTATGTTTTATGACTATTGCCTATGCAAGTGTTGATTATGCAAATTTATGTTAATATGAATCATAATCATGCCAGTTTTGATCCATGTTATGCTAGTTAGATCTATTTTGTGTGTTATGCAAGTTGTGATGTTTCTTTCTTTTTTATGAGTTAGATTATTTGCGAGTCTAATATATTTCACGTTAAACGTACGAACGACGTGGGGATAATGGGAAAATATTAAAAATGCATAATTGTGAATTGGCATAAAATGGCATATAATTAATTTGAGACATTAATTGGCCTAATTTATATGCATAATAATTATGGACATAATTTAAGTGACAATTATGGACATGGATAAAAATTGGAAGTTATTGGCAAGTCGAAATAGGGATATTTATTCAAATTGGGGTTGAATAATAATGTGTAATAATAAATGCCTAAGACACGAGGTTAGACTCGTTTGTGGTGTAAGACTGCCCGGACCCGCTTGGCAAATCCAGCAACAACAAACGGTAGTCTAATATGAGAGGTCAAAGGCACAAATTAAATAAGTAATAAAGGCCTAAGACACGAGGTTAGACTCGTTTGTGGTGTAAGACTGCCCGGACCCGCCCGGAAAATCCAGCAGCCAGAAACGGTAGTCTAATGTGAGAGGTCAAAGGCATAAATTAAAAGATGCTTAGACACAATGTTAAGCCTTGCTTGTGGTGGAAATCTGCCAGAACCGTCTGGCATATCCAGCGGCCACAAGCAATCGACTTAATGTGAGAGGTCTGTGCATTAATAATTAATTAATGCCGAGCAAAGACGAATATGAATGACAAACAGAAGTTTGGTTGAGTGAGTGGTTCTCTGAGTAACAATCTGATGTTGATTTCGGTCTTCGGGGTTGGCAATTAGGAGTTATTCTCTTAACCAATGTATTTGTGGACTAAGATGTACTTAATCATAAAAAAACATGGTAAGTGGATTGGTTTAAGACCGGCATAACCAATAATATATATATATATATATATTAATCTGATAAGTGGATGGGGTTAAGACCAGCTTAACCAATAATATATTGATCTAATAAGCGGTTAGGGTTAAGACAAACTTAACCAATAATGTATATTGGCTTGATAAGCGGATAGGGTTAAGACCAACTTAACCAATAAGATATAAGTGGATGCGGTTAAGACCGGCTTAACCAATAATATATTGATCTAATAAGCGGATAGGGTTAAGACAAGCTTAACCAATAACACATGTTGATTTGTTTAGTGAATAACATGGGTGACATGTGGGATATAATTATAAACACTTAACCATGTTGAAAACGTGTAAGAAGACATGAATAAGAAGGGGTTAAGTGGGAAATTCTAGTGGGGACCAAGCATAGGTGGAAAGCTTGTGTGGGAACCCTTTTTAAACCAGTAACCCATTAAGTATCTTTGTGAGCTCGACCCAAGTCGAGGATGGGACAAGCTTACTGAGTTTGAATGTAAGAGGTCAAAACAGGTTAGCGGTGGCAATGCAAGTCAAACAGGGTCATGTGCGTGCGTGGGCCCGGGCTGGTAGGTAAGGCGTTGTTGCATCGTTTAGATATAAGTCGCGCATCTTTAGTGGTATCGGGTTGCCACTTTGGGGAGTGATACACCCCATTGTGGGACCAACACAGGTATCCATGAGTTAGGGAGACGATCGAATGAGGAAGGTAGTGGGTACGACTAGCGGAGAAAGGAGCAGACAGTACCTATGAAGACAGCTAGGAGTATAACTACCATATTATGATTAAACATTGTAATTAGAATGGGGAGGGTAGTGGGTACAACTAGTGGAGATAGGGGAAGGCGACACCTATGAAGATAGGTAGGGGTACTCGAAACTACCATTGTTATTATTATTTTGTTCAGTGGGCGGGATCAACTTTTAGGGTGACTAGTAATGGTGCTGTGTAATTAGCATTGGTGCACTATAGTAATTATCCTACAGTGATTAGAAGCGCAATTAACGCCCAAACATTCCTCTGTTTGCTTTGTCTTGCCCACTTGCTTCACAATCATTCCTTGTTTTACCAGTTTATGCCTTATCCTAATTACTTTAATAATTGTATTGTCAAAGTTATGGTACTCGCCAGATTTCATGTCTGACCCTCTTTGTTTTTGCCTCTTTTCTACCTTTTTCCCCACCAGGTTCTCAGGGTGGGACTTGTATTAGCGGAGCTTGATTTGGATCTCTTTCTCTCTCTTTTGGAAGTGCTGGGATTGCTGAAAGTAAAGTTCAGCTCATCTCTTTTATGGCTACTTGTGTTTGGGGTTATGCTTTTTACTTTTTGTACTCTGAAAACATTTTGTCAAGATGGATATTAAGTGTACTTGGTTTATGAGTTGTTGTAATCAAACCTTTCCTCCGCTGCAATAAAAGTTGTTTTAATTTTTTCAAGTACCAATATTTGTATCTGTCTTGTTAGGTTCTGTTCCATATACTAATAACGCTCCATGGAAGTTAATACATTCCCTTTGTGAGTGACATTAACGGATGTGGGGTGTTACACGTGGTATCCGAGTTGAAGGTTATCAGAATAGATATGAATTTTGAAAAACAATTTTTCAAAAACATTCTGTAAATAAATTCTTTCAAAAATTTGTTTTAAGGAGAGTATTATTAAGAGAAAAGTTTGTTTTAAAACAATAAACCCCAAGAGCCATATATCTTTCCTTCGATTCTCCGTTTTGAATCTCTTCCTCTTTCCTTTATGAATTTCCTCCTCCACGCATATAGACTCTTTTTCTAAGGTATGTAAGAACTTCCGTACGATGGGCGGAAAACCACTTCATGGGACTGGGACGTCTGTCAAAACTGGGTGAAAATGGAGGACTTGTTGGTACCTTTAGGATAGACGACTGGAGGAAGGCTCAATTAGCTGCTTCGTTAATGAAGAATGAAGCCTCATTTGGCAGGAGGCCACGAACTGAGAATGTGCAGGAGAGGCATGGAAAGGACACATGATAAAGTAGATCTAAAGAAAGGCGATAAGGATAATAAGGGGCCAAGAGAAAAGGAAGGGCCACACTTGTGAAATACCTGACTACTTAAATAAAGACGTTAGAAAGAAGAAGAAGACTAGTTGTTATCATTACAAGACATCTTATTAGGATCGTCCAAAGAAGCAAAAGGCAAAGGTAAGGACAAGGTACAGGATCTTCTGGAGGGCAGGCGCATTCCCTCATGACTGACATACCCGATAGAGGTAGAAATATATCTTAGTTGGAAATTTGGTTTTTCTTTTTAATCATCCTGTTCGAACCTTGTTTCAATTCTGGCGCTTCACACTCGTTTGTATCTACTTCGTTAGTTGAAACACTGCACCTAAATACTAGTCTAGTTACCGATCCCATAGTAGTCTCAAATGCTATTGGTGGTTCGGCTCATCTTCCAATGATTTGTCAGGATTTGAGAGTGTCTATCTTGGGCGTTGGGTTTGAATGCAACGCCTTCGTTCTTGGCTTCATGGGCTACGGCTTGATTCTAGGTATGGATTGGCTAGCTAGATACGGTGCCATCCTAGATTGTGAAAGAAGGGTAGTTAGATTGTTGACTCATTGTGGAAAGACCCTTGATATTTCTTGGGACCCTAGAGGTCCGGTAATGCTTAGCTACCTAGAATCCCTTGACTCGTCCAATGAAGATTTGGAATCTGTTCGTGTGGTCCGTGAATATAGTGACGTCTTCGATGAAGTTCGAGGTTTACCCCCGAGGCACGAGATAGACTTTCAAATATACCTAGTAGATAATGCAAAGCCAGTTGCATTACCAGTGCGCCACATGGCTCCGAGAGAGAGAAGAGAAATCAGTAATCAAGTGAAAGAATTGCTTGAGAAGGGGTTCATAAGAAGGAGTATTTCGGAGGGGGGTGCTCCAGTCGTTTTTCCTACGAAAGATGATGGTTTATTTAGATTATGCGTGGATTAAAGAGAGCTGAATAAGAAAACAAAGAAGAACAGACACCAATTGCCGAGGATAGATGATTTATTCAATCAGTTGGTGGGTGCTTCAGTTTTTTCGCAACTGGATTTGGCTACAGGGTGTCATCAGCTAAGGGTGGCTACAGGTAGCATAGATAAGACTGCATTTGGAACTCCTGACGGTTTCTTCGAGTGGCTCGTCATGCCTTTCGGTTTGACGAATGCACCCGCATACATTGTTGACTTAATGAGTAGGGTGTTTAGGGAATTTCTAAACAAGTTTGTGATAGTCTTTGTGGACGATATCCTAATTTTCTCTGAAAGTGAAGAAGAGCATGCCCTACATCTTAGGGAAATCTTAGGGACCCTATGAGCGCATTAACTTAAAGCTAAGTTCTCCAAGTGCTATTTTTGGAGAAAAGTAGTGAGGTTCTTAGGACACCTAGTCTCTAAGGGAGGGATAGCTGTGGATCCCGCAAAGGTGGTGGCAACCCAAGATTGGAAGATTCCTAAGAACGCAACAGAAGTAAGAAGCTTTTTAGGGTTGGCTGGTTATTGTAGGAAGCTCATTAAGGACTTCGAGAAGATATCAGCCCCACTTACTCGGTTAACGAAGAAGAACTTAATTTTTGCTTGGTATGTTCACTGTGACGATGGTTTCCAACGTTTGAAGAGGGTTTTGACGACCGCTCTAGTTTTAGTTTTGCCAGATGGAAGTAAGCCATTCACAGTGTATACCGGTGCTTGCGAGACAGGGCTTGGAGCAGTATTCGGTGCAAGAGGAAAAGGTGATATGCAAAAGGCGGCAAGCACGAGTATCGCTTATCACCCACAAACGGGTGAACGGACAGAAAGGGTAAACAAAATCCTTGAAGATCTTTTGAGGTTATGTATCCTGGATTTTGGAAGGACATGAGAAGAGGCAACTAGCTTAGTGATGTTCATGACATGTTTTCACGTATCATATTTGCGGAAGTGTTACAAGATACCACGGAAGTAGTGGAGCCGAACATGCTTAGGGAAGTGGAAGTAGAGGGAGATGCCACAGTTAGACGAGCTCCTGCATGCAACCTTGGGTCGGAGGTATAAGAGCTATGCAACAAAGAGGTCAAGTTGGTCAAAGTGCAATGAGGAGATGATCAAAGAGACGCGACTTGGGAGACGAAAGACAAGATGCGTATGTTGTACTCTTTCCTTTTTGAGGGTATGTTTTAAATTCTCCTTTTTCTACTGCTTTGTTGATACTTGTCCTATCATTTAGTATTATCTTTGCGATGGCATCTTCGATCTTTAGTTAGGAGGAACCCTATGGTTGTAAACATGTGTTTGAGACATGTTATGTTTGGTGGATGCAAATAGATGCAAGTGGTTGCTCGTGGATGCATGTACACACACATTTGGCACTAGATCGGCTCAATCACCTTCATGATGCATATAAATGTGTGTGCATATTTAAATTAATGGATGTATAATGGTTGTGTTATCACATGGATGATGTATTTTGATGAATGGTTGCGCACACATGTAGGAATAATATGTATCGATAGGATTCTTTCGCATACATAATGGAGGCATGGCACTATCATGATTTGCATTAAGGAGGTCAATTAAATAAGTAGACCGCCTGATTTTGCATTAGATAAGGAACATATACACGCACTTTTTGCATATGTTCATACAACATTAGAAATCTTGTAAGGACAACGGATGTCTGTGTTTGGTGGTTGAGTAGATGGTGATTGGATGTTAGGATATGCATACTCCTTAACTTGGAGATTTCGGGGGCGAAATCCTTTAAGAAGGGGAGAAGGTAACACCCCATGATTTTAAATAATAAAATTAACGAATTAAGGAATACTTAATTTCAAATGTGGAAATTAAGAGAAACGGGTTGCGCCATTGCGTTCACCTTGGAATTCTACTTGAGATAGAGTCCGAGTTTGCGTAAATCGGACTCCGTATGAAGAAGATATATTTAAATTAAATATTGCAGCAAAAAATGAAAAAGAAGAATGAGAAAAGAATAATGTTTAACATTGTTCTAAGTTTTTTGAGAAAAATATTTAGTAGCTCATTTGGTTAGAACATGTGACTTGCATACAAGAGCTACAGAGTTCGATCCCCGCCAGCGCCATATTTTTGTTTTAAGGGAATGGCTAAAAAGTGGCTTAGTGTGAACGCAGTTCAAAAAGTGGTTTAGTGTGAAAATGGTTAATTGGGAAGATAGATAAAAAGAAAAAAAATATACATAGAAAATATACATATATATATATGACGTGTACGCATCATGTGGCGCATGTGGTGCATTTTTTGTTGGTCAAGGATTGTCTTTATTAAGTGGCCTTCTCTGATTGGCTTTGTGACTAATTCTGAGGTGTTAGGGCTTATGTGTCATGCTATGATTGGCTTAGTGACACTTGCTTTAGCTGGATGGCTCTGATTGCTCCTGAAACAATCTAACTGCCCACATAAGTTTTAACTTCTATAAAAGCAACCATAATCCTCAAACCCTAATGTAACACACCACGTCCATTAATGTCACTCACAAAGGGAATGCATTAACTTCCATGGAGGTTTTAAGTGAATATAGAACAGTAAAATTACAACAAGACAGATATAAAATAGTACTTGGAAATTCAAAAACTTTATTTCATTGTAGCAGAAGTCAAAACATGTTTGATTACATCATAACACCATATTCAATGTCAAGTACAATATCTATCTTGATAAAACAAGTACATAATCCCATTACATGAATAGCCATTAAAAAGAAAGATAACAAGCTGGACTTTACTTCAGCAGTCCAAGCTTTCCAGAAGATAAGCGATCCAACTAGACTCCACTAGAACTTGGCCCAACCTGCGGACCTGAAGGGAGAAAAAGGATGGAAAAGAGGGGGTCAGACATAAAGTCTGGTGAATATGATAATTCTACAATACTATTACCAAAATAACTGGACTAAGGCATAAGCTGGAAAACAAGAAAATGTCTATGAAGAGCAGATTAAGGACATAGACAATCGCTAAAGGCAACGTTATAGGCGCTCCTAAATACTAAAGGATAAACACTATACTGCACCACCAGTCACCCTAAAGATTCATCCCACTTAGCTTCACTTAGAAACTTTCCCAATGGCTTTACGTACCCCTAGCTGACTACATAGGTGCCGCCTGCCCCTATCCCCACTAGGTGTACCCTACTTCCCATTATTCGATCGACTCCCTAACTCGTAGATACCCGTGCTGGCCCCACAGTGGGGTGTATCATTCCCCTAAAGTGGCAACCTGATACAACGGACATGCACGGCTTATACCTACATGATGCAACAACGTCTTACCTACCAGCCCGGGTCCACACACGCATATGAAACCCGTTGGACTTGCGTTGCCACCGCTCCCTGTTTTGGCCTCTTATAGTCAAACCCAGTATGCGTGTCCCGTCCTCGACTTGGGTCGAGCCCACAAAGATACGTTTTGGGATACTGGTTGAAATGGGCCCCCACTATTTACCACAAGCATTCCACCTAAGCTTGTCCCCATTAGTCCATCCCACTTAACCCACTTAGTCATGTTCATTTACATGTGTGTTTGGTTAAGTCTAATCGTATTTCAAATGCCTCTAAAGGCAACCACCAGATTCCTCATGCCACCCAAGGCACCTACTTAACCCCCATGTCCCACCTTACATGATTATCTGGTTAAGTATTTCTTAGTTCATTAAGGCCATAACCTCATAAAGACCTCTCACATTAGACTGTCATTTATGGCAGCTGGATTTGCCGGGCGGGTCCGGGCAGTCTTACACCATAAAAGAGTCTAACCTCGTGTCTTTACAACTGTTATGCTTTAGTTTGGGCCTAGGACCTCCCACATTGGGCCGACATTTGTGACTACTGGATTTGCCGGGCGGGTCCGGGCAGGTTTACATCACAAACGGGTCCAACCTCGTGTCCTAAGCATTGATTATTAATAATAATCCACTTTCCCCCAATTTTAATAATTCCCAACTTGAATTATTAATTACTTCCAATTTTTAACAATGTCCATAATTGACTCAATTATGGACATTCATTCATGGTATGCAACATCTTACAAAATTGCACCCAATTTATTAATTCCTAATATTACCCCTACCCCACGTTTGAACGTCTATTCGAAAAATATATGTTAGACTCGAATAGCCTAACTCATAGCATAAAAGAGATTATCATAATAACAACATGTATATGTGACCAAATGAATCATAATAAGGGGTGAAACTTGCATATGTCCAACTTGCATAGATTATACATGTCATGGATCTAAAGGTGTCAACTTGTTCAAAATTCACCTAATATGATCTCAATCAATTTTCATAAACTTACATATGAACATGTGTGAATCAACATCATCTAATTTTTTTAACAACATGGTTTTATATGGGTACACCTAACTCAATAGGCAAATTCCCATAATCAAGTTTTATTTAATTATAGTTTCAAGTTTATGGGTACACCTAACATAATCGGCAAATTCCCATAAACAAGATCCATTTAAATTAAGAAAAAAAAACATAACTTTAAGCGTGATCCAACAACATCATGATTTTTCAACATAATATAGCATGATTTATAACATGGCATAGTATGATAGTATAACATAGCTTGACATGATTCTCAACATAGCACGACATAGCATAAGAGAATTTACAACATAGCATGACATAGCATATATAATTTACATCATACGACAACATAATAACATAATAAGAGATCCACAATATATAGAATTTACAATTACAAATCACATCACTTTCTTGTGATCCATTCATAACTGAGTCAAATTAGTTTGTAATAGTCTTGTGAGAATCATCATACTCACCAACAAAAGAAAAGAATTAGAGAAAGAGAGATCTTTTGATTTGATTTGTGTAGATTTAGTTGTAGATGATTAGGCTTCCTCTTCTTAGTTTGTGACGGCTATGCTGAACTCCATGGCAGCAGCATGACGGTAGCTTCTCTAATTTTACAAGTGATTTAGGTCTAGGGTCTACCCACTTATTTATAGATTTTAGAATTCATTTAGGCCATTAGATTTAACCTAGAAATAACCGCAGCCGTTCAGACAAGATGGGGTTTATCTTGTTGACTCAGCAATGAGTCAGAAGTGACTCAGCAAACACTCAGCATATTAATAAACTTCTATTCATGTCATAAATATATATATTTTTTCTACAATGTACATATTAGATACATCCCCCTTTACTTATTATTGTTTTTATATACATATTAGATACATCCCCTCTCTCACACACTTATTAATATTTTTATATTCATATTAGATACATCCCCTCTCTTACACACTTATTAATATTTTTATATTCATATTAGATACATCCCCTCTCTTACACACTTATTAATATTTTTATATTCATATTAGATACATCCCCTCTCTTACACACTTATTAATATTTTAGCAACTTTAGTGTTAATAGAAAATTCGGGGTGTTACATTCTCCCCTCCTTTTAGGATTTCGTCCCCGAAATCTTCAAGTCTGGAAGAATGTATATCCTACCATCCAAACGTCCATCTACTCATCCATCATACACAGGCATCCATTGTCCTTAAAAGACTTCTAATGCTTTATGATCATATGCAAGTGTGTGTACATGTCCTTACCTAATGCGAAATCAGGCGGTCTACTGATTCAGTTGACCTCCTTAATGCAAATTATGTAAGTGTCATGAATCCATTATGTATGCAAAAGATCCTAATTGCTTACATACTACTTCTATATGCGTGCACACCCATTCAACCGAATGCAGCATCCATATGATGGTACAACCATTATACATCCATTATACTAAATACATCCATATATATGCAATATGCAATATGAAGTGACTGAGCCGATCTAGTGCCTAAAGTGTGTGTATATATGTATCCACGAGCAACCACTAGCAAACACTTGCATCCATTTTGCATCCATCATACATAACATGTCTCAAACACATGTTTCAACCATAGGATTATCCTAACTAAAGGTCAAAGATACTAATGAGAGGACATACTAAAGATAAGATAAGATAAGCTAAGCGATAAAGGAGAAATTAAAAGACATACCCTCAAAAAGAAAAGGGTACAACGAACGCATCTTCTCTTCTGTCTCCCAAGTTGCGTTGCTCTCATCATCTCCCCATTGCACTTTAACCAGTCTGACCTCTCGATTCCTCAACTTTTTGATCTCCGACCCAAGAATGCATGTAGGAGTTCGTCTAATTGGTGCATCACGCTCTATTTCCACCTCTTTAAGCAAGCTCGGCTCTACCACCTCCGCGGTCTTGTGCAAACACTTCCTCAAATGTGATACATGGAATACGTCGTGTACTCCACTAAGTTTCTCAGGCAACTCCACCCTATATGCCATCTTCCCAATCCTGTTTTTTATAGGAAACGGCCCTACAAACCTTGGTGCTAATTTCCCCACGGACCCAAAGCGAACAACATTCTGTAACGGAGATACTTTGATAAAAACCATGTCCCCAATGTCAAACTCAAGATCTGTCCTCCTCTTATCAGCATACGATTTCTGCCTATCTTGTGCTGCTTTCATCCTCCTTCGAATCAACTCAATCTTCTCCGAGGTTTCCCTAACCATATCGGGCCCAAGTAGGATTTTATCGGTAGATTCCCACCAACATGTAGGCGAACGGCAAGGCCTTCCATAAAGAGCTTCGAAAGGTGCCATGCCAATACTAGACTGAAAGCTATTATTATATGCGAATTCTACTAACGGAAGGTGCTCTTCCCATGTACCCCCAAAGTCTAGGATACAAAGCCTTAAAAGATCCTCTAGAATGCGATTCACCCTCTCGGTCTGGCTGTCTGTCTGAGGATGATATGCGGTGCTCAAACATAGCTGAGTCCCTACCGCCTCTTGTAAACTCTTCCAAAATTCGCTAGTAAAGATGGGGTCACGGTCGCTTACTATACTAGAAGGAATACCGTGCAAACGAACTATCTCCTTAATGTATACAGAAGCCAACCACGGAGCAGTCCTCTTACTTTTTACGGGAATAAAATGGGCGCTTTTAGTAAGTCTATCTACTATAACCCAAATCCCCGTGTTACCCTTCCTTGATCTTGGTAATCCATCCACAAAATCCATTGAGATGCTTTCCCATTTCCATAGTGGAACTTCTAATGGGTGAAGCAACCCACCGGGTTTCTTTTGTTCTGCTTTAACTCGTTGGCACACCAAGCATCTAGCGACGTACTCGGCCACATCCTTTTTCATACCGGCCCAAAAGAAAACCCGCTTCATATCTTTGTACATCTTATCCCCGCCGGGATGAATGGTCATTTTTGAGCGATGAGCATCATCAAGAATGGCCTTCCTTAAGTCTTCGTCTTGTGGTACACAAAGTCTATTATCCCTTCGTAACCAACCCTTATCGTCTAGGGTATACCTACGAAGATGGCTTGACGACTCCCCCCTTTGAGTTTTTCTACTATCTCAACCAACTGTGGGTCGTCTCGCTGTGCCTCACCAACCCGTCCTAGAAGTGTAGGTCTAACCTCCAAGGATGTTAACAGACCGGGTACTAAGTCAACGGAGGGTCTAAAGTCAAACATAGAGATGAATTCTAAGCTTTGTCCTTCAACAAACAACGGACTCAAGGACAACCTTTTCCTACTTAAGGCGTCTGCCACCACGTTACCCTTGCCCGGGGTATATGCTATTTCAAAATCGTAGGAGGCTAAGAATTCCATCCACCGTTGCTGCCTTAAATTCAAATCCTTCTGAGAGAATAAGTATTTTAATGATTTGTGGTCAGTGAACAGTTCGAATTTCTCACCAAGAAGATAGTGACGCCAAGACTTAAGCGCGAAAACAATTGCGGCTAGCTCTAAGTCATGCGTGGGGTAATTCTTTTCATGAACCCTCAACTGCCTTCCACCATAGGCTATTACTCTCCCCTCTTGCATGAGGACCGCGCCAAGTCCCGTCCCACAAGCATCAGTATAGATGGTAAACGGTTTATTCCCGTCTGGCAGCACTAAGACTGGGGCTGAAGTTAAGGCTCTCTTTAAACGTTGGAACGCATCATCGCAATCTTTGTCCCACGTAAAAACCAGGTTCTTCTTCGTTAACCGTGTTAATGGAGCTGATATTTTTGCGAAGTCTTTGATAAACTTCCTATAATAGCCAGCCAACCCCAAGAAACTTCTTACTTCGGTTGCATTTTTAGGGACCTTCCAATCTTGGATGGCCACCACCTTTGCGGGATCCACTGCTATCCCTTCTTTGGAAACCACGTGCCCTAAGAACCGTACTTCCTTCCTCCAGAAGTGACACTTAGAAAATTTTGCCTTAAGGTTATGCGCTCGAAGGGTTTCCAACACTTCCCTAAGATGTAGGGAGTGCTCTTCTTTATTCTTAGAAAAGACTAAGATGTCATCCACAAAGACTACCACGAATTTGTTAAGGTATTCCCTAAACACCCTACTCATCAAATCAACAAAATATGCAGGGGCGTTTGTCAAACCAAAGGGTATCACTAGCCATTCATAGAATCCGTCAGGAGTCCTAAAAGCAGTCTTATCTATACTATCCTCAGCCACTCTCAGTTGATGAAAGCCAGTGGCTAAGTCCAACTGCGAAAACACTGAGGCGCCAACTAACTGATCAAAGAGATCGTCAATCCTCGGCAGTGGGTGTCGGTTCTTTTTAGTAAGCTTGTTTAGTTCTCTATAGTCCATACAAAGTCTAAGAGACCCATCCGCCTTTGTGGCAAAAACTACTGGAGCACCCCACTCCGATATACTACGTCTTATGAACCCCTTCTCAAGCAACTCCTTTACTTGCTTATTGAGTTCCCTCCTTTCACGAGGAGCCATGTGGCGCACTGGCAAAGATACGGGTTTAGCATTATCCACAAGATAAATTCGAAAGTCTATCTCCCGCTTTGGAGGTAAGACCTTCACCTCCTCAAACACATCCGGATATTCCCGGACCACTTCTACCGATCGCAGGTTCTCTACAGACGCGTCAAGCGATTCAAGATAACTTAGCATAACGGAATTTATGGGATTACAAAAGATGTCGAGAGCATTACCAAGGCGAGTCACAAGCCTAACTACTCTCCTTTCACAATCAAGAATGGCCCTATTTCTAGACAACCAATCCATTCCTAAAATTAGCCCATAGCCCGTGAAGCCCAATACATAAGCATCACATCTAAATTCAACGCTAAGTATAGAGATTTTCAAATCCAAACATATCATGGTCAAATGAGCCGAACCCCCAATTGGATTTGAAACGACCAAGGGATCCTCTACTAAACTGGTGTTCATGTGCAGTGATTCAACTAATGATGCAGAGATAAACGAATGAGATGCGCCAGAATCGAATAAGGTACGGACAGGATGATCAAACAGAAAAACTAAGCTTTCAACAGAAATTGTTCTACCTCTTTCTTGCAGCGGTGGGGCCGCAATAGCCTGAACTTGCCCCCTTGCCTGCCCTGGTGCCATAAGAGCCTGCACCTGTCCTCCCGAGGTAGACCCTGCCCTCTGCCCCTTCTTTGGACAGTCCTTCACTAAATGTCCCGCATCTCCACAATGAAAACAACCAGTCTTCTTTTTCTTTCTACAATCTTTGCTGAGATGGCCAGGCATCCCACAATTGAAGCATTTCTTCTTCCCTTTGCCATTATTGTTTTTACCACCCTTCTTATTTTGCTGTTGGGGTTTCTTCTGATCCCCTTTCTTTTCAACTGCCTTATCCTCATGCATAAGTGCCATTTCTACTAGCTTTTCAAAGGTGGCTCCCATAGGGATGTGGGTCATAGCCAACCCTTGCAACGGTTCATTCAAGCCTCTAACGAACCTCAAAGCTTTCTTCTCTGGCGTGTTCACCAACTCCAAGCCAAACCTTGCTAACTGATTAAATTTATTGACATATTCCTTTGCTGATGAGCTCCCTTGCTTTAGTGCCAGGAATTTTTCCATATTTAAGTTCTCCTCTGCCCTTGAAAGAAACTTTGCCTCAAACCTTCGTCTGAAATCCGCCCATGAATCAACTGGACGTTCCCCGTTAGTGACCTCCCACCAAAACGAGGCCTCTCCCTTCATTAACCAAGCAGCTAAACGGACTTTCCTCCCATCTTCCACTTCAAAGATATCCAACAATTCCTCAGTCTCCTTAAGCCAATCTCTGGCCTCCACAAACGTCTCAGTCCCTTGAAAAGTTTTTCCTCCCATAGCCTTGAATTCCTTGCACGTCTTTGCAAAAGTATCAACACGAGGAGGAGGAGGAGGAGGAATGGGTGCAACTAGGGGTGGAGGAGTATCCGCTGGGCCTGCAGTGGTGGCCCTAGCCTCCAAGTATCTCCTAAGCCACCCTGGAATCGTCACACCTTCTGGGAGATTAAGATCTTCAGCCATGCTGAAACGAAAAAGGAAAGATTCAAAATGGAGAATTCGAAAGATAAAGATAAGGATGTGGCTATTTGGGATTATGTTTTTCATAAAAACTCTCTTTAAATAACATGTTTTTTTTTTTTGAAAGCACTTCTTCCAAAAATACTTTAGAAAAAAAAAATATTTTTCTAAATTTTTTTTTTTTATCTGTTCTGGTAACCTTATGCTCTGATACCACGTGTAACACCCCACGTCCATTAATGTCACTCACAAAGGGAATGCATTAACTTCCATGGAGGTTTTAAGTGAATATAGAACAGTAAAATTACAACAAGACAGATATAAAATAGTACTTGGAAATTCAAAAACTTTATTTCATTGTAGCAGAAGTCAAAACATGTTTGATTACATCATAACACCATATTCAATGTCAAGTACAATATCTATCTTGATAAAACAAGTACATAATCCCATTACATGAATAGCCATTAAAAAGAAAGACAACAAGCTGGACTTTACTTCAGCAGTCCAAGCTTTCCAGAAGATAAGCGATCCAACTAGACTCCACTAGAACTTGGCCCAACCTGCGGACCTGAAGGGAGAAAAAGGATGGAAAAGAGGGGGTCAGACATAAAGTCTGGTGAATATGATAATTCTACAATACTATTACCAAAATAACTGGACTAAGGCATAAGCTGGAAAACAAGAAAATGTCTATGAAGAGCAGATTAAGGACATAGACAATCGCTAAAGGCAACGTTATAGGCGCTCCTAAATACTAAAGGATAAACACTATACTGCACCACCAGTCACCCTAAAGATTCATCCCACTTAGCTTCACTTAGAAACTTTCCCAATGGCTTTACGTACCCCTAGCTGACTACATAGGTGCCGCCTGCCCCTATCTCCACTAGGTGTACCCTACTTCCCATTATTCGATCGGCTCCCTAACTCGTAGATACCCGTGCTGGCCCCACAGTGGGGTGTATCACTCCCCTAAAGTGGCAACCTGATACAACGGACATGCACGGCTTATACCTACACGATGCAACAACGTCTTACCTACCAGCCCGGGTCCACACACGCATATGAAACCCGTTGGACTTGCGTTGCCACCGCTCCCTGTTTTGGCCTCTTATAGTCAAACCCAGTATGCGTGTCCCGTCCTCGACTTGGGTCGAGCCCACAAAGATACGTTTTGGGATACTGGTTGAAATGGGCCCCCACTATTTACCACAAGCATTCCACCTAAGCTTGTCCCCATTAGTCCATCCCACTTAACCCACTTAGTCATGTTCATTTACATGTGTGTTTGGTTAAGTCTAATCGTATTTCAAATGCCTCTAAAGGCAACCACCAGATTCCTCATGCCACCCAAGGCACCTACTTAACCCCCATGTCCCACCTTACATGATTATCTGGTTAAGTATTTCTTAGTTCATTAAGGCCATAACCTCATAAAGACCTCTCACATTAGACTGGCATTTATGGCAGCTGGATTTGCCGGGCGGGTCCGGGCAGTCTTACACCATAAAAGAGTCTAACCTCGTGTCTTTACAACTGTTATGCTTTAGTTTGGGCCTAGGACCTCTCACATTGGGCCGACATTTGTGACTACTGGATTTGCCGGGCGGGTCCGGGCAGGTTTACATCACAAACGGGTCCAACCTCATGTCCTAAGCATTGATTATTAATAATAATCCACTTTCCCCCAATTTTAATAATTCCCTACTTGAATTATTAATTACTTCCAATTTTTAACAATGTCCATAATTGACTCAATTATGGACATTCATTCATGGTATGCAACATCTTACAAAATTGCACCCAATTTATTAATTCCTAATATTACCCCTACCCCACGTTTGAACGTCTATTCGAAAAATATATGTTAGACTCGAATAGCCTAACTCATAGCATAAAAGAGATTATCATAATAACAACATGTATATGTGACCAAATGAATCATAATAAGGGGTGAAACTTGCATATGTCCAACTTGCATAGATTATACATGTCATGGATCTAAAGGTGTCAACTTGTTCAAAATTCACCTAATATGATCTCAATCAATTCTCATAAACTTACATATGAACATGTGTGAATCAACATCATCTAATTTTTTTAACAACATGGTTTTATATGGGTACACCTAACTCAATAGGCAAATTCCCATAATCAAGTTTTATTTAATTATAGTTTCAAGTTTATGGGTACACCTAACCTAATAGGCAAATTCCCATAAACAAGATCCATTTAAATTAAGAAAAAAAAACATAACTTTAAGCGTGATCCAACAACATCATGATTTTTCAACATAATATAGCATGATTTATAACATGGCATAGTATGATAGTATAACATAGCTTGACATGATTCTCAACATAGCACGACATAGCATAAGAGAATTTACAACATAGCATGACATAGCATATATAATTTACATCATACGACAACATAATAACATAATAAGAGATCCACAATATATAGAATTTACAATTACAAATCACATCACTTTCTTGTGATCCATTCATAACTGAGTCAAATTAGTTTGTAATAGTCTTGTGAGAATCATCATACTCACCAACAAAAGAAAAGAATTAGAGAAAGAGAGATCTTTTGATTTGATTTGTGTAGATTTAGTTGTAGATGATTAGGCTTCCTCTTCTTAGTTTGTGACGGCTATGCTGAACTCCATGGCAGCAACATGACGGTAGCTTCTCTAATTTTACAAGTGATTTAGGTCTAGGGTCTACCCACTTATTTATAGATTTTAGAATTCATTTAGGCCATTAGATTTAACCTAGAAATAACCGCAGCCGTTCAGACAAGATGGGGTTTATCTTGTTGACTCAGCAATGAGTCAGAAGTGACTCAGCAAACACTCAGCATATTAATAAACTTCTATTCATGTCATAAATATATATATATTTTCTACAATGTACATATTAGATACATCCCCCTTTACTTATTATTGTTTTTATATACATATTAGATACATCCCCTCTCTCACACACTTATTAATATTTTTATATTCATATTAGATACATCCCCTCTCTTACACACTTATTAATATTTTTATATTCATATTAGATACATCCCCTCTCTTACACACTTATTAATATTTTTATATTCATATTAGATACATCCCCTCTCTTACACACTGATTAATATTTTAGCAACTTTAGTGTTAATAGAAAATTCGGGGTGTTACACCTAAATCACACAAATTCATTCTAAGGAGCCACCATGCCGTCCATGATCGTTCTAGTTTAGCCACCATTCCTTCTTCAACTTAAAAGCAAGATAGAAGCAAGAATCAAAATCAAATCTAAATCCAAATTAGAATGACAACTAGTCTACATCAAAGGCGAGCAATTCAGTTTCAGAACACAAATCCCAAAAAAACAAGAATATTCTTTTGATTGTGAGTGCTATTTCTTTCGCAATATAACTAATAAATTAATTATGATGGGTTGTAAATGGATTATGAGAACATGTCTGTTGAAACATGTGATGTTATTTTCTGTTTGTGAACATATGACAGTTTTGTTGTTGTATGATTGGTAGATCTATTTATATGTACAATTATACATGTTTAACTTGATTCATTTTATGCAAGTTTTCTTATGTTAATTTGTGAATCATATGCAAGTTTATGTTATGTGAATCTTATGCAATATTATATGTTAAATCATATTCGAATCTTATGCAAGTTTGTGATGTTAAAACATACGTATGCAAGTTTAGGATGTTGAAACATATATGAATCTTATGCATGTTGGGATGTAAAACATATGTGAATCAAGTACATACATACACTAGTTTATAAGCAAAAAGTGTGACATTAATTTATGTGTTTAGATCCATATGCAAGTTCACATTTTTATGTTTACATCTATGTTTAGATCCATATGCAAGTTCACATTTTGATATTAGATCTGTATTTAGATCCAAGGCCGTAACATACTTATGCAAATTTATGTTTCCTATGCTAGTTTTCTATGTGAATCATATGCTAGTTTGAATGTAAGTTTGTATGAAATTCATATGCAAGTCATAGGAAAACCATATCCATATATGCAAGTTCATAATTACATGTTTGTATCTATACATTTAGATCCATGACAGTACATAGTTTATAAAAATTTATGTTTTATGACTATTGCCTATGCAAGTGTTGGTTATGCAAATTTATGTTAATATGAATCATAATCATGCCATTTTTGATCCATTTTATGCTAGTTAGATATATTTTGTGTGTTATGCAAGTTGTGATGTTTCTTTCCTTTTTATGAGTTAGACTATTTGCGAGTCTAACATATTTCACGTTCAACGTACGAACAATGTGGGGATAATGGGAAAATATTAAATATGCATAATTGTGAATTGGCATAAAATGGCATAAAGGCATATAATTAATTTGAGACATTAATTGGCCTAATTTATATGCATAGTAATTATGGACATAATTTAAGTTATAATTATGGACATGGATAAAAATTGGAAGTTATTTGCAATTTGAATTAGGGATATTAATTCAAATTGGGGTTGAATAATAATGTGTAATAATAAATGCCGAAGACACGAGGTTAGACTCGTTTGTGGTGTAAGACTGCCCGGACCCGCTTAGCAAATCCAGCAACAACAAACGGTAGTCTAATATGAGAGGTTAAAGGCACAAATTAAATAAGTAATAAAGGCCTAAGACACGAGGTTAGACTCCTTTGTGGTGAAAGACTGCCCGGACCCGCCCGACAAATCCAACAACCATAAACGGTTGTCTAATGTGAGAGGTCAAAGGCATAAATTAAAAGATGCTTAGACACGAGGTTAAGTCTTGCTTGTGGTGGAAGTCTTCCCGGAACCGCCCGGCATATCCAACGGCCACAAGCAATCGACTTAATGTGAGAGGTCTGGGCATTAATAATTAATGCATGCTGAGCAAAGACGAATATGAATGACAAACAGAAGTTTGGTTGAGTGAGTGATTCTTTGAGTAACAATCTGATGTTGATTTCGATCTTCGGGGTTGGTACTTAGGGAGTTATTCTCTTAACCAATGTATCTATGAACTAAGATGTACTTAATCATAAAAAAACATGGTAAGTGGATAGGGTTAAGACCAGCTTAACCAATAATATATATATATATATATATATTAATATGATAAGTGGATAGGGTTAAGACCAGCTTAACCAATAGTATATTGATCTAATAAGCGGATAGGGTTAAGACAAACTTAACCAATAATATGTATTGGTCTGATATGGTCAAGGTTTTAAATCTCGGATTTTGGCCAATATCTCGAAAAAATATCTCGGCTATCTCGGGCGATATTTGAAACACTTATAACTAAACTAGCTGCCAAATCTCGGATTTTGGTTAAAATCTTGGATTTTTCTTCTCGGCGATCTCGGGGATATTTAAAAGCCTGGATATGGTTAAGACAAACTTAACCAATAATGTATATTGACTTGATAATCGGGTAGGGTTAAGACCAACTTAACGATATAAGCGGATGGGTTTAAGACCAGATTAACCAATAATATATTGATCTAATAAGCGGATAAGGGTAAGACAAGCTTAACCAATAACACACGTTGATTTGTTTAGTGAATAATGTGGGTGATATGTGGGATATAATTATAAACACTTAACCAAGTTGAAAACATGTAAGAAGACAAGAATAAGAAGGGGTTTAGTGGGAAATTCTAGTGGGGACCAAGCATAGGTGGAAAGCTTGTGTGGGAACCCTTTTCAAACCGGTAACCCATTAAGTATCATTGTGAGTTCGACCCAAGTCGAGGACGGGACATGCTTACTGAGTTTGATTGTAAGAGGTCAAAACAGGTTAGCGGCGACAATGCAAGTCCAATGAAGTCATGTGCGTGCGTGGGCCTGGGCTGGTAGGTAAGACGTTGTTGCATCGTGTAGATATAAGGCGTGCATCGTTAGTGGTATCGGGTTGCCACTTTGGGGAGTGATACACCCCACTGTTGGACCAGCATGGGTATCTACGAGTTAGGGAGCCGATCGAATGGGGAAGGTAGTGGGTACGACTAGCGGAGATAAGAGCAGACGGCACCTATGAAGACAGCTAGGAGTATAACTACCATATTATGAATAAACATTTTAATTAGAATAGGGTGGGTAGTGGGTACAACTAATGGAGATAGGGGCAGGCGGCACCTATGATGACAGCTAGGTGTACATGAAACTACCATTATTATTATTAATATTTTGTTCAGTAGGCGGGATCAACTTTTAGGGTGACTAGTAATGGTGCGGTGTAATTAGCATTGTTGCAGTATAGTAATTATCCTATAGTGATTAGGAGCACAATTAACACCAAAATATTCCTTTGTTTGCTTTGTCTTGCCCACTTGCTTCACAGTCATTCCTTGTTTTACCAGTTTATGCTTTATCCCAATTACTTTAATAATTGTATTGTTAAAGTTATGGTATTCGCCAGACTTCATGTCAGACCCTCTTTGTTTTTGCATCTTTTCTTCCTTTTGCCCCCCAGGTACTCAGGGTGGGACTAGTACTAGCAGAGCTTGATTTGGATCTCTTTCTCTCTCTTTTGGAAGTGCTTGGATTGCTGAAAGTAAAGTTCAGCTCATCTCTTTTATGGCTACTTGTGCTTGGGGTTATGCTTTTTTACTTTATGTACTCTGAAAACAATTTGTCAAGATGGATATTAAGTGAACTTGGTTTATGAAGTTTTTGTGATCAAACCTTTTCTCCGCTGCAATAAAAGTTGTTTTAAAATTTTCAACTACCAATATTTGTATATGTCTTGTTATGTTATGTTCCATATACTAATAACGCTACATGGAAGTTAATGCATTCCCTTTGTGAGTGACATTAATGGACGTGGGGTGTTACACGTGGTATTAGATCTGAAGGTTACCAGAACAGATATGAATTTTGAAAAATTGTTTTCAAAAGCATTTTGTAAAGAAATACTTTCAAAAATATGTTTTAAGGAGAGTATTTTTAGGAGAAAAGTTTGTTTGTTTTAAAAACATAACCCCAAGAGCCATATGTCTTTCCTTCGATTCTTTGTTTTGAATCTCTTCCTCTTTCCTTTTTGAATTTCTTCCTCCATGCATATAGACGCTTTTTCTAAGATATGTAAGAACTTCCGTACGATGGGCGGAAAACCACTTCATGGGACTGGGACGTCTGTCAAAACTAGGAGGAAGTGGAGTACTTGTTGGTACCTATAGGATAGACGACGGGAGGAAGGTTCAATTAGCTGCTTGTTTAATGAAGAATGAAGCCTCATTTGGTAGGAGGCCACGAACAGAGAATGTGCAAGAGAGGCATGGAAAGGACACATGATAAAGTAGATCCAAAGAAAGGAGATACGGATAACAAGGGGCCAAGAGAAAAGGAAGGGCCACACTTGTGAAATACCTGTCTACTTAAATGAAGACGTTAGAAAGAAGAAGAAGACTTGTTGTTATCATCATAAGACATCTTATTAGGATCGTTTAAAGGAGCAAAAGGCAAAGGTAAGGACAAGGTACAGGATCTTCTGGAGGGCAGATGCGTTCCCTCATGACTGACATACCTGATAGAGGTAGAAATATATCTTGGTTGGAAATTTGGTTTTTCATTTTGATCATCCTATTCGAACCTTATCTGAATTCTGGCTCTTCGCACTTGTTTGTATCTGCTTCGTTGTTGAATCACTGCACTGAAATACTAGTCTAGTTACGGATCCCATAGTAGTCTCAAATCCTATTGGTGGTTCGGCTCATCTTTCAATGATTTGTCGGGATTTGAGGGTGTCTATCTTGGGCGTTGGGTTTGAATGCAACGCCTTCGTTCTTGGCTTCATGGGCTACGGCTTGATTCATGGTATGGATTGGCTAGCTTGATACGGTGCCAACCTAGATTGTGAAAGAAGGGTAGTTAGATTGTTGACTCATTGTGGAAAGACCCTCGATATTTATTATGACCCTAGAGGTCCAGTAATGCTTAGCTACCTAGAATCCCTTGACTCATCCAATGATGATTTGGAATCTGTTCGTGTGGTCCGTGAATATAGTGACGTCTTCGATGAAGTTCGAGGTTTACCCCCAAGGCGCGAGATAAACTTTCAAATATACCTAGTAGATAATGCAAAGCCAGTTGCATTACTAGTGTGCCACATGGCTCCGAGAGAGAGAAGAGAACTTAGTACGCAAGTGAAAGAATTGCTTGAGAAGTGGTTCATAAGATGGAGTATTTCGGAGTGGGGCGCTCCAGTCGTTTTTGCTACGAAAGATGATGGTTCACTTAGATTGTGCATGGATTATAGAGAGCTGAATAAGTAACAAAAAAGAACAGACACCCATTGCCGAGGATACATGATTTATTCAATCAGTTGGTGGGTGCTTCGGTTTTTTTGCAACTGGATTTGGCTACAGGGTTTCATCAGCTAAGGATGGCTGAAGATAGTATAGATAAGACTGTATTTAGAACTCCTGACGGTTTCTTCGAGTGGCTCGTCATGCCTTTCGGTTTGACGAATGTGCCCGCATACTTTGTTGACTTAATGAGTAGGGTGTTTTAGGAGTTTCTCGACAAGTTTATGATAGTCTTTGAGGACAATATCCTGATTTTCTCTAAAAGTGAAGAAGAGCATGCCCTACATCTTAGGGGAGCCTTAGAGACCGTACGCGCGCATTAACTTAAAGCTAAGTTCTCCAAGTGCTATTTTTGGAGAAAAGAAGTGAGGTTCTTAGGACACGTGGTCTCTAAAGAAGGGATAGTTGTGGATCCTGCAAAGGTGGTGGCAACCCAAGATTGGAAGATTCCTAAGAACGCAACAGAAGTAAGAAGCTTTTTAGGGCTGGCTGGTTATTATAGGAATCTCATTAAGGATTTCGCGAAGATATCAGCCCCACTTACTCGGTTAACGAAGAAGAACTTGATTTTTTTTCTTGATATGTTGACTATGACGATGCTTTCCAACGTTTGAAGAGGGTTTTGACGACCGCTCCAGTTTTAGTTTTGCCAGATGGAAGTAAGCAATTCACAGTGTATACTGGTGCTTATGAGACAGGGCTTGGAGCAGTTTTCGGTGCAAGAGGAAAATGTGATATGCAAAAGGCGGCAAGCGCGAGTATCGCTTATCACCCACAGACGGGTGAACGGACAGAAAGGGGTGAACAAAATCCTTGAAGATCTTTTGAGGTTATATATCCTAGATTTTGGAAGGACATGAGAAGAGGCAACCATCTTAGTGATGTTCATGACATGTATGCACGTATCATATTTGCCGAAGTGCTACAAGATACCGCAGAAGTAGTGGAGCCGAACATGCTTAGAGAAGTGGAAGTAGAGCGAGATGCCACGATTAGACGAGCTCCTACATGCAACCTTGGGTCGGAGGTATAAGAGCTATGCAACAAAGAGGTCAAGTTGGTCAAAGTGCAATGGGGAGATGATCAAAGTGACGCGACTTGGGAGACGAAAGACAAGATGCGTACACTGTACTCTTTCCTTTTTTGAGGGTATGTTTTAACTTCTCCTTTTTCTACCGCTTTATTGATACTTGTCCTATCTTTTATTATTATCTTTGCAATGACATCTTCGATTTTTAGTTAGGAAGAACCCTATGTTGTAAACATGTGTTTGAGACATGTTATGTTTGGAGGATGCAAATAGATGCAAGTGGTTGCTAGTGGTTGCTCGTGGATGCATGTACACACACATTAGGCACTAGATCGGCTCAATCACCTTCATGGTGCATATAAATGTGTGTGCATATTTAAATTAATGGATGTATAATGGTTGTGTTATCACATGGATGCTGCATTTTGATGAATGGTTGTGCACACATGTAGGAATAATATGTATCGATAGGATTATTTCGCATACATAATGGACGCATGGCACTATCATGATTTGCATTAAGGAGGTCAACTGAATCAGTAGACCGCCTGATTTCGCATTAGATAAGGAACATATACACGCACTTTTTGCATATGTTCATACAGCATTAGAAATCTTCTAAGGACAGTGGATGCCTATGTTTGATGGTTGAGTAGATGGATGATTGGATGTTTGAATATGCATTCTCCTTAACTTGGAGATTTCGGGGGCGAAATCCTTTAAGGAGGGGAGAATGTAACACCTCGCGATTTTAAATAATAAAATTAAGGAATTAAGGAATACTTAATTTCAAATGTGGGAATTAAGGGAAACGGGTTGCGCCATTGCATTCGCCTTGGAATTCTTCTTGAGATAGAGTCCGAGTTTGCGTAAATAGGACTCCGTATGAAGAAGGTATCTTTAAATTAAATATTGCAGTAAAACATGAAAAAGAAGAATGAGAAAAGAATAATGTTTAGCATTGTTCTAAGTTTTGTCAGCAAAAGATTTAGTAGCTCATTTGGTTAGAACATGTGACTTGCATACAAGAGGTACGGAGTTCGATCCCCGCCAGCGCCATATTTTTGTTTTAGGGGAATGGCTAAAAAGTGGCTTAGTGTGAACGCAATTTATAAAGTGGTTTAGTGTGAAAATGGTTAACTGAGAAGATAGATAAAAAGAATATATATATATATATATATATATATATATAGAAAATATACATATACATATACATATACATACATATATATATATATATATATATATATATATATATATATATATATATATGATGTATACGCATCATGTGACGCACGTGGTGCATTTTTTTGTTGGTCAAGGATTGTCTTTTTTACATGGCCTTCTCTGATTGGCTTTGCGACAAATTCTGAGGTGTTAGGGCTTATGTGTCATGCTATAATTGGCTGGGTGATACTTGCTTTAGTTGGATGGCTCTGATTGCTCCTAAAACGATCTAACCGCTCACATAAGATTTAACTTCTATAAAAGCAACCATAATCCTCAAACCCTAAATCACACAAGTTCATTCCAAGGAGCAACCATGCCGTCCATGATCGTTCTAATTTAGCCACCATTCCTTCTTCAACTTAAAAGCAAGATAGAAGCAAGAATCAAAATCAAATCTAAATCCAAATTAGAATGACAATTAGTCTACATCAAAGGCGAGCAATTCAGTTTCAGAATACAGGTCCCAGAAAACAAGACTGTTCTTTTGATTGTGAGTGCTATTTCTTTCACAATGTAATTAATAAATTAATTATGATTGGTTGTAATTGGATTATGAGAACATGTCTGTTGAAACATGTGATGTTATTGCCTGTTTGTGAACATATGACAGTTTTTTTGTTGTATGATTGGTAGATCTATTTATATGTACAATTATACATGTTTAACTTGATTCATTTTATGCAAGTTTACATATGTTAATTTGTGAATCATATGCAAGTTTATGTTATGTGAATCTTATGCAAATTTATGTGTTAAATCATATGCGAATCTTATGCAAGTTTGCGATGTTAAAACATATGTATGCAAGTTTAGGATGTTGAAACATATGTGAATCTTATGCAAGTTGGGATGTAAAACCTATGTGAATCAAGTACATACATATGCTAGTTTATAAGCAAAAAGTGTGACATTAATTTATGTGTTTAGACCCGTTTGCAAGTTCACATTTTTATATTTAGATCTATGTTTAGATCCATATGCAAGTTCACATTAGGATATTAGATCTATACTTATATCCAAGGCAGTAACATAGTTATGCAAATTTATATTTCCAATGCTAGTTTTGTATGTGAATCATATGCTAGTTTGAATGTAAGTTTGTATGAAATTCATACGCAAGTCATAGGAAAACCATATCTATATATGCAAGTTCATAACTACATGTTTATATTTATACATTTAGATCCATGACAGTACATAGTTTGTACAAATTTATGTTTTATGACTATTGCCTATGCAAGTGTTGATTATGCAAATTTATGTTAGTATGAATCATAATCATGCCAGTTTTGATCCATGTTATGCTAGTTAAATCTATTTTGTGTGTTATGCAAGTTGTGATGTTTCTTTCCTTTTTATGAGTTTGACTATTCGCGAGTCTAACATATTTCACGTTCAACGTACGAACGACGTGGGAATAATGGGAAAATATTAAATATGCATAATTGTGAATTGACATAAAATGGTATAAAGGCATATAATTAATTTGAGACATTAATTGGCTTAATTTATATGCATAGTAATTATGGACATAATTTAAGTGATAATTATGGACATGGATAAATATTGAAAGTTATTGTTAATTTGAAATAAGGATATTAATTCGAATTGGGGTTAAATAATAATGTGTAATAATAAATGCCTAAGACACGAGGTTAGACTCGTTTGTGGTGTAAGACTGCCAGGACTCGCTCGGCAAATCCAGCAACCACAAACAGTAGTCTAATGTGAGAGGTCATAGACACAAATTAAATAAGTAATAAAGGCCTAAGACACGAGGTTAAACTTGTTTGTGGTGTAAGACTACCCGGACCTGCCCGGCAAATCCAGCAACCACAAACGGTAGTCTAATGTGAGAGGTCAAAGGCATAAATTAAAAGATGCTTAGACACGAGGTTAAGTCTTGCTTATGGTGGAAGTCTGCCCGTAACCGCGCGACATATCCAGCGGCCACAAGCAATCGACTTAATGTGAGAGGTCTGGGCATTAATAATTTATTAATGCTGAGCAAAGACGAATATGAATGACAAACAGAAGTTTTGTTGAGTGAGTGATTCTATAAGTAACAATCTAATGTTGATTTCGATCTTCGGGGTTGGTCCTTAGGGAGTTATTCTCTTAACAAATGTATCTGTGAACTAAGATGTTCTGAATCATAAAAAAAACATGCTAAGTGGATAGGGTTAAGACCAGCTTAACCAATAATATATATATATATATATATATATATATATATATATATATATATATTAATCTGATAAGTGGATGGGGTAAAGACCAGCTTAACCAATAATATATTGATCTAATAAGCGGATAGGGTTAAGACAAACTTAACCAATAATATGTATTGATCTGATAGGGTTAAGACAAACTTAACCAATAATGTATATTGACTTGATAAGCGGATAGGGTTAAGACCAACTTAGCCAATAAGATATAAGTGGATGGGGTTAAGACCAGCTTAACCAATAATATATTGATCTAATAAGCGGGTAGGGTTAAGACAAGCTTAACCAATAACACATGTTGATTTGTTTAGTGAATAACATGGGTGACATGTGGGATATAATTATAAACACTTAACCATGTTGAAAACATGTAAGAAGACATGAATAAGAAGGGATTATGTGGGAAATTCTAGTGGGGACCAAGCATAGGTGGAAAGCTTGTGTGGGGACCCTTTTCAAACCAGTAACCCATTAAGTATCTTTGTGAGCTCGACCCAAGTCGAGGACGGGACGCGCTTACTGAGTTTGATTGTAAGAGGTCAAAATGGGTTAGTGGTGGCAATGCAAGTCCAAAGGGGTCATGTGCGTGCGTGGGCCTGGGCTGGTAGGTAAGACGTTGTTGCATCATGTAGATATAAGTTATGCATCTTTAGTGGTATGAGGTTGCCACTTTGGGGAGTGATACACCCCACTGGGGACCAGCACGGGTATCTATGAGTTAGGGAGCCGATCGAATGGGGAAGGTAGCGGTTACGACTAGCGGAGATAAGAGCAGACGACACCTATGAAGACAGCTAGGAGTATAACTACCATATTATAAATAAACATTGTAATTAGAATGGGGAGGGTAGTCGGTACAACTAGTGGAGATAGGGGCAGGCGGCACCAATGAAGACAACTAGGGGTACACGAAACTTCCATTATTATTATCATTTTGTTCGGTGGGCGGGATCAACTTTTAGGGTGACTAGTAATGGTGCGGTGTAATTAGAATTGGTGCAGTATATTAATTATCCTATAGTGATTAGGAGCGCAATTAATGCCAAAATATTCCTCTGTTTGCTTTGTCTTACCCACTTGCTTCGCAGTCATTCCTTGTTTTACCAGTTTATGCCTTACCTTAATTACTTTAATAATTGTATTGTTAAAGTTGTGGTACTTGCCAGACTTCATGTCTGACCCTCTTTGTTTTTGCCTCTTTTCTTCCTTTTTCCCCTCCAGGTTCTCAGGGTGGGATTATTACTAGCGGAGCTTGATTTGGATCTCTTTCTCTCTTTTAGAAGTGCTTGGATTGCTGAAAGTAAAGTTCAGCTCATCTCTTTTATGGCTACTTGTGTTTGGGGTTATGCTTTTTTACTTTATGTACTCTGAAAACAATTTGTCAAGATGGATGTTAAGTGTGCTTGGTTTACGAAGTTGTTGTAATCAAACCTTTTCTCCGCTGCAATAAAATTGTTTTAAAATTTTCAAGTACCAATATTTGTATTTGTCTTGCTATGTTCTGTACTATACACTAATAACGCTCCATGGAAGTTAACGCATTCCCTTTGTGAGTGACATTAATGGACGTAGGGTGTTACAACAGTGGTGTTAGAAATGGAGTACGAATAGTTTTGCTCCATGGGAGATAATAAAATGAATGATTACTTCGGTAAGGTGTTAATCCCGACTAGTTTGATAAACCTTAATTTTGTTTAAATTGTGAAAAGATACTATACAATCTTTTGAAATGATTTCCAAAGAAATGGATTAAACATTGTGTTTAAAGTGATAATCTTTGATAAGATTATTGAGAACCTTTCCAGAATAAAGAAATACGAATAAAAGAATATTCTCAATTGGAATGAGGCGTATGATGTGTTGTTATAGCACTTGATTATAAAATTGCGAGTTATTCAAAAAGACTGGGTTTAACCCATTCTGAATAATTCTTACGACGACTAACAGTCGAACAGATTGAAGACGGTGCAAGACTGACGATCTTCACATCGAACGGATGGGTTGCTACTGATGCAAATGATTGGAGTACCTACCTTGAAGGGGTTACAGTAGTAGCCGTCCGGACGTATTTGTTGATTGTTTGGATATGCGAGGGCCTCTCTCCTGTATTGGACCTACGGGACAAGGAATAAGGTGCCTCCTGTTTCGTTCAGACCCTGAACGGACTTGCAAATGGATGGTGTGTCTAACTTTGTATTCCTTTATGCTGTATTCGTTGATCTCTGCTAAATATATATCTGTTTGGTGGCATAGAATTTATTTTCTTGCTTAACACCCTTCTCTAAGACGTATGAGCTTAGAGGTTATATATTGGAAAAAATCAATGGTATGGTATAAATTGACAATATGACATGCTGAAATGCATGGATCAAGGCTTTTGTTGAAAAGTAGAGTCTTGTGGATGATGATCAAAGGTAGCTTTAATTAGTATAGCTTTGTTTAGCGTTAATTCGCGAGCCTCACACATCGGTATGATGGTGAACTAATGGTTAGATCAGTATACTATCGAGTGGAGGATGGATTCGGTCGACCGAGATAGGCTAGGTGTAGTCGTTCCACACCTGGTAGGGACATGGCACACCCCCCCCCCCCATTCCCAAAAGAACAGAGTATACGACGTTTTCTCATGCACGGGACATAAGCCGTTGGGATACTTGATATCTTGGATATAGTGCAGATGTCTACTACGGTGTTTTCTCATGCACGAGATGTAAGCCATTGAGTATTACACTACGTGATCGATCATTCAGATCAATAGCCATCATGATGGAAATCCAACTTCCAATATGACATTTTATTGTTCTAGTTGTATACTATTGGCGCATAGTGGTATGGGACATTCATGTCGTCGATGATTGATACATTTATATTTGAAGTCGTTTTGACACTATGCACTTATAATAGTATCAAAAAGATTTGTTTTAAAACGTACCAAGCATATTTGGCTATTATAAGGTAAAACTCTATCCTCTGACTTGTGCATTGTGTGATGGGACCTGAGTCTTATAATAGCTTCATTTTTCTTTAATTAGCATTGCGCTGTTTGTTTTCTGCACTAGTATTCATGCGGTTAAACCCGTTCCGTGTTATACGGCGTTTTCTCTTGATTTACCTTATTTTATAGTAAGTTTTAATAAATTTTTTAGTTCTCACACTAGTCCCATGACTGACCTGAAGTCTATTGTTTTAACCTAAATTTTGGGTACCCATATTTTTCACATTGGCAACTAGTAGTTTTGGTTTTCGCAGATACTTCTTTCATAGGATCCAGCATTATAGCTAGAGCTATATTCGGAAAGCTTTGTATCGTGCATTTCTTTCAGTTGTGCATTGTACTTATGTATTATTTTTTCGCTGCTTTGTAATTTAAAACTCTGATATTTTCCGCTATAAATTATTTATTCATAGTCTTATATCTTGTACTCTGATGTAATTGTTGTAGCAATGAAATGTTCTATTGTTTGTGTTTTGATGCGTCGTGTTCTCAACTCAATCTTGGCTTTCTGATAAGGGGAAGTTTGGGCTGTCTCATTTGATTTCGTTTTCGGCGATAGTTATTTCTAATGGGATGAATTGGGGTATATAAAAGGCTAGGATGGAGGATATTCTTAACTTGCCTAACTGCTTTAATTTAGATCATATCATTATAACTTAACTTGCCTAATCACTTTAATTTAAATCTTGTCTTCTGTTTCGATTTCCATTTCATACCTTCATCAGTCCCTAAACGTAAATTAGTAAGAAAATAATTCCCTATATCAACCTCGAAGGTCAAAACCAAAATCAGATCAACATTCAGAAAGTCATTTAACTCAGCGGATCTCCAATTAGGTTCTAATTCTTTAAATTCATTTATAGGCCATATTAAAGTTTATAACTTTAATAATTTGTTTCAGTAACTGATATCGTTTACATCGCATTTTAATAAGACTTGGCTTCTAATAACTTCATCAAAATCTTGGATTTTATAAAACCCAATTAAATAGAATTACAATAAGAATTCAATTTAAAATTCAAATTAAACTTATCTTATTTTATTATTAATATCAATTCGCTTAAAAATTCATTAAACCATAAAAGTGCTTTAAGACTTCATAACCCTTTATCAATAAATTTTAAATTACAAGATTACCACTTCAATTATTATTAAATAACTAATAATCACATTTCAACATTTATTGAAATAAAAATGGTTTTCTTCACCATTAACAATTTCCATTAAACTAACAAACCAATTTAATAACCAATTTCTATTAACGAAGTTGACTTGGCTAACCCTAAACATGATTAACCTTTAATCAATTCCCATTTAGTCTTTCCATTTAAATTAATTAATAATATAATTAATTTAAATGATCTCGTTTATTTTTATTATTATTAAACAAATAATAATAAATATCAATATAATCCCATTTTAACTGTTTCTTAAAAATAATAAATCTTGGTTATTAATCGTTACGTAAATTTCAGCTCACTTCCTTATCAGTCTTATTAGTATAAGAATTTGCTTTATTGAACCATTTAATAAATACTTATAAACTTAAATAATATTTTTTTTCTAACTTACTATTCAAAATAATATATTTCAAAATCTATCTTCAGCTATAAAATAAAATTTATAACTTCCTATCTATCGATTCACCTGACAGTAAACAATTTTCTATAAAACGATGTATATTTACTGGTCATCTACTTCCAATTTTTCAACCAATATAGACCATTGTTCAATAACAAACAAATGTTTAGTTTTGATTAAACAATCACTAATCCAATCATATTCGTTAAAAAGTTCATATAATGATCATATGAAAATAAATATTAAATTGGAGGAATTCAGTTGGATCCCTCTAACCTGCTTTCCCTGCATCCAAGTAGGCTACCTCAAATAAGATGATTCATTCAATACGATAATATATTATCTTTCAAAATAAACATGAATAATCATTTTAACTAATAACGTTCAAATAATAATAACATTTCAAGCATCTAATTTAATTTAAATACGTATGTATTATCATAAACATAACTAAAAAGGTAAGTTACCTCGATTGGAAATAATCATTAAAAATAACAATTAGTTTCGAATAAATTAAATAAATGTTTAATTTCATCAGTTATATAAAAATATTCAGCATATATCCAAAAAAATCAACAAATCATCTAATAATTAGCAAACATAGCACATAAGCAATAAACCCGACTTATATAAAATATAAGTGAGACAACTGAGTAAGTTTTACTCACGTTGGGTTTTCATTCGTTGTCAAAGCTGTTTGTTTTAATTAAATTAAAAAAATTATTTTATTTAAAAACCTCATCTTCTTCCATTAGAAAATTATAATCAAATAGATTCGAATACTTCTTGTTTCACAGAATTCTGACCTAAAATAGATTTTGTATATTCAGTTGAAGTTCAAAACTCAATATTACGAACTACATGACGTTACATGTTCATTTATAAATTAAATATAAATATAAACATTCCATCATCATTTTATAAGCGAATTTTATATTAATAATCCAATTAATATTCCAAATATAATATTTAAAACAAGTTTAAATATTCAATTTAAAATGACCGAAAAATCCGGGTCGTTACATTCTTCCCCCTTAAAAGAATTTCGTTCTCGAAATTACTAAGTAAGAAGAATGCTCCAAACAAATTATTTTCAAAATACTTGTTGATTTGAAGCTTATGAAGACCAGCTTGGTGATTACCAACTGTTGTATTTATTTCGGTTGCATTAATATATTAGCATTTGTGAGCACATATCATTGTGGCTGCACAAAATGATGTTATGTTTGCCTTAATAGTTTTATTAATACAGAAGAATCTTCTTTTATAAAAATATTTTTTGATACTATATATTTTCGTTTCATTATGAGATTCTGATGTTGTGTAATCTTCTTACTTGTTTTGATTTTTTTTACTATTTTATTTTATACGACAATTTGTTTTTCTAACATGTAGGTGCTCGACATGTGATTACTGTAAATGCATTTGATGTAATGTGACAACTGCCCATAAGTTCTGCACTTAACCAGAGAAATAATGCTTTGAAAGGTGTGTTAGACAGTTATGGACAATCATCAAGGTAAGATAAGAACAAGCGAATATAACTCATAGCGCAAGGATAAAATACAACAGGCAGTAGTAGTGAAGCATAATTGTGCAGACATTTGAGGATTGAAAAATCGAAACGTTACATGAAGATTTCATTTGAAATATTAATTATATAAGGATAAACAATAAATCATAAACTACAATCTACCTAGGTCATGGGTTCACACTAATTTATATGTGTTAATTTCCAACAATACAAGGAAGCAAATCAAAACCGGACAGGCTGAAACGTCTTTTTCTTCCTTTTCTTCTTTACATGGAGTGCAAGTAAAAATGGAAATCTACTCCAGACGACTCATCATCACAACTACAACTATTGCAGATTCAAGAAATGCTTCACCCAACACTCGACATATTTATATGTTATGTGTGTACAAGCACAAATACTAAAGTACATATAGCTCTATATCAGTATGTGTATGATATGAGATACTCAAGCACATATATAGCTTCATATCTGTATATCTCCGTATATACATCATGCATATTAGTTACTTGCTTTGTGAATGAAGTTTCATATCAGAACTGAATCCTTCTAACGTCATCAGAGCTAAAGTACATATTAAATGTAGATAGCCTTCGTGATATGTATTGCATTGTTGGACGATTTTGTGGATTGACATCCAAGCAGGATACAGCTATGGATATCGATTCTACTATAGCTGATGCAATTTCAGTTGTAGGAAGTGGGATACGATCATCCATAAATTCGGTCAATAAAGTGTTTGGACTCAGTGATGATGATGACAATTTAGAGAGAAGGTCCACTGGATATCGTCCCAATATTATTTCAAGTGTATTAACTCCGAAGCTGTACACATCACATTTCTCAGTCACCCTCATGTTGTAAGAAAACTCTGCAAGAATACATTAATTAAACATACCAAATTTGTCTATTTTCTTAGCTTATATATTATGTACAGAGATCAAAAAGTAAGTTATAGTACAGAAAGTAAAAAAAAAAAAAAAAAAAAAAAAAAAAAAAAACAACAAATGAACCTGGTGCCATGTATCCATGTGTTCCAGCAACTTCGGTCCAATTTGATGTATCTGGCCTTAGTAATCTTGCTATACCAAAATCTGAAACACAAGCCCTGAATTCATGATCTAACAGTATGTTGTTTCCATTAATGTCACGGTGAACAATAGGTTGAGAGCAATCATGATGCATATAAGATATAGCATTCGCAACATCATTTATAATCGTTATCCTCTTTACCCAATCTAACTCCTTTGCACTCTCCGTATTGATGAGAATGTTTGTCAAACTTCCTCTTTCCATGTACTCATACACAAGAAATTTGCATGATCGAATAGAACAATAGCCATAAAGTTTAACGATGTTTCTATGTCTAATATTAGTAAGTATTTTGATCTCGTTCTTGAATTGTTCACCATCTAATGCTAATGCTTCATCATCAACTTGATTTATCTTCTTGACAGCAAACACTTCAGAGGTAGGCAGCACCACTTTATACACTGTTCCACATGATCCACTACCAATGCAGTACTTATTGTTGAAATCTTTGGTTGCATCAATAATATCTTGATATAATATTTGACCGTGGAAATTCCATATCGAGAAAGCACGGTTTTGACTCTTTTCTTCTTTCTTGGACTCGACATTTTTCTTTCTGTTATGAAGTAGCATACAAACTCCAACAAATGTGAGTAGAAGTATTGAAAAAGCAATTATAGTTGGCACAATGATAAGGATGAAGATCGTGTTTGTCTTATGATTTTTTGCTTTGGAAGTTGGAGAGGTTTCATTGCATGGATGTAGCCCTTGCACTTTACCACAGAGGTCCTTATTGTGTGCAAAATATCGTAATGGTGTTACTCTAAAGAGTCTAGCATTAGGAACAGGCCCTTCTAACTCATTGTAAGATAAATCAATCTTAGATAAGCTGACTAAATTCTCAAAAAACGATGGAATAGGCCCTGTCAAATTGTTGTGAGATAGATTCAAACTTTCTAAGTGAGTCAACTTCCCAAATTGTGCAGGTATCTCTCCGGACAATAAATTATTACTCAGATCAAGTGACATCTGTAACTGAACTAAATTTCCAATTTGGTAAGGAATGCTCCCATTAATTTGATTGCTATTCGCCTTTAAATTGATCAACTGGGAACAATCTCCCAACTGCTCTGGTAAAGGCTCGGTCAGTCTGTTATTCGACAAATCAAAAAATAGCAAGTTCTGCAATTTTCCAATTTGTGATGGTATTTTTCCAGAAAGCTGATTGCTTCCTAATGTTAAATTGAGCAGTACAGAGAGTTCGCCTAACTGACTTGGTATGGTCCCTTCAAAAAAATTTGAGGATAAATCAAGCCTCTCGAGCTTGGATAATTTGCCTAACTCAGAAGGGATGTTTCCAGTAATACGATTGTTAGACACATCGAAAGCTGTAAGATTTTTGCACTCTCCCCAGTTTGAAGAAATATGACCATGTAGTTTATTATCGTTTAAATACAGAAGTTTAAGATTCGGGTAAACTCCGAATGCTTGTGAAATATCTCCATCAAGAAGGTTTGAATCAAATCTAACTCGAACCAGGCTACTGCAGTTTTTCAAACTAGAAGGGATTGGACCAGAAAATTTGTTATTTGTCACTACAAAAAATTGAAGAGCTCTTCCATTGCATACTTCATGGGGTAAATGGCCCGTAAAGTTATTGTCAAATAACGATAACAGCGTAAATCTAGCTAAATTCCCGAAAGATGCAGGAAGTGAACCAGTCATAACATTTTGATGAATTACTAACCTTTTTAGTTGGGTCAAGTTGACTATAGTAGAAGGAATAGGCCCCGTAAGATTATTATTCGAAAGTTCAAAATCCCAAAGGCTAGTTAAACCACCCAACTCATGAGGAAGATGGCCAGATAATTGATTGCCATATAAATATAAGAAACGTAAATGTGTAAGATTTCCTACCGATGCAGGGAAAGGACCGGTAAGATAATTGTCACTTAAGTCTAGTTGTTCGAGAAACTCAATCTTCCCAAGCTCGCTAGGAATCGCTCCGGTAAAACTACAACTAGAAAGAATTAATCTTGTAATTCGACTCATGTTTCCTAAACTTGGAGGAATACTGCCTCTCAACGCATTATTTCCAGACAGGTCTAAAACTGTAAGATTGGATAAATAGCTAACCTCAAATGGAATAGTTCCAGTAAAACCATTGTCATTGAGTCTAAGTTCGGTTAGGTTGGAAACAAACTGGATAGCTGATGGGATTGAACCATCAAGCTTATTTGATCGAAGGTCAAGTACAGAGAGTGAAGGAAAAGCAGAAAAATTGAACATGTCAAGGTTCCCCTCTATGTTCACGCCATTTAAATTGATTGCAGTGACCGCAAGAGTTAAATTGTTGCAGGAGATTCCGGTCCAGTTGCAAATACTTGTACGTGTGCTCCATGAACTGATGTCTCCTTGCTTTATAAGAGAAGATCTCCAGTTAAAAAGGGATTGCTCGGCATCTGATGCTGATGCAACATTTAAGAAACTGAATGAGATTATTAGCAAGATAAGATGCATGTTTGCTTTATTTATTTCTTCTGCTGCATAATTTTATGGTTGGCACAATGGTTTCTTATAGGTGTATTAGTGGCACAGTGTAAACAGCCTCACTGTCGATTTCTGTTGAAAAAATCAACAAAAAATAGAGTGATTGACTGACATCTATGCGATTCAGTGTAAACGTGCATACTGGCAAAAATGTTAAGGTGAACTTCAGGATAAACCACTTAAGGTGAACTTCAATGTTTTTTAGGTATATAACGAAATTATGTGAAACAAACATTCGAGCGTTCTATTCTTTGCCTGTTTGAAAAGTGGATGATTAAATAGTATGTAATACAGATGGATTCATATATCAAATACAATAAGTCCTTTCCAAATTAACTACTTGCTCTCTTCTCTTAGAACTGTTAAAATCAAAAGTTTACTAATCCATTTCATTTACCCATCTAAATGTGCAGTCTTATCTCCTGCATTTAAAGAAGTCAGAGCTTTGTAATGATGCGTTCACCTTTTATTTCTCAGTGGAAAACGTAAAGGAGAATATTGGCTTTTGTATACCCACTTTCTCGATATTCCGTATGATTCCAATCATCTTCGAATGTCCACCACCTAGGTGTAATGAATGCAACTCTCATTTCCCTTGTGTCGAAAACGGGATTGAATCGTCTCGACCTAGCTTTGCACGGTCCCGTGGACCAAACAAATCTAATCCTTGATTTTAATGGGATCCACCAGAAATCAGGGCCGGATGTGTTTGGTTTACGGACCATGCAAATCTGAGTCGAGGTGATATCAAGCCGTCTAAAACACAAGCCATTCACAATACTTGGAAAAGCAAACCTGGCAGCCTTTGGCTTACCTTCATGTGGAGGTAACATCTTTGAGAAATGACAAGCCTGTCCATGCTCATAGAGACAGACTCGACGGATAAATTATTGTCTAATTATCTTGTAAATAATTTAACAAGATGGATCTAGTATGACCGACCCACTTATGCCGATTAAAGCTTAGGTTGATTTCAGATCAAGCCCATCTACAAAAGTATCACACAAGGCTGGTAATCGACCATCTCATTCAATGCAGTTTTGACAACCAACACATCAGATGATGTCAAAGCTAAGTTTAGCTCAGCCTAGTCCATACCGGCTCGGCTCAATCCCGACCAACACCCTCCTTTTAGCCTACCTCCAGGTTTACCCCAAGTTAGGTCCATCCTAGTAGCATTAATTTAAGTTGTCGACATGCACGAGCTCTAAGTTGTCGACATGCACGAGCTCAGACATCCTAAATATTCGGCAGGACCAGCTCAAGAGTAGTCTTTCTTCGGCCCAGCCTCACCACGTTCACCTTGACTGGTTCCAAGGCATCTTGCCTTGTCATTTGATAGCCGACCAGACGTCCCTCTTGTAACATGGTCCCTAGCACTAGTTAACATGGTCCCTAGCACCTTGACTGGCACAAAGCAATTATCCAGCTTCATAGATATTACTTTATAATAAATAAGCAAATAAAAACAGAAGATGAATAGAATAAGTAATATATAATACGGTTTACGTAACTGGGGCTGAAGTCAATGAACCAGAGATCAATTAAACAGAAGAAGATGAAAAGAATCGGTAAAAATCTTCATGAATATGTTACCCGTTAGGTAATTGCGGGCCGATGCCAATGGATTAGAGATCGAACATTTTGCTGAAGCTTGTATACAACGAGAACAGCGATTTGATTGTATTGACAAAAGTCATTCTTAGTGAGAATGTTTGCAGATCGATAAAATTTCAAGTTAGCCCACACTTGTAAGTTTATAAAATAAACAAATCAGTTTTTAAACTAGTTACAAAAATAGACTACTTATTGCTTAGACAGATGACAAACGTAAGTCATTTTAAAATGGGGGAAAAAAAAAAAAAAACGGTGGGTAGTTTTTGAAATACCGCCTATATGCGGCATTTCAGATACCGCCTATATGCAGCATTTCAGATACCGCCTATATGCGGCATTTCAGATACCGCCTATATGCAGCATTTCAGATACCGCCTATATGCGGCATTTCAGATACCACCAAGATTTGTTTAGGTTGTTTTAGCCGGCCCACCATTTCTTCTAAAGGTGAACATTATTTGGTTAGATAAAATAAATCAAGAAATATTTTTTTGATTTGGGTCACTTTTGCCAACTTATAACAACAACAAATCGGTTTACAAACTAATTTAAAAAATTAGTTCATTTTTGAACACGTAAGATACTGGCGGCATCTTGAGTGCCGCCAGTACTTTTTTTCTTTTATTATTATTATTATTGTTGTTGTTGTTATTAGCTTTTTCGCACTTGTGGTATCTCAAATGCCGCCCACATTACCTTACTTTATGGGTGACATTTGAAATAATGCCAACGGGCAAAAGTTGTTAGTTTTTGTCAGGCTTGATTTTGGTTTGTTATCGAAATATTGAAATTCTTGTTGTTTTGAAAGTGAAATGACTTCTAAATGTGTTTCGAAAATATGTTATTTTGATAGTTAATTGACGATAGACGAATATAATTTTGACAAATATGTTAAAAGATCATATAAACCGGCAAAAGTTGTAAAAAGATGTAATCTGATTCAGTTAAAAAGTTTGATATATAAATTGACAATGATAAAATCTGATGAACTTGATATAGATATAGGTGTAACTGACCTACTGATTCTAGATCGAAGGCCATTACAATAGCCAATGATGATGATATAGAGTTAAAGTTCTCAGAGACAACGAAATATATAGAACTGTTTTTTTTAATAAAGAGCAGACATGTATAAATAGAAGAACTCATTGCACCGCAACCACATGTTGTTAAACATGAAACTGAAAGTAGTGGTAGAAGAGTGAAGACTGTCAAAATTGGTCATGAAAATGCACATCGAGCTTTAATACTCCATTTATGACAGCGACTTACGGTCGACAACAAGGCATTTTTTGAATATCTGTGTAACAACCCGTAAAATGCGAGCCAGTTTGAAATTTTTATTTTGGCAATTTTTGCGAATTTTGATTATTTAAAATGAATTATTTTAAATAATATCGACGGAAAATTTATTTTGAATATAATTCGAACGTATATATTATATACGTCGTCGTTAGAATATATAATAATTATATATAATTATATATAATTATAAAAGGAATTGAAAATGGCGCGGTAGTTCGAAAATTCGATTTCTAATTTCAAATGAATATACAGAATTCAATATAAGTCAGAATTGAACGAAACAAGAAATATTTGAATCTGTATGACTATATCTTTGTAACGAAGTTAACAAACTGAGATTTCATCTTAGGAATGATAAGATATGTCCAGTTTAAAATTAGAAATAGTCGCTGTGGAATTTATATATATTTTTATATATATAAGGCCCTTAAAAATAGCAATTTTGCAAACGACCTCGGATTTCGACGAAACCAGTTTTGTTGGGTCCGTGATGTTAAGTTATTGCTAGATTCCAAATTTCATAATTTTTCGAATCAATATGTGAGCGTGGCGAAGAAAAACGCGTTTGACCATTTTCAGTTGATTTTAATCGACTGGAAATTGGCCATTTTACAAACGGTCTCAGAATTCGACGAAACTAGTTTTGTTAGGACCGTATCGTCAATACGAAGCTAGAAAATATTTTTCGAGAATTTTTAGAGCTAGTATGTAACCCCGGTAAATTGAAATGCGCGTTTAAATTCAATATAGTGATTTAAATGTAAATTTAACGGAAACTGATCGAAACGGTCGAATTGGCCTACGATACATACCTCATTGTGTTCGGAATGAGGGTAATTAGATAGAGGTGACAGTCGTTTGGTTTAGTTTAGACTTCGAATGTGAAATTCACCTTATAAAATTTAAATTGAATTAAATAATATAATAATTTATATAAATAGGCCTCCACTTAAACCCTAATCTCTTTAAAACTATGCGCCCCCGTCAGCTTAAATTGGACGTGCAAAATCGCGCCGACTTCTTCCCCTTCGATTCTCCAATCCGTTCAATGGTTTCCCAAATTTCCAGCGCCAAATCGAAGAGCTCTTCGTGCTCTTGAAGGTCAACGGCAATGATCGGTTTTCAAGAAACAGGGCATTCGTTTTTGGGGTTAAAGCCCAGCGCGTTCGTGGGTGTTCTCGGAGCTGGAGGAAGGGCCGAGATGGCCATGGCTCAGGGCGAAGGTTGCTCGCTTGAAGACGTACGGGGTGGGCATGTTAGATCTTGGTTTGTTCAACCATAGGGCAGTGCGATTTCTGATTGAAGGGAGGAAGCTTTGTGCGACATTACCTGGAGCTCAACAAGGAAGAAGGAAGGGTAACACCGCTTAACTAAATCCTTATTTTTAATTAAGTGTAATTAGTTAATAAAATTGTGGGAAGAAAAAAAAAACCTTGGATTGTTAATAACTAAAATATAAAAATTAGCAAAGTCAAAATAAAATTAACAAGTGTTTTAGAAATAAAAACATTGCTTTAAATTTCGGATTTTTAAATGTAAAAATATTGTATAATTTCAGCATTGTTTTTAAAATAAAATTCACATTGTCTTTGAAATAGAAAATTTGCACTGTTTTGAAAATATAAATATCACTGTTTTAAAAATATAAAAATAGAAATATAAACATTGTTCTGAAAATAAAATACATACATTGGTTTTGAAAATGAAGTTAGCTTTGTTTTTAAAAGGAATTTTGCATTTGTTTTCGAAAGAAAAATAGAATTTTTATATATTGAACTTCGTAATAAAAATAGAATTTTTATATATTGAACTTCGTAATAAAAATAGAATTTTTATATATTGAACTTCGAAATAAAAATAGAATTTTTATATATTGAACTTCGAAATAAAAATATGATTTCTATATATTGAATAGCGAAGTAAAAATTCGATTTTTACATAGGTAGTGAATACGGGCAACGAAGGTGACAAAAAGGCGAGGACGAAGAAGATGTATATCAAAGAAGAGTCAAGATGATTGGATAGCTATATGTGAGAATTTCTCACCTTTCAATTTTTTTTCTAGTTATATATATATACTAGGATGCAGACGGTGCTTAGTAGCACCCGACACAATCGTCCACAGACCATGGACTTGTTTGTTTGGTTGCATAGATTAGTTGAATTATTTGTTTGAATTGAATTGTTTGGTGAGATGAAATTGATTTGATTGATGTGTGAATGGCGTGGGCCTTCACTAGACCGGGGATAAGGCTAGGTCTTGTCCCGTTTCTAGTATCGTGCCGTTATGCCGCCGAAATTTTCTAAAATATGTTAGAAAATAAAAATATCATTTTATTGTGTAAATGAATTGAATAGAAATTCATAGGTTGAAATAAAATGTTTTATCGTTAAAAATATAATTTTTAACGTGAATGTGAATAAATGAATAGTTATAAACAAATCGGCCGATTTGTTTGTATATACACTGATTTGACTGATATTGATTGGGTCGATAAATTTCACACATCGCCCAACTGCACAAATAAAATCTGTGTTTGATTGTTTGAAACCCCACACGGGTGTTGGGATGAAATTTGAAGTTCACTCATCCTGATTGATTAAATATGTCGATCGATTGATTGACAGGCTGTTATAAGCGTTGAATATCTATATTTGATGCTTATACAGTGTAGTGCACTTTGGTTGATGGTTGATTATTTTTCAATGCTATGATATACATGTGTTGTATGAAAATCCATATAATTAACTTTATATGGTAATTGATTGGGCCTCATTCCAATTTGAAAAATAAAGAATATTATAAAATAAAGGTTCATGTGTTGACAGTACTCATCCATTGAGATTGGTCATGTGTTGAACGAAATATTTTGATAATAACAACTATTTTGAAAAAAGAAATATTTGAAATAGAATATTTGAAAATAGAAATTTATGAAGCCGTGTTGATTAGATTGACGCCATTTTGACGTGAATCGATATTTATATCGATTTTAAAACGATTTCGAAATGAATTGAATTGAAAACGATTTCGAAATGAATTGAATTGAAAACGATTTCGAAATGAATTGAATTGAAAACGATTTCGAAATGAATTGAATTGAAAACGATTTCGAAATGAATTGAATTGAAAACGATTTCGAAATGAATCGATTTTAAAACGATTTCGAAATGAATTGAATTGAAAACGATTTCGAAATGAATTGAAGTGAAAACGATTTCGAAATGAATTGAATTGAAAACGATTTCGAAATGAATTGAAGTGAAAACGATTTCGAAATGAATTGAATTGAAAACGATTTCGAAATGAATTGAAATGAATTCAAATTGAATTGAAATTTGAATTGAATAGAAATGAATTTTAAAACGAATTTATAAAGAAGAATTCAATTTTGATTTGAATTGAAATGGAAGTTGAAATTGCTTTTGAAACGAATTCAAAACTATTTATATAATTCGTTTTAAATAGAAATCGACGAAATATATATTATATATATTATATAATGGCCTGAATAGAACGCGCCGCGCCGCGGCAGTTCGTGAATTTCGACCATTTATTTCAAACGGACATTACGGGAGATCCGACCGTCGGATTCTCCTGAAACCGGAACCGTTGGGTTCGTATCGAAAAGAGCTTTCTAATGAATATTAGAAATTGGAAATCTAACGGTTGGATTTGGAATTATGTCCAAATCAAATTTGAAAAAGGTCGCTATAAGTGCAGTTCGATGGCCATTGTTGGAAATCGACTGTACGGGCCTTGATAAAATTATTAAAAATGGTAATAATTTGTGTAAAATCATAAGAAATGATTTGTGAAGATTTAGGATGAAAAACTTCATGTTTGAAAAGATAAAAATAGATTTTTATCGAAATGAACTAGTTTTGAACTAGAATTATAATTCTATTTATTTTTAAATAAATAAATTGGATTTGAAAGGGGTTTTAAAAATAACCAAAATTTCCAATGATTGCATTGGAGTGGATTTGAATCGAAATTGTCGTCGGAATATTTCGATGTTGGAATTCGTGATTATATAGATGTTGTTATGGGAATTTGAAAGATATACATTTATATCGTTATTTCAATACGACATTTGTTAATCGTAGAATTTGATATTGAATATAAGCCGATATATTTTCTATTCAAAGCCTTGTATTGAATATCAAATGTGATTTGGGTTTGTCGTGAATGGTGTCTTCACTAACACTGTTCTTGAACCCAGTTGTGAAAAGATTAAATCTTTTTATTTAGATTTAATGAAGTGTACCAATTGAATAATATTTAATTGGAATTGAAGTGATATTGATTTTTGGGTTTATCGTGAACAGTGTTTTAAATAACACTCGTTCTTTAACCCAATAATTAATGGAATGTGATTTTGGGTTTATCGTGAACCGTGTTTTAAATGACACTGATTCTTTAACCCAGCCGAAGATTAAAACTAAGTGGAGTTTTAATGAATCTTTAATTAGATTGAAATGATCGAAAATGGAGTATCACCAGTTTTGCTCCAGGCGATAGTTAAATCTTTAATTAGATTTCAACGTGAAATGGTAATTGAATTTACCGATAACACCGTGGTGTTAGATATGAAGTACTACCAGTTTTACTTCATGGGATGAATAGGTTGGGATTGGGAAATTAAAACAAATGATTACTTCGGTAAGGTTCGCTAATCCCGACTAGTTTGAATTGAGATTCAAAAATAGAATAAAGGATAAATCCAAGGAATTTGTCTTGGATAAAATTAATGGGAACCTTTCCCTATGAATGTGAAATTTAGAAACGAACTGTCGGTTAGCTAAGCAGAATGGTTTTCTGGATATTGATCTGATGTTGGTTTCGGCCTTCGGGGTTAATATTTGGGGAATTATTCTCTTGATTAATTTACGGTTAGTGACTAATGAATTGGAATGAGGCGTATGTTGTGTTTGTGTAACACTTATTTAAAATATACGCGAGTTATTCGGAAAGACCGGGCTTGTCCCATTCTGAATAACTGATACGACGATAAGTCGAAGATGAAGACGATGGTCGAAGACCGGAGGTCTTCACGTCGTTTGGGTGATAACTGATGATCTTGATTGGGCTGTACACCCAAGAAGATGGAAACAGTTGGTGATCGTCCAGACGTACTTGGGGATCGATGGATGTGCGGGGTACTAGGTGCCTCCGGTTTCGTTCAGACCCAGAACGGACTTGTAAATGGACTGTGTGTCTGACATTGGATTTTAGTCTATGTGATTGATCTCTATTAAATATATATCTGTTTGGCGGCGGAGAATTTATTCTCTTGCTTAACGCCCTTCTCTGAGACGTACGAGCTCAGGGGTTATATATTGATGGATATCAAACGCATGGAGTGAATTGCCTGTGTGGCATGCCTAAGTGGCAATTGATCGAGGCTTCTGTTGAAAAGCAAAGTCTTGTGGTGATGATCAAAGCACGGCCTTTGTGGCGTAGCTTTGTGTAACGTTTACTTCGCGAGTTTCACACCCGGTATGAACCAAAAACGGGAGAGGACCTCAGGGAGGGCATGCGTTTCCTTCTAGCTAAAAAGTGGCGTCAGTGGTTTTACACGCCCTGACGAGTTTGACTTATGTGGTTGTTGCTGTTGCGAGGCGCCTCGGATTGATCGGTCGTTCTCGAACCGATGGAGTCATTCGTTGGCTCATTGACACCCCAAAGGGTGGGGAAACGCATGTTCAGGGTTTAAGTTTAATCCACATCGGTGGACTGGCCCTGACGATCCAAGGGTCACTCGAGCTCTGATCCTGAGACACGGGCTAGAGCGTCTCGAATCGGTTGAGGACTATCTTTTGCCTCGGTTCATAGATGGAAACCCAATTTCCGAATACATGACTTTGTGATTTTGATTGTATAACCTATATATGGCGACATAGTGGGATGGGGCGCTTATGCCGCCTATGATTGATACTTATGATTTGAAGTTGTTTTATACACTTATAGTAGTATCAAATGATTTGTTTTAAACGTACTAAGCATTCTTTGGCTGTTATAAGGGAAAACCCTATCCTCGACTGCGTTGCATTGTGTGATGGGACCTGGGTCTTATAACAGCTTCATTTTTCTTTATTTAGCATTGCGCTGTTTGTTTTATGCACTGGTATTCTTGGGAGGAAACCCGTTCCGTGTTATACGGCGTGGTCCCTTTGATTTACCTAACTTTAAAATCAAAGATTAATAACTGTTTTAGTTCTCACACCAGTCCCATGACTGACCTGGAGTTTATTGTTTTAACCTAAACTCTGGGTGCCCCTATTTTGACACGGGCAGCTAGTAGTTTTGGTTTTGCAGATTTATATTCACAGGATCCTGGTTTACAGCTGGAACGATATCCGGAAAGCTTTGTATCCGTATATCTCTTTCTAGTTGTGTATTATTTTCCGCTGCTATGTATTTAAATGTAATTTAAATCTCTGATATTTCTGTGTAATATTCATTTATACTCTGTATATTCTTGTAATCTGATGCATTGTTGTAATATACAGTGAAATGTTCTTCTGTATGCGTTCTGTTTTGTCCTGTTCTCAAACGATAGGGCGTTTCGAATGGCCTGGATCGGTTTAGCGACTGGTTCGGACCGAGCGAAATTCCTTGCCGTCACAGTTGGTATCAGAGCTTTGGTTTACAAAGCAGAGAACAAGGCACATTAGAACCGTACGAAAGAATTCATCAGATATTGGATTAACAATATCCAATGGGAATGACTCGTTAGAGATGGGATCAGTAGTATCCTAGAACGAGTGTGAAGAGTATATTTTTAAAATGAAAACGATTTTTGTTTTGAAAATTTAAATCAATTATTCGTATTTGATTATTTATTTTATATTGATTAGGACAATCCAAAATATAAAGATTTTTGCGTATGCGCCTAGCTAGTGTGTATTCGAAGTTTTGATATATTGGATAGATATAGAATTACACTCTAATCGCCCGGAGATGATTTTGATGATGGAGCTCCATCATTAGAATTTATATTCGAGTGACGAACGTGTAATATCTATATACTTCCTATTGACTGGTGTGAGAACCAAAATTAGATAGGGCTAATTGTTGTGATTTGGCATCAAAAACATGATTTTTGACTATGTATCGAAATTATGAATTTGAAACTCTAATTCACTAATTGATTGATGATTGTGTTGTTTGTTTAATTGTTTGATAATTTTGAACCATTACGCCTAATTGTATCAAATAATGAATTGTATTAAAATTGGTCGCATTTGCTTGCATATACATGTATATCATTGAACAGGTCATAGCAAGGAGGCTAGAGCAGAGAATAAAATTTGTTTGCCCGACAAATAGGTACATGTTTACTACATGATTTACTGTTTTGTTTGGGTGATGATGGTTTTATGAGCCTATTGGCTAGCCGCTTGGCTTTTTCTTTTTCTTTTTGAGATCTGAAGGACCGGGGAAGCTATTTGAAATTCCCCGATGCTCCCGGTGCAGGGGAGGTTATGGCGAAATTTTTCAAAAATTTAGGGTGTTAGCCAAATTTTTGAAATTTTGGAAATTCTCAGAAACTAAAGAGTTGGAGAATGGAAGCCAGATCGAGCGTAGAGTTGATTAATCAAACCACTTTCGACTTTGTTCCTTTTCGGGGACGAAAAGTTTTAAGTGGGGGAGATTGTAACAACCCGTAAAATGCGAGCCAGTTTGAAATTTTTATTTTGGCAATTTTTGCGAATTTTGATTATTTAAAATGAATTATTTTAAATAATATCGACGGAAAATTTATTTTGAATATAATTCGAACGTATATATTATATACGTCGTCGTTAGAATATATAATAATTATATATAATTATAAAAGGAATTGAAAATGGCGCGGTAGTTCGAAAATTCGATTTCTAATTTCAAATGAATATACAGAATTCAATATAAGTCAGAATTGAACGAAACAAGAAATATTTGAATCTGTATGACTATATCTTTGTAACGAAGTTAACAAATGAGATTTCATCTTAGGAATGATAAGATATGTCCAGTTTAAAATTAGAAATAGTCGCTGTGGAATTTATATATATTTTTATATATATAAGGCCCTTAAAAATAGCAATTTTGCAAACGACCTCGGATTTCGACGAAACCAGTTTTGTTGGGTCCGTGATGTTAAGTTATTGCTAGATTCCAAATTTCATAATTTTTCGAATCAATATGTGAGCGTGGCGAAGAAAAACGCGTTTGACCATTTTCAGTTGATTTTAATCGACTGGAAATTGGCCATTTTACAAACGGTCTCAGAATTCGACGAAACTAGTTTTGTTAGGACCGTATCGTCAATACGAAGCTAGAAAATATTTTTCGAGAATTTTTAGAGCTAGTATGTAACCCCGGTAAATTGAAATGCGCGTTTAAATTCAATATAGTGATTTAAATGTAAATTTAACGGAAACTGATCGAAACGGTCGAATTGGCCTACGATACATACCTCATTGTGTTCGGAATGAGGGTAATTAGCTAGAGGTGACAGTCGTTTGGTTTAGTTTAGACTTCGAATGTGAAATTCACCTTATAAAATTTAAATTGAATTAAATAATATAATAATTTATATAAATAGGCCTCCACTTAAACCCTAATCTCTTTAAAACTATGCGCCCCCGTCAGCTTAAATTGGACGTGCAAAATCGCGCCGACTTCTTCCCCTTCGATTCTCCAATCCGTTCAATGGTTTCCCAAATTTCCAGCGCCAAATCGAAGAGCTCTTCGTGCTCTTGAAGGTCAACGGCAATGATCAGTTTTCAAGAAACAGGGCATTCGTTTTTGGGGTTAAAGCCCAGCGCGTTCGTGGGTGTTCTCGGAGCTGGAGGAAGGGCCGAGATGGCCATGGCTCAGGGCGAAGGTTGCTCGCTTGAAGACGTACGGGGTGGGCATGTTAGATCTTGGTTTGTTCAACCATAGGGCAGTGCGATTTCTGATTGAAGGGAGGAAGCTTTGTGCGACATTACCTGGAGCTCAACAAGGAAGAAGGAAGGGTAACACCGCTTAACTAAATCCTTATTTTTAATTAAGTGTAATTAGTTAATAAAATTGTGGGAAGAAAAAAAAAACCTTGGATTGTTAATAACTAAAATATAAAAATTAGCAAAGTCAAAATAAAATTAACAAGTGTTTTAGAAATAAAAACATTGCTTTAAATTTCGGATTTTTAAATGTAAAAATATTGTATAATTTCAGCATTGTTTTTAAAATAAAATTCACATTGTCTTTGAAATAGAAAATTTGCACTGTTTTGAAAATATAAATATCACTGTTTTAAAAATATAAAAATAGAAATATAAACATTGTTATGAAAATAAAATACATACATTGGTTTTGAAAATGAAGTTAGCTTTGTTTTTAAAAGGAATTTTGCATTTGTTTTCGAAAGAAAAATAGAATTTTTATATATTGAACTTCGTAATAAAAATAGAATTTTTATATATTGAACTTCGTAATAAAAATAGAATTTTTATATATTGAACTTCGAAATAAAAATAGAATTTTTATATATTGAACTTCGAAATAAAAATATGATTTCTATATATTGAATAGCGAAGTAAAAATTCGATTTTTACATAGGTAGTGAATACGGGCAACGAAGGTGACAAAAAGGCGAGGACGAAGAAGATGTATATCAAAGAAGAGTCAAGATGATTGGATAGCTATATGTGAGAATTTCTCACCTTTCAATTTTTTTTCTAGTTATATATATATACTAGGATGCAGACGGTGCTTAGTAGCACCCGACACAATCGTCCACAGACCATGGACTTGTTTGTTTGGTTGCATAGATTAGTTGAATTATTTGTTTGAATTGAATTGTTTGGTGAGATGAAATTGATTTGATTGATGTGTGAATGGCGTGGGCCTTCACTAGACCGGGGATAAGGCTAGGCCTTGTCCCGTTTCTAGTATCGTGCCGTTATGCCGCCGAAATTTTCTAAAATATGTTAGAAAATAAAAATATCATTTTATTGTGTAAATGAATTGAATAGAAATTCATAGGTTGAAATAAAATGTTTTATCGTTAAAAATATAATTTTTAACGTGAATGTGAATAAATGAATAGTTATAAACAAATCGGCCGATTTGTTTGTATATACACTGATTTGACTGATATTGATTGGGTCGATAAATTTCACACATCGCCCAACTGCACAAATAAAATCTGTGTTTGATTGTTTGAAACCCCACACGGGTGTTGGGATGAAATTTGAAGTTCACTCATCCTGATTGATTAAATATGTCGATCGATTGATTGACAGGCTGTTATAAGCGTTGAATATCTATATTTGATGCTTATACAGTGTAGTGCACTTTGGTTGATGGTTGATTATTTTTCAATGCTATGATATACATGTGTTGTATGAAAATCCATATAATTAACTTTATATGGTAATTGATTGGGCCTCATTCCAATTTGAAAAATAAAGAATATTATAAAATAAAGGTTCATGTGTTGACAGTACTCATCCATTGAGATTGGTCATGTGTTGAACGAAATATTTTGATAATAACAACTATTTTGAAAAAAGAAATATTTGAAATAGAATATTTGAAAATAGAAATTTATGAAGCCGTGTTGATTAGATTGACGCCATTTTGACGTGAATCGATATTTATATCGATTTTAAAACGATTTCGAAATGAATTGAATTGAAAACGATTTCGAAATGAATTGAATTGAAAACGATTTCGAAATGAATTGAATTGAAAACGATTTCGAAATGAATTGAATTGAAAACGATTTCGAAATGAATTGAATTGAAAACGATTTCAAAATAAATCGATTTTAAAACGATTTCGAAATGAATCGAATTGAAAACGATTTCGAAATGAATTGAATTGAAAACGATTTCGAAATGAATTGAATTGAAAACGATTTCGAAATGAATTGAAGTGAAAACGATTTCGAAATGAATTGAATTGAAAACGATTTCGAAATGAATTGAAATGAATTCAAATTGAATTGAAATTTGAATTGAATAGAAATGAATTTTAAAACGAATTTATAAAGAAGAATTCAATTTTGATTTGAATTGAAATGGAAGTTGAAATTGCTTTTGAAACGAATTCAAAACTATTTATATAATTCGTTTAAAATAGAAATCGACGAAATATATATTATATATATTATATATATTATATAATGGCCTGAATAGAACGCGCCGCGCCGCGGCAGTTCGTGAATTTCGACCATTTATTTCAAACGGACATTACGGGAGATCCGACCGTCGGATTCTCCTGAAACCGGAACCGTTGGGTTCGTATCGAAAAGAGCTTTCTAATGAATATTAGAAATTGGAAATCTAACGGTTGGATTTGGAATTATGTCCAAATCAAATTTGAAAAAGGTCGCTATAAGTGCAGTTCGATGGCCATTGTTGGAAATCGACTGTACGGGCCTTGATAAAATTATTAAAAATGGTAATAATTTGTGTAAAATCATAAGAAATGATTTGTGAAGATTTGGGATGAAAAACTTCATGTTTGAAAAGATAAAAATAGATTTTTATCGAAATGAACTAGTTTTGAACTAGAATTATAATTCTATTTATTTTTAAATAAATAAATTGGATTTGAAAGGGGTTTTAAAAATAACCAAAATTTCCAATGATTGCATTGGAGTGGATTTGAATCGAAATTGTCGTCGGAATATTTCGATGTTGGAATTCGTGATTATACAGATGTTGTTATGGGAATTTGAAAGATATACATTTATATCGTTATTTCAATACGACATTTGTTAATCGTAGAATTTGATATTGAATATAAGCCGATATATTTTCTATTCAAAGCCTTGTATTGAATATCAAATGTGATTTGGGTTTGTCGTGAATGGTGTCTTCACTAACACTGTTCTTGAACCCAGTTGTGAAAAGATTAAATCTTTTTATTTAGATTTAATGAAGTGTACCAATTGAATAATATTTAATTGGAATTGAAGTGATATTGATTTTTGGGTTTATCGTGAACAGTGTTTTAAATAACACTCGTTCTTTAACCCAATAATTAATGGAATGTGATTTTGGGTTTATCGTGAACCGTGTTTTAAATGACACTGATTCTTTAACCCAGCCGAAGATTAAAACTAAGTGGAGTTTTAATGAATCTTTAATTAGATTGAAATGATCGAAAATGGAGTATCACCAGTTTTGCTCCAGGCGATAGTTAAATCTTTAATTAGATTTGAACGTGAAATGGTAATTGAATTTACCGATAACACCGTGGTGTTAGATATGAAGTACTACCAGTTTTACTTCATGGGATGAATAGGTTGGGATTGGGAAATTAAAACAAATGATTACTTCGGTAAGGTTCGCTAATCCCGACTAGTTTGAATTGAGATTCAAAAATAGAATAAAGGATAAATCCAAGGAATTTGTCTTGGATAAAATTAATGGGAACCTTTCCCTATGAATGTGAAATTTAGAAACGAACTGTCGGTTAGCTAAGCAGAATGGTTTTCTGGATATTGATCTGATGTTGGTTTCGGCCTTCGGGGTTAATATTTGGGGAATTATTCTCTTGATTAATTTACGGTTAGTGACTAATGAATTGGAATGAGGCGTATGTTGTGTTTGTGTAACACTTATTTAAAATATACGCGAGTTATTCGGAAAGACCGGGCTTGTCCCATTCTGAATAACTGATACGACGATAAGTCGAAGATGAAGACGATGGTCGAAGACCGGAGGTCTTCACGTCGTTTGGGTGATAACTGATGATCTTGATTGGGCTGTACACCCAAGAAGATGGAAACAGTTGGTGATCGTCCAGACGTACTTGGGGATCGATGGATGTGCGGGGTACTAGGTGCCTCCGGTTTCGTTCAGACCCAGAACGGACTTGTAAATGGACTGTGTGTCTGACATTGGATTTTAGTCTATGTGATTGATCTCTATTAAATATATATCTGTTTGGCGGCGGAGAATTTATTCTCTTGCTTAACGCCCTTCTCTGAGACGTACGAGCTCAGGGGTTATATATTGATGGATATCAAACGCATGGAGTGAATTGCCTGTGTGGCATGCCTAAGTGGCAATTGATCGAGGCTTCTGTTGAAAAGCAAAGTCTTGTGGTGATGATCAAAGCACGGCCTTTGTGGCGTAGCTTTGTGTAACGTTTACTTCGCGAGTTTCACACCCGGTATGAACCAAAAACGGGAGAGGACCTCAGGGAGGGCATGCGTTTCCTTCTAGCTAAAAAGTGGCGTCAGTGGTTTTACACGCCCTGACGAGTTTGACTTATGTGGTTGTTGCTGTTGCGAGGCGCCTCGGATTGATCGGTCATTCTCGAACCGATGGAGTCATTCGTTGGCTCATTGACACCCCAAAGGGTGGGGAAACGCATGTTCAGGGTTTAAGTTTAATCCACATCGGTGGACAGGCCCTGACGATCCAAGGGTCACTCGAGCTCTGATCCTGAGACACGAGCTAGAGCGTCTCGAATCGGTTGAGGACTATCTTTTGCCTCGGTTCATAGATGGAAACCCAATTTCCGAATACGTGACTTTGCGATTTTGATTGTATAACCTATATATGACGACATAGTGGGATGGGGCGCTTATGCCGCCTATGATTGATACTTATGATTTGAAGTTGTTTTATACACTTATAGTAGTATCAAATGATTTGTTTTAAACGTACTAAGCATTCTTTGGCTGTTATAAGGGAAAACCCTATCCTCGACTGCGTTGCATTGTGTGATGGGACCTGGGTCTTATAACAGCTTCATTTTTCTTTATTTAGCATTGCGCTGTTTGTTTTATGCACTGGTATTCTTGGGAGGAAACCCGTTCCGTGTTATACGGCGTGGTCCCTTTGATTTACCTAACTTTAAAATCAAAGATTAATAACTGTTTTAGTTCTCACACCAGTCCCATGACTGACCTGGAGTTTATTGTTTTAACCTAAACTCTGGGTGCCCCTATTTTGACACGGGCAGCTAGTAGTTTTGGTTTTGCAGATTTATATTCACAGGATCCTGGTTTACAGCTGGAACGATATCCGGAAAGCTTTGTATCCGTATATCTCTTTCTAGTTGTGTATTATTTTCCGCTGCTATGTATTTAAATGTAATTTAAATCTCTGATATTTCTGTGTAATATTCATTTATACTCTGTATATTCTTGTAATCTGATGCATTGTTGTAATATACAGTGAAATGTTCTTCTGTATGCGTTCTGTTTTGTCCTGTTCTCAAACGATAGGGCGTTTCGAATGGCCTGGATCGGTTTAGCGACTGGTTCGGACCGAGCGAAATTCCTTGCCGTCACAATCTGCCATGTGTGAGTTGTTAGCATGGTATTCAGTACAACTTTCTTATTCGACTCAAGAGAGATTTACACATATGATGGAAAGATGAATGCTATTTTGGTAATTTGTATGACGTTTAACCATATATGTTAATTTGTGGTTGTTAGTTATAATGTTTTATATGCAACTGTCATTATAAGAAAAATAACAACTATATATTTGCAAGTGGCGACACATGACAGTTGAAGTAAATTATATTTAGTAACAAACCTTTCGTAGCGGTTGCAATAGAAAATTTTAACAACAAGCCTTCTGTTTCTATAGCAAAAAGCAATAGCGGCCGCACTACCTTTTTAGTTGCAAAACATACTTTTAGCAATTGCGCTTTCATAATAGTTGCGCAAAACATATTATTTGCAACTGCGCTTCCAAACTTGTTGCAAAAAAAAAAAAAAATCTTTAGCAACTATTTTTGCCACTTGCAATAAATGTAATTTTTTTTTTACAACGAGTAAAGCCAGCTGCGAAAATCATACTTTTAAAAATTATTTTTTCCTCCACCTTTAGTAAAAACTATATTATAAAATACAAACGTACGAAGTAATAAGTAATATTTAGTTATAATGTAATAATATTTAGTAATAATAAATAATTAATATGACTTAATATTTTAATTATTTGTCATGGTTAGTTATTAATAGTGTGTAAATTAAATTTAACAATTATTAATTACAACAATGAATATTAAACAATTAATAAAATATTCATAATATATTGTATTTAACAATATTCAATTATAATTAAGAAGTAAAACTACTAATAATTAAACTCTATTAAAATATTGTTTAATAACTAAAATTTAATAATTATTACTAAATTATTTACTATTAGTAACTACAAAATAATTAAATTAAAATTTATTATAATTATTAGTCAATAATAAAATTTTATTATTATAATTTGATATTTATAGATAATAATCCTAAAATTAAATAATGATCAACAACTAACAAATAAATAAAAATTAATGTCTACTAATTAGTATGTACTTAAACTAAATATATTAATAATTATTAAATAATTAATAATAATTATTAAATAATCAAAAGTAATAATTAATAGATAAGAGTAATATTTAATAATTGTATTGGATATTTAATATTAATCAGTATTTTTATTTCTTAATATTCAATAATTATAATTGATAATAATATTAACTATTCAATAATTTAAATAATTTTAAACTTATAGCTAAAATAAAAATATAAAATATTCCTAAATTTTAATTTTTTCTTTAAATTTTTCATTAAACTAAAAACTTAAAATTTAATATAGCATTATAAGAGAGATCGTCAATTTTGAAATATTCATAAAATTTAATAGTAAAATTTTGAATTTTCTGCAAGAAGTTGTATTTTGAAGAAAAAAAATTTGTTGTAATGTGTACTGGAGCCAATACAATTTTAGATTACACAAGTAAAGTTCTGAAATATTCATTCTACAATATATTCAGCTTGTTACAACTTTTATTTTATATTTTATACTTAAAAGATCGTAAAGAATACCTTTTCCAGTATTTTCTGAAAACATGTTGTATAATACACCATTTTTGCAATGTTTTATTGAAAAGTTGTAAAGCATGACATTTTTAATACCTCTGAAGATACATTTTATAAAAGCTTAAAATGCCCAAAACAAAACATTCATAAAAATAAACAATGAAAATTTCTCAAAATTCAAAATTTCCGAAAAACCTTGAATAAAGTTAATAAAGTATTCAAAATGTAAAAAAAAATAATCAAAATTTGAATAATATGAATTTTATGTTGTTTATCTCATTAATAATATTGGTCTCGCACGATGATTAAATCCAACTTCATAAAACTTCAATACACAGCTACACTATAGAATTTATTTTTACTTGTTTAGGATGCGAAGTACTATTTGCATATGTATGCTTTTTTTAATAATACTCTTCTTTTGCGTACGCTAGTTCTAGGTTTCAAATTGAAACTTTTGGCTATTTTTTTTTTGACTCCAATCTAATTTTTTTGGCTCCAACGCCAATATTTCATTTTCAGTGACTCCTTCAAAATAAAATACTCCCAGTTCTCATGTATAAATCCTAATAGTATTCATCAAACTCAGAAATTCTTAGATCCAATTCATCGATTCTCAAATCCAAAATCTATGCAAACATCGCCAAGTATCCTTCTAGCAAATATCACCGCATAACCACGACTCCTATACCACTGTAGGTGGCACATTTGGCAGAGGCGATGCTCGGCTGCTTTAATAACGAGATGCTTCATGTCTGACTTCAAGGAAGAAGCACATCCAGCACTGGGCGACGCTAGGGGTAAAAAGAAGCATTTGAACACCATAAGGCTTGGCAGTGCAGATGTAGAAGCAATTGGTTCTGGTGGGGAGGCTATAACACAAGAAAGGGTGTGTACGGTGGCTGTGCAAGCTTGGGTGGAGTTGATTGGCATTGGACAGGGAGTGGTACCGTTTGACTTTGCAGACCTGGTTGTGTCTGCATGTATATGGTTTGGGAGCAGATCTGCTAAGTGAACGGTGGAGGTTAGGCTCGACTGAGGTGTTAGGTTGTGGATAACTCAACATGTTGTTGAGGCATGGTCCAGCAAGTTAGTCGGAGAAGAGGCAGCATCGAAGGGTTCTGGAGATTGGAGGACGATGGAGGCCAGTGAGGCGGGGAGTAGCGGGTTAGATGGTTTGAAGTGGGGTTGGTTTGGATCTAATGCCCCATGTTTCGAAAGTTTTATATTTTCTTTTTAGTTTCTAGTTTTAGTTTCATCATTTTGTACAAGCACGTGCTTTGATTCGTACACGAAGGGATAAGGTAGAGAAATGGAAATAGAGAGGAGCATGCCTTGTTTTGTGCAGGCGCCTTATCATTTTTTTTATTCGAAGCATTCATAACAGCAAAACTAGTGGAATACTAGCATGTTGGAGAATAGAGTTTTGATGACAACAAACATGTCTCAATTATCATTGATTAATATATATATATATATATATATATATATATATATACACACACACACACACACACACACTAACATCTCTATGTAGAATATATAGACATATATATATATATGCAAAATTTGTATACAGGAATTAAATAATGAAGAATGTACAATTTTAGAGTTTTAAAGATTCAAGACTCATGAGTAATCAAGATTTCAAGAGTTCAAGATAAATATAGTAATAGATTCTGGTTTACGTAAGACTCTGAATAACGCTCCAGGTTCAAATTCTCTTTTTCAAATTTCAAATTCTCTTTTTCAAAATTTCAAATTTCATATTTCATATTTTCAAATTTCAAATTTTAATTTCAAATTACTTTATATATGATTTCAAACATATAAGTTAAAGTTTTAATTATATTATATATGTTTATATAGTTATATAGTTTTAAACCTTATAACTTTATATGTATATGATTTCATATGATTTTACACTTTAGAATATTTATTTATATTATTAAGTTTTGATTAAAGAATTTCAAACTTATGATTTCAAATATATTTCCTAATTTATAAGTATTCTTACTTTTATACTTTTATTAAATATATTTTACGAAGTTTATATTTGATTCTTCATATAACTTTTGTATATGTATACTTTATAAATATTCCTTTATAAATTCTTATATATATGTTTATAATTATATTATATATGTTTACAATTATATTATATATGTTTATAATTATATTATATATGGTTTTCATATCACATATATATATTAATTATGTAATCGTATGTTCAAATAATATTTTCTTATGCTTTTATACTTGAAAAATAATGTTTTAGCAACTAGTTATGTTTCAGGAATTTGCAGAATTTAAATATTGATTTAAATAGTTTAAAAATTCTTTAAAAATCATAAAATTGATGGATATGTCGACTTACATTCATGGCTATGTCGACATATAACTGTAAAAAATTTAAATTTGAAAGGAAGTGTCTTTTCACTATTTGTGACGTTCAGAAACGTTGCAACCTTTCAAATCTTATAACTAGGGATTGATTTCAATTTTTTCATAATTCTTCTTCCCCATCTTCACTCCTTTTCTTTGCACCATTATTCTTTATTATTTTTATGATTTCTATGCATATACTCTGCCGAATTCAATTCTATTTTCATTAAAGTTCTTCTCTTCTCACTCTCTACTCATTACTCCCTAAATCAAGTGTTACTAAAGAGCTATAGGGTTGTTTGTAATTGTTTGGGTTGTGTGAGTAATCGGTGGTATCCCTTGTAGCCATGAAATAAAGGACGAGTCATCAGTTGTATCCCTTGTAGTCGTGAAATCAAGGAGGTTGGAATCAGTGGTATCCCTTGTAACTGTTAAATCAAGGAGGTTGTAATTGGATATTGATATAGTAATAAAACTCTGCACAATCCAGCGTTGTACGGGACTGGACGTAGGGGCAATCCGAACCAGTTCTTTCCTTTTCTTCACTTTAGTTTTGTTTATCTTTGTGTTTTTATTCGATTTTGTGTCTGTGTTTGTTTCTGTGATGTTTGATTCATATAGTATTTCATATAAGTTTAGATTTTGTTTAAATTCTAAAAAACACTATTCACCCTCCCTCTAGTGTTCGTTTTGCCTTAATGATCCATTCCGCAATCCCTAACAATTGTTATTAGAGCAAGGTCTTTCAAAAAGTTCATAATTTGATTTTTTGAAAATTTTTAAATGGAAAATTTTGAAGATTAGTTTAAATTCAACCTTGCATTAGTATTAGATGAGTCTGCATTCCATTTTATTGAAAAATCAAGTTATTATGATACGATTTCTTGAAAAGTTTAAGTGGATATATCATAAGATCATCATGATGTTATTATTTCAAAATTACAAGTAGTTGTTTTGAAAAGTCACTTGATTCTTTGGAAAGGTATGTTGTTTTGCAGGGAAAGAGTCATGTCTGAAGACTGTTGGTCAAAAGAAACCAAGATGTTCATTCATCAATCAGGAAGAAAAAGAGAGGCGTTTGTGAAGGGATAATTGAAATGTCTGTTCATTCAAAATTCAAATTCAATTTCAAAATACAAATGCCAAGTTGACTAGTTAGGCCATATAGAAAGACGTGTCTTTATGTAAACGATTCAGATTCATCATCAAGCGATGTAAAGCAAAAAATCGAAAATTCAAATATGTGTTTCACAGCAATTCAAAAGTCAGAAAATATCGAAGAAATGGATCTAAAAACCGGGTACGCCTTAATTAATTTTTGAAAAAAAAAATTGGTTGAATGGATGCCTTGGTTGTCTTACTTCTTTGCTTTGCTTTGAGTCTGAAATTTAAAACATTAAAAGTCAAACTTGAAATTTAAAATTCAAATTTGAATTTTGGAATTAAAAATATTAATAAAATAAAAAATATAATAATAAAAATAAATTTTGGATGTTGATTAATATTATTTAAGGAAATAGTTAAACTTGAAATATAAATCGATAATTTAAAACCAAAGTCTCAAAACAATATGTCCTTTGAAATTTATGCATGTATCTCAACATAGATATTTCCTTATGTTGACATAAAGGCTTGTAGAATGAAATTAAAAATTTGAGTTCCAAAATTTTAAACTTTCAAACTTCCCTCCATTTTTTAAATAAGAAAATGCCAGTCAAACTCTAGTTATTAACTTTGTTTGTCTACTTATTTTCTTATATCTTGTGAGACGACCCGAAATCCCCCTTATGGCAAAGCCCGGATTGCTTTGAGAACACGAAGCATCGGAACACAAATACTATAACCTTTCATTGCTATTACAACAATTACATCAGAGTACAAGAATATATCAGAGTATGAATAAATATTATACAACGGAAATACAATATATGAGATAAAAATCACATTTAAATACATAAACATAATGTGCAGCGGAAAATATCAACAACCGCAATAGGAAGAAATACACGGATACAAAACTTTCTGAATATAGCTCCAGCTGTAATCCAGGATCCTGTAAAAAGAAATATCTGCAAAAACCAAAACTACTAGCTGCCCGTGTGGAAAATAAGGGAACCCAGAGTTTAGGTTAAAACAATAAACTCCGAGTTAGTCATGGGACTGGTGTGAAAACTAAAACAGTTTTAGCTTTTATTTTAAAGTTAGGTAAATCATGGGACCACGCTGTATAATATGGAACGGGTTTTGAAACACCCCACCTCCATTGAGGTCACTCACAAAGGGAATGCCTTAACTTCAGTGGAACATTTTTGGTAAACAGACACAGAATATCACAAGACAGATATAAAATTTTTGCAGCAGAAAATAAACAACTTTATTAAATCACCAAAATACTAGTTACGTAATACCATGAGTCATAAAACCCTTACAACGAAACAATTCTGTCTTACATTATCAGAGTACATAGGTATTAAAAGAAAAATATCATTCCCCAGATTAAAGAGCAAGCCATATAAGAGATAGAGACAGAGACTCGAGCCATGCTTCAGAACTAACTCCTAGAAGATGATGTCAAAATCCTGTCTAAACCTAGGTGTTTCCTCCCTGAGAACTTGGGGGGGGGGAACGGAAGAAAAGAGGCGAAAAAAACTAGGTCAGACATACGTCTGGTGAGTCCAGTAACTTTTAGCCAGTAAATAAATAAAGGTAAACATGACACAAATACAAAGTGGATAAGAGGATTCACGGTACATATGACAGGTATGATAGGACAAATAAGGTAAGATGTATGCATGCTTCACTACAAACTACTCTTCACTTTTACTAGTAAAATCAAGATGGGATGATCCCTTCTGCTAACCACAATAACGATGGTGGTAGTTTCGTGTATTTCTAGCTGCTGTCATAGGTGCCGCCTGCTCCTATCTCAACTAGTCGTGCCCACTACCCTACTACTATAAATTGATAGACTTAGGGCATACGTCCGGGTATACCCTAACTACTACCCTAATCGATCGGCTCCCTACTCTGTAGATACCCTGTGCTGGTCCCACAACTAGGGGGTATCACTTCCCTAATGTGGCAATCCAAGGTGTGCACCGTTATACCAACTGGTGTCACGGTCGTCTTGTCCCCCTCTGCCCGGCCCATGCACGCACATGTCCCCGGTCGGTTTGCGCCGCCCACACCATCCGTATCGTTTTGGATCTCTTACAATCAATCAGTAAGCGTGCCACTTCCCCGCCCAGCACGGAGTTCTTTACTTTGATACCCCTTTGAGTTACTGACTGAAATGGGTCACACACAACATGATACAAGCTCTTCCCTATGTCCTGTATCCCCACTAGGTTTTCTACTGACTATGTATACCCTAAGGTGTCTTTAATTACATAGCCCTCAATCAGTTATGCGTACCTATAGGTGTCTTTAATACATAACCCTTAATCTACCTATCGGTTATGCTTACCTATAGGTGTCTTTAATACATAACTCTATCTATTCCCATTAGTTATGCGTACCCCTAAGGGTGTCTTTAATACATAACTTTACTATTTTTCCCCGGTTATGTATACCACTAGGTGTCTTTAATTACATAACCCTTTTTATCTGGCTAAGTTTGTGGGCCTATATATATAATATTACCCGCCTACCCTTCAGTTGTACTTAACCCTCCTACTGATTTAATCCTATTTATTTAATGGTTAAGTTTGTGGGCCTATATATTAATATTACCCACCTACAATCCAACTCATTTTATTTAACCCTAGCTTATGTCTATCATCATACAGTCCACATGTATTAAGTTAGGTTAAGTAGTCTTTTCTTATTACCATGTCCAATTAAGATTATATTGGGCTAGACCTCCCACATTAGGCCTACAACATGTGGAAGCTGGATATGCCGGTCGGGTCCAGGCAGTCTTATTCCACAGTTGGGTCTAACCTTGTGTCTTAGCCCGAATCGTATTCACACACTTAGACCTCTCACATTAGGTTCAACATTAGTGGCTGTTGGATATGCCGGTCGGGTGCGGGCAGACTTCCACCACTAATGTAACCTAACCTCGTGTCATAAGAGTTAATTAAATTTTCAGACCTTAATTTCTTAAACATTACTCTTTTGATTAATTAAGTTAATTAATCCTTTCCTTTTTATAGGTGTCAATACCTATTTTATTGACAATTTGAATTTCCTATCCATAATTGGTTATATTCAAATTATACCATTTTTACTCAACTTTACCTATGTCATAATAGCTAATTTTTATTATATGTTTCCCTACTAGAATCATGTGCCCAATTTACATAACCACTATGTAAATTATGCCTATTACAAATTCCCCTTTTTCCCCGTTTCTTAACTAGCGTAACCGTTTGCGTTTTTGGCGTCATCGAGGCTACAAGGTTGCCTTGCCATAACAATGAAATAAAGGGAATGACATGGTGATCGTTTTCAGTACAATTTTTGGCATAAGCATGACAACTAGGGAAAATGACATGATAACTTCGCATATAATTATGATTCACCACATAATTAACAAATTGCATAGATTCATGATTTTGCAACATAACAACTTGCATAGGTTCATGAATTCCAACATAACAACTTGCATAGGTTCATGAATTAACAACATGATTAATGAAACTTGCTTAATCTCAAGATTCACAACACAACAAACTTGCATAACATAACAACTTGTACAGGTTTATGAATAATAACTTGCATAGGTTCATGAGTTCTCAATCATAATAACTTGCATAGGTGACTTGCATGATCTCATAACAACTTGCATATGTTCATGATAACAACTTGCATTGATTCATGAATTCGCAACATAATAACTTGCATAGGTAACTTGCATAGGTTTATGAATTTCACTTACGTAATTTCATGATTTACCACAACAATAAACTTGTATAATTTCATTATCCACAATAACAATAAACTTGTATAATTTCATGATCCACAACAACAATAAACTTGCATAACTGCAAACAACATATACCCAAATCATAGTCTATCGCAATTCACTTTTATCTATTTAAACCTAAAAGTGACTAGAACTCATGGAAAAAGAGGTTCTTGAGTTCTGGGATCTGAATTCTGTAATAGATTAGCGTTTCCTTGATGTAGACAATTTCGTTATTGAGATTAGACTTTGATTTGAATAGAATTGAGTTGCTTTACTTTGCTTCTATTCTGTGGCGGCTACTGTAGGTTTTGGAGAGACAGTGTGACGGATATTGATCTAATTTTTATTTGGTTTTAGGGTTTGAGTCTACATGTGTTTATATAGAATTTCAATTTAATTTGAGTCGTCGGATGCCTTTAGGGTTAATCAAAACCAATCAGTCAGGATAGGGTGACACCTCAGCCCTAATGACTCAGCAAGGAGTCAGAAAGGACTCAGCAACGAGTCACTGTGTGGATCATATCACACCAGAAAGCTGTGCAGGCTTTTTGCTTGGCCTGGGCGCACTTGGGAAGTGCGCCAGTGTATTTTTGTACTAGCGCACTTCCTAAGTGCGCCAATGCATTTTTTCTTCTTCTGGTTTTTCCGCCTAACTTCGTTCGTCCATATCTCCTTCATATGTTGTCCGTTTTACGCAAACTCAGACTCTATCTCAAGCAGAATTCCGAGAAGAACGCAATGGCGCAATTCGTTTCCCTTAATTCCCACATTTGAAATTAATTATTCTTAAATTTAGTTAATTTGATCATTCAAAAATTCGGGGTGTTACATTCTCCCGTACTTAAAGGATTTCGTCCCCAAAATCTTCACCTTAAGAAGAATGTGTACTACCATCCAATCACCCATCTACTTAACCATCATCCACAAGCATCCATTATACTTAGAAAACTTCTAATGTTGTATGAACATATGCAAAAGTGTGTATATGTTCCATATCTAATGCAAAGATTAGGCGGTCCAATGATTCAGTTGACCTCCTTAATGCGAGTTATGTCAGTGCCATGAGTCCAACATGTATGCAATTTTCCTATTTGATACATATTATCTCTTTATGTGTGCACAACCATTCATCCAAATGCAGCATCCATATGATAACACAACCATTATACATCCATTACCCTAAATACGCACACATTTTTATATGCAATATGAAAGTGATTTGAGCCGATATAGTGCCTAATATGTGTGTAAATGCATCCACGAGCAACCACTAGCAAACAGTAGCATCCACTTGCAACCATCAAACATAACATGTCTCAAACACATGTTTACATCCATGGATTTCCTATCTAAAGGTCGAAGATTCGGTCGATGGGATACAAACAAATGATATAACTAAAACAAAAGCTCTGTTCCCATTTGACATCGGTTAAGAGAATAATTCCCTAAGTTTCAGCCCCGAAGACCGAAATCAACATCAGACTGACACGTATCAGATTAAAAAACTGGAAATCTTCTTCATGCTTCAAGTAAAAACCCCTATCCTTTAGAAATATTCAGATACTTATAGACTACTAGTACAGGTCAGATTACAAAAGGATTCTCAGAAAGCTAAGCATTACAGACCCTTGCGGGTCACAAGAAACTTTGGGGGTCTTCCCATGACAAGTTAGAAACTTAACGACCCTCCTCTCAAAATCTAGAATGACCCTCCACATAGAAAGATGGTCCATTTAAAACCAACCCATAGCCCATAAACTTTAGCACACAAATGTCAAATTCCAATTTTTGACTCATAACATAGAAAATTTCAACCCTTTACAAATCACCAATAAATGAGCCGAACCACCAAAGGGGTTTGAAACAACTACGGGATCAGAAACAAGACTAGTATTAAAGTGCAGAGTCTCAATTACCAAATCAAAATGCCAGAATACAAAAGAGTCTTAACTTCATAATCATATAAGGAAATTAAACCTTTTACATAAATTTTTCCTATCTCTATCCATCTGCCACGAGAGCATCCGCCTACCCTCTTGAAGATTCTATCCTTTGCCCTTTCCTTCGTGGGCAATCCTAGATCAGATGTTCTGTCTCATGGCACCGAAAACAATCAACCTTCGTGTAACACCCCACCTCCATTAAGGTCACTCACTAAGGAAATGCCTTAACTTTGGTGGAGTGCTTTGGGCAAAAGATGCAGTTCAATTATAAGACAGACAAATAAAGTAGTGGGAAATGAAACTTTACTTTATTATAAAACAGCTTGTACAAAGATTGTTTACAATACCAAAGTATCTATCTTGTTTAATAAAATAAAGAAGCATAAATGACAATAATATTCCCCAATAGAGCAAAGCAAGCCATAGCTGAAATGGGACTGAGTCCAAAGCAACACATGACGAACTTGAAGCAACAAGAATCCAAGCTAAGTAGAAGTGTTCCCTCCCTGACTATCTTAGAGGGAGGGAACGGAAGTAAAGAAGACGAAAGAAAACAGGGTCAGACATAAAGCCTTGTAACAACCCGTATTTTGAATAACAGATTATAATGTAAAACAAGGCAGAATTAAATATTAAAATCTGAATCAAGGGAAACGGGCTATGCCATTGCGTTCGTCTCGGAAAAATACGCGAAATAGAGTCCGAGTTTTCGAAAACCGGAGTCCGTATGACCCAGTTATGGCCCGTCAAAGTTTTCAGAAAATTTCAAGTTCAAAAACAGTTCAAATTTCAAATTTCAAATCTGGAGCCAAATAGACTGGGCGGGAAAGTTTCCCGCCCAGCTCCCTAGTCGACTGGGGAGTCGACTTGGGAGTCGACACACCCCAGGTGGTGTTGACTGCCCAGTCGACACCCCTATCGACCTGGGTGGTCGGGCCAAGTGGCCTGGTGCACCTGCTGAGTGTTTTGAGTCATGTTTCTGGCCTTGTGACGAATTCTGATGGCTAGGATCTAAATTAGGGTTAATCCTATGGCCTAAACTACCCTAAACTTCTATATAAGCACCCCTAGACCTAGCGTAAACCTTCATAAATCAATCCTACAACGAAGTTATGCCAAAATGCACCCTAATCATGGCTTCCATCTTCATATCATGACCTCCATCTTCCTCATGAGAGCTTGAGAGCTTCTAAGGAAAAAAAGGAGCCATCTTTCTTCATCAAATCAAAGGAGCTACTTATTCTCAAGGCTATTTGTGTTGCTACATCATTCCTAGGGCTTCTACAACATCTCTATCTTGTTCTATGTGTTCTAGTTCTCATAGCCACGCTTTGTAAGCCCTATTCTACTCTTAGATTTAAACTATGAACTTAATATGACATGTAGCAAGTTGAAATGAGACTTTTGTGTTATGCTTGCCTTGGATTTCATGCATAGATTCATTCATGACCCTTTTGATCTATGTTTGTGGACCTAATGTTTACCTATCATGAATCTAGTACCATTTATGTTGACTTTTGGGTGGAAAGCTATGAGCTTTATGTGGTGATTGTGCATAAATTCAACATAGAACCCCTCATGACCTTGATATTAACTTGCCATGATGGACCTATATGCTAATCACAAGTTATCACCCTATTTTCTAAGTTTAATGCCATACATGTGTAGGTTGGAATTGGACCTAAGTGCAATTTTTGCCTTGAACCTATCATTGTATGGATAGATCTATTCATGTCTCTCTTGATCTATGATTGTGGACCTATCATGAACCTAGTACCGTTCATGTTGACCTTTGGGAAAAATGCTATGAAATGGATTATGGCTTATGCATGTTAACAAACCTTAACCCCTCATGTTCGTTAACATGCATATGATGATATTGAACCTATTTGCTATGCACAAGTTAGGATTGTCACCCTATATCAACTATTACCATGTTACCACCATATTTGCTAATTATGCTATTCATACATGTTTGTGGCCAAATCACCCTTATGCTATTATGCATGCTTGAGGCCAAAGCACCCTTATGCTATTTGATATGTTTGGGGCCAAGTCACCTTTTTTGCTATCATACATGTTGAGGCCATATGCTAGTATGTTGAACCCCTTTTGGCTCAAATATCACCATGTTTAACTTGTGATAGACTTTTCCATCTTATGCCCACCTTGTCATATTCTTATGTTCCCCCTTTTGATCTATATGTGTTGATGCGAACTTACGTGCGATGGGGTTACGTTATGGGTAAAATTAAATGACATGAAACATGATTTGAAAATATGACATGCTTGAAAACATGAACGTGGACATGACATGTAGAAAACATGAAAGTGGCCAACTCGAGGTTGGGTTGAGTTTGTAGCATAAATCTACCTGGAACCGACCGGCTTAACTAGTGGCTACAAACAATAGGACCCAATGTGGGTAGTTGGTCATATCACACTTAAAACCCGAGGTTAGACTAGGTTGTGGTGTAAAGCTACCCGGACCCGCCCGGCTTAACTAGTAACCACAACAAAGTCTAATGTGAGAGGCTGGGGTGCATTAAGTTAATTAATGCCACATGATAGGGTTAAGTCATGGACTACTTGAATACTTAACCAATTAAACACGATGGGTTGGTAGGGTTAAGTCATGGACTACTTGAATACTTAACCAATTAAACACGATGTATTGATAGGGTTAAGTCATGAACTGCTTGGATACACTTGACCAACTCAATACATGGTTAGGATAGGGTTAACCACACTTAACCTGCTTGAAATCCTAGTTACGTGGTCCTTTTCAGCAGTAACCCACTTGGGAATATCTGGATACCCTGGACTAGGCTAGGGTGTGGCACGATTACTGGACTGATTGTAAGAGACCAAAAGAGACGGCTGAATGGTGCACCGGTTGTTCAGGCGGACCATGGTCGTGCCCATTAAGTCCGGAGTTGAACATGGGCACCAGTAGGTTTAGACTGTGCATGCTTGATTTGTGTCTATGGTTTACACCTTATGGCTGGATACACCCTAGGGTGGACCTTGCACAGTTAACTACATTCCATGATTAGGCCATATGACACCGATACACGACGAGTTAGGCTTATAGGGAGCCGATTGACTAGACCGAGTAGTTGGATCTTGATGTAGGTCATCTCATGATGTTGGGCCAACTTTGGGCCAAGGGATCATTTCTTGTTTATACTTGACATGGATTAGAATACTAGTACACCTGGTGCAACTTAACCTTGTATATGCGATGCCACACTTGATCTATCTTATTAACTTTTCACCATGCCAGTTATCACCCAATGTTTCATCTCTGTTTTACATGTCCAGTTAACTTTATTAGTTTTTATACTAATAGTAGGTACGACTTACCAGTCTTTTTGACTGACCTGTTTTCCTTTCGCCTCTTTTCTTCCGTTCCCCCCCCCCTAGTTTCTCAGGGTGGGAACATTAGCACCTAGCTTGGATCTTTGGCTTGCTTCTCTGATAGATCATGTACGGTTCGGACTTGAGCCTTGCTATGGTGACACTACTGTTATCTTTGGGGAATACTTTACTCAAGTTATTTTCAGTTTATGTTTTCTAGACTTTGTTTTGTTAGGAAAATGATGACTAAGTACTTTGATGTAACTTGACTATGGTTTTGAAATAGTAATTTTATCCGCTTCTTTATTTACTCTGTTTTACTCATATGTTCTGTCTTGTGATATCTTCATGCATGTTTACCTTGTTCAACACCCCTCCAAAGCTAGTGTACTTTCTTAGAGTGACCCTGGCGGAGGCGGGGTGTTACATTTGGTATCAGAGCATATGGTTTACAAGATTTGAGCAAAAGGTTTTTAAAACTTACCTTTTGAAAAACTATTTTCAAAACCAATTAAGTATTTTTCAAGATAAGTCTAGTTTATTTTAAAAGGCTATTCCCCAAAAGCCATTAGCAAAATCCTTTGTTTCCTCGTTCTCAATCTATATTTTTCCTCGTTTCAGTATGGCTGATAATTTTGCCATTCTGGAGGGCGTACCAGTACCTATTTGGTTTAGAAGGTACATGGAGGCAAGGGCGAATGAAGCCGGCCCCACGAACATTCCTCCTCCTCCCGCAGCTGAGGTTCCTCCTCCTCCTCCTCAGCATCCACAAGCGGATTTCGCGAAGATTTGCAAGGACTTTAAGGCGATGGGTGGCAAGAATTTTGTTGGGACGGAGACTTTTGTTGTGGCAAGAAACTGGTTAAAGGAAACTGAAGACCTCTTTGCTATCTTTGATATAGAAGACCATAGGAAAGTTCTGTTAGAGGTATGGCTGTTGAAAGGGGAAGCTGCATATTGGTGGGTAGTCACCACCACTACTAGGCCAATTCAGACTTGGGATGATTTTAGGAGAAGGTTTGGACTGAGGTTTTTATCATCAGCAGAAGAGAACCGTCAGATGGAGAGCTTCCTATCTCTAAAGCAAGGGGACATGACAGTTAGGGAATACGTGGATACGTTTAATCAACTTGCTCGGTTCGGTCTAGACTTGGTTAACACAGCTCAGAAGAAGGCCCTACACTTTGCTCTAGGATTGAATGAGCCATTGCACGGTTTGGCCATGTCCCATATACCCATGGGGGCGACCTTCGAGAGTTTGGTGAATATGGCCCTGCTTCAAGAGGAAGATAAGAGTGGCAAGAAGGAGGTCAAGGCAAATGAGTCTCAAGGCAAGAAGGAAGATTCCGAGAAAGGAGACAAGAACAACAAGAAAGGAAACAAGGGCAACAATAATAACAAGGCAAGAGAGACAAGAAAGTGCAACTTCTGTAGGATCACTGGGAACATAGCCAAAGACTATAAGAAGAAGAAGAGGAAGCTGGGCGTATGCTTTCATTGTGGAGAGTCTGGACACTATAGTAAGGATTGCCCGAAAAAGCGGGGACAAGGGAAAAAGGCAAATTCCGCGAGCGGGACCTTCTGGAGGGCAAGTGCATACTCTCAACATCTCTCCAATTCTTGATCGAGGTAGTATTTCTGTGGAAAACCTTGTTTACATTTCTGATTATCCTGTTCGCACCTTATTTGATTCTGGCGCATCGCATAGTTTTATTTCTTCTGATCTTGTTGAAAGTTTGCACCTAAGTACTAGTCTAGTTGAGGATCCCGTTAGTGTTTCAAATCCAATTGGGGGTCCCGCCCATCTATCTATGATTTGTATGGATTTGAGGATTTCTATCTTGACTGTAGAATTCACATGTAATGCTTATGTTCTCGGGTTCATGGGATACGGGTTGATTTTGGGCATGGATTGGTTGTCCAGTTAAGGAGCCATTCTCGATTGTGAGCATAGGGTTGGTGAGGCTTATGACTCGCCTTGGCAATACCCTAGAGATTTCTTGTAACCCTCTGGATCCCGTCATGTTATGTTATCTTGAATCCCTCGACTCGTCTATTGACAATCTTCAATCTGTGAGAGTGGTCCGAGAATATCCTGATGTCTTTGATGAGGTTAATGGGTCACCCCCTAAACGCGAGATAGACTTCCATATTTATCTGGTTGATAATGCCAAGCCAGTTTCATTGCCTGTTAGGCACATGGCCCCGCGAGAAAGAAGAGAGCTTAGTAAGCAAGTCAAGAAGTTGCTTGAGAAGAATTTTATTAGGCGAAGCATTCCTGAATAGGGTGCTCCTGTGGTATTTGCTATTAAAGCAGATGGTTCGTTTCGTCTATGTGTTGATTTTCGAGAATTAAACAAGCTGACAAAGAAGAATAGGCACCCACTACCGAGAATTGATGATCTTTTTGACCAACTTGTTGGTGCTTCTATTTTCTCTCAACTCGATCTAGCCACCGGATTCCATCAGGTTAGAGTGGCTGAGGATAGTATTGACAAGACTGCGTTTAGGACTCCAGGTGGATTCTGTGAATGGCTGGTTATGCCTTTCGGTTTGACTAATGCACCCGCCTACCTTGTTGATTTGATGAGCAGGGTATTCAGGGAGTTCCTTAACAAATTTGTGGTAGTTTTCGTGGATGATATTCTGATCTTCTCAAAGGATGAGGAAGAACATGCTAGACATCTCAAGGAAGTGATGGATACGCTTAGAGCTCATCAGTTGAAAGCCAAGATTCTCCAAATGCCATTTTTGGAGAAGGGAAGTTCGGTTTCTTGGACATATAGTTTCTAAGCAAGGCATAACTGTGGATCCCGCGAAAGTGGTTGCGGTTCAAGACTGGAAAACTCCTAAGAATGCAACCGAAGTAAGAAGCTTTCTCGGTCTGGCAAGCTACTATAGGAAGTTCATTAAGGACTTCGCTAAGATATCAGCCCCTCTTACCAAGTTAACGAAGAAGAATTTAGTCTTTGCATGGAGTTCCTTCTAGCATAGTTAGCGATCGTGACCCAATTTTCACTAGCCAGTTCTGGAATAGTCTGCAAGAAGCGATGGGTACGCGATTGAATCTAAAGTACAGCCTATCACCCACAGACGGATGGCCAGACCGAAAGGGTGAATAGGGTACTAGAAGATCTGTTGAGGCTATGCATTTTTGACTTTGGTGGCACTTGGGAAGACCACCTTCTTCTCGTAGAGTTTGCTTATAATAACAGCTACCAAGCAAGCATAGGGATAAGCTTATACTTGGGCCCAATATGATAAGGGACACACCCGAGAAGGTTGAGTTAATTCAAAGATGGAAGAAAGTAGCCCAAGATAGACAGAAATCCTATGCAGACAAGCGAAGGACAGACTTAGAGTTTGAAGTTGGAGATATGGTCTTCGTGAAGGTTTCTCCTTTGCGAAATGTGGTTCATTTTGGAGCAGTTGGGAAGCGGCACCAAGGTTCGTAGGACCCTTCCCTATCATAGAGAGGATTGGGAAGATGGCTTATACGGTGGAATTGCCCAAGAAGCTGGCCGAAGTGCACAATGTTTTTCATGTCTCGCATCTCCGAAAATGCCTACATGAGTTAGCCGAGGTAGTTGAGCCTAGCATTCTTGAAGACGTGGAGGTAGAGAAAGGGGCAACCCTGAGGCGAGCTCCGATTCATATCTTGGGAACGGGGATCAAGAAGCTGAGGAATCGAGAAGTCAAGTTAGTAAAGGTTCAGTGGAGTGAAGTCGATGAAGATGCAACTTGGGAAACCGAGGAGAAGATGCGTGGGCTTTATCCATTCCTTTTTGAGGGTACATTCTCAATCTCTTTTCCTAGTTAGCATATCTTTCTTTTGTTATCCATGTTTATCTTGTTATCTCGTTAACCTTGTCATGAGAACCTTAGGTAGAAACCCTTTGGATGAAACATGTATTTGAAACATGTTATGCTTGATGTTTGCAAGTGGTTGCAAGTGTTTGCAAGTGGATACTCGTGGATGCATGATACACATTAGGCACTAAGATCGGCTCACACACTTTCATATTGCATATGCATGAGTGCTTATACTTATTCATGGCTGAAACTTGTTATGCTATCACGTGGATGTTGCATATGTATGAATGTTATGTGCAGTCATGTAGAGATTATAAATTATGTTAGAAATTTGCAAACATATGGACTCATTTCACTAACATACTTTGCATTAAGGAGGTTTACTGAATTAGTAACCGCCTGATTTTCGCATTAGATAAGTACATATACACACACCTTTCGCATATGATCATACAACATTTAGAATCTTTTAAGGACAATGACTGCTCGTGGGTGATGTTTTTAGTAGATGGATGATGGATGGTAGGATACGTTCTTCCTAACTTGAAGATTTCGGGGATGAAATCCTTTAAGGTGGGGAGAATGTAACAACCCGTATTTTGAATAACAGATTATAACGTAAAACAAGGCAGAGTTAAATATTAAAATCTGAAACAAGGGAAACGGGCTATGCCGTTGCGTTCGTCTCGGAAAAATACGTGAGATAGAGTCCGAGTTTTCGAAAATCGGAGTCCGTATGACCCAGTTATGGCCCGTCAAAGTTTTCAGAAAATTTCAAGTTCAAAAACAGTTCAAATTTCAAATCTGGAGCCAAACAGACTGGGCGGGAAAGTTTCCCGCCCAGCTCCCAAGTCGACTGGGGAGTCGACTTGGGAGTCGACACACCCCAGATGGTGTCGACTTCCCAGTCGACACCCCTGTCGACCTGGGTGGTCGGGCCAAGTGGCCTGGTGCACCTACTGAGTGTTTTGAGTCATGTTTCTGGCCTTGTGACGAATTCTGATGGCTAGGATCTAAAATAGGGTTAATCCTATGGCCTAAACTACCCTAAACTTCTATATAAGCACCCCTAGACCTAGCCTAAACCCCCATAAATCAATCCTACAACAAAGTTATGCCAAAATGCTCCCTAATCATGGCCTCCATCTTCATATCATGACCTCCATCTTCCTCATGAGAGCTTGAGAACTTCTAAGGCAAAAAGGAGCCATCTTTCTTCATCAAATCAAAGGAGCTACTTATTCTCAAGGCTATTTGTGTTGCTACATCATTCCTAGGGCTTCTACAACATCTCGATCTTGTTCTATTGTGTTCTAGTTCTCATAGCCACGCTTTGTAAGCCCTATTTTACTCTTAGATTTAAACTATGAACTTAATATGACATGTAACAAGTTGAAATGAGACTTTTGTGTTATGCTTGCCTTGGATTTCATGCATAGATTCATTCATGACCCTTTTGATCTATGTTTGTGGACCTAATGTTTACCTATCATGAATCTAGTACCATTTATGTTGACTTTTGGGTGGAAAGCTATGAGCTTTATGTGGTGATTATGCATAAATGCAACATAGAACCCCTCATGACCTTGATATTAACTTGCCATGATGGACCTATATGCGAATCACAAGTTTATCACCCTATTTGCTAAGTTTAATGCCATACATGTGTAGGTTGGAATTGGACCTAAGTGCAATATTTGCCTTGAACCTATCATTGTATGCATAGATCTATTCATGCCTCTCTTGATCTATGATTGTGGACCTATCATGAACCTAGTACCGTTCATGTTGACCTTTGGGAAAAATGCTATGAAATGGATTATGGCTTATGCATGTTAACAAACCTTAACCCCACATGTTCCTTAACATGCATACGATGATATTGAACCTATTTGATATGCACAAGTTAGGATTGTCACACTATATCAACTATTACCATGTTACCACCATATTTGCTAATTATGCTATTCATACATGTTTGTGGCCAAATCACCCTTCTGCTATTATGCATGCTTGAGGCCAAAGCACCCTTATGCTATTTGATATGTTTGGGGCCAAGTCACCTTTTATGCTATCATACATGTTGAGGCCATATGCTAGTATGTTGAACCCCTTTTGCCTCAAATATCACCATGTTTAACTTGTGATAGACTTTTCCATCTTATGCCCACCTTGTCATATTCTTATGTTCCCCCTTTTGATCTATTTGTGTTGATGCGAACTTACGTGCGATGGGGTTACGTTATGGGTAAAATTAAATGACATGAAACATTATTTGAAAATATGACATGCTTGAAAACATGAACGTGGACATGACATGTAGAAAACATGAAAGTGGCCAACTCGAGGTTGGGTTGAGTTTGTAGCATAAATCTACCCGGAACCGACCGGCTTAACTAGTGGCTACAAACAATAGGACCCAATGTGGGTAGTTGGTCATATCGCACTTAAAACCCGAGGTTAGACTAGGTTGTGGTGTAAAGCTACCCGGACCCGCCCGACTTAACTAGTAACCACAACAAAGTCTAATGTGAGAGGTTGGGGTGCATTAAGTTAATTAATGCCACATGATGGGGTTAAGTCATGGACTACTTGAATACTTAACCAATTAAACACAATGGGTTGGTAGGGTTAAGTCATGGACTACTTGAATACTTAACCAATTAAACACGATGTATTGATAGGGTTAAGTCATGAACTGCTTGGATACACTTGACCAACTCAATACATGGTTAGGATAGGGTTAACCACACTTAACCCACTTGAAATCCTAGTTACGTGGTCCTTTTCAGCAGTAACCCACTTGGGAGTATCTGGATACCCTGGACTAGGCTAGGGTGGGGCACTATTACTGGACTGATTGTAAGAGACCAAAAGAGACGGCTGAATGGTGCACCGGTTTTTCAGGCGGACCATGGTCGTGCACATTAAGTCCGGAGTTGAACATGGGCACCAGTAGGTTTAGACTGTGCGTGCTTGATTTATGTCTATGGTTTACACCTTAGGGCTGGATACACCCTAGGGTGGACCTTGCACAGTTAACTACATTCCATGATTAGGCCGTATGACACCGATACACGACGAGTTAGGCTTATAGGGAGCCGATCGACTAGACCGAGTAGTTGGACCTTGATTTAGGTCATCTCATGATGTTGGGCCAACTTTGGGCCAAGGGATCATTTCTTGTTTATACTTGACATGGATTAGAATACTAGTATACCTGGTGCAACTTAACCTTGTATATGCGATGCCACACTTGATCTATCTTGTTAACTTTTCACCATGCCAGTTATCACCCTATGTTTCATCTCTGTTTTACATGTCCAGTTAACTTTATTAGTTTTTATACTAATAGTAGGTAGGACTTACCAGTCTTTTTGACTGACCTGTTTTCCTTTCGCCTCTTTTCTTCCGTGTCCCCCCCCCCCCAGGTTCTCAGGGTGGGAACATTAGCACCTAGCTTGGATCTTTGGCTTGCTTCTCTGATAGCTCATGTACGGTTCGGACTTGAGCCTTGCTATGGTGACACTACTGTTATCTTTGGGGAATACTTTACTCATGTTATTTTTCAGTTTATGTTTTCTAGACTTTGTTTTGTTAGGAAAATGATGACTAAGTACTTTGATGTAACTTGACTATGGTTTTGAAATAGTAATTTTATCCGCTGCTTCATTTACTCTGTTTTACTCATATGTTCTGTCTTGTGATATCTTCATGCATGTTTACCTTGTCTAACACCCCTCCAAAGCTAGTGTACTTGCTTAGAGTGACCCTGGCGGAGGCGGGGTGTTACAAGCCTGGTAAGTTCAAAAACTTTCAGCATGTGAATAGGTAAAAACAACATGACATGAATTAACTAGATACAAGACATAACCATAATAATAAGGATAACAAGATAACAAAGGATAAGCATAAGATATGATAAGGCAAGATAAACTGGATGCGCTTCTAATCTATCTCTGCCTCGCCACTACCCTGTTATTCAGATTTCTATGTCTCTGTACTTCCTAACTAGTGTCCCAATTAGTAATCTGTATACAATGATAATAATTACAACGTGATCCCAATCCTCGCAATTATGGTAGCCTTCAGGTGTACATCGATTATGAGGATTCCACCTCAATCATCATAATTTCCATGAATATGTTCGATGTACCCTTACTACCGTATCGATCGACTCCCTACTCGCATATTCACATGTGTCATACGGCCCCACTCTTGATTGTAGATACCTATGCTGGTCCCCACATAGGGTGTATCAAGTCCCATGGTAGCGACCCGACACAATTCTAGAGTGCATAGTGTATACCACTGATGCCCAGTGCTTGCTTTTTCTGCTCCGAAGTGTGTGCATGCCCGCACTCCGTACGAACCTACACTGCTGCACCAATCGCCGTCGTTTTGACCGCTTATAATCATCCCAGTAATCGTGCCCCACCCTGCCTAGTTTCAGGGTACCATGATACTTCAATGTGGGTTACTGCTGAAATGGGTCATCGTTACTAGGGTTTCCTAATGGTTAAGTTTGTGGGCCTATATTTACTAATATTACCCACCAACCCTGACGTGTACTTAACCCTTCTACAGATCCAAGCACGTGTATTTAATGGTTAAGTGTGTGGGCCTATATTTACTGATATTACCCACCAACCCGATATGTACTTAATTGTCCTACTCGTCATGTTATGTTGGTTAAGTGTTTATTGTAACTTTATCCCACCCGTTTACCATGTTATGTTGGTTAAGTGTCATCAGTCAATTCAAGTTAACTTAACCCATCTACTTGTCATGTTACTATGGTTAAGTGTTGCCCTCTTGTATTAACTTAACTCTGCCACAAATCATGTTATGCTGGTTAAGTGTTACCTTAGTTAACTTAACCCTAATGTCTGTTTAACTAACATGTTATATCGGTTAAGTGTCCAAAATATACTTAACCTCACCCACTTGTCTAATTAACATCTTATAATGGTTAAGCGTTCTAAATTTACTTAACCTTACCTACTTGTCTAATTAACATGCTAAATTGGTTAAGTGTTCTAAATTTACTTAACCTTACCCACTTGTCTAATTAACATGTTAAATTGGTTAAGCGTTCTAAATTTTGCTTAACCTTACCCACTTGTCTAATTAACATGTTAAATTGGTTAAGCGTTCTAAATTTACTTAACCTTACCCACTTGTCTAATTAACATGTTAAATTGGTTAAGTGTTCTAAAATTAACTTAACCCTACAAAATCTTGTCTTAGCTTTAATTCATTTATCAATGCACCAACCACTCACATTAGACAGGTATTGTTGTGGTCACTAGATATGCCGGTTGGTTCCGGGCAGCTTTACACCGCAACTCAGTCTAACCTCGAGTTCTTATTGGGCTCAATGCCTTAACCTCTCACATTAGATAGGTATTGTTGTGGTTACTGGACAGCCGAGCGGGTTCGGGCAGTTTTACACCATAACTCATTCTAACCTTGGGTTAGGCCTATTCATATTTTCTACAATGTACGCATTTCTCATTTAGGAAAAATTCTCTATATGTAAATTATTCCTAATTTACTTATGCCATAATTGCTCTTTTAATGTACATTATCAACATTTATTATAGCCCACTTTCCCTCTAAATCATGTTTATAATTTTTGGTATGTAGATTATACCAAATTAAGTGTCACTATCCATGATAATGCTAAATATGACAATTACATGTAATTTCAAGTTATTAATCAGAATAGGCTATACCCCACCTTCCCAAACTCGCCATAATTGTCATGTCCAAAATCACTATGTCATATATTTGGCATTCCGAATCAATAGTTAAGCCTAATCTAGATTTAATGTTCCTAATTACATTTTACACCCAATCTAGATTAAATTTCCAAACTTACAATTCATGTTAAAACTAGATTTAATATTCTAGTTTACAGTTTATGCCCAAAACTTGGTTTACAAGCCAAGTACATACTTTGAGGCCAATTAACAATTTTACCATTTACGCCATGTCTAATATGCATGTAAATTATTTACAATTATAGCCAATTTAGATTATGCCATCATATTTGATATGCCAAATTATCTTAATTAAGCTACACCCGAATTCCCGCGCCATAATCGTACGTATAACATGATTTCACAAGTTTCTGAGTACTCATGAAATGAAACTAACAAAAGGAATAGGGGATAGGCACGAGAATTGACATAAAAGAATAGACATGCATGAATGAACCAAATACAAAAATAGTGGTTCCAATAGGTTCGATGTACATAACAGTAAATAGGAATAAACTAGACAAGTTACACCCTAAATATGAGATCCAACATAATTAAGGGAATAAGCATAGGTGATTTGGCCCAACTTAATGCTAGTTCTAAGTACAACTTAATAGGTTAATGGGAATAGGCATAAGCCACTAACTACAATAGTTATAGGCAATTAACCATAATAGTCATGTACGACGAACCATAATAGTTTCTCAATCATAGTCATAGGTAGTAGTCTCATAGTCATGAATCATAGGCAATAGTCCTAAATTTATGAATCATAGTCATAGTCATAGGCAACAGTCTTATGTTCACAGTCATAGGCATAATCTTATGTTCATAGTCATAGGCATAGTCTTATGTTCATAGTCATAGGCATAGGCATAGTCTCCTTCGTAATTAATCACAATAGTCCTGAATCAGGTCTAAAGGCAAGTACAAACACAGATTCAAATGAAAGGATCAGGCATATTCTCATATCCGTTTGATTTCATGTCACAATTAGATCTGGGCGTTCAAATCTAAAAAGTAACTGACTTACATTGATCGGTTTAAGAAAAGGATAATAAGATAGCGTTGCGGTGATTTGTTATGATTTGCGTGACGTTGCTCGAAGCCATTGAAATATCCTCTGCTTCCCTTCTTGAAGCTTTAACTTGATTTAAATCTCTTCTTGAAAAACTTGAGCAGCATAACCTCGTCTTAAATTTATATATTATTTTATTTTAATTAGAATTAAAGCGGAGTATAGACGTAGAGAAGTTGTGTGGAGAAAATATGAGGCCAAAGGGTGTTTTTATAGCTGTTTGATCAATGTATAGGGCCAAAATCGCGTCTAGGTTCAAAAATGTGAATTTTGCCCAGATCTGGGGGTAGGTCGACCTCCCTTGAGGTAGGTCGACCTCTAGGTCGACCTGCCTGGGCGGGAATTTTCCCGCCCAGCCAAGTTCTGCGATTTTTGAATTTCTAAGCTAGTTCTGAATTTTGTTGAAACTTTTGAACGTCATAACTCCTTCGTACGGAGTTCGATTTATGCAAACTCGGACTCTATCTCAAGCAGAATTTCGAGACGAACGCAATGGCATAACCCATTTCCCTTAATTCTTATTCTAAAAATTATTTATACTTTAATTTTTTAAATTTAATGTAACAGAATTACGGGGTGTTACATTCTCCCTCCTTAAAAGATTTCGTTCCCAAAATCTTCAAGTTAGGAAGAATGTGTCCTAACATTCAGTCATCCATGTACTCAACCATTCAATCACAGGCATTCATTGTCCTTAAAAATATTTCTAATGCTTTCATGTTCATATTCATAGTGTGTGTATATGTTCTTATCTAATGAAAAATCAGGCAGTCTACTGATTCAGTTGACCTCCTTAATGCGAATTATGTCAGTGCCATGCGTCCAATATGTATGCAATCCTAACGATACATATCATTTCTATATGAGTGCACAACCATTCACTCAAATGAAACATCCATAGGATAACACATCAAGTTCAATCCATAAACAAATACATATATGCAAATGCAATACGGAAGTGACTGAGCTGATCTAGTGCCCTATGTGTGTATATGCATCCGCGAGCAACCACTAGCAAACACTGGCAACCACTTGCAACCATCAATCATAACATGTTTCAATTACATGTTTACATCCAAATGGGTTCCTACCTAAGGATCGAAGATACGACCTAGGGGGTATATTTAAAAGATAAACATTACAGAGAAAGTGGAATCAAGGATATACCCTCAAAAAGGTAAGATGCGCGTATCTAGTTTTCAGTCTTCTATGTCGCATCTTCCTGAGCTTCACTCCACTGTACCTTAACTAATTTAACTTCACGATCGTGAAGCTTCTTGTCCTCCATTTCCAAAACCCACTAGTAAAGATAGGACCTCACTTACTTACTATGCTAGAGGGTATCCAATGTAATCGAACTATCCTTCCGAGAAAAACATATGTTAATCATGATACCAAGTGAATATAACTAAGATGATTATAGGTCTCTCCTCTACTTAGCTTATCCATCATGCTGCAAATCTGAGGGTCTAAAGCTAATGGTTACTATGTGCTTATTACCTCTTTTAAGGTCAGTCTAACTTAGGGTGCCAGCCCCAACCATTTATTTCTCACGCAAACCATCCTTGTCGAACTCGACATCCCTCAAGTACAAGCCCCAAAGGCCTAAACCAATATAAGAAAAGCACCCAAGGGATACCTCCTCCGAATTTGGATGATCTATGTGAGATGATACTAGCAAAACAACCAAACAATTGAGCACTTTACCGACTCTGTGTATCCTCGCCAATCTTGCTCCAGAATTATTGTTGATCGCATAACTGGCTTTGTAGTGTCATCTAGATACATGAGGAAGTCTGTCTCGAATTTTAGGGGGAAAACCCCTATCCTAATCAAAACATCTTGCGTACTCAGGGACTACCGCAACAGATCAAAAATCGTCGATAGATAAGTAAAGTGATTCTAGGTAGCTAAGATAAACTGATCCCTTATGATCGTAAGAAATCTCAAGGGTATTCTCGAGGCAAGTCGAAAGTCTAACTACCCTTGTTTCATAATTACTAGCTAACCAATCAATGCCTAGAATCAACCCATAGCCCAAACACATAAGCATAAATATAGCTATTCTCAAATCCTCACAAACCAAAGATAAATGGGTCGAACCACCAATTGGATTTGAGACTAAAATTGGATCTTCTACTATACAAGTACTAAGGTGCAGAGACTCAACTGTGGTAGTGGGTATAAATGAATATGAAGTGCTAAAATAAAAGGGGTGCAAACAGGCTGATCAAAAAGAAAAGCTAAATTCTCAACAGAAACTTTACTACCCCACTCTCCGGTACACTAGCGGTGAGAGCATGCACTTCCCCTTGTCGTTATACCTTAATAAAGAGACTTCCACTTGTTTTAGCTTTTAATATTTTTTTCCTCCCCCCCCCTTGTTAGCCAAGTCCATATCCATGTGTTCTTCATCCTTGTGTTGTACTCCGTAGCCAGACCCCCTCATTCTCAACTTTGCCACCCTTGTGTAACTTGTTGACATGTCTCTCAAAAGCTATTTCCATCGCACGGAGAATCCTACAAAGCTCGAAAGAAAATTAACCGCAGGTGAAATTGCTACGGCTACAGATGGAAGTTGGGCACTTGTTTTGCCCTTTGACAAGTGTCGTAGTCTTGTCGAGCCTACGAAACCATGCCGCGATGAGGTTACCTCTGTAATACCCCTAAGTCCCACATCGTGGAAGCCTGTGTGAAGTGGGTACTTATATAGTAGAGCCCATCTCTTACTAACGCCGAGGCCTTTTGAGGTACAAAACCCCACACCTTACGGTGGCTAAGTTGGGGACAATATCTTGCGTGAACGGAGGTGCGGGCTGTTACAGTGGTATCAGAGCTGAAGGTTACAGATTTGATAAAAAGTTTTTGAAAACTATTTTCAAAAAGGAAGTATTTTCGAAATTAAAGCTTATTTTGAAAAAAAAAATCCCCAAAAGCCATATATCTTTCTTTCGATTCTTTCTTTCGAGTTCCTTCCTCTTTCCCTTTTTGAATCTCTTCCTCCGCGTATAGATGCTTTTTCTAAGATATGTAAGGACTTCTGTGCGATGGGTGGAAAATCGCTTTATGGGACTGAGACGTTGTCGAGGCTAGAAGTTGGCTCAATGGATGTAAACATGTGTTTGAGACATGTTATGATTGATGGTTGCAAGTGGATGCAAGTGGTTGCTAGTGGACGCTCGTGGATGCGTATACACACACTAGGCACTAGATAGGCTCAAAAACACTCTCATGCTGCATATGGATGTGTGTGCATTTTTCAATTTTTGTGGATGCAGAATGATTGACTCCTCACATGGATGTTGCATTTGAATGTATGCTTGCGCACTCATATAGAAATGATATGTATCAATAGGTTTCTTTTGCATACATAATGGATGCATGGCACTATCATAATTCACATTAGGGAGGTCAACTGAATCAATAGACCGCCTGATTTTGCATGGGATAAGGAACATATACACACACTTTTTGCATATGTTCATATGGCATTAGAAATCTTTTAAGGACAATGGATGCCTGTGTTTGACGATTGAGTAGATGGATGGTTGGATGGTAGGATAAACATTCTCCTTAACTTAGAGATTTCGGGGACGAAATCCTTTAAGGAGGGGAGAATGTAACACCCCATATTCTCTGAGAATATTAAAATAACAAATTAAAAGAATAATTTATTTGAAAAAGAGGAATGAGAAAAGAATGATAGCATTGTTCTAAGGCTTGTAATCAAAAGACTTAGTAGCTCATTTGGTTAGAACATGTGACTTGCATACAAGAGGTACAGAGTTCGATCCCCGCCAGCGCCATATTTTTGTTTTAGGGGAATGGCTAAAAAGTGGCTTGGTGTGAACGTAGTTCAAAAAGTGGTTTAGTGTGAAAATGGTTAATTATGAAGAAGTTATTAAGCCTTGAAGTTTGTATGCATATGGGAGAAACATATATATATAGATATATATAAAAATTAAATAAATAAATATGCAAAAAAGTTCAAAATAGCGAATTGGGAGGGGGAATAACCAAACCCGCCCATTTTTAAGGTTGACCCGAGCCCCGCTGGGTCGACTAGGGGTTAATCCAGGGTGTTTGGCTGTCAACCCGTGGGCCGATTCGCTCAAATGCAGATTTTGCATCTGATTGGTTCTCATGGTTCAGGGTTAATCTAATGGTCCTAAATAACTTGCTACACCTATATATACATCCCTAACCTAAACCTAAATCTCTTACACAATTCTCTAGCCTCCGTTGCTCTCTTCCTCTCTAAAAATATAAATCAATGGCATCTCTACTCTGCTGAAACCTAAGCTAGGACTTGTGCTTCTTCTTCCTCCAATTCTGATTAGGATTAAAAGAGAACAGCTACAACACCTTTTTCTTTTATAATCCAACCAAGGCAAGTACAGTTATTTTCCGATACGAAATTTAATTATGATCCTAGCATGATAGTAAATCTGAATCTGAGGTTATGTCTTATTCTGTTTATCAGATCTGTTCTTCTGTTTATTGTTATTGTTCTGTTTGTTCTGTACTTCTTCCTCCGTTCTTCCCCTTTTCCTTTTATATAGCCAGGCTACCACGAGCCTGAGCAAAATCTCATAAGAGAAATGCATAAACGCCAAATTTGGGAAAAATAATGAATGATGCATAATTTGAATATGACTGATCTGTAACTGATTTGAGGACACAACACATGTTGTAATTCAGGACATAAATCGGAGGCATATTATATGAGATGGTTTATGACTTAGAACATAAAGAACATAGGTTGTAACTTAGAACATAAATCCGAGGCATATAATTGGACATGTTATATTTAAAACATGAAGTGTATTGAACATATAACTTGAGTTTTGAGGCATAAAGAATATTGGACATATGACTTGGGATTTGGGGCATAAAGTTTAACTGTAAACATGTAATTGATTTGGATGCATAGTACATGTTGAAATTTAAGATCTAGATTTGAACTAATTTAAGGACAAGACATAAGTTGTAATTCAAGATCTAGATCTGGACATACTATATATATTGTAGTCTGTAATTTTAAAGAAGGAGGAGAAATTTGCATATGACTTAGGTGTAAAAAGATCTATATTAAGATTTGTTAACTATTAAGTGTGAATACACCTAAATGGGGATTTTTGGATATGTGACATGCATTGTAATCAATGGCTATATGGGGTTTTTGGGAGATATTCTGTACTATGCAAATTTAACTAAAATTTGGGTATATGTTATATTATGAATCATGACCATGATTTAGGCATGTGAATTTAGGCCTAATTTATAATTAGGCAAGATTTTTCAATGAAACCTTAAGGAATATTTTAGATTTGCTAATTCTGTTGAATTGCCTAATCTGCTAAATCTGTTATCTGTTTAATCTGTTGAATTGCCTAAACTGCTAAATATATTGAAACACCAAATCTGCTAATTATGTTAAACTGACTAATCAGCTAAATCTGTTGTGTCGCCTAATCTGTTAAATCTGTTGAAAAGCTGAATAATTGTAATTTGTAGGCAACCTAAGATTGAGTAAAACATGTTAATTTGATTAATCTGCTGCGACTTGAGAAGAAGTCAAATCTGTTAAATGGACATAATTAGCCTAATATCTGTATAATTTGTAATAGAATAAATTGGCTATAATAAGAATGCTGAGACACGAGGTTAGACTCATGTTTGCGGTAGAAGCCTGCCCGGACCCAACCGGCTTAACCAGCAACCACAAACTGTCAGTCCAATGTTAGAGATCATAGGCATAACTAAAATATGCTTAGACACGAGGTTAGGTCTGGCTTGTGGTAAAAGTCTGCCCGGAACCGCCCGACACATCCAGCGGCCACAAGCTAGCGACCTAATGTGAGAGGTCTGCGCATTAATAATTAATTAATGCAAATCTAAGATAAATATGATGTCTAAAACGTGTTGGGTGGGTAGGGTTAAACCAACTGGACTAATGAATTTAATAAACACGTTTCGTGAATCTGTAGGCCCAATACAAAGTAGACAATCTGTAAGTTTGATAAATCCGTATATCTGATCCGTTAGTCTGAAAACTTGTTAACGGGATTGTCTGATCTGTGAACTAGTTGATCTGAACTCGGTATGTCTGAAACTTGGAAACAAGTTAATATGAAATATGTTAGTCTTGTGACACAAGGTTAGGAGGGAAAATACTTGTGTCATTTGTTGTTTAGGACCCATATTATTCAATAACCCTTTCTGGCATCAAAACTATGACCCAACATTAGGTAGAGTCCGGGTACGCTTACTGAACTAATTATAAGCGCTTCGTTCTGATAATGGCGAGGGGTGTTGATGGTGCGTTCCAACTGGGTCATGTGCGTGCATGGATCCCGGTCTGCCTCTGAGGATGTAAGACGTCGTGACATCTATAAATAGGTCTGTATCATTCAAAGGTTGCCACTTTAGGGAATGATACACCCTTCTGTAGGGCTGGCACAGGGTATTTATGTATTAGGGAGCCGATCGCGTGGGGTAGTACTTAGGGTACACTTAACTCTGTTTGTTTCTGTGGGGTACCGTCTGTTTCTGTTGGGTGGAAACACCTGTCTGTTTCTGCGTGGCACCGTCTGTTGGGGTGGTAAAGGCCCTTTTACTAGTGTACACCTAATTCTACATTTTGTTTCCGTAGGGATTAATCTGTTTCTGTTTCGCACCTTCTATTCGCGTAGTAAAGGCCCATTATTGGCATTCTGTTTCTGTACCTTCTGTTGGGGGCGGTAAAGGCCCATTACTAGCATTCTCTTCTATGGAAATTATTCTGTTTCCGTTTTAGTTTCAGTTTAGATATTAGGATAACACCTAATCCTGTTATTCTAGTATTAGTGCAGAGAAGCGAAAAGTAATCGCTTATATCATTCTGTTTCTTCTGTTTAACTTAAGTATATCTGCTACTCCTGTTACCGTTATCTCTCATCCAGTTTTATTTGCATGCCATGATTATTATTATCTGTTCATATGCTGAAAGTCACTGGATTTGCCAGACTCTATGTCTGACCTTGCTTGTTTTCTCCCCTTTTCTTCCGTTTCCCCCCAGGTTTCCAAGGAGGGAATACTTTAGCTTGATCCAGATTTCTTCTGCTTGAAGTACTTGAAGTGCTTAAAGTATGGCTTGACTTCTTATGGCATCTTCTGTGGGGATTATGATTTTAAAGTTTTGTACTCTGAGGGCTTTTAAACAAGGCTGATATATATATATGTACTTGAGTTTTGGTAAAGTGATTTTGAAAGATGTAACCAAACTGATTTCTGTTTTCCGCTGAAATAAAGTTATAAAATTTTCAGGTACTGCTTTACGTATATGTTCTTGTAATATTTTGTTCTTTCTACTAAAATGCTCCATCAAAGTTAAAGCATTCCCTTTGTGAGTGACCTTAACGAAGGTGGGGTGTTACAACCTCCTAGAAAGCCAGGAGCCACGGAGACTTAGGAAAGAAGGAAACAAGGATTCAAATAGAGGATCAAAAGATAGTGCATATGGCTTTGGGGAATATGCCTTTAAAATGAAACTTTTCTTTTGAAAATACTTCTTTTAAAATCGTTTTGAAAGTAATTTTTTTTTTTCAAATCTTTTATCTGATCCGGTAACCTTCAGCTCTGATACCAAGTGTAACACCTGCCTTCGTTAAGGTCACTCACTAAGGGAATGCCTTAACTTTCGTGGAGCACTTTGGGTAAAAGATGCATATCAATTACAAGTCAGACAAATAAAGCAGCGGAAAATAAAACTTTACTTTATTATAAAACAACTTGTACAAAGATTGTTTACAATACCAAAGTATCTATCTTGTTTAATAAAATAAAGAAGCATAAATGACAATAATATTCCCCAATTGAGCAAAGCAAGCCATAGCTGAAATGGGATTGAGTCCAAAGCAACACATGATGAACTTGAAGCAACAAGAATCCAAGATAAGAAGAAGTGTTTCCTCCCTGACTACCTGGGAGGAGGGGGAAACGGAAGAAAAGAAGACGAAAGAAAATAGAGTCAGACATAAAGCCTGGTAAGTTAAGTTACTTTCTGCATGTGAACAGGTAAAAACAACATGACATGAATTAACTGGATACAAGACATAACCAAAATAATAAGGATAACAAGATAACAATGGATAAGCATAAGATATGATAAGGCAAGATAAACTGGATGCGCTTCTAATCTTTCTTTGCCTCGCCACCACCCTGTTATTCGGATTTCTATGTCTCTGTACCGCTTAACTAGTGTCCCAACTAGTAATCTATATACAATGATAATAATTACAACGTGATCCCAATCCCCGCAATTATGGTAGCCTTCAGGTGTACATCGATTATGAGGATTCCACCTCAATCTACCAAATTGCCATGAATATGTTCGATGTACCCTTACTACCGTATCGATCGTCTCCCTACTCGTATATTCACATGTGTCATACGACCCCCCTCTTGATTGTAGATACCTATGATGGTCCCACCATAGGGTGTATCAAGTCCCATGGTAACGACCCGACACAATTCTAGAGTGCATAGTGTATACCACTATTGCCCAGTGCCTGCTTTTTCTGCTCCGAAGTGTGTGCATGCCCGCACTCCATTAGAACCTACACTGCTGCACCAACCGCCGTCGTTTTGACCTCTTATAATCAGCCCAGTAATCGTGCCCCACCCTGCCTAGTTTCAGGGTACCATGATACATCTATGACTTGCATCATGTTTCCGTACTAGAATCATGTGCCCAATTTACATAAACACTATGTAAATTATGCCTATTACAAATTCCCCCTTTTTCCTCGTTTCTTAACTAGCGTAACCATTTGCGTTTTTGGCGTCATCGAGGCTACAAGGTGGCCTCGCCATAACAATAAAATAAAGGGAATGACAAGGTGATCGTTTTCAGTACAATTTTTGGCATAAGCATGACAACTAGGGAAAATGACATGATAACTTCGCATATAATTATGATTCACCACATAATTAACAACTTGCATAGATTCATGATTTTGCAACATAACAACTTGCATAGGTTCATGAATTTCAACATAACAACTTGCATTTGTATTAACAACATGATTAACGAAACTTGCTTAAGCTCAAGATTCACAACATAACAAACTTGCATAACATAACAACTTGCACAGGTTTATGAATAATAACTTGCATAGGTTCATGAGTTCTCAATCATAATAACTTCCATAGGTGACTTGCATGATCTCATAACAACTTGCATGGGTTCATGATAACAACTTGCATAGATTCATGAATTTGCAACATAATAACTTGCATAGGTAACTTGCATTGGTTTATGAATTTCATTTGCATAATTTCATGATTTACCACAACAATAAACTTGTATAATTTCATGATCCACAACAACAATAAACTTGTATAATTTCATGATCCACAACAACAATAAACTTGCATATCTACAAATAACATATACCCAAATCATAGTCTACCACAATTCATTTTTATCTATTTAAACCTAAAAGTGACTAGAACTCACAGAAAAAGAGGGTCTTGAGTTCTGGAATCTGAATTCTGTAATTGATTAGCATTCCCTTGATGTAGACGATTTCGTTATTGACATTAGACTATGATTTGAACAGAATTGAGTTGCTTTACTTTGCTTCTAGTCGGTAGCTGCTACTCTAGGTTTTGGAGAGACAGTTTGACGACTATTGATCTAATTTTTATTTGGTTTTAGGGTTTGAGTCTACATGTGTTTATATAGAATTTCAATTTAATTTGAGCCGTCGGATGCTTTTAGGGTTAATCAAAACCACTCAGTCAGGATAGGGTGACACCTCAGCCCTAATAACTTAACAAGGAGTCAAAAAGGACTCAGTAATGAGTCACAGTGTGGATCAGATCACACCAGAAAGCTGTGCAGGCTTTCTGCTCAGCCTGGGCGCACTTGGGAAGTGCGCCAATGTATTTTTGTAATGGGGCACTTCCCAAGTGCGCCAGTGCATTTTTTCTTCTTTGGGTTTTTCCGCCTAACTTCGTTCGTCCATATCACCTTCATATGGTGTCCGTTTTACGCAAACTCGGACTCTATCAGAAGTAGAATTCCGAGATGAACGCAATGGCGCAATCGTTTCACTTAATTCCCACGTTTGCAAATTAAGTATTCTTAAATTTAGTTAATTTGATCATTCAAAAATTCGGGGTGTTACAGGTGTATCCCCTATGAATACCAGAAAACAAACAACGCAATGCTAAATAAAAGAAAAATGAAGCTATTATAAGGCTCAGGTCCCATCACACAGTGCAATGCAAGCCAGAGAATAAAATTTTACCTTATAACAGTCAAAGATGCTTGGTATGTGAAATTTATCTTTTATTATTACTACAAGTGTATAGTGTAGAAATCAATTTCAAAAGTAAATGTATCAATCCTAGACGGCATAATACCCCATCCTATTATGTCACCATATATATAGGTATACAACAAAAACTGCAAAGCTCGTATTGGAATGTTGGATTTCCATCATGATGGCTGTTGATTCGAAAGATCTATCACGTAGTACAGTACTCCACGGCTTACGTCCTAACTAGAGAAAACACCGTTATGCACATCCGCCTTTTTGGAAAATCAAGTATCGCCGCAGCTTACGTCCTTGCTAGAGAAAACACCGCTTACTCTATCCCTCTAGGAATCAGGGGGTGTGCCATATCACTCTGAGTGTGGAGCGACAACACCCAGTCCGTCTCGGTCGACCGAATTCGTGACAACCCTAATGGTGTCTATCCTCATCTCAAAAGCATGTTGACCTGACCATCAGTTTACCATCATACCGGTGTGTGAGGTTCGCAAATTAATGCTACACAAAGCTATGCTAATTAAAGCTATGCATCGATCATCATCCAAAAGGCTCTGCTTTTCAACAAAAGCCTAGATCGATGCATCTCAGCATGTCACATTGTCAATCCGTACCCTACCAATGATTTCTACAAATATATAAGCTCTAAGCTCGTATGTCTCAGAGAAGGGTGTTAAGCAAGAGAAGAAATTCTCCGCCACCAAACAGATATATATATATATATATGTGTATATATATATATATATATTTAGCAGAGATCAACAAATACAACATATTGGAATGCAATGTCAGACATACCATCCATTTGCAAGTCCGTTCTGGGTCTGAACGAAACCGAAGGCACCTTATTCCTCGTCCTATATGTCTAACAAAGGAGAGAGGCTCACGCATATCCAGACAATTAACAAGTACGTCCGGACCACTACCACTGTAACCCCTCCGTGGGAGCTACCCAAATCCGGGGCATCACTAGTAATCCATTCGATGTGAAGATCACTGGTCTTTATCCACTGTCATCAATATCTTTGATTTTTAGTCATCGTATCCTGTGACACCCCATGTTCGTTAATGTCACTCACTAAGGGAATGCATTAATTTCCGCGAAGCGTTATAGGTAATCAGACATAGAATAACTACAAGATAGATATAAATAAGATAGCAACGGAAATTTAAATTTTTATTCCAACATAAATTAAAATACCGTGGTCCACAATACCATAAGTCACAAAAACCATTACAACAAAATAACTTCTGTCTTGCATCATCAGAGTACAAATGAATATAAAAACATAATTCCCTAATTGAAAAATTTAAGCCATAGTTGAGACATACTTCGGAAGTAGCTCCAAGCAAGATGATATCTGAGTCCTGACTAAGCGTGAGTGTTTCCCCCCTGAAAACCTAGGAAAGGGGGGGACGGAAGAAAGAAGGAGAAACAAAAAGGGTCAGACATAAAGTCTGGCAAGTCTAGTTACTTTTAGCCAATAGATAAATAAAAGTAACATGATAGGCATATAAAGTGGATAAAAGAGAGAGAGATCACTACATAAATGACTGGTGTGACAAGGTAAGCAAGATAAGGTGTACATGCCTCACTAATGATTACTTGGCACTATTTCTAGTATATCCAGAAAGAGATGATCCCTTCAACTATATGGTGGTAGACTTAGGTATACGTCCAAATGTATCCTAACTATTACCCTGATCGATCGGCTCCCTAACCCTCGTAGATACCTTGTGCTGGCCCTACAGTAGGAGGTATCACTACCTAAAGTGGAAACCCTCGTTGTAATAATGTGCACAACCATATCTAAAGGTGTCGTGGTCGTGTTATCCCCCTCTGCCCGGCTCATGCACTCACATGGCCTTGTCGGTTTGCGCTGCCCACTCCGCCCTCCATGTTTGGGTCTCTTACAATCAGTCAGTAAGCATGCCCCTTCTCCGTCTAGTACGAAGTAATTTGTTTGATACCTACTCCGGGTTACTGAATGAAATGGGTCCCACACAATATGATACAAGCTCTCCCCTTTGTCTTGTTTCCCCCACTAGGTTTTTACTGACTATGTATACCATTAGGTGTCTTTAATTACATAGCCTTATATATTTCTACTAGTTATGCTTACCTATAGGAGTCTTTAATACATAACCCATAATCTTCCGACCAGTTATGCTTACCTATAGGTGTCTTTAATTACATAACCCTATCACTTCTACAAGTTATGTTTACCCTAAACGGTGTCTTTAATTACATAACTTTCTTATTTCCACCGATTATGTATACCACTAGGTGTCTTTAATTACATAACTTTAACGAGTTAAGTTTGTGGGCCTATATGTGAATATTACCCATCCCCTCTTCAGATTTGCTTAACCCACCCCTCAACCATCTTTACTTAACCCCCAACTTAAATTTAAATTCATATAATCCCTATGGATTGACTTAGGTTAAGTAGCCCAATTCTTTACTATGTCCATTTATGGTTTCATAATGGGGCCAGACCTCCCACATTAGGCCAACAACATGTGCATGATGGATATGTCGGTCGGGTCCAGGCAAACTTCCACCACTAATGCAACCTAACCCCGTGTCATAAGTACAATTACAATTCCTAATTGTGATTACTAGACATTCCATTTTTAATTAATTAATCAATTAATTAATCTTTTCCTTTTATAGGTGTCAATGCCTATTTTACCCAATAATTTGAATTACATATCCATAAATGTTCATATTTAGATTATGCCATTTTAAACCCTTTTTCCCTCGTTCCTTAACTAGTGCCCTCACAAATTTGGCAACATGCCTAGGCTAGAAAACAGCCTAGTCATAAACGATAGCAGGGAAAATAATGGGAATTTAACTAAAATGATCATCTTGGCCTAAACATAAACAAGTATGATATTAAGGTGAAAATACATACAAGCATGGACATGAAATTGTCATCATTACAAGGTGGACATAAAACTGATGAACTATGATGTCACAATATCTAAATTGGCAATTAAGATGTCTAATCGGTTTAGATCTCACATGATAACATAATGTGATAATTTAGATCACATAAAATAGATCTAACATGTTAACATAAGGTGATAATTTAGATCACATAAAATAAATCTAACATGTTAACATAAGGTGATAATTTAGATCACATAAAATAGATCTAACATGAATCATAAGGTGATAATTTAGATTACATAAAATATATGTAGCATGAACCATAAGGTGACAATTTAGATCTCATAAAATAGATCTAACATGAATCATAAGGTGACAATTTACATCACATAAAATAGATCTAATATGATAACATAAGGTCACAATTTAGATCACATAAAATAGATCTAACATGATGATATAAGGTGTCAATTTAGTTCACACGATAACATAAGGTGACAATTTAGATCACATGAAATAGATCTAACATGGTAACATAAGGTGACAATTTAGATCACATAAAATGAATCTACACACATCCGCAACATAGCATATCATAAAAGTTACAAACCAAGATCCATAATAATAACATAGTAGAAAAATCACAATTGAATTGGATCTAAAGAAATAGATCTATCATGACATACCACAAGATCTAACAATAACATAGATTCAAGGTCTACAACGTATCCAAATCACAATTTTTCATAATTCACTATTATTTATCCAAACCTAAAGGCAACTAGAACTCACTGTGATTGGATTGCTAAGATGATAGAAAAGGTGCTGAGTCTATGCTTGAATCTCAGAATTTGATATGCTTTAGGAGAAGATGAGAGACCCTAGTTCAGTTTAGAATCCGACATTGTTTGGCCGCCATGACTTCTTTTGAAGAAATATGTGAAATGGCTATATATTTATAGCTGCAGAACCATCTGGAACTGACTGCCACATAAGCCCTAAGGTAAAATCAGTTCACGGGTCCCCTCCCACTTGGGAAAAGGCCCGAATACCCAAAAGCAATTCTACGTGCACTTTACAGGTGCGCCAGTGCAAAATTGCCTGGGCGCCGTTGGAAAGTGCGCCAGTTATACTCGGTTTTTTATTTTCAACTTTCTATCGTTCGTAACTTCTTCATATGTTATCCGTTTTACGCAAACTTGGTGTCTATCTAGACCATAATTTCGAGATGGACGTAATGATGCCACAATTCTTAATACTAAATTAATTGTTCTTTAATTTATCCTCTTTAATGTTAACAAAATTTCGGGGTGTTACATTCCCCCTACTTAAAGGATTTCATCCCCGAAATCTCCAAGTTGAGAAGAATGCATATCCTACCATCCATCATCCATATACTCATCCATCAATCTCTGGCGTCCATTGCCCTTAAGGATTTCTAATGCTTTCATGAATATATGCAAAGATGTGTGTATATGTCCCAACACTTATGTGAAGATCAGGTAGTCTACTAATTCAGTTTACCTCCTTAGTGCAATGTATGTTTGTGCCATGAATCCAATATGTATGCAAATAAGCCAATTATAACATATATAAGCTCTATATGTGTGCACACTCATTCATCCAAATGAAACATCCATATGCTAGTTCTTCATCCATTTCCATCCATAAAATAAAAATAAAAATGCACACACATCCATATGCAGTATGGGAGTGATTGAGCCAATCTTTGTGCCTAATGTGTGTATATATGTGTCCACAGGCAACCACTAGCAAACACTTGCATCCATTTTCATCCATCAATCATAACATGTTTCAAACACATGTTTACATCCATAGGATTCCTATCTAAAGGTCGAAAATACTATGGATGGACATACTCAAATGATAGAAACACGTACTGATAAAGCTTTGGAAAAAGGAGTTACGAAGATACCCTCGAAGAGAAAAAAGGTACGAAGCACGAATCTTGTCTTCGGCCTCCCAAGTCGCATCCTCTGGGTTATCTCCCCATTGAACCTTTAGCAACTTGATCTCTTTATTACGTAGCTTCTTATCTTCTGATCCCATAATACGGGAAGGAACTCGCCTGATTGTCGCCTCCCATTCCACTTCTACCTCTTCCAATATACTCGGCTCAGCAACTTCCGCGGTGTCATGCAAGCACTTCCGCAGATGAGAAACAAGGAAAACATCATGAACACCAGATACATTTTTAGGAAGCTTTACTCTATAGGCGATTTGGCCAATCCTCTCGGTTATGGGAAATGGTCCTACAAACCTAGGTGCCAACGTCCCTACTGATCTGAAGCGAACCACATTCCTCAGAGGTGACACTTTGATAAAAACCAACTCTCCTACTTCAAATTCGAGGTCAGTCCTTCTCTTGTCTGCACAAGATTTATGCCTATCTTGAGTTGTCTTCATCTGCCGTCGAATAAGGTCAATCTTTTCGGACGTTTATCTAACCATATCTGGTCCAAGTACTAATATTTCTGTAGATTCCCACCAATAAGTTGGTGGTCTATAGGGTCGTCCGTACAATGCTTCAAAGGGTGCTATGCCGATGCTGGCCTGATAGCTGTTGTTATAGGCAAACTCTACTAAAGGAAGATGCTCTTCCCAAGTCCCTCCGAAGTCTAGGATACACAGCCTTAAAAGATCTTCTAGAATTCTGTTCACCCTCTCTGTTTGCCCATCTGTCTGAGGATGATAAGTGGTGCTCAAACGCAACTATGTATCTAATTCTTCTTGCAAGTTCCTCCAAAATTCGCTGATAAAGATGGGGTCACGATCGCTCATGATACTGGAAGGAACTCCATGAAAATGAACTATCTCTCGGGCATAAATTGCTGCTAACCATGATGTCGTCCTCTTACTCTTAATTGGAATAAAGTAAGCGCTCTTAGTGAGTCTATCTACCACAACCCAGATACTGGTGTTGCCTTTCTTTGATCTAAGAAAACCGTATATGAAATCCATAGAGACGCTCTCCCATTTCCACCGAGGAACCTCGAAAAGATGAAGTAAACCACCGAGCTTCTTTTGCTCAGCTTTGACTTGCTCGACAACTAAACATTGGGAAACAAATTCGGCCACATCTTTCTTCATCCCAGCCCAAAAGAAAACCCTCTTCATGTCCCTATACATCTTATCACCGCCTGGATGAATGGTCATTTTAGAATGGTGGGCTTCTTCTATGACTGTCTTTATTAAGCTTCCAGTTTGAGGAATACAAAGCCTTCCATCTCGTCGCAACCCCTTTTCATCTATGGCATATCTGCTGAGGTGACTAGAAGTCTCCCCTCTTCTAAGCTTATCAATGATGTCTAGAATCTGTGGGTTATCTTGTTGCAAAGCTACTATCTGGTCCATAAGAGTCGGTCGTATCTCCAAGGATGCAAACAAATCAGGCAAAATCTCGATGGACGGTCTAAAGTCAAAAGCTGATATGAATTCCAAGTTCTTTCTTTCCACAAACAGAGGACTCAGGGCCACCCTCTACCTGCTTAGTGCGTCTGCCACCACATTACCCTTGCCAGGGTTATAAGAAATCTCAAAATCGTAAGAAGGTAGAAACTCCATCAATCTCTTTTGCCTTAAATAGAGATCCTTCTGCGAGAACAGATACTTGAGAGATTTATGATCGGTGTATAACTCGAACTTCTCTCCAAGTAAATAATGATGCCACGTCTTTAATGCAAACACTATATAAGCTAGCTCTAGATCATGGGTGGGGTGGTTCTTTTCATGAACTCTCAACAGTCTACCTCATAACACACTACTTTCTGTTCTTGCATTAGAACTGCACCAAGCCCTGTATCGCATGCATCAGTATAAACAGTAAACACTTTATTCCCACTAGCTATTGTAAAAGCCTTATTCAGTCATTGGAAAGCAACGTCACCGTCTATATCCCATGAGAATGCCAAGTTCTTCTTCGTCAGCGTGGTGAGTGGGGCTGATATCTTTGCGAAGTCCTTAATGAACTTCCTATAGTAACCTACTAAACTAAGAAAGCTTCTCACCTCGGTTGCATTTTTGGGAACCTACCAATCTTGCATTGCAACCAGCTTCGTGGGATTTACAGCTATCCCTTCTTTGGAGAGCACATGCACTAAGAATCACACCTCTTTTCTCCAAAAATGACATTTGGAGAACTTTTCTTTAAGCTGATGGTCACAGAGAGTTTTCAAAACTTCTATCAAATGTTGGGTGTAACACCCCACGTCCATTAATGTTACTCACAAAGGGAATGCATTAACTTCTATGGACCATTTTAAGTGATTATAGAACAGAAACTTAACAACAAGACAGATATAAACATCACTTGAAAAAATAAAAACTTTATTTCATTGCAGCGGAAAATACATAAGTTTGATTACATCATCAAAACCAGAGCCAAGTACAAAATATCCATCTCGACTAAATCAAAGTACATAAATTGAAAGACATAATCCCCAATACAAAATAGCCATAAATAAAAGAGAGGCTGAACTTTACTTTAGCGATCCAAGCAATTTTCTAAAAGAAAGAAGCACAGCTGTCCAAACTCAAGCTCCCTGGTGCTACTTCCAACCTGAGCACCTAGGGGGGAAGGAAGAAAAGAGAAGGAAACAAAGGGGGTCAGACATAAAGTCTGACGAGTGCGATAACTTTAACAATATAATTACCAAAGTAACTAGGCTAAGGCATTAGTTGGAAAATCAGGAAATGAGTAGGAACCATTGAGTATGGCAGAGTAAACAAGGAAACAAGATGAACAACGATATCGTTAAAGCGCACCTAAACCACTATAAGATAATTACTAAACTACACCAACACTGTAAGATAATTGCTATACTGCACCACCACTAGTCACCCTAAGGTTGATCCCGCCTACAGAACTTAATAATGATATTGGTAGTTCCGTGCACCCCTAGCTGCCTTCATAGGTGCCTCCTGCCCCTATCTCCACTAGGTGTACCCACTACCCCCAAGCGATCGGCTCCCTAACTCGTAGATACCCGTGCTGGCCCCACAGTGGGGTGTATCACTTCCCTAAGTGGCAACCTGGTACCACAAATAATGCACGGCTTATACCTACACGATGCAACAACGTCTTACCTACCAGCCCAGGTCCACACACGCGTATGAACCCGTTGGACTTGCGTTGCCACTGCTAACCCGTTTTGGCCTCTTACAGTCAAGCCCAGTATGCGTGTCCCGTCCTCGACTTGGGTCGAGCCCACAAAGATACGTATGGGTTACTGGTTGAAACGGGCCCCCATTACTTGACACAAGCTATCCACCTAAGTTTGGTCCCCTCTAGTACATCCCACTTAACCCACTTCTTATTCATGTTTCAATTACATGTTTCAAATTTTGGTTAAGAATTTCTAATCATATTTCCAATGCCACCCAAGGCATCCACTAGATTCCACATGCCACCTAAGGCACCCACTTAACCCCCTCATGTCCCACTACATGTTTATCTGGTTAAGTGTTTCTTAATTCATTAAGACCGTAACCTCATAAAGACCTCTCACATTCGACTGGCATTTGTGGAAGCTGGATTTGCCAGGCAGGTCCGGGCAGTCCTACACCACAAAAGAGCCTAACCTCGTGTCTTTACATTTGTTACGTATTTAATTTATGCCTAAGACCTCCCACATTAGATTGGCATTTGTGGCAGCTGGATTTGCCGGGCGGGTCCGGGCAGTCTTACACCACAAAAGAGCCTAACCTCGTGTCTTAGGCGATTAATTATACCTAATTAATCATCCCCCAATTTGAATTTCTTTCCCTATTCAAATTATCAATCAATTCCAAATTTAACTATTGCCATAAACTCAATTATGTCCATCTATTTATGGTATGTAAAATCATACCAATTTTCATCACAAATTAATTTTATGCCATTTAAGGCATTTATGCCAATCAAGTCTTTTATATTATCCCCTTTACCCCACGTTGTACATTCGTTCGTTTAACGCAAAATATACGTTAAACTCGAATAGTCTAACTCATGGAATAAAGATAAAACATCACACCATACATATAGGGGTGAACTTGCATGTGTGAATGATGTTCTATATCTAAAACTTGCATAGGCCAAAGATACAATTTGCATAAAACTACATATGTCATAAATCCAAATCTAAAGGTGTGAACTTGTTTAGATAATGGTCACAAACTTGCATAAATCATGTATGTCATAGATCTACATTTAAAGGTGTAAACTTGCATAGGCAATAACCACAAACTTGAATAACATGATTCATATTCCAAACACATATATTTACATAAACTTGCATATGTGATTTATGCAACATAACAATGGTCTAAACTTACATCTAAACATGTAAACTAGCATGTAGAATTTGGCATATAACTCACACATGTCATAGCCGAACTTTTAGATCCAATTCATATAAAATAGGTGTCATGAAACATGTAAGGTTATGCATAAAAATCTACTAACTTGCATATGATCCACATCCAAATCAATATCTAAACTTGCATACATACTTATGATTTATCATATGAATCAACATAACCAACTAGCATATGAAGCATGATGATTTGATTATACATAAGCTAATCATAGAATTACAACATAGGTGATAGCATCATAACTTCACAACATAGATGATCACAACATAACATCATAGAATTTACAACATGTATGATAACATCAATAATTCACATCATATCCAAATAATCCACATCATAACTCAATCCAATTAATTTGCTAATTATTTTATTGAAATTATCGAACTCACTACTCAAAGAGGGTCTTGAGTTCTGAATTCTCAGTTTTGAAGTTGTATTAGCTTTCCTTTGAAGAAGATTCGTTGTTAGGGTTGAATAGAACTGATTTGATTTGCTGTTCTTCCTCTCTAATTGGTGGCGGCTAATCTAGGTTATAAGATGACAGCATGACGGCCATAGTTTCAGTTTTTAGTTTGATTTAGGGTTTGAGTCTATCCATGTTTATATAGAATTTTAATTTAATTAAAGCCGTCGGATGATCTTAGGGTTAATCAAAACCATTCAGTCGGGATAGGGTGACACCTCAGCCCTAATGACTCAGCAAGGAGTCAGAAAGGACTCAGCAATGAGTCACAACGTGGGTCAGACTGAACTAGAAAGCTGTACAGGTTTTCTCTTTGCCTGGGTGCACTTGGGAAGTGCGCCAATGCAAATTTGTACTAGCGCACTTCCCAAGTGCGCCAGTGCAATCTTTTTTTCTTCTTTTTTTGCCACCTAACTTCACTCGTCCATATCTCCTTCATCCGATATCTGTTTCCCGCAAACTCGGACTCTATTTCGACCAGAATTCCGAGACGAACACGATGGCGCAACCCATTTCCCTTAATTCTCACGTCTGAGATTAATTATTCTTTAATTTATTTAATTCGATTATTCAAAAATCCGGGGTGTTACATTCTCCCCTCCTTAAAGGGTTTCGCCCCCGAAATCTCCAAGTTAAGGAGAATGCATATCTTAACATCCAAACAACCATCTACTCAACCATCAAACACAGGCATCAATTGTCCTTACAAAATTTCTAATGTTGTATGAACATATGAAAAAAGTGCGTGTATATGTTCCTTATCTAATGCAAAATCAGGCGGTCTACTGATTCAGTTGACCTCCTTAATGCAAACCATGATAGTGCCATGCGTCCATTATGTATGCGAAGAACCCTATCAATACATATTATTTCTATATGTGTGCACAACTGTTCACCAAAATGCAACATCCATATGATGGTACCATTATACATCCATTACTTAAATATGTACACACATTTATATGCAATATAAAGTGACTGAGCCGATCTAGTGCCTAAAGTGTGTGTATATGCATCCATGAGCAACCACTAGCAAACATTTGCATCCATATGCATCCATCATACATAACATGTCTCAAACTCATGTTTCAACCATAGGATTATCCTATCTAAAGGTCAAAGATACTAGCGAGAGGACATACTAAAGATAAGATAAGTACAAGCTAAGCGATAAAGGAGAAATTAAAAGACATACCCTCGAAAAGAAAAGGGTACAATGAACGCATCTTCTCTTCCGTCTCCCAAGTAGCGTTGCTTTCATCATATCCCCATTGCGCTTTGACTAGCTTGACCTCTCGATTCCTCAACTTCTTAATCTCCGACTCAAGAATGCATATCGGAGCTCGTCGAATCGTCGCATCACGCTCGATCTCCACCTCTCTAAGCAAGCTCGGCTCTACCACTTCCGCGGTCTCGTGCAAGCACATCCTCAAATGTGATACATGGAATACGTCGTGTACACCACTAAGTCTCTCGGGCAACTCCACTCTATAAGCCATCTGCCCAATCTTTTCCTTAAGAGGAAACAATCGTCCATAAAGATCCTCGAACAATGCCTTGCCAATGCTAGACTGAAAGCTGTTATTATATGCGAACTCTACCAATGGATGATGTTCCTCCCATGTACCTCCGAAGTCTAAGACACATAACCTCAATAGGTCCTCTAAAATACGATTCACCCTCTTGGTCTGGCCGTCCGTCTAAGGATGTTATGCAGTGCTCAAACATAATTGAGTCCCTACGCCTCTTGCGAGCTCTTCCAAAATTCACTAGTAAAGATAGGATCGCGGTCGCTCACTATGCTAGAAGGAACACCGTGCAAACAAACTATTTCTTTAATGTATACGGAGGCTAACCATGGAGAATTCCTCTTACTCTTCACGGGAATGAAATGGGCGCTCTTAGTAAGTCTGTCTACCACGACCCAAATCCCTGTATTACCCTTCCTCGATCTCGGTAATCCGTCAACAAAGTCCATCGAGACGCTTTCCCACTTCCATTGTGGGACCTCCAATGGGTGAAGCAACTCACCGGGCTTCTTTTGCTTTGCTTTTATTTGTTGGCACACCAAGCATCTAGCGACAAACTCGGCCACGTCCTTCTTCATGCCGTCCCAAAAGTAAACTCGTCTCATGTCCATGTACATCTTGTCCCCGCCGGGATGGATGGTCATCTTTGAATGATGTGCATCATCAAGAATGATCTTCCTCAAATTCTCGTCCCGTGGTACACAAAGTCTACCGTCCCTACGTAACCAACCCTTATCATCAAGGGTATACCTACGGAGATTTCTCGATGACTCCCCCTTTTGAGCTTATCTATTAACTCAACCAACTGTGGGTCATCTCGCTGTGCCTCACCAACCCGTCCCAAAAGCGTAGGTCTGACCTCTAAGGATGCCAGCAAAACGGGTAAAAAGTAAGCGGAAGGTTTAAAGTCAAATGTGGAGATGAACTCTAGGCTTCGCCGCTCAACAAACAACAGACTCAAGGATAACCTCTTCCTACTTAAGGCATCTGCTACCACGTTACCCTTGCCGGGGGTATATGCTATCTCGAAATCGTAGGATGCTAAGAATTCCATCCACCTTTGCTTCCTTAAGTTCAAGTCCTTCTGAGAGAACAAGTATTTTAGCGTTTTGTGGTCAGTGAACAAATCAAAATTCTCGCCAAGAAGAAAATGGCGCCTAGACTTAAGCGTGAAAACAATAGCGGCCAACTCTAGGTCATGTCTAGGGTAATTTCTCTCATGCACTCTCAACTGCCTTCCACCATAGGCTATTACCCTTCCCTCTTGCGTTAAGACTGCACCTAGTCTTGTCCCACATGCATCGGTATAAACGGAAAATGGGTTACTCCCATCTTGCAACACTAAGACTGGGGCTGTGGTCAAAGCTCTCTTTAAACGTTGGAACACATCATCACAATCTACGTCCCACGTAAAAGCTAGGTTCTTCTTCATCAAGCGTGTTAATGGAGCTGATATTTTTGCGAAGTCTTTGATAAACTTCCTATAGTAGCCAGCCAACCCTAAGAAACTCCTCATCTCGGTAGCATTTTTAGGGACCTTCCAATCTTGGATTGCCACTATCTTTGTGGGATCCACAGCTATACCTTCTTTGGAAACCACGTGCCCTAAGAATCGCACTTCCTTCCTTCAAAAGTGACATTTAGAAAATTTAGCTTTAAGGCTATACGCTCGAAGAGTCTGCAACACTTCCCTAAGATGTAGGGCATGCTCTTCCTCGCTCTTAGAAAAGATCAAGATGTCGTCCACAAAGATTACCACGAATTTATTAAGGTACTCCCTAAACACCCTACTCATCAAGTCAACAGAGTATGCGGGGGCGTTTGTCAAACTGAAGGGCATCACAAGCCACTCGAAGAAACCGTCTGGAGTCCTAAAGGCAGTCTAGTCTATGCTATCCTCAGCCACTCTCAATTGATGGAAACCCATGGCTAAGTCCAACTGCGAAAACACTGATGCGCCAACTAACTGATCGAAGAGACCGTCAATCCTTGGCAGTGGGTGTCTATTCTTCTTAGTAAGCTTATTAAGTTCTCTATAGTCCACACAAAGTCTAAGGGACCCGTCCGCCTTCGTGGCAAATACTATTGGAGAACCCCACTCCGATATACTACGTCTGATGAACCCTTCTCAAGCAATTCCTTCACTTGCTTATGAGTTCTCTTCTCTTTCTTGGAGCCATGTGGCGCACTGGCAATGCAACTGGATTTGCATTATCTACTAGATATATTCCAAAGTCTATCTCACGTTTTGGGGGTAAACCCCTCACCTCATCGAAGACATCAACATATTCACGGACTATGGGAACAGAATGTAAATCATCATCGGATGCGTCAAGGGATTCTAGGTAGCTAAGCATTACTAGACCTCTAGGATCACAAGAAATATCAAGGGTCTTTCCACAACGAGTCGACAATCTAACTACCCTTCTTTCACAAACTAGGATGTATCTAGTGAGCCAATCCATACCTAGAATCAAGCTGTAGCCCATGAAACCAAGAACAAAGGCATTGCATTCAAACTCAACGCCTAAGATGAACACTCTTAAATCCCGATAGATCATAGAAAGATGAGCTGAACCACCAATAGGATTTGAGACTACTAAGGGATCAGTAAGACGACTAGTATCTAGGTGCAGTATTTGAACTAATGATGTAGAGATAAACGAATGTGATGCGCCAGAATCGAATAAAGTACAGACAGGACGATCAAACAGAAAAACTAAACTTTTAACGGAAATTTCTCTACCTCGTTCTTGCAGCGGTGGGACCACGAGAGCCTGAATTTGTCCCCTTGCCTTTTCAAAAACACTTTTCATAATTCATATATGTTCTGGTAACCTTCAGCTCTGATACCATGTGTAACACCCCACGTCCATTAATGTCACTCACAAAGGGAATGCATTAACTTCTATGGAGCGTTTTAAGTGAGTGTAGAACAGAAACTTAACAACAAGACAAATATAAACAGTACTTGAAAATTAAAAACTTTATTTCATTGCAGCAGAAAATACATATGTTTGATTACATCATCAAAACAAGAGCCAAGTACATAATATCCATCTTGACTAAATCAAAGTACATAAATTGAAAGACAAAATCACCAATACAAAATAGCCATAAATAAAAGAGAGGCTGAACATTACTTCAGCGATTCAAGCAATCTTCTAAAAGCAAGAAGCAAAGTTGTCCAAAATCAGGCTCCGCTGGTGCTAGTTCCAACCTGAGCACCTGGCCGGGGGGGGGGGGGGGGAAGAAAAGAGGAGGAAACAAAGGGGGTCAGACATAAAGTCTAGCGAGTGCGATAACTTTAACAATATAATTACCAAAGTAACTAGGCTAAGGCATAAGTTGGAAAATTAGGAAATAACCATGAACCATTGAGTACGGCAGAGTAAACAAGGAAACAAGATGAGCAACGATATTGTTAAAGAGCACCTAAACCACTATAAAATAATTACTAAACTACACCAACACTATAAGATAATTGCTATACTGCACCACCACTAGTCACCCTAAGGTTGATCCCGCCTACAGAACTTAATAATGATATTGGTAGTTTCGTGCACCCCTAGCTGCCTTCATAGGTGCCGACTGCCCCTATCTCCACTAGGTGTACCCACTACCCCCAAGCGATCGCCTCCCAAACTCGTAGATACCCGTACTGGCCCCACAGTGGGGTGTATCACTCCCAAAGTGGCAACCCGATACCACAAATAATGCATGACTTATACATACACAATGCAACGTCTTACCTACTAGCCCGGGTCCACACACGCATATGAACCCGTTGGACTTGCGTTGCCACCGCTAACCCGTTTTGGCCTCTTACTGTCAAGCCCAGTATGCGTGTCCCGTCCTCGACTTGGGTCGAGCCAACAAAGATACGTATGTGTTACTGGTTGAAACGGGCCCCCATTACTTGACACAAGCTATCCAACTAAGCTTGATCCCCTCTAGTACATCCCACTTAACCCACTTCTTATTCATGTTTCAATTACATGTTTAAAATTTTGGTTAAGTATTTCTAATCGTATTTCCAATGCCACCCAAGGCACCCACTAGATTCCACATGCCACCCAAGGCACCCACTTAACCCCCTCATGTCCCACTACATGTTTATCTGGTTAAGTGTTTCTTAATTCATTAAGACCGTAACCTCATAAAGACCTCTCACATTAGACTGCCATTCGTGGCAGCGGGATTTTCCGGGCGGGTCCGGGCAGTCTTACACCACAAAAGAGCCTAACCTTGTGTCTTTACAATGGTTACGTATTTAATTTATGCCTAAGACCTCCCACATTAGACTGACATTTGTGGCAGTTGGATTTGCCGGGCGGGTCCGGGCAGTCTTAGACCACAAAAGAGACTAACCTCGTGTCTTAGACGATTAATTGTGCCTAATTAATCATCCCCTAATTTGTATTTCTTTCCCTATTCAAATTATCAATCAATTCCAAATTTAAGTATGGCCATAATTGACTCAATTATGTCCATCTATTTATGGTATGTAAAATCATACCAATTTTCATCACAAATTAATTTTATGCCATTTAAGGCATTTATGCCAATTAAATCTTTTATATTATCCCTTTTACCCCACGTTGTACATTCGTTCGTTTAACGCAAAATATATGTTAGACTCGAATAGTCTAACTCATGGAATAAAGATAAAACATCACAACATACATATAGATAAAACTAGATCAAAACATAGGGGTGAACTTGCATGTGTGAATGATGTTCTACATCTAAAACTTGCATAGGCTAAAGTTACAATTTGCAGAAAACTACATATGTCATAAATCCAAATCTAAAGGTGTGAACTTGTTTAGATAATGGTCACAAACTTGCATAAATCGTGTATGTCATAGATCTACATCTAAAGGTGTAAACTTGCATGGGTAATAACCACAAACTTGCATAACATGTTTCTTATTCCAAACTCATATATTTACATAAACTTGCATGTGTGATTTATGCAACATAACAATGGTCTAAACTTGCATCTAAACATGTAAACTAGCATGTAGAATTTGGCATATAACTCACACATGTCATAGCCTAACTTTTAGATCCAATTCACATAAAACAGGTGTCATGAAACATGGAAGGTTATGCATAAAATCCTACTAACTTGCATATGATCCACATCCAAATCAGTATCTAAACTTGCATACATACTTATGATTTATCATATGAATCAACATAACCAACTAGCATATGAAACATGATGATTTGATTAAACATAAGCTAATCATAGAATTACACCATAGGTGATAGCATCATAACTTTACCGCATAGATGATCACAACATAACATCATAGAATTTACAACATGTATGATAACATTAATAATTCACATCATATCCAAATAATCCACATCATAACTCAATCCAATTAATTTGCTAATTATTTTATTCAAATTATCAAACTCACTACTCAAAGAGGGTCTTGAGTTCTGAATTCTGAGTTCTGAAGTTGTATTAGCTTTCCTTTGAAGAAGATTCGTTGTTAGGGTTGAATAGAACTGATTTGATTTGCTGTTCTTCCTCTCTAATTGGTGGCGGCTACTCTAGGTTATAAGACGACAACATGACGGCCATAGTTTCAGTTTTTAGTTTGATTTAGGGTTTGAGTCTACCCATGTTTATATAGAATTTTAATTTAATTAAAGCCGTCGGACGATCTTAGGGTCAATCAAAACCATTCAGTCGGGATAGGGTGACACCTCAACCCTAATGACTCAGCAAGGAGTCAGAAAGGACTCAGCAATGAGTCACAACATGGGTCAGACTGAACCAGATAGCTGTGCAGGTTTTCTCTCGGCCTGGGCGCACTTGGGAAGTGCGCCAATGCAAATTTGTACTGGCGCACTTTCCAAGTGCGCCGGTGCTGTCTTTTTTTTCTTGTTTTGCCACCTAACTTCGCTCGTCCATATCTCCTTCATCCAGTATCCGTTTCCTGCAAACTCAGACTCTATTTCGACCAGAATACTGAGACGAACACGACGGCGCAACCGATTTCCCTTAATTCTCAAGTCTGAGATTAAATATTCTTTAATTTAGTTAATTCAATTATTCAAAAATCTGGGTTGTTACATTGGGCATGCTCTTCTTCGATTTTGGAGAAGATCAAAATATAATCGACAAAGACTACCACAAACATATTTAGGAACTCCCGAAACACCCTACTCATCAGATCGAAAAAATAGGTAGGTGCATTCGTCGGCCCAAAAGGCATAACCAGCCATTCAAAGAAACCGTCTGAAGACTTGAAGGCAGTCTTATCTATGCTGTCCTCAGCCACCCTCAACTGATGGAACCCTGTGGCCAAGTCTAACTAAGAAAATACTGAGGCACCAACAAGCTGATAAAACAAATCATCAATCCTCGGAAGCGGGTGCCTATTCTTCTTAGTGAGTTTACTCAGCTCTCTATAATCAACACACAAACGAAGCGAACCATCCTCCTTAGTTGCGAATACTATTGGAGCATCCCATTCAGATATGCTTCATCTGATAAACCCTTTCTCAAGTAGCTCCCCTACTTGCTTACACAGCTCCCTCCTTTCCCTTGGAGCCATGTGGCATATTGGTAATGAAACAGGCTTTGCATTGTCCACCAGATATATGCGAAAGTCGATCTTGCGCCTTGGAGGTAAACCCCGAATCTCATCAAAAACATTGAAAAATCCCGGACTACTGGAACAGATTGTAGATTTTCGATAGATGCATCAAGAGACTTTCGGAAACTAAGCATAACCGACCCTTGTTGGTCACACGAAATCTCGAGGGTCTTCCTATGATAAGTCAGAAGTCTAACAACCCTCTTCTCACAATCCAGAATGGCACCATACGTGGTAAGCCAATCCATTCGTAAAATCAACCCATAGCCCATAAACCCGAGCACATACTCGTCGCATTCAAACTCGACGCCTAACACATATATTTTCAAACCCCGACAGATCATCGATAAATGAGCGGAACCACCAATGGGTTTTGAAATAACTACGGGATCTACTACCATACTAGTAATTAAGTGCAGAGATTCAACTACAGAACTTGATATAAATGAATGTGAGGCACCAGAATCAAAAAGTGTTCTAATAGAATGGTTTGAAGAAAAATTAAACATTCCACAAAAAAATTTCAACCTCTATCAGGAGCACTGGTCGCGAGAGCATGATCCTTCCCTCCAGAATTTCCTGCCCTATGACCTTGTCCTTGTGATCCTCGTTTCTTCGGGCACTCTTTAGCAAAGTGTTCGGCCTCTCCACAGTGGCAACAAGAATTCTTCCTTCGGTTACAGCATTTAACCAAATGAACTTCCTTCCTAAAATGGTACATTTTCTCTTATCCTTGCTTTTTATCATTTTTCCCTCCTTTTTTCTGCTGTTGCTATTGCTGCCGCCCCTTCTTGGGCCACACCTTCCTATTTTGCGATGTCCCCTCAACCTTTACCTCCTTCTTCTCTTCCTTGTCCTCCTCATGAATCAGGGCCATGTCGACAAGTTTTCAAAAGTGGCCCCATTGGAATATGAGACATTGCTAACCCATGAAGGGGTTCATTCAACCCTTTAGCAAATCACAAAGCCTTTTTGTGTGGCGTATCCACAAACTCCAACCCGAACCTTGCTAGCTGGTTGAATTTGTTCACATATTCTATCACTGTCAAATTTCCTTGTTTGAGTGCTAAGAATCTCTCCATTTACATGCTGCTTTAAGCTTGGGAAAGAAATTTCATTTCGAACCTCTGTCTAAAATCTTCCCAAGTTTCCACAGGACGTCCAACTTAGGTGACTTCCCACCAAAATGAGGCTTCGTTCTTTAATAGCCAGGCAGCTAACTGAATCTTTCTTTGGTCCTTCCCTTTAAAGATTATGAATAAGTCCTCAATTTCCTTAAGCCAATTTCGAGCTTCCACTAATCTCTCGTTCCTATGGAATGGCTTCCCTCCCATAGCACGGAAGTTCTTGCAGATTTTGGCGAAATTATCTACTTTTGGAGGGGGCGGAAGAGGAGGAATGATTGGTGCAGCTGGGGGAGGAATGTCTCTTTGGCCTTCAGCCGGCGCCGTGGCCACCTAATACCTACAGAACCATCCGGGTATTGTCACACCCTTTGGGATATTAGGTATTTTTTGTTCCCCCGACATGCTGAAAAAAGGAAAAGGAAGAAATTTAGATAAAGGACCGAAGGATAATACATATGGCTTTTTGGGGAATGTTTTTGAAAACAGACTTTTCTTTTTAAAAATACTTTCTTTCAAAACCTTTTTGAAGACAATTTTCAAAAACTTTTATCTAATCTGGTAACCTTCAGCTCTGATACTATAACACCCCGTACTTTCTATTAATGTTAAAGTAACGAATTAAAGAATAATTAATTTTAAAAGTGGGAATTAAGGGAAACGGGTTATGCCATTTCATTTATCTCAGAATTCTTCTTAGGATAGAGTCCGTGTTTGCGTAAATCGGATAACGTATGAAGAAGTTATAAGCCGTAGAAGTTTATATACGCACAAGGAAGTATATATATATATATAGGAAGTATATATATACACACGAAATCATCTCTAGAACCAAAATATGTCAAAGACGAGTGAACGGGAAAGATCCTGCTCAAATGATGTCGACCTCTCTTAAGGGGGGTAGACATAGGTGTCAACCCACCTTAAGGGGGGTAGACCCCTTCCAAGATCCAAAGTCCTGTGACGATTTCTGTAGTTCTGAGCGGATGTGGCCTTCTCTAATTGGTCCATTGACGAATTCTGATGTAATACGGCTTATGCGTCGTACTGTGATTAGCTGAGTGACAAATCTCTTTGGTTTGGATGGCTATGATTCCTCCTAGACTGATCTAAAGGCTAGAATTAATCCTAGACTTCTATATAATCAACGCAACCCTAAACCTAAAATACATAAACACATTCGATGAAGTCGTCATGTTGTCTCTCTCTGAATTAGCGTAGCCTCCATCTTCTTAAAACTAGAATATCTTCTTCAACTAGAAATCAATTAGAAGAATATCAATAGTCTACATCAAAGGAATAGCTTAACAAATTCAGAAATCAGATTCTAGAATACAAGAACTGTTCTTTTTCTGTAAGTTTAGTTATATTTCAGATTTAAATATATAAAAGTCATGACTTGAAATAAATCAATTCTAGAACTGTGCCTAATTGTGATTCTAATTCATGATTATCCATATGACGAATCTGAGATTAACTATGCCTACGAGACTATTGTGATTTGTACAACTGAACCTATAATATTGTATATTAATTTGGTGATGCTTTTATGTTATGTTATGTACATACTCATAAACTAAGTCATGTTCATATATGCTTATATTTTTAGATTTACATGCTTGCTTTTATGTTATGTTATGTTATGTATATGTTCATAAACTAAGTCATGTTCATATATGCTTATATGTTTAGATCTACACGCTTTCTTTTATGTTATATTATGTACATGTTCATAAACTAAGTCATTTTCATATATGCTTACATGTTTAGATCCAAGTTAATACATATGTATAAGATCTATGTAAATTCCTGTTCATATGCTTAAGATCTATGTTAATTGTATCTAACTCAAGTACAAGTTTACATTGATATACTTGATTAAGTTTGTATTATTCATAAAAATATTTGTATTGCCCATGCTTAATTAGATTCACGTTATTTTGTGCTATTGGAATGTTATATGTTCCTTTCTTTTCCCTTTTGTTTATGAGTTAGGCTAATTTGCGAGCCTAACGTTCTATGTAAATAATACGAATGAATAACGAGGGGAAATGTTAGGTTAAAACATTAAATTTACATGCTAATGGCATAGATTGGCTCATAATCATGTAAATGATTAATAGCATGAAATGGTATAATCTGTATACCGTTAATTATGAACATAATTTAAATAGTAAATGTGACATGACAACACTTGTGGACGATTTACATATAAAATGACATAAATGACGAATATGTAAATTAAATAAAGGATGAACATGCCTAACCCGAGGTTAGATTGAGTTGTGGTGTAAAACTGTCTGAAAACGCCCGACACACATCCAATACCGCAACAACACAGATCTAATGTGAGAGGTTGGTGCACTAATAAATCAATTATTACAAATGAACAGGACATGTTAAGAATGGCAGGGTTAAGTTAACTAAGGCAACACTTAACCAGTACAAGTTGTTAATTGAACAAATGGTAGGGTTAAGTAACACAAGAAGGCAACACTTAACCAATATATATAACATGATGTATGGTAGGGTTAAGTAACACAAGAAGGCAACACTTAACCAATATATATAACATGATGTATGATAGGGTTAAGTAACACAAGATGGCAACACTTAACCAATATAACATGATGAACAAGTTGGGTTAACTTAATAGAAAACACTTAACCAATACAACATGATGTGTGGGTGGGTTAATTTAACATGAATGGACAACACTTAACCAATATTACATGAACGAAGCGGATAGGGTTTAGGCAAGCTTAACCAATAATACGTATTGACTTGATCAGTGGGAGTGTTAAGTACATCTTGTGTAGGTGGGTAATATTAGTATATATAGGCCCACAAACTTAACCGTTAGATAAACATGCTTGAATCGGTGGGAGGGTTAAGTACATCTCATGTAGGTGGGTAATATTTGTATATATAGGCCCACAAACTTAACCAGTAGGAAACCCTAGTAATGGGGACCCATTTCAGCAGTAACCCACATAGATGTATCATGGTACCCTGAACTAGGCAGGGTGGGGCGCGATTACTGGGCTAATTATAAGCGGTCAAAATAGCGGCAAGGGGTACATCAGTGTAGGTTCCGTCGGTTTAAAGGCGTGCACGTACTCCGGAGTGTGAAAAGCAGCCATTGGGTACCAGTAATTACACACTATGCATCTTGAATCGTGTCGGGTTGCTATCATAAGGATTGATACACCTTATGTTGGGACCAGCACATGGTATCTACATGCAAGAGAGGGCCGATTGACATAGACATACGGAACAATAGTACAAGTAGGGAGCCGATCGATAGGGTAGTAAGGGTACATCTTACGTCTTCGTGGCAATTAGGCTGATTGAGGTAAGATCCTCCTATTAGATGTACACTTGAAGGCTACCACAATTGCGGGGATTGGCATCACGTTGTAATACTATCATTTAATACTGATTTCTTGTTGGGGCACTAGTTAGGCGGTGTAGAGATATAGAAATCAGAATAATAGGGTAGTAGCGAAGTAGAGAAAGAGTAGAAGCGCATTCAGTTTACCTTGCCTTATCTTGACTTAAGTTATCTTCTTTTATGGCATTGTCCTATTTTTAGTTTATTCATGTCATGAACCTTTATCTTGTTTACATGCTGAAAAATCACCTGACTTACCAGACTTATGTCTGACCTGTTTTCTTTCGTCTTCTTTTCTTCCTTCCCCCCTCCCCTGAGGTAGTCAGGGAGGGAATAACTCAGCTTAGTTTGGACCGTTTCTCTTTCCAAGCTCAGAGATTCTGTGATGTATGTCTTAGAACCTCTTGTCTTTGGCTATGGATGTGATTGCACTTTAATTTGGGGACTTATGCTACTTTGCTATGTCTTATACTTCTTATGTAACGAACTAGGAATTTCGACTCCTAAAATCAACACAAAACTACCATGTTGACTATTCAGACATCGGGAATACCTGATCATTTATAGAAAGAAGTTAGAGGGTGAGAATAGATATGATAGAAAATTATAGTAGAAGAAGAAGAAGATCACTACAAAACAGAATTAGAGTAATACGAATCTCACAGCGGAATGAATAAAATATAATATATAACATAACTTTGCTATAAAACAGTACATATATACAATAAATTATCAGAGTACAATACTTACACACAGCGGAAATAGTAATAGCTATATAATCCTGAAGCCTCCTGCTTCAAGCTCCTCCAAGTATATCTGTAAAGACCTGAACTACTTGATTGTCCGTACAAATTTGGACACCCATGAATTTAGGGAAAACAAAACAAAAATAAACTCTGGGTCAGTCATGGGACTGGTGTGAGTAAACTCAAATCATTTGGTTTAACTTTTCAAAATCCTTTTCAAAAGAAAAGATAATCGTAAGACCGATCCACACATAAACACGGATGGTTTTTACCTTACGATAACCAAAACAGTTTTGGAAATCAATACTTTTATGATATTATAATAATGTCAAATCACAAGTAATTAACAATCTGGCAGAACGCTTGCATCTCACGTTCCACATATATAGTATACAAACAAAACCGCGGGCGCTTATTGGAGATTGGATTCCAACTATGACAAGGTATGGGACCACCTGCCGATAGTGTATCTCTAGAGATGAATACACTGGGTTCAAACATAACGTCTTGCAACCCGGCCAACACATGACCGAGCACTCATTTCGCTTGAGTGTATCGAATGTATATCACTAACAGTTGGGAGCTACCCACAGTTTCTCGAAAAGGGACAACATCGATAATAGATAAAAGAATGAAATGGATTTTCTCTAGATAGGTGATATACACCCTAATGGGAGCAACCCACTTAGCCATGCTGCCTACCCGATTCTGTCATTTCCCTGTTGATGAGGCTTGAGGTCATGACGTATCTTTTGACAGATCATACATTCATTTACTCTGAATGCCACATCGTCATACCCATCAAATCACAACTTGATTCCCTCAAAAATACCACGGATATAAAGCTAAGAGAAACGAATTCCTCCGCCACCAAATGTAAGTACGTTTGAAGAGATCAATTACGCGATCCATTATATATACTCTGTCAGACATTCGTCCATTTACATTGCCCTAGAACTGGAAAAACCAAAGGCACTGTTCTGTAAACAGGATAGCCCTTGCATAACTCCGTCTTCAATTATCTTCATCATAATTGATCACAACGCTAAAGTCCAAACAGAGTGGTTTTCAGATAAAAATCTATTCCTGGTCTCTCCGTATTGACTACGGAAAAATGGTCCAAAAACTTCGATAGTCGGTCATTTAACTATCAAAGAAAAACAGGTGTGCAAACAACGATATTATTTCCAGATGGAAATTCTGTCGATCAATCAACATTTACCTCGTTTAATTTAATTTATCATTAATTTATTCATTTACTCTTTTCTATATACTCAAAATTTCTTATTTTCTAGATTAGGAAATATACGTCATCAATCATTTGAAAACATTTCCATCTCTGTTTAATGTTTCACTGTCATTCCAGTATTCTTTCTCATCAACATTTCATTTTCTATGATTAGAAAATATCTTTGATTTTATTTGGAAAATGTTTCCAAAATTTATTCATTTGATTTAAATAGATGTTTAAATAAAACAACACTAAGCCAGTTTAAACCATTATACTCATTAACTAAATTCACTTAATCAATCCTCACTATCGAACCTTACCCATCCCTTAGTTCAAACGAAGTCAATTAAGTTGGGGTATAATTACCTCTCAGACCTTAATTGAACAACATTTCTAACCTCGAAATAGACAAAGTTCACCTTTTAAATCTTTAACAAACTTCCATGCGAAACTCTCAGATTCTATTTATGAATCCACTTCTTTAATTTAAAACATTGATTTTAACCATAGCTTTATAATTCCTTTCTTCTTAAATATCCCACTTCAAAATGTAACCTTTATTCCTTAATTTAACTAAAAAACTAAAACACTAATCTATTAAAAAAATAAGTAAACCTTGATTAAAATGGAAAGTAATTATTACTTTCCCAAATTCGATGTAATCGAATTCAATGTATAATCTTCTATTTCGAATAATCTCTATTCGATAACTCCTTTCGCTTGACTCTAGATCGCAGCGATCACAATGGTTACGCCTGATTCCCTCAGGAAATATCCGACAACCGTAGGCTATCTGCAGCCCTGCGAATTACACTAGCAGTCGTACGAAATGGCGACTCATCCTGAATAACTATGTTTGACTAACTCTATCTCAAATAACTATATTCGATCAATTCTAATTGAATAACTAATATTCAACTAATCCTAATTCGATTAACTATGTTTAGTTGACTCTAATTCGATTAATTCTAACTCTAGTCGATTTACTCTAACTGATTAACTCTAACTGATTAACTCTTCGTCCATATCTAGTTTCAAATATCGATGTTGAAATCGACTTTTACTTCTTTATATAAGTCCTGACTTATATATCCTATTTATCCAATGATAAACATTTCATTTAATTTATAAAATTTATTTATAAGTTTATTTTCTCAATCTATCGGTTAGAGTAGATTCTATTTAAAATCTTTGCTTTAAATCCATATCATGTTGTACCCGTGTGCGAAGCACGGGTCTAAACCTTTCAAATGTAAAATTTTCCTTTTATACAATTCTAGTCACTTTTCAAGTATTTCATTTTATAATCTATTTATTTACAAAATAAATCCCTTTTTGATAATTCTATTTAGTTTATAATATATTTTCTTTTTATATAAAATACATTGATTTTATAAGCAATTCCTTTTATAATCTAACTGTTTCCTTTTCTATTTGTTTTACAAATATTTCCTCTTTCCATTCTATTTATTTTCAAATAAATATCCCTTTACAATTCTATTTGTAAATTATTTAAAAATATTTCTTTTTCAATTCTATTTGTAAATGTTTTACAAATATTTCCCTTTAATTTTTCTATTTGATTAACAAATAAATATTCCTTTTTATTCTATTTATTTTCTAAATAAATAGTTTTCTTTTTATAAAATCTTTTGATTTTATAAAGATTTCTTTTTCAATATAACATTAAAATTTCCTTTTTAACATTCCAGTATTCCTTATGGTATTTAACGTACCATATAACAATGATCGGTATCATTCAACCATACAAAATCAACAACAGATTTCATATCACATCATATAACGCAATATATGAAAAACAGTAAAATAAATGTTGAGGAGTCCAGTTGGGTCCCTCCGACGTGTTTCCCTGCATCCACAGATGTTAAACAATAATATTAACATCAATTTCATTTCACTATAAAATATTCTGCTAAACAAAATCAATATTAGATTAACGATTTATATTTATATCGTTATCTATATTTTCAATCAACTGACTAGCAATTCAACCAAACAGCCAATATACAGCAAACAACCATCATTTATAGATTCTAAAAAATACGTTATAAAAATATAAGTTGAGCAGAGTTAGTGAGATTTACTCACATTTCGCGTTAACCGTTAAATAACGATTTGCACAAGTTGATTCTGATCAGACAATTTATTTCTCCATAAATTGTAACGAGCTCGAATCCACTCCCAGCCAGTTCCAATGTGTAGCTCTCGTCCATACGATCCTATCGGATCTTGTTTCACTGAATTTCGTTACTGTATGACCAAGTTATGACGTTAACAAATTATACACTTTAGTGAATAAGAATTTAAATTTAAAACTTGGATTTAAATTTACATTGGGCTTTCACCATTTCTCTCCTTCGGCCCAACTCCCCCAAGCCCAAACCCGCCCCCTTTTTAATTCTTCTTCCTCCTTTGAGAATCGTGGCCTCTCCCTATATACCATCAACGCCCTTCTCCTTTCCATGATCCAAACTCCTTCGCGAACCTCCGACTAAGGACACCGGCATTCTCCTCTCACCGAGCCCAACATCGCTACCACTGCTGCTTGCAACTCGCCACCCTCAACCCAAACCAGTCACACAGCTCGACGATGAACCCAGTAAAAAATCAACAAACAAATGCTGCACCGAACTTCTCAAAATTTCACAACTAGACACTGTTCGATCTCAGCAACCCAAATCCAACATCGAGAAATCCAAACAATCCTTCTATTTCTACAAAACCGGAACCCTAGGTTTACTACTCTTTGGTTCGAAACTCCAGGACTCGCGTCGCACTCACCAAGACCTATACCAGGTCGAAGAGGACCTTAATCTAAACCCATATCTCTATATTTCGTATTTTAAAGATTTTTTTTGGATTTTCTTTTGAATTTTAAAGAGGATTTTACCTGTTTTAATTTCTTCAATGGTGGCGGCGCATTTTTGACAGAAGAGAAAATTCCTTAGGGTTAAAAAGGGTTAGAAGATATTTATAGAGAGAAAAATATTTTTTTTATTGATTATTTAATTTTAATTTAAGCAAACATGATATTTTCTTATTGTTAAATATTCCTATAATCACATACGATACCCAAAAATCATGAAACTGAACTTGCAACAAGAGTTTGAAATTGCGGACCCAACGAAACTGGTTTCGTCGAATTACGATTCTGTTTGCTCACACAGCGTATTTTTAACCGTCAAAATACGGACTGTTTTTCACATTAAAAATCCGTACGGCCACACAGTGACTTTAAAAATCACGGAAATTGAAATCTAACAATAATTTAATATTGCGGATCCAACAAAATTGATTTCGTCGAAAACTGAGGTCGTTTGCAAAAGTGGTTATTTTAAAACTCTAAATAACCCTTTTAAATATATAAATATATTTAAAAACAATTAAATTTAATATTTAAAAATAAATATTTTCGTGTATATTCACAATAGAATATCATACAACTCCAATGGGATTTATAACTTGATATTCAAATCCTGGTTGAATCAATATTCAATTTATATTGAAAAATCCCTTTATAAGATAAATAAATCGCTATAATTTATAAAGGAATTCCATAGCAACTTTTCTAAAATTTGATTTGGAAATAAATAAAAATCTACACAATGAAATCCCAATTTTTCTCTTCCACTAGAAAAATATACTTCACCAGCTCCTAACGTTTCTTGTTTCACAGAAATTCGATTTAAAATGGACACTGTACATTCAGTTGAAGTTCAAATCGCCAAATAGCGATCTACCACGCCATTTCGAGCTTGATTTTTAATTATAATATAATTATACGTTCAAACTGCCATTCAAATAATATAATCGTTATTCTAATTCAATTCTAAACTGAATTAAATATCACCGGTGATCCAATTCACACCATTTTGTGAATTCCACTATTTTTTATTATTTAAGAAATCAAATATATTATTATATTATTTATTTTAATTAAATATTCGATATTATTTAATTTTGGTCATTTTAAATAACCAAACCCTTATTTAAATAATTAAATAAATTATTTATATACCGTAAAAATACGGGTCGTTACATTCTTCCCCCCTTAAAATAATTTCGTCCTCGAAATTGCTAAGGTAGAGAACAAACCCTGTTAACTAGTATACATGTAACACCCCACATCAGCTAGTGTCACTCACAAAGGGAATGCACTAAGTTCTGTGGAGCATTTAGGGTAAAAGATGCTGATAAATTACAAGACAGACAGAAATTAAACAGCGGAAAATAAAACTTTGCTTTATTGATAAAATAGTTTGTACAATGATTTCTTTACAATATCAGAGTATCATCTGTCTTACAAAATAAAGAAGCATAAAACAACATTTATATTCCCCAATTTTAGAAAGAGCCATCCATAGCATCTGAAAAGAGAATCCAAGCAAACTTCGATAAATCTTCAAGCTGGGAAAGAGTGACAGTCCAACTTAACCTGAGCTATACTATTCCCTCCTTTACTACCTGGGGGGGAAACGAAAGACAAGAAGACGAAAGAAAAACAGAGTCAGACATAAAGTCTGAGTAAGTTCAGTAACTTCTAGCATGTGAACATGGAAATACAAGACGACATGAATTAACTGAATACAAGATAACACCATGATGATAGGGTTGGCAAGATTAGACAAGATTAACACAAGATATGCTAAGCTAAGATAAACTGGATATGCTCCAACACTTTCGCCGCTTTGCTATTTCCTCGTGATACTGGTTTCTATATCTCTGCACCACCTAACTAGTGTCCCAACTAGTAACGATAACGTGATCTCCATCCCTGTATTTTCCATTGCCTTCAGGCATACATTTATTATTTGTTACGTAGATTTAATCTAGGGTTTTCTATCAAGTGCTTTCCAGATTCAACTAGAGTTTACGCTATCTGCTGAACGCTTCTCGGATTCAGGATTTATGCCAACTAGTTCCACTAGGGATTATGCTACCTGTCGAACGATGCCCCCAAGTCTAGGACACACTACCTAGAGTGGTATATGTTCCTATACTTCCCCACGCATGTATCGCGAATCGTTATCGCTTGTCTAGATGCACATGCCCTGTAATGTGCGGTCCAAGTCCTGTGGCAGGGCAAATCAAGGAATACAGAACTCGGTCGGGAGCTTTCAGATATCTGCCAATGCAGATGCTAAGGTCTGTTTTTATTCCAGTGGCTATGGTCCCACTTGACCCCTCCCTCAACCAATGAAAGGCACACCTTGAAAAATGAGAACTATACGCAGGCCCCCGGTGCCCAACTGTCCTATGGCCATCCTCACCCATAACTAGATAGCAGTTATGGTCTTTTGGAGTTCTCCTCCTTTCCGCTTCACGTATCTCGATTGACTCAAGCTGGATGGTGGACGACGAGTTGCTATCACAGGGCTATCGTTTTCTCGCCGAATCACGCCGGTCCATCCTAGTCTTTAGGTTGCCATATATTGCAACCAAGGCATACCCCTGGTTCTTCTATGCAGACCTTAAACTCTGTGAGCCCAGGAGGATCATCTGCAGCCTCACAGAGGGATACCAAGAGTACCCTCACGTCCCCTCGAAGCCTCGGGCTTCGTAACCCAATTCGTTGGAGCCTCCTTTTTACTCAGACAGACATTCGCTCCTTCCCGTGTTATACTAAGAATTACTACTTAGTTTTACTAACTAAGATTTACCACTTAGTTTCCAGAATCGTTGTTTTCTTAACTAAGGTTTACTACTTAGTTCTCTTTCCCGTCAATTTGGATTTGTTAAGTGTCATTAGTCAATTCAAGCCAACTTAACCCTCTTCATTCTTCCTGTTAAACTGGTTAAGTGTTATCAGTAATTCATGATGACTTAACCCTACCACAAACCAAGTTATATTGGTTAAGTATTTCTTATTACTTAACCCTACCCATTCATCCTGTATTGGTTATGTGTTCCTTGCCCGTCTGTTTTAACTGACATGTTATTATTAATGGTTAAGTATTATTCCTTCATGTTTTAGGCTTAACCCTATTCCTTTATCACAATCCGATGGTTAAGTTTTCAAGCTTACTTAACCCTACGGTCTAGCCCAACTAACATATCAAGTTGGCTAAGTGTATTTACTTAACCCCAACCTCTAGTCTAGTTAACATGTTAATTTGGCTAAGCGTATTAACTTTACTTAACCCCACCTTCTAGTCTAGTTAACATGTTAATTTGGCTAAGTGTTTTCTTAGTTACTTAACCCCTACAAATCTTATCTTTGTTACCATGTTAAGTTGGTTAAGTGTCCCTATGGACTTAGCCCTCCCATTCTAGCTTGACTGTGTTAAGTTGGTTAAGTGTTCCTATGGACTTAACCCTCCCATTCTAGCTTAACTATGTTAAGTGTCTGTATGAACCTAACCCCACCCATTGGTTTGGTTATGTTGTTGAATTGGTTAAGTGTCTTAGTTGACTTAACCCTACCATTCTTGTTCTAGCTTTAATTAAATAGATTAAAGCCGCGACCACTCACATTAGACAGATATTGTTGTGAATACTGGATGTGCCGGTTGGTTCCGGGCAGGTTTACATCGCAACTCAGTCTAACCTCGAGTTAGGCATATTCGTATTTTCTAAGTTCAAAGGGTTTTGATTAATTTTCAAATCAGGTTTTGAAAGTAACCATCCCGTCCGTCGGATCAGTTAGGGATAGCCAGGGAGAGCAGGAAACTTGTATTTTCCAAACCCAAGCCTAGACACTACCCTCTCTGTTACCCTAGAACTTTTTGGTGTGTTATTAAAAGAGATGTCGTTAATAAACCTTTAATTTGTCTAAATTTACATTTTCTAATTTAGGACAAATTCTATAAGTAAATTATTCCTAATTTGCTTATTTCCCAATTACTCTTTTAATGTAAATTGTCTACATTTATTTCTATGGCCCATTTTCTCCTCTATATCATATTTGCGCTTTTTAGTATGTAAACTATATCAAATTAAATGTCACTAACCATGGTTTTTCTAAACCTGACAAGTACTCCCAATTATGGCCAATTTCAAATTTATGCTAATATACTTACCATGCCAACTTAGCTAGTCCAATTCTGATTTAACATTCTAATTACAGTTCATGTCATACTAGACTTATTATTCTAGTTCACAATTTATGTAAATGCTAGATTTACAAACCAATACTAGATTCAAATTACATATCCTATAATTTATGTCAAATTTATCCAATTTGCATTTCTATGAACATGCCATAATATATGTTCCCAATTTATGCCAATTTCCAAGTTTATAACTACGTTTCTAGTAAAGTTTCATATTTTTCCCGAATCGTATTCCCACCGTTCGTATAATCGTGATTCAACCTAGATTATAAATAAATCTAGATTCGTGGAAAAAAGGAATGAACCAAAATGTCATGAAAGAATGGGCATAATAACTGGCATAAGATGACAATTCACAGGCATATAGATTACGACATGAAAAGGGTTGAACAACGACGTAGGTTCAAGAACATGGGCAGACCTAACTTAATAGGTAAATTCCCAAGGTCTAAAACCAAAGAAAACCAAGAATAGACAGAATAGAGATGTAGGTTCAAGAACATGGGTATACCTAACTTAATAGGTAAATTCCTAAGGTCTAAAACCAAAGAAAACCAAGAATAGACAGAATAGAAAATCAGGTTTAGACCCAATTTCACAGTCACAAAACTTAAGCAACACTTTCCTAGTCATGAATCATAGTTGTCCTTGTTATGTCATAGGCAATAGTTTATGTTTCCTAATCAAAGGCATAGGCTTGTGTTCATGGTCAAGGACATGATCCTCATAGTCACAGTCATAGGCAATGTTTATAGTCATAGGCAATGTTCATAGTCATAGGAAATGTTCATAGTCATAGGCAATGCCTAATTTGTCATTGAATCAGAACAGTTCTTAATTAGGTCCAAAGATATAGGCACAGATTCGAATAGAAAGATTTGGCATATTCTTTTATTCCTTTAATTTCATGTCACGAACAGAGAGAAACGTTCAAATCTAAAAATAACTGACTTACAGAAATTAGATTAGAATAGAAAGATGGCGTTGCTATGTTCGTGCGACGTTGCTTGAAACTGTTCGAGCTAGCCTTTGATTTTTATCTTGAAGCTTTAATCTTGATTCGAATCTCTACTTGAGAAGCATAACCTTGTCTTGGATCTTCGTATTATTTTCTTATTTTTATTTATTTATACATTTTCTCATAGGCAGCATAAGGATAGAAGAGAATTGTGAATAGAGAAGGAGACTAAGGCTGTTTATATAGTGTTAAGGGGACGAACCTAGGCAGAAACGTGACCAAATACATCAGAACGAACGAGGTTTAGAAAACTGGAAAAAGCGGGGGGTGGGGGGGGGGGGCGACCCCCAGGTCGACTACCCAGTCGACCTGGTCCCCCCCTAGGTCGACAACCTAGTCGACCTGGGTACCCAGGTCGACCCCCTGGTCGACCTGGGTCCTGGGCGGGAAATTTCCCGCCCAGCCCGCTTCTGGGTCTGTTTTGAAATTCGAACTTCGCTGAATCTTCCGGAGGCCATATCTTCCTCATACGGACTCCGATTTATGCAAACTCAGACTCGTTTTCATGCAAAATTCCGAGACGAACGCAATGGCACAGCCCGTTTCCCTTGATTTTGATTTAAATTCTAATTCTGCCTTGATTTGTGAATCTTAGTGTTATAGAATTATGGGGTGTTACATTCTCCCCCACTTAAAAGGATTTCGTCCCCGAAATCTTCAAGTTAGGAAGAATGTGTCTTACCATACAAGCACCCATCTACTCAACCATTCAATCACAGGCATTCACTGTCCTTAAAAGATTTCTATTGCTTTCATGTTCATATGCATAGTGTGTGTATATGTCTTTATCTAATGCAAAATCAGGCGGTCTACTGATTTCAGTTGACCTCCTTAATGCGAATCATGTCAGTGCCATGCGTCCAATCATGTATGCAAGCATCCCTAGTTATGTAAATGCTACGTGTGTGCATAGTCATTCATCCATATGCAACATCCATATGATAACATATCAAGTTCAACTTGCAAACAAATACATACCTGTAAATGCAATATGAAAGCGTACGAACAGATCTAGTGCCTAATACGTATGCATATGCGTCCACGAGCATCCATTAGCAACCACTTGCAACTACCAACCATAACATGTTTCAAACACATGTTTACATCCATTGGCTTCTACCTAAAGGATCGAAGATACGACCTAGAGGATATACTTTGGAAAGAGAGAAACCATTATGCATAAAGCTCCTAAACAAAGAAATCAAGGACACACCCTTAAGGAAAAAGCGTATGATGCTAGTATCTAGCCTTCTTGAGCTTTACTCCACTATATCTTAACTAATTTAACTTCACGATTGTGAAGTTTCTGACCTCCCTTTTCCAAAATAAACAGATGTCAATTATGGTGCCAAGTGTATGTACTAAGATGATTATAGGTTTCCCTCTTATCCACCATGCCCTAACTATAAGGGTCAAAAGGTTACTACGTGCTCTTTAGAGTGCCTGCCACAACTATTCATCTCTCACGCGAAACCATCCTAGTCGGACTCGACATTCCTCGAGTACAAGCCCCAAAGGCATAAACCAATATCAGACAAGCAGCCAAGGAATATCTCCTCCGAATTTAGACGATCTATGTGAGATGATTTAAGCAAACTCGATAGCTATTCTCAAATCCCTACTAACCAAAAATAAACTGGTCCGACCACCAATTGGATTTGAGATTCTAGTGGGATCTTTCTACTATACAAGTACTATGGTGCAGAGACTCAACTATGGAAGTGGATATGAACAAATGCGAAGTACTAAAACCAAAGGAAAGAGTACGAACGGAAAAATTAGACTCTTCCAACAGAACTTTACTGCCTTACTCCTAGGTACACTTGGTGGTGAAAGTATGTACTTGCCCTTCTGAAAATCTTGTTCCTCGTTCTTGCCCTTGTCCTTAATCATATGCCCTATCATACCCTAGTAAAGATACTTCCTCTTGTCTTAGGTTTTATAATTTCTTCCTCCTTTGTGAGCTAAATCTACATCCATGAATTCCTCATCCTAGGGTTGTGCTTCCTTTGCCAATCTCCTCATCTCCTTCCATGTGTAACCATGTCGACAAATCCCTCGAAAGCTGCTTCCATCGTACAGAAAACCCTATAAGCTAGAAAGAAAACTGGCCGTAGGTGAAATAACTACGGTTATAGATGGAAGTCGGGCACTACTTTGCCCTTCGATGAGGTTACCTCCCAGAAAGCCAGGAGCCCCAGAGACTCAAGAAAGAAGGAGACAAGAATTCAAACAGAGGAAAAGAAGATAGTGCGTATGGCTTTGGGGAATATGCCTTTAAAACAAATCTTTTCTTTTGAAAATGCTTCTTTTAAAACCGTTTTGAAAATAATTTTTCAAATCCTTTATCTGATCTGGTAACCTTCAGCTCTGATACCACGTGTAACACCCCACATCAGTTAGTGTCCCTCACAAAGGGAATGCACTAAGTTCTGTGGAGCATTTAGGGTAAAAGATGCAGATAAATTACAAGACAGACAGAAATTAAACAGCGGAAAATAAAACTTTGCTTTATTGATAAAATAATTTGTACAATGATTTCTTTACAATATCAGAGTATCATCTGTCTTACAAAATAAAGAAGCATAAAACAACATTTATATTCCCCAATTTTAGCAAGAGCCAGCCATAGCATCTGAAAAGAGAATCCAAGCAAACTTCGACAAATCTTCAAGCTAGGAAAGAGTGACAGTCTAACTTAACCTGAGCTATATTATTCCCTCCTTTACTACCCCGGGGGGGGGGGGGGGGGGGAACGGAAGAAAAGAAGACGAAAGAAAAACAGAGTCAGACATAAAGCCTGAGTAAGTTCAGTAACTTCTAGCCTGAGTAAGCTCAGAGGCGACATAAGGATAGAAAAGAATTGTGAATAGAGAAGGAGACTAAGGCTGTTTATATAGTGTTAGGGGAACGAACCTAGGAAGAAACGTGACCAAATACATCAGATCGAACGAGGTTCAAAAAACTGGAAAAAGCGGGGGGGGGGGGGGGGTCGACCCCCAGGTCGACTACCCAGTCGACCTGGTCCCCACAGGTTGACACCCTAGTCCACCTGGGTACCCAGGTCGACCCCCAGGTCGACCTGGACCATGGGCGGGAAATTTCCCGCCCAGCCCGCTTCTGGGTCTGTTTTGAAATTCGAACTTCGCTGAATCTTCCGGAGGCCATATCTTCCTCATACGGACTCCAATTTACGCAAACTCGTTTTCATGCAGAATTCCGAGATGAACGCAGTGGCGCAGCCCGTTTCCCTTGATTTTGATTTTAAATTCTAATTCTTCCTTGATTTGTGAATCTTAGTGTTACAGAATTACAGGGTGTTACAATACATTTATTTGTTTACTTATCAACTTCAATTACAACTGAACCATTTTAATTTCAATTAAAATATTAATTAATTTATTCCTGCTAATGAAAATTTTCAAGAATCCTGAAATTTTCTAACACTAGAAATTTTTGAAAAATTTCGCCATCCCCTCCTTTGTACCGGTCATTAGTTCAAACCCCAACTCGCCTCTCTAGGCCCTTTCCTTTCAAAATGAAAAGCAAAAGGCCAAGCGTCTAGCCAAATCGGCCCATAAATAACCAAATCCATAAAAATAAACGTGTACCTTTTTGTCGGGCATATTATTAAATCCTTTTATTCTGCTGCCAATTCAGCATATACCAAAGTCATCCCAATCAATCTCCAATCATCTGTTCTCAAATCCAATCATCCTATTTTCAAACCAAATCTCGTACTTAATCTCAAATTCCATTACCAAATTTCAGCACTTACTTACCTGTCCAGTATATTTAAACAAATTCATAACTCACAAATCCAACTTTGTTCGATATCGTTCTATTTCAATTCAATTTCCCCTTACTGGTTTTAATTCAATTCCAGTTTGCATTCACCAATTTTTCTTTAAATTTGTTTTAATTCAAACAATCTCTTTCTGGGAGTTTTTAAACAGCTTAGCTTTTCTAAAACCAAATATTCCTTTTCAGATTTCAAACAACTTGTTTTCTTCAAACAATCCAACAAAAATCTTTGGTAGTAATTCGTCACTTACAACTCGAAAATGAACACTGATTATGTGGCCAGCATCATCAGAGTTATTTCCCAGTGATCGAAGTGAGTTCAATACTATACCATTTTTCAAAACACATATTTAAACATTTCCATTTTGAAATTCATTTCAAATAACCTTCCAAAGTTTGTAAAACAAATTTTAAAATTTCTCAGGATCTTAAAATTTTCTTATACTTAACAAAAATCCACTTACAAACACATCTCCCAGTTTTCAGAATTTTGATTCCAATTCTAACTTAATTCAGATTTAATTAATCTGCTTTTAAACTATACAAACTCAAATTGGTTATTTATATAACCATTTTCATTATAATCAACCAACACATCTAGCATACTATAATCATTCGAATATAAATATTTTCTTTATATCAAAATATACTTTGGGTAAAATTGTCTCATTTACCCTCTTTCGAAACATACTGTGTCGTTTTATCGTATTTGAGTGTTTGGTAGCCCTTATCGATACAGTGGATCAAACTGATCGACCAGAATTCACAAACAACTCAACTATAAATCACCACAATATAAATCCTTTTTTTTTATAAAATCTACAAATACGTTCACTCGTATATATACACTCAGACCCAATCTAGGGTATTACTAACCCCATCTCTACTGAGTCACACCACAGAGCTAAGGTAATCACTTAACCTTTAGCTCTGATACCACTGTAATGAACTGGGAATTTCGACTCCGAAAATCAACACAAAACTACCATGTTGACTATTCAGACATCGGAAATACCTGATCATTAATAGAAAGAAGTTAGAGGGTGAGAATAGATAAGATAGAAAATTAGAATAGAAGAAGAAGATTACTACAGAACTTAATCAGAGTAATACGAACCTCACAGCGGAATGAATAAAATATAATATATAACATAACTTTGCAATAAAATAGTATATATATACAATAACATTATCAGAGAGAAAACGGCACAAAAACATCATCTTAGGACTAAAGAATAGATCTTGATAATAATACCAACATGAACCAAGAAAATTGATTCACAACCAGATGAATAGACCATAAACTTGTCATGAGAATAAAGATAGAAAAGTTCCCAAAATCAAGATCCAAGAAGAAACAAGAATAGACTTGAATCAAAAGTGTAATTTCACTTCATCACATGTCCATATTAAATTTAATTATTTTAATCCAAAAATAACTAGAACTTACAGATCGTGGACAAGGAATTAAGAACTGAATTTTGTTGTAAAAATGTTGCGGCGTTATTGATTTATTGTTCTGAATCATTGTTGAAGCTTTGTTCTTTGAATTGATTTGAGTTTGAAAGCTTGTACTTTGATTTGGAGACGGCGGCCATGGTTCAAGAGATATTTTAGTAGCATGATGGTGTAAGATTGATTTTTTATGAATTAGATTAGGTCTTAGGGTATATTTATAGATGTCGGAACTATTAAGGGCCTTTAGATCAACCCTAGAACCAATCTGGACCATCAAAACACGTCTCAGGCTTCAAAAACGGGTTCTGGGCCAAAACAGGCCGACCAGGTCGACCTGTAAGGGGGAGGTCGACCATATGGTCGACCTGCAGGGGGTAGGTTGACACCCAGGTCGACCTCGTCGTCGACCTGACCCCCAGGTCGGCCTGCCTGGTTCAGTGCTGCCTGAAATTTGCTGAATCTTCTACAGGCCATAACTTCTTCATCCAGACTCCTATTTTCGAAAGCTCAGACTCTATTTCATGCAGAATTCTGAGACGAACGCAATGGCGCAAGCCATTTCCCATAATTCTCAATTTAAAAATTAATTATACCTTGATTTCTTGTTATAACATGTTATTTAAAATTCGGGTTGTTACATTCTCCCCTCCTTAAAGGATTTCTTCCTCGAAATCTTCAGGTTAAGAAGAATGTGTCCTACCATCCAATCATCCATCTACTCAATCATCAATCACATGCATTCATTGTCCTCAAGAGATTTCTAGTGCTATATGAACATATGCAAGAAGTGTGTGTATATGTTCCTTGTCTAATGCAAATGATCAGGCCTGATTGATCTTTTTAATGCAAAATATGTTTAGTGCCATGAGTCCAACATGTATGCAAATAGTCCTAGTTACATTAACACAATATATGTGCATAAATATCCATCCATATGCAACATCCACATGATAACACATTCAAATTCATCCATAAACAAGTATAAACACTCATGCATATGCAATATGAAAGGTGACGGAGCCGATCTAGTGTCTAAGGTGCGTGTATATGCATCCACGAGCAACCACTAGCAACCACTTGCAACCACTTGCAACCGTCAATCATAACATGTCTCAAACACATGTTTCCACCCAGTTGTTCCTACCTAAAGATATAGTCGAACGATAGAAGCAAGTAAAAACTTTGTGCCCATTAGGCAATGTCAAAACTGGAAATCTATGCCACATATATACTGATTAGGAGAAGAACTCCTTAACCACCAGCTTGAAAACCAAAACCAACATCAGGCTAACTCCCAAAGAATTACTCAACTCAACGGACACCCACAAGCCCAAACATGTATTACTAACAGATGATCCCTATGGAGTTTTACAACCGAAATAGGATTCAGAATAGGGCAGAGAGTTTATACTTAAAGATAGCATGCAAGTAAGCTCTACAGGAAAAGAGGGATCAAGGATATACTCTTAAAAAGAGATAAGATGTGCGTATCCAGTCTTCGATCTTCTAAGCCGCATTTCCTTGAGCTTAACTCCATTGTGCCTTGACCTTCTTTAACTTCATGATTTCGTAGCTTCTTAATTCCTATTTCCAAAATATGAGTTGGAACTCATTTCACTGTCTAGTATACCTGATTCAAACATAACCGTGTATTCATGGTTTCATGCAAGCTCTCCAGAATTCACTAGTGAATCTGGGATCTCGTCCACTTACTAGAAGGTATTCCACATAAATGAATTATCTCTTGAAAATAAACAAATGCCAACCATGTTGCCGAGTGTACTTACTAAGTTGATTTTCTATAACTCATGCATAAGCGAAATGAACCATCCGCCTTAGTGGCGAACACTACTCGAGCGGATCAATAAATGTATCAAGAGATTCTAGGTAACTAAGCATGGCAGAAACCTAAGGGTTAAACTAGACTTCGAGGGCATTACCGAGGCAAGTCAAAAGCCTAACTACCCTCTTTTCATACTCGAGAATGGTACCATTTCTGGATAATCACTCCATCTCTAGAATCAACCCATAGCCCAAAAACATAAGCTTTACTTCTAAACTCAACACTTATCATAGACATTCTCAAATCCAAACAAGTCATGAATAAATGAGTCGATTCCCTAACAGGATTTGAGACAAAAATGGGATCCTCCACTATGCTAGTACTAAGGTGCGGAGACTCAACTATCGAAGCAGAATAAAAAGGACGCGATGTTCAAAAACAGAGTTCCCACGGTATGATAGAAAAGAAAAGCTAAACTTTTAACAGAAACTTTACCACCTCTCTTAGGTATGCTAGTAGTGAGAGCATACAATTGCCCTCTCGACGATCTTGTCCTTTGCCCCTGTCCTTGTCCTATAATACTTAATTACATGTCCCTTTTTACCATACTAAAGATACTCTCTCTCTCTTGTCATGGGTTTTATTATTCTTTCAATTTGGCCTCTTTCCTTTCACCTTTTCCTCCTTCGTGGAATAAGCCATACCAACAAGTTTCTCATCCTTAGGCTTGTGTTCTTTATCCTCGTTCTTACTATCCTTATATAGCTTGTTGGCCGGTTTCTCGAAAGTTACCTCCATCACACTACAACCTTACAAAGCTTGAAATAAGATTAGTCGCAGACGGAACTACTGCGGCTACAGATGGAGGTTGGGCACTTCTTTGCCCTCCGACTTGTGTCGTACACCTACAAAATTATGGCGAAAAAGAAAGAAAGAAGAGATTCAAAGAGAGAAATCAAAAGATAGTGCATATGTCTTTGGGGAATATTCCTTTCATAAAACAAAATTTTCTTATAAGAATGCTTCTTTGTAAACGTTTTTGAAAATAATTTCAGAAGGTTTTTAAAAGCTTTTTGGCCAGTCTGGTAACCTTTTTCTCTAATACCAAATGTAACACCCCATATCCGTTAAGGTCACTCACGAAGGGAATGCCTTAACTTCAATGGAGCATTATGGGTACTAATAGAAATATTACAATACAGACATATATAAAAAAGCGGAAAGTAAAGTAGAAGTACTTCAAATCATTTATTAAATATAATTGATTACAATAAAAGCCCTTCAACTTCCAATACTCAATTACATACCTACAATATCTGTCTTGCTCAGAAACAAAGAAGCATAAAAATAAACTGTAATATTCCCCAATAAAGCAAAGCAAGCCATAGCCAACAGAATTCCAAGCCGTACATGAAAGAGCCTTGGGGCTTGGTAAGATCCGAACTAAGATGTATTCCCATCCTGCGAAGCTGGGGAGGGGGGGGGGAATGGAAGAAAAAGAGGCGAAACAAACCGAGTCTGTCATAAAGACTGGGTAAGTCCTAGTGACTTTCAGCATAAAAACTGGTGAAGATAATATGGCATGAATAAACAAAAAGTAAACATAAGCATTATGACGAGGTAAGCTACAGGCACGATGAATCAAGTATAATGTCCCATACTTCCTATCAAGAGTAGCATCACAAGATTCCTACCAAGTATCACATCGCAAGATTTCTAACAAGTATAACATCGCAAGATTTCTAAGCTTCACCATTACAATATTTTCCTTGATTTCCTATATTCTTTGCACCACCTAACTAGCGTTCTAATTAGTTTACTTAGTTAGAATTACAAGATAAGTGATCCCCATAACCCACAAGATGGTTTTATAGGTACATATCCCATGATGAGGGTCCCACCTCATATTGACAGTTTCATGTCCCCATCGTACCTATCTTAATTGATCGGCTCTTACTTACAATGTTACACATGTGTTTATACTAAGGTTATCCCAACCCCGTAGTTGTGGTAGCCTTCAGGACTACATCTAATATGAGGATTTCACCTCAACCAGCTCAATTGCCATGAATGTGTTAGATGTATCCTTACTACCCTAATCGATCGGCTCCTACTCGACCTAGTTCTTATTTGTGTCATGCGGCCCCCTATTCTTAGATACCTGTGCTGGTCCCACCCTAGGGTGTATCAATCCCTAGGATGGCAACCCCGACACGATTCTTGATGCACAACTTTATATCTACTGATGCCCAGTGGCTAAATTTTCCACTCCGGAATACGTGCACGCCCGTAATCCATCGGAACCTCACTGCTGCATCACCCGCCTCCGTTTTGACCGCTTATAATCAGCCCAGTAATTGTTCCCCACCCTGCCTAGCTCAGGGTACCGTTGATACCTAATGTGGGTTACTGCTGAAATGGGTCCCAATACTAGGGTTTTCCTAGGGTCTATTGGTATACCCCACAGGTTGGTTAAGTGTTATCCATTCAAGTTAACTTAACCCCCCCCACCACCATATTACCTTGGTTATGTGTTCTCTCTTGTGTTTCTTAACTCTACCGCATGTCTTGTTATATCGGTTAAACGTTCTCCCCTGTGTTAACTTAACCCTTATCACACCTCACGTTAGATTGGTTAAGTGTATGTTAACTCAATCCCATCCACTAGCCATATTATAATGGTTAATTGTTACCCTCGTGTATTAACTTAACCCTACCACACATCAGGTTATATCGGTTGGGTGTTATCAACCCATTTAAGTTAAACCAACCCACCCACTAGTCATGTTATGTTGGTTAAGTTTTATTACTTAACCGCAACCACTTGTCTAACTACCTCGTTTATCAGTTAGGTGCTCTCACTTTACTAAACCCTATCCACTTGTCTAATTAACATGTTATAATGGTTAAGTGTTCTCAATTTACTTAACCACACCTACTTGTCTGATTAACACGTTATCTTGATTAAGTGTTTTCTAGTGATTCATGACTTAACCCTACCAAGTGTCGTTTATCAGTTCACGTTGACTTAACCCACCCATATGTCATGTCAAATTGGTTAAGTCCACAATTATAAGTTTTACGTGTTCTTAACTCATACCGGTTAGGTCCATACTTATATGTCAAATTTCCATGTCATTCCACCTAACCCTCTAACCATACCCATGTCTTATTATGGTTAGTATTCCTTAATTCATTCATTATGACGAACGAAACATGACCTCTCACATTAGACCGTGCACTTTGTGGCCACTAGATTTGCCGGGCGGTTCCGGGCAGATTTACACCACAAATTGAGTCTAATCTCGTGTCATAAACCGTTACGCTTACAATTCGACCTTCGACCTCTCACATTAGACTGACACTTTGTGGCTACTAGATTTGTCGGGAGGTTCAGGGCAGATTTACACCACAAACTGAGTCTAACCCCGTGTCAAAGGTTCATTATTGGTCGTATACCACCCAAAACCCCAATATCAGTTCATGTGTTTAACATATAAAAATGTTCATGTTCATGTTTCAACCACGTTCATATTTTCCAGTTACATGCCAATTATCAAGTTCATAATTCATGTTTTTGCCCCATAACGTATTCCTAAATTATTATCATAATTTACTATAAGGTTATGCCAAGTTATAGCCTTTTATTTACAATACATGCCAACTACACAAAACCTAATGTAGGCGCGTTCATATTAAACCTTTACCAAGTCATAAATTATCATATATGTTTCAACTCCAAATTTTACATAATTAACATATGCCCAAGTTCTAGATTACATGTCAGTTTTACATATGCCCAATTCATACCAAATTTACATATATTCAATTCATGCCATTTTACATGTATGCTGATTTTATGCCAGTTTACACATATACCAAGTTTGATGTCGTTTTACATATGTCAAGATTCATTATTTACACGTTTACAAAGCTATGCTTAATTTACATAGATCAGGTTTTATACCCAAAATTACACGTATACCATGTTTACACCAATTTATCCATAAAAAGTTCCAGCCAAATTACATATATCTAGATCCATGTCAAATTACATATATCAATCCCAATCGCGCAATAACCATTAAAATAACAATACACAAAATTACCCCGTTTCATGTTAATGGTAAATTATCCCCAAACATCCAATTTTCATATTATGCCATCAATTCCACCAAACATATATTTTCCACTAGGCAATATTCCAATATTTCCCCCGTATACCATCGTATGTATATCGTAGTTTAGGCCTAGGTCCGAAATTGACCTAGGTTCATCAAAAGAAAATAAATAGTGGAAGGTAGAAGTTGCAATAAAACAAGATCAGAGAGAAAACGACATAAAAACAACATCGCAGGCATAAAGAATAGATCTTGATAATAATATCAACATGAACCAAGAAAATTGATTCACAACAAGCTGAGTAGACTATAAACTTGTCATGAGAATAAAGTTAGAAAAGTTCCCAAAATCAAGATCCAAGAAGAAACAAGAATAGACTTGAATCAAAAATCCAATTTCACTTCATCACATGTCCATATTAAATTTAATTATTTTAATCTGAAAATAACTAGAACTTACAGATCGTGGACAAGGAATTAAGAACTGAATTTTGTTGTAAAAATGTTGCGGCGTTGTTGATTTATTATCTTGAATCATTGTTGAAGCTTTGTTCTTTGAATTGATTCGAGTTTGAATGCATGTACTTTGATTTGGAGACGGCGACCATGGTTCAAGAGATATTTAAGTAGCATGATGGTGTAATAATGATTTGTTACGAATTAGGTTATGTCTTAGGGTATATTTATAGGTGTAGGACCTATTTAGGGCCTTTAGATCAACCCTAGAATCAATTCGGACCATCAAAACACGTCTCAAGCTTCAAAAATGGGTTCTGGGCCAAAACAGGCCGACCAGGTCGACCTGTAAGGGGGAGGTCGACCATATGGTTGACCGGTAGGGGGTAGGTCGACACCCAGGTCGACCACGTGGTCGACCTGACCCCCAGGTCGACCTGCCTGGTTCTGTGCTGCCTGAAATTTGCTGAATCTTCTACAGGCCATAACTTCTTCATCTATACTCCGATTTTCGAAAACTCGGACTCTATTTCATGCAGAATTCTGAGACGAACGCAATGGCGCAACCCGTTTCTCATAATTCTCATTTTAAAAGTTAATTATACCTTGATTTATTGTTTCAATATGTTATTTAAAATTCAGGTTGTTACATTCTCCCCTCCTTAAAGGATTTCTTCCTCGAAATCTTCAGGTTAAGAAGAATGTGTCCTACCATCCAATCATCCATCTACTCAATCATCAATCACATGCATTCATTGTCCTTAAGAGATTTCTAGTGCTATATGAACATATGCAAGAAGTGTGTGTATATGTTCCTTGTCTAATGCAAATGATCAGGCCTGATTGATCTTTTTAATGCAAAATATGTTTAGTGCCATGAGTCCAACATGTATGCAAATAGTCCTAGTTACATTAACACTATATATGTGCATAAATATCCATCCATATGCAACATCCACATGATAACACATTCAAATTCATCCATAAACAAGTATAAACACTCATGCATATGCAATATAAAAGGTGACGGAGCCGATCTAGTGTCTAAGGTGCGTGTACATGCATCCACGAGCAACCACTAGCAACCACTTGCAACCGTCAATCATAACATGTCTCAAACACATGTTTCCACCCAGTTGTTCCTACCTAAAGATATAGTCGAACGATAGAAGCAAGTAAAAACTTTGTGCCCATTAGGCAATGTAAAAACTGGAAATCTATGCCAAATATATACTGATTAGGAGAAGAAATCCTTAACCACCAGCTCGAAAACCAAAACCAACATCAGGCTGACTCCCAAAGAATTACTCAACTCAACGGACACCCTCAAGCCCAAACATGTATTACTAATAGATGATCCCTATGGAGTTTTACAACAGAAATAGGATTCAGAATAGGGCAGAGAGTTTATACTTAAAGACAGCATGCTAGTAAGCTCTACAGGAAAAGAGGGATCAAGGATATACTCTTAAAAAGAGATAAGATGTGCGTATCCAGTCTTCGATCTTCTAAGCCGCATTTCCTTGAGCTTAACTCCATTGTGCCTTGACCTTCTTTAACTTCGTGATTTCGTAGCTTCTTAATTCCTATTTCCAAAATATGAGTTGGAACTCATTTCACTGTCTAGTATACCTGATTCAAACATAACTGTGTATTCATGGTTTCATGCAAGCTCTCCAGAATTCACTAGTGAATCTTGGATCTCGTTCACTTACTAGAAGGTATTCCACATAAATGAATTATCTCTTGAAAATAAACAAATACTAACCATGTTGCCGAGTGTACTTACTAAGTTGATTTTCTATAACTCATGCATAAGTGAAATGAACCATTCGCCTTAGTGGCGAACACTACTCGAGCGGATCAATAAATGTATCAAGAGATTCTAGGTAACTAAGCATGGCAGAAACCTAAGGGTTAAACTAGACTTCGAGGGCATTACCGAGGCAAGTCAAAAGCCTAACTACCCTCTTTTCGTACTCGAGAATGGTACCATTTCTGGATAACCACTCCATCCCTAGAATCAACCCATAGCCCAAAAACATAAGCTTTACTTCTAAACTCAACATTTAGCATAGACATTCTCAAATCCAAACAAGTCATGAATAAATGAGCCGATTCCCTAACAGGATTTGAGACAAAAATGGGATCCTCCACTATGCTAGTACTAAGGTGCGGAGACTCAACTATCGAAGCAGAATAAAAAGGACGCGATGTTCAAAAACAGAGTTCCCACGGCATGATAGAAAAGAAAAGCTAAACTTTTAACAGAAACTTTACCACCTCTCTTAGGTATGCTAGTAGTGAGAGCATACAATTGCCCTCTCGACGATCTTGTCCTTTGCCCCTGTCCTTGTCCTATAATACTTAACTACATGTCCCTTATTACCATACTAAAGATACTCTCTCTCTCTTGTCATGGGTTTTATTATTCTTTCAATTTGGCCTCTTTCCTTTCACCTTTTCCTCCTTCGTGGAATAAGCCATACCAACAAGTTTCTCATCCTTAGGCTTGTGTTCTTTATCCTCGTTCTTACTATCCTTATATAGCTTGTTGGCCGGTTTCTCGAAAGTTACCTCCATCACACTACAACCTTACAAAGCTTGAAATAAGATTAGTCGCAGATGGAACTACTACGGCTACAGATGGAGGTTGGGCACTTCTTTGCCCTCCGACTTGTGTCATACACCTACAAAATTATGGCGAAAAAGAAAGAAAGAAGAGATTCAAAGAGAGAATCAAAAGATAGTGCATATGTCTTTGGGGAATATGCCTTTCGTAAAACAAAACTTTTCTTATAAGAATGCTTCTTTGTAAATGTTTTTGAAAATAATTTCAGAAGGTTTTTAAAAGCTTTTTGGCCAGTCTGGTAACCTTTTTCTCTGATACCAAATGTAACACCCCATATCCGTTAAGGTCACTCACGAAGGGAATGCCTTAACTTCAATGGAGCATTATGGGTACTAGAACAGAAATATTACAAGACTGACATATATAAAACAGCGAAAAGTAAAGTAGAAGTACATCAAATCATTTATTAAATATAATTGTTTACAATAAAAGCCCACCAACTTCCAATACTCAATTACATAGCTAAAATATCTGTCTTGCTCAAAAACAAAGAAGCATAAAAATAAACTGTAGTATTCCCCAATAAAGCAAAGCAAGCCATAGCCAAGAGAATTCCAAGCCGTACATGAAAGAGCCTTGGGGCTTGGTAAGATCCGAACTAAGCTGTATTCCCATCCTGCGAACAGGGAGGGGGACGGAAGAAAAGGAGCCGAAACAAACCGGGTCAGTCATAAAGACTGAGTAAGTCCTATTGACTTTCAGCATAAAAACAGGTGAAGATAATATGGCATGAATAAACTGAAAGTAAACATAAGCATGATGACGAGGTAAGCTACATACACGATGAATCAAGTATAACATCCCATACTTCCTATAAAGAGTAGCATCACGAGGTTCCTACCAAGTATCACATCGCAAGATTTCTAACAAGTATAACATCGCAAGATTTCTAAGCTTCACCATTACACTATTTTCCTTGATTTCCTATATTCTCTGCACCACCTCACCAGCGTTCCAATTAGTTTACTTAGTTATAATTACAAGATAAGTGATACCCCATAGATGGTTTTGTAGGTACATATCCCACGATGAGGGTCCTACCACAAATTGACAGTTTTATGTCCCCACCGTACATATCTTAATTGATCGGTTCTTACTTACAATGTTTCACATGTGTTTATACTAAGGTTATCCCAACCCCGTACTTGTGGTAGCCTTCAGGACTACATCTAATATGAGGATTTCAACTCAACCAGCCCAATTGCCATGAATGTGTTAAATGTATCCTTACTACCCTAATCGATCGGCTCCTACTTGACCTAGTTCTTGTTTGTGTCATGCGGCCCCCTATTCTTAGATACCTGTGCTGGTCCCACCCTAGGGTGTATCAATCCCTAGGATGGAAACCCCGACACGATTCTTGATGCACAGCTTTATATCTACTAATGCCCAGTGGCTAAATTTTCCACTTCAGAATACGTGCACGCCCGTAATCCGTCGGAACTAGCACTGCTGCATCACCCGCCGCCATTTTGACCGCTTATAATCAGCCCAGTAATTGTGCCCCACCCTTCCTAGCTCAGGGTACCGTTGATACCTAATGTGGGTTACTGCTGAAACGGGTCCCACTACTAGGGTTTTCCTAGGGTCTATTGGTATACCCCACAGGTTAGTGAAGTGTTATCCATTCAAGTTAACTTAACCCCAGCCCCCATCATGTTACCTTGGTTAAGTGTTCTCTCTTGTGTTACTTAACCCTACCGCATGTCTTATTATATCGGTTAAGCATTCTCCACTGTGTTAACTTAACCCTTACCACACCTCACATTAGATTGGATAAGTGTATGTTAACTCAACCCCATCCACCAGCCATATTATAATGGTTAAGTGTTACCCTCGTGTATTCACTTAACCCTACCACACAACAGGTTATATCGGTTGGGTGTTATCAACCCATTCAAGTTAAACCAACCCACCAGTTAGTCATGTTATGTTGGTTAAGTTTTATTACTTAACCGCAACCACTTGTCTAACTAACCCGTTGTATTAGTTAGGTGCTCTCACTTTACTAAACCCTATCCACTTGTCTAATTAACATGTTATAATGGTTATGTGTTCTCAATTTACTTAACCACACCTACTTGTCTGATTAACACGTTATCTTGGTTAAGTGTTTTCTAATGATTCATGACTTAACCCTACCAAGTGTCGTTTATTAGTTCACGTTGACTTAACCCACCCATATGTCATGTCAAATTGGTTAAGTCCACACTTGTAAGTTTTACGTGTTCTTAACTCATATCTGTTTGGTCCATACTTACATGTCAAATTTCCATGTCATCCCACCTAACCCTCTAACCATACCCATGTCTTATTATGGTTAGTATTCCTTAATTCATTCATTATGACGAACGAAACATGACCACCTCTCACATTAAACCGTGCACTTTGCAGCCACTGGATTTGCCGGGCGGTTCCAGGCAGATTTACGCCACAAACTGAGTCTAACCTCGTGTCATAAACTGTTACGCCTACAATTCGACCTTCGACCTCTCACATTAGACTGACACTTTGTGGCTACTGGATTTGCCGAGCAGTTCCAAGTAGATTTACGCCAGAAACTGAGTCTAACTTCGTGTCAAAGGTTTTTAACGGTCGTATTCCACCCAAAACCCCAATATCAGTTCATGTGTTTAACATATAAAAATGTTCATGTTCGTGTTTCAACCACGTTCATATTTTCCAGTTACATGCCAATTATCAAGTTCATATTTCACGTTTTTCCCCCAAAACGTATTCCCAAATTATTATCATAATTTACTATAAGGTTATGCCAAGTTATAGCCTTTTATTTACAATACATGCCAACTATCCAAAACCCAACTTAGACGCGTTCATATTAAACCTCTACCAAGTCATAAATTATCATATATGTTTCAACTCCAAATTTTACATAATTAACATATGCCCAAGTTGTAGATTACATGTCAGTTTTACATATGCCCAATTCATACCAAATTTACATATGTTCAATTCATGCCGTTTTACATGTATGCCGATTTTATGCCAATGTACACATATACCAAGTTTCATGCCATTTTACATATGTCAAGATTCATGATTTACATGTTTACAAAGCTATGCTTAATTTACATAGATCAAGTTTTATACCCCAAATTACACGTATACAACGTTTACACCAATTTATCCATAACAAGTTCTAGCCAAATTACATATATCAAGATCCATGTCAAATTACATATATCAATCCCAATCGCGCAATAACCATTAAAATAACAATACACAAAATTACCCCGTTTCGTGTTAATAGTAAATTATCCCCAAACATCCAATTTTCATATTATGCCATTAATTCCACCAAACACATATTTTCCACTAGGCAATATTCCAATATTTTCCCCATTTACCATCGTACGTATATCGTAGTTTAGGCCTAGGTCCGAAACTGACCTAGGTTCATCAAAAGAAAATAAATAGGGGAAGGTAGAAGTTGCAATAAAACAAGATCAGAGAGAAACCGGCATAAAAACATCATCTCAGGCATAAAGAATAGATGATAATAATATCAACATGAACCAAGAAAATTGATTCACAACAAGCTGAATAGACCATAAACTTGTTATGAGAATAAAGATAGAAAAGTTCCCAAAATCAAGATCTAAGAAGAAACAAGAATAGACTTGAATCAAAAGTCCAATTTCACTTCATTAGATGTACATATTAAATTTAATTATTTTAATATGAAAATAACTAGAACTTATAGATCGTGGACAAGGAATTAAGAACTGAATTTTGTTGTAAAAATGTTGTGGCGTTGTTGATTTTTTGTCTTGAATCATTGTTGAAGCTTTGTTCTTTGAATTGATTTGAGTTTGAATGCTTGTACTTTGATTTGGAGACGGCGGCCATGGTTCAAGAGATATTTTAGCAGCATGATGGTGTAAGAATGATTTGTTATGAATTAGGTTAGGTCTTAGGGCATATTTTTAGGTGTAGGAACTATTTAGGGCCTTTAGATCAACCCTAGAAACAATCCGGACGATGAAAAAACGTCTCAGGCTTCAAAAATGGGTTCTGGGCCAAAACAGGCCGACCAGATCGAACTGTAAGGGGGAGGTCGACCATATGGTCGACCTGTAGGGGGTAGGTCGACCCAGGTCGACCACGTGGTCGACCTGACCCCCAGGTCGACCTGCCTGGTTCTGTGCTGCCTGAAATTTGCTGAATCTTCTACAGGGCATAACTTCTTCATTCGGACTCCGATTTTCGAAAACTCGGACTCTATTTCATGCAGAATTTCGAGATGAATGCAATAGCGCAACCCGTTTCCCATAATTCTCATTTTAAAAATTAATTATACCTTGATTTCTTGTTTCAACATGTTATTTAAAACACGGGTTGTTACACTTACGATAACCAAAACGGTTTTGGAAATCAATACTTTTCTGATATTATAATAATGTCAAATCACAAGTAATTAACAATCTAGCCGAACGCATGCGTCTCACGCTCCATATATATAGTATACAAACAAAATCGCGGGCGCTTATTGGAGATTGGATTCCGACTATGACAAGGTATGGGACCACCTGCCGATAGAGTTTCTCTAGAGACGAATACACTGGGTTCAACAAGAACATCTTGCAACCCGGCCCACACATGACCGACCACTCATTTTGCTTGAGTGTATCGAATGTATATCACCAACGGTTGGGAGCTACCCACCGTTTCCCGAAAAGGGACAGCATAGATAATAGATAAAAGAATGAAATGGATTTTCTCTAGATAGGTGATATACACCCTAATGGGAGCGACCCACTTAGCCATGCTGCCTGCCCGATTTCTGTCATTTCCCGGTTGATGAGGCTTGAGGTCATGATGTATCTTTTGACATATCATACATTCATTTACTCTGAATGCCACATCGTCATACCCGCAAATCACAACTTGATTCCCTCAAAAATACCACGGGTATAAAGCTAAGAGAAACGAATTCCTCTACCACCAAACGTAAGTACATTTGAAGAGATCAACTTACGCGATCCGTTAGATATACTATGTCAGACATTCGTCCACTTATGTTGCCTTGGAACTGGACAAACCGATGGCACTATTCTGTAAACACGATAGACCTTGCATAACTCCGTCTTCAATTATATTCATCATAATTGATCGCAATGATAACGTCCATATAGAGTGGTTTTCAGATAAAAATCTGATTCTGGTCTCTCCATATTGACGATGGAAAAATGGTCCAAAAACTTCGATTGTCGGTGATTTAACTATCAAATAAAAACAGGTATGCAAACAACGATATTATTTCCAGATGGAAATTCTATCAATCAATCAACATTCAACATTTACCTCCTTTAATTTAATTCATTATTAATTTATTCATTTACTCTTTTCTATATACTCAACATTTCTTATTTTCTAGATTAGGAAATATACGTCATCAATCATTGGAAAACATTTCCATCTCTGTTAAATGTATCACTGTCATTCCAGTATTTTTTTTCTCACCAACATTTCATTTTCTGTGATTAGAAATTATCTCTGATTTTATTTGGAAAATGTTTCCAAAATTTATTCATTTGATTTAAACAGATGTTTAAATAAATCATCACTAAGCCAATTTAAACCATTATACTCATTAACTAAATTCACTTAATCAATCCTCACTATCGAACCTTACCCATCCCTTAGTTCAAACGAAGTCAATCAATTTGGGGTATAATTACCTCTCAGATCTTAATTGAACAACATTTCTAACCTCAAAATAGACAAAGTTCACCTTTTAAATCTTTAACAAACTTCCATGTGAAACTCTCGGGTTCTATTTATGAATCCACTTCTTTAATTTAAAACATTGATTTTAACCATAGCATTATAATTCCTTTCTTCTTAAATATCCCACTTCAAAATGTAACCTTTATTCCTCAATTTAACTAAATAACTAAAACACTAATCTACTAATAAATAAGTAAACCTTGATTAAAACGGAAAGTAATTATTACTTTCACGAATTCGATGTAATCAAATTCAATGTATAATCCTCTTTTTCAAATAATCTCTATTTGATAACTCCTTTCGCTTGACTCTAGGTCGCAACGATCACAATGATTATGCCTGATTCCTTTAGGAAACATCCGACTGCCGTAGGCTATCTACAGCCCTGTGAATTACGCTAGCAGTCGTACGAAATGGCGAATCATCCTGAATAACTATGTTTGACTAACTCTATCTCAAATAACTATATTCGATCAACTCTAATTGAAAAACTAATATTCAATTAGTCCTAATTCGATTAACTATGTTTAGTTAACTCTAATTCGACTAATTCTAACTCTAAAGGATTTACTGTAACTGATTAACTCTAACTGATTAACTCTTCGTCCATATCTAGTTTCAAATATCGATGTTGAAATTGACTTTTACTTCTCTATATAAGTCCTGACTTATATATCCTATTTATCCAATGTTAAACATTTCATTTAATTTATAAAAATTATTTATAAGTTTATTTTCTCAATCTATCGGTTAGAGTCGATTCTATTTCAAATCTTTGCTTTAAATCCATATCATGTTGTACCCATGTGCGAAGCACGGGTCTAAACCTTTCAAATGTAAAATTTTCCTTTTATACAATTCTAGTCACTTTTCAAGTATCTCCTTTTATAATCTATTTATTTACAAAATAAATCCCTTTTTGATAATTCTATTTAGTTTATAAAATATTTTCTTTTTATATAAAATCCATTGATTTTATAAGAATTCCTTTTATAGTCTAACTGTTTCCTTTTCAATTTGTTTTACAAATATTTCCTCTTTCTATTCTATTTAGTTTCAAATAAATATCCCTTTTCAATTCTATTTGTAAATTGTTTACAAACATTTCTTTTTCAATTCTATTTGTAAATGTTTACGAATATTTCCCTTCAATTTTATCTATTTGATTAAAAATAAATATTCCTTTTTAATCTATTTATTTTTTAAATAAATAGTTTTCTTTTAAAAAAATCTTTTGATTTTTAAATATTTATTTTTCAATATAACATTAAAATTTCCTTCTGAACATTCCAGTATTCCTTATGGTATTTAACGCACCATATAACAATGATTGGTATCATTCAACCATACAAAATCAACAACAGATTTCATATCACATCATATAACACAATATATGAAAAATAGTAAAATAAATGTTAAGGAACCCAGTTGGGTCCCTTCGACCTGTTTCCCTACGTCCACAGATGTTAAACAATAATATTAATATCAGTTTCATTTCACTATGAAATATTCAGCTAAACAAAATCAATATTTGATTAATGATTTATATCGTTATCTATGTTTTCAGTCAACTGACTAGTAGTTCAACCAAACAGCCAATACACAGCAAACAACAATCATTTATAGATTCTAAAATTTTACATAAAAATATAAGTTGAGCAGTGTTAGTGAGATTTACTCACATTTCGCCTTAATCGTTAAATAACGATTTGCGTTAGTTGATTCTGATCAGACAATTTATTTCGCCATAAATTGTAACGAGCTCGAATCCACTCCCAGTCAATTCCGGTGTGTAGCTCTCATCCATATGATCCTGTCGGATCTTGTTTCGTTGAATTTCGTTACTGTATGACCAAGTTATGACATTAACAAGTTATACACTTTAGTAAATAAGAATTTAAATTAAAAACTTGGATTTAAATTTACATTGGGCTTTCATCATTTCTCCCTCGGCCCAACTCCCTCACAAGCCCAAACCCGCCCCCTTTTTAATTCTTCTTCCTCCTTTAAGAATCGTGGCCTCTCCCTGTACACCATCAATGCCCTTCTCCTTTCCATGATCCAAACTCCTTCGTGAACCTCCGACTAAGGACATCGGCATTCTCCTCTCACCGAGCCCAACATCGCTACCACCACTGCTTGTAATTCGCCACCCTCAACCCGAACCCGTGGCACAGCTTGACGATGAACCCAGTATAAAATCAACAAACACAAACTGCACCGAACTCCTCAAAATTTTGCCACTAGACGGTGTTCGATCTCAGCAACCCAAATCCAACATCAAGAAATCCAAACAATCCTTCAATTTCTAAAAAACCGGAACCCTAGGTTTACTGCTCTTTGGTTCGAAACTCCAGGACTCGCGTCGCACTCACTAAGACCTATACCAGATCGAAGAGGACCTTAATCCAAACCCATATATCTATATTTCGGATTTTAATGATTTTATTTGGATTTTCTTTTAAATTTTAAAGAGGATTTTTCCTGTTTTAATTTCTTCAGTGGTGGCGTTGCATTTTTGAAAGAAGAGAAAATTCCTTAGGGTTAAGAAGGGTTAGAAGATATTTATAGAGAGAAAAATATTATTTTTTATTGATTATTTAATTTTATTTTAAGCAAACGCGATATTTTCTTATTGTTAAAAATTCCTATAATCACATACAATACCCAAAAATCACGAAACTGGACATGCAGCTAGAGTATGACATTGCGGACCCAACGAAACTGGTTTCGTCGAATTTCGACTCTGTTTGCTCACACAACGTATTTTTAACCGTCAAAATACGAACTGTTTTTCACATTAAAAATCCATACGGACACATAGTGACTTCAAAAATCATGGAAATTGAAATCTAACAATAATTTAATATTGTGAATCCAATAAAATTAGTTTCATCAAAAACTGGGGTCATTTGCAAAAGTGGTTATTTTTAAACCTCTAAATAACCCTTTTAAATATATAAATATATTTTAAAAAAATTAAATTTAATATTTAAAAATAAATATTATCGTGTATATTCACAATAGAATATCATACAGCTCCAATGGGATTTATAACTCGACATTCAAATCCCGGTTGAATCGATATTCATTTTATATTGAAAAATCCCTTTATAATATAAATAATTGCTATAATTTATAAATGAATTTCATAGCGACTTTTCTAAAATTTGATTTTGATATAAATCAAAATCTACACAATGAAATCCCGATTTTTCTCTTCCACTAGAAAAATATACTTCACCAGCTCCTAATGTTTCTTGTTTCACAGAAATCTGATTTAAAATGGACCCTGTACATTCAGTTGAACTTCAAATCGCCAAATAGCGATCTGCCGTGCCATTTCGAGCTAGATTTTTAATTATAATATAATTATACGTTCAAACTGCCGTTCGAATAATAAATTCGTTATTCTAATTCAATTCTAAACTGAATTAAATATCACCGATGATCCAATTCACACCATTTTGTGAATTCCACTATTTTTGATTATTTCATAAATTAAATATATTATTATATTATTTATTTTAATTAAATATTCAATATTATTTAATTCTGGCCATTTTAAATAACCAAACCATTATTTAAATAATTAAATAAATTATTTATATACCGTAAAAATACGGGTTGTTACATCTTATATACTTGGAAATTTTTGAATCACGACAGAATAAGTATGATTGAGTCAATTGTTGTAAAAGCTTCGCTGAACTACGTCGCTTATAAAATGACTTTATTTTCCGCTGCTTTATTTGTCTGTCTTGTAATTTATCTTCACCTCTTACCTATAACGCTTACTGAAGTTAATGCATTCCCCTTGTGAGTGATATTAATGAACGTGGGGTGTTTCTCTTGGTATCAGAGCTGAAGGTTACTAGATCAGATAAAAGATTTGAAAAATTATTTTCAAAATGGTTTTAAAAGAAGCATTTTCTGAAGAAAAGTTTGTTTTAAAGGCATATTCCCCTAAGCCATATGCATTATCTTTTGATCCTGTGTTTGAATCCTTGTTTTCCTTCTTCACTAAGTCCCGGAGGCTCCTGACTTTCTAGGAGGTAATCTCATCGCGGCATGGTTCCGTAGGCTTGATAAGACTACGACCTTTTCAAAGGGCGATGAAATGCCCAACTTTCATATAAAGCCACAGTAGTTGCACCTACGGCTAATTTCCTTTCAAGCTTTGTATGGTTTTCCGTGTGATGGAGGCAGCTTTCAAGAGACTTGTAACCAAGTTACACAAAGATGGCAAAAATGAGAATAAGGGAGTCTGGCTAAGGAACACAACCTAAGGATGAGAAACTCATGGATATGGACTTGGTTCATGAAGGAGGAAAGAATAGAAAAATCTAAGACAAGAGGAAGTGTCGTTATTATGGTATAACGGGTCATATAATTAAGGACAAGGGCAGAACAAAGTACAGGATTTTCAAGAGGGAAAGTGCATGCTCTCATCGCCAGCGTACCTGATAGAGAGGTAGTAGAGTTTCTTTCGAAAAAGTCTAGTTTTTCTTTTTGATCATCCTGTTAGTACTCTTTTTTATTTTAGCGCTTCACCTTCGTTTATATCTGCTTCCACAGTTGAGTCTTTGCACCTTAGTGCTTGTATAGTAGAAGATCCCATTATTGTCTCAAATTCAATTGGTGGTTCGCCTCATTTATCTTTGGTTTGTAAGGATTAGAGAATAGCCATGTTAAGCATTTGTAATGCTTATATTTTTGGTTTCATGGGCTATAGGTTGATTCTAGGCATGGATTGGTTAGCTAGTAATTATGAAAGGAGGGTAGTTAGACTTTCGACTTGCCTCGGGAATACCCTCGAGATTTCGTACGATCCTAAGGGATCAGTTTGTCTTAGCTACCTAGAATCACTTGATGCATCTATCAACAATTTAAAATCCATTGGAGTAGTCCATGAGTACGTAGATGTTTTTGATTAGGTTAGGGGTTTGTCCCCTAAAACGTGAGATAGACTTCCGCATATATCTAGTTGACAATGCAAAGCCAGTTGCATTACCTGTACGACACATGAATCCAAGGGAAAGGAAGGGCTCAGTAAATAAGTAAAAGAGTTACTTGAAAAAGGGTTCATAAGGCTAAGTATTTCTGAATGGGGTGCTCCAGTCGTTTTCGTTACAAAGGAGGATGGTTCACTTCGCTTGTGCATAGACAATATTTTGGAATAAGGAAGAACATGCTTTGCATTTAAGGGAAGTCTCAGATACCCTCTAAACGCGTCAACTTAAGGCGAAGTTCTCCAAAAATGTCATTTTTGGAGAGAATAAGTAAGGTTTCTTGGATATGTGGTGTCCATAGAAGGGATAACAGTAGATCCCGCAAAAGTAGTTGCGGTGCAAGACTGGAAGATCCCAAGGGATGCAATAGAAGTAAGAAGCTTTCTCGGACTAGCGGGCTAATATAGGAAGTTCATTATGGACTTTGCAAAGGTATTAGCCCCACTTACAAAATTGACGAAGAAGAGTCTAACCTTTGCTCGGGATATTAGTTGTGACATCGCTTTCCAACAATCGAAGAGGGCTCTTAAAACGACCCCAGTTTTGACTTTTACCTTACGGTAGTAAAAGGCTTACGGTATACACGGATGCATGCAGCACGGGACTAGGCGCCATTTTGATGTAAGGGTAAGGTCGTAGAGGAAGCCTTAAGAAGAAAAAGGTTGACTTCAAGTCCACTTTATGTGAAAAGGAAATGTTTAGAATACATATCAAACCTTGATTTTAAAACCTTCGGTTAAGTTAGTAGTCGGCATCGCTAGGAGTAAGACCTATGCTTTTGAATTAAATAGGGACTTCACAAGGAAAAGACTCTCAGATAGCTAATGCAATGGATTAATTAAGTAGAGTAGAGACCTCTAGTCACCTTAATAAATAAGCCTGCAAGAAGCCATGAGTACGCAGTTATGTTTGAGCACCAGTTATCATCCTCTGACAGAAAGGGTGAATAGGATTTTGGAAGACCTTTTGAGGAAATGTTAGCATGACACGACAGAAGTTGTAGTGCCAAGTGTACAAGAAGAAGAAAAGGTGGAACGAGAGGCGACAGTGAAATGAGTTCCAATGCATATTCTAGAAACAGAAATTAAGAAGCTACGCAATCACGATGTTAAGATAGTCAGAGCAATATGGAGTGAAGCTCAAGAAGATGCGACTTAGAAGACTGAAAACTAGATATGTGCATCATACCCTTTTTGAGGGTATATCCTTGATCTCTCTTTTTCTGTAAAGTTTATTTGCTAGTCTTTATCTTTTAAGTATATCCTCTCGGTCCAATCCTCAATCCTTAGGTAGAAACCAGTGGATGTAAACATGTATTTGAAACATGTTATGATTGATGGTTGCAAGTGGTTGCGAGTGGTTGCTAGTGGTAGCTCGTGGATGCATATACACACACATTAAGTACTAGATCGGCTCAGTCACTTTCATATTGCATATGCATATATGTGTATATTTATGGATTGAAACTTGTTGTGTTATCATATGGATGTTGCATTTGTATGAATGATTGTGCACTCATGTAGAAGTTTTAAACTATGATTAGGAATAATTGCATACATGATGGACTCATAGCACTCACATAATTTGCATTAAGAAGGCCAACTGAATCAATAGACCGCCTGATTTTACATTAGATAAGGGCATGTACACACACTATGCATATTATCATAAAAGCATTAGAAATATTTTTAAGGAAAATGGATGCCTGTGATTGATGGTTTAGTAGATGGATGTTGAGTGTTAGGATACATTCTTCTTAACATAGAGATTTCGGGGACGAAATCCTTTAAAGGAGGGGAGAATGTAATACCCCGTATTTTCTATGAATGTTAAAGTAACAAATTAAAGAACACTTAATTTTAAAAGTGGGAATTAAGGGAAACGGGTTCAGCCATTGTGTTCTTCTCATAATTCTGCTTGGGATAGAGTCCGAGTTTGCATAAATCGGACAACGTATGAAGAAGTTATAAGCCGTAGAAGTTTATATATGCACAAGGAAGTGTGTGTATATATATACAAAAAATCATCTCCATAACCAAAATAAGTCAAAGACGAGTGAGCGGGAATGATCCCGCTCAAATGTTGTTGACCCCTCTTAAGGGGGGTCGACAGAGGTGAAGGGGGGTTGACATAGGTGTCGACCCCCTTAAGGGTGCAGACCCCTTCCAAGATCCAAAATCCCGTGACGATTTCTGTAGTTCTGAGCGGATGTGGCCTTCTCTGATTGGCCCGGTGACAAATTCTAATGTATTAGGGCTTTTGTGTCGTACAGTGATTGGTTGAGTGACACATCTCTTTGGTTTGGATGGCTCTGATTTCTCCTAGACTGATCTAAAGGCTAGAATTAATCCTAGACTTCTATATAATCAACTCAAACCCTAAACCTAAAATACATAAACACATTCTATGAAGCCGTCATGCTGTCTTTCTCTGAACTAGCGTAGCCTCCATCTTCTTAAAACTAGAATATCTTCTTCAACTAGAAATCAATTAGAAGTAGTCTACATCAAAGGAATAGCTTAACAAATTCAGAAATCAGATTCCAGAATACAAGAATTGTTCTTTTTCTGTAAGTTCAGTTATATTTCAGATTTAAATATATAAAAGTCATGACTTGAAATAAATCGAATCTAGAACTGTGCATAATTGTGATTCGGATTCATGTTTATTCTTATGACAAATTTGAAATTAACTATGCCTATGAGACTATTGTGATCTGTACAATTGAACCTATCATATTGTATATTAATTTGGTGATGCTTTTATGTTATGATATGTACATGCTCATAAACTAAGTCATATTCATATATGCTTTTATGTTTAGATCTACATGCTTGCTTTTATGTTATGTTGTGTACATGTTCATAAACTAAGTCATGTTCATATATGCTTATATGTTTAGATCTACACGCTTGCTTTTATGTTATGTTATGTGCATGTTCATAAACTAAGTCATGTTCATATATGCTTACATGTTTAGATCCAAGTTAATACATATGTTTAAGATCTATGTAAATTCCTATTCATATGCTTAAGATCTATGTTAATTGGATCAAACCCAAGTACAAATTCACATTAATATGCTTGATTAAGTTTGTATTGTTCATGAAAAAATTGTATTACACATGCTTGATTAGATTCATCTTATTTTGTGCTGTTGGAATGCTACATGTTCCTTTCTTTTCCCTTGTGTTTATGAGTTAGGCTAATTTGCGAGCCTAACGTTCTATGTAAATTATGCAAACGAATAACGGGGGGAAACGTTGGGGTAAAACAATAAATTTACATGCTATGGCATAAATTGGCTCATAATCATGTAAATGATTAATAGCATGAAATGGTATAATTTGTATACCATTAATTATGAACATAATTCAAATAGTAAATGTGACATGACAACACTTAAGGATGATTTACATATAAACTTGACATAAATGACGAATATGTAAATTAAATAAAGGCTGAACATGCCTAACCCGAGGTAAGATTGATTTCTGGTGTAAAACTGCCCGGAACCGCACGGTACATCCAGTAACCGCAACAATACCTATCTAATGTGGGAGGTTAGTGCATCATGCCCCAGAAAAACCCAAGGTTAGATTGAGTTGTGGTGCAAAGCTGCCCAGAAACGCCCGACACATCCAGTAACCGCAACAACACAGATCTAATGTGAGAGGTTGGTGCATTAATAATTCAATTAATGCTAATGAACAGGACATATTAAGAATGGTAGGGTTAAGTTAATTTAGGCAACATTTAACTAGTACAACATATTAATCAAACAAATGGTAGGGTTAAGTAACAAAAGAAGGCAACACTTAACCAATATATATAACATGATGTATGGTAGGGTTAAGTAACACAAGAAGGCAACACTTAACCAATATACATAACATGATATATGATAGGGTTAAGTAACACAAGAGGGTAACACTTAACCAATATAACATGACGAAGGAGTGGGGTTAAGTTAATAGAAAACACTTAACCAATACAACATGATGTGTGGGTGGGTTAAGTTAACATGAATGGACAACACTTATCCAATATTACATAAACGAAGCGGATAGGGTTATGGCAAGCTTAACCAATAATTCGTATTGACTTGATCAGTGGGAGGGTTAAGTACATCTTGTGTAGGTGGGTAATATTAGTATATATAGGCCCACAAACTTAACCGTTAAATAAACATGCTTGAATTGGTGGGAGGGTTAAGTACATCTCGTGTAGGTGGGTAATATTTGTATATATATGCCCACAAACTTAACCAGTAGGAAACCCTAGTAATGGGGACCTATTTCAGCAGTAACCCACATGGATGTATCATGGTACCCTGAATTAGGCTGGGTGGGGCACGATTACTGGGTTGAGTATAAGCGGTCAGAATAGCGGCAGGGGGTACGTCAGTATAGGTTCTGACGGTTTGCGGGCGTGCACATACTCCAGAGTGGGAAAAAGCAGGCACTGGGTACCAGTAGTTACACACTGTGCATCTTGAATCATGTTGGGTTGCTGTCATAAGGATTGATACACCTTATGGTGGGACTAGCACAGGGTATCTACACGCAAGAGAGGGCCGATTGACGTAGACACACAGAATATTAATACAAGTAGGGAGCCGATTAATAGGGTAGTAAGGGTACATCCAACATCTTCGTGGCAATTAGGCTGATGGAGGTAAGATCCTCCTACTAGATGTACACCTGAAGGCTACCACAATTACGGGAACTGGGATCACGTTGTAATACTATCATTTTATACAAATTTCTATTTGGGACACTAATTAGGCGGTGTAGAGATATAGAAATCAGAATAACAGGGTAGTAGCGAAGCAGAGAAAGAGTATAAGCGCATTCAGTTTACCTTGCCTTATCTTGTGTTAAGTTATCTTGTTTTATGGCGTTGTCCTATTTTCAGTTTATTCATGTCATAATCCTTTATCTTGTTTACATGCTGAAAAATCACTAGACTTACCAGACTTATGTCTCACCTGCTTTCTTTCATCTTCTTCTATTCCGTTTCCCCCCTCCACAGGTAGTCAGGGAGGGAATAGCTTAGTTTGGACCGTTTCTCTTTCCAAGCTCGGAGATTCTGTGATGTATGGCTTGGAACCTCTTATATTTGGCTATGGATGTGATTGCACTTTAATTTGGGGACTTATGCTACTTTGCTATGTTTTATAGTTCTTATATACTTGGAAGTTTTTGAATCATGACAAAAGTTATATGTAATAATTTTAAGTATGATTGAGTCAATTGTTGTGAAAGCTTGACTAAACTATGTTGCTTATAAAATGACTTTATTTTCCGCTGCTTTATTTGTTTATCTTGTAATTTATCTGCACCTCTTACCTATCACTGAAGTTAATGTATTCCCCTTGTGAGTGACACTAATGAACGAGGGGTGTTTCATATACCAAGTGTGACACCCCACGTCCGTTAATGTCACTCACTAAGGGAATGCACTAAGTTCCATGAAGCGTTATAGGTAATCAGATACAGAATAATTACAAGACAGATATAAATAAGATAGTAGCAGAAATTTAATCTTTTATTCCAACATAAATTAAAATACCATAAGTCACAAAAATCATTACAATTAAATAATTTTTGTCTTGCATCATCAAAGTACATATGAATATAAAAACATAATTCCCTAATTAAAGAAGTTAAGCCATCGTAGAGACAAGAACTTGAGCCATACTTCATACGTAGCTCCAAGCAAGATGATATCTGAGTCTTGACAAAGCCTGAGTGTTTCCTCCTTGAGAACCTGGGGGGAGGGGGGAACGGAAGAAAGAAGGAGAAACAAAGAGGGTCAGACATAAAGTCTGGCGAGTCTAGTTACTTTTAGCCAGTGGATAAATAAAAGTAACATGATAGGCATATGAAGTGGATAAGAGATAGATTACTGCATAAATGGCAAGTGTGACAAGGTAAGCAAGATAAGGTGTACATGCCTCACAAATGACTGCTCTGCACTATTTCTAGTATATCCAGAAAGAGATGATCCCTTAAACTATAAGGGGGTAGACTTAAGTATATGTCCAAATGTATCCTAACTACTAACTTGATGGATCGGCACCCTAATCCTTGTAGATACCTTGTGCTGGCCCCACAGTAGGAGGTATCACTTCCTAAAGTGGCAATCCCTTGTCGTAATAATGTGCACAACCATTTCTACAGGTTTCACGGTCGTCTTATACCCCTTTGGCCGGCTCATGCAAGCACATGGCCCGGTCGGTTTGCGCCGCCCACACCGTCCTCCACGTTTGGATCTCTTACAATTAGTCAATAAGCGTGCCCCTTCTCCACCTAGTACGGAGTACTTTGTTTGATATCTACTCCGGGTTACTAACTAAAATGGGTCCCACACACTATGATACAAGCTCACCCTTTTGTCTTTTATCCTCCACTAGATTTTTACTAACTATGTATACCACTATGTGTATTTAATTACATAGCCTTATTTATTTCTACCAGTTATGCTTACCTACAAATGTCTTTAATACATAACCCCTAACCTTCCAACCGGTTATGCTTATCTATAGGTGTGTTTTATTACATAACCCTATCACTTCGATACGTTATGTTTACACTAAAGGTGTCTTTAATTACATAACTTTATTATTTCCACCGATTATGTATACCACTAGGTGTATTTAATTACATAACCTTAACGGGTTAAGATTGTGGGCCCATATGTGAATATTACCCATCCGCTCTTCAGATTTACTTAACCCACCCCTCAACCATCTTTACTTAAACCCCAACTTAAATTTAAGTTCATAAAATCCCTATGGATTAATTTAGGTTAAGTAGTCCAATTCTTTACCATGTCCATTTATGGTTTCATAACGGGCCAGACCTCCCACATTAGGCCTACAACATGTGGATGCTGGATATGCCGGTCGGGTCCGGGCAGACTTATTCCATAGTTGGCCCTAACCTCATGTCATATCCCGATTCCTATTTACGTACTTAGACCTCCCACATTAGGTTCAACATTAGTGGATGTTGGATATGCCGGTTGGGTCCGGGCAAACTTCCACAACTAATGCAACCTAACCTCGTGTCGTAAGTACAATTACAATTCCTAATTGTAATTACTAGACATTCCATTTTTAATTAATTAATTAGTTAATTAATCCTTTCCTTTTATAGGTGTCAATACCTATTTTACCCATAATTTGAAGTATATGTCCATAAATGTTCATATTCAAATTATGCCATTTTTAACCCTTTTCCCCCCATTCCTTAACTATCGCACTCACAAAATTGGCAACATGCCTAGGCTAGATAATAGCCTAGTCATAAAGGATAATAGGGAAAATAATGGGAATATAACTAAAATGATCATCTTGGCATAAACATAAACAAGTATGATACTAAGGTGAACATACATACTAGCATGGACATGAAATTGTCATCATAACAAGGTGGACATAATACTGATGAACTATGATGTCGCAATATCTAAACTAGAAATTTAGATGTACAATCGGTTTAGACCTAACATGATAACATAAGGTGATAATTTAGATCACATAAAATAGATCTAACATGTTAACATAAGGTGATAGTTTCGATCACATAAAATAGATCTAACATGTTAACATAAGGTGATAATTTAGATCACATAAAATAACTCTAACTTGAATCATAATATGACAATTTAGATCACATAAAATAGATCTAACATGAATCATAATGTGACAATTTAGATCTCATAAAATAGATCTAACATTAATCATAAGGTGACAATTTAGATCACATAAAATAGATCTAACATGATAACATAAGGTGACAATTTAGATCACATAAAATTGATCTAACATGATGACATAAGGTGACAATTTAGATCACATGAAATAGATCTAAAATGATAACATAAGGTGATAATTTAGATCACATAAAATAAATCTACACACATCCGCATCATAGCATATCATAAAAGTTATAAACTAAGACCCATAATAATAACATAGTAGAGCAATCATAATTGAATTGGATCTAGAGAAATAGATCTATCATGACATAGCATAAGATCTAACAATAACATAGATTCAAGGTCTACAATGTATCCAAATCACAGTCTTTCATAATTCACTATTATTTATCTAAACCTAAAAGCAACTAGAACTCATTGTGATTGCGTTGCTAAGACGATAGAAAAGGTGTTGAGTCTATGCTTGAATCTCATAATTTTATATGCTTTAGAAGAAGATGAGACACCTTAGTTCAGTTCAGAATCCGGCATAGTTTGGTCGCCATGACTTTTAATGAAGAAATATGTGAAATAGGCATATATTTATAGCTGAAAAACCATCTGGAACCGACTGCCACATAAGCTCTAGGGTAAAATCAGGTCGCAGGTCCCCTCCCACTTAGGGAAAGGCCCGAATACCCAAAAGCAATTCTAGGTGCACTTTACAGGTGCTCCAGTGCGAAATTGGCTTGGCGCACTTGTCAAGTGCGCCAGTTATACCCGGTTTTTGATTTCAACTTTCTATCATTTGTAACTTCTTCATATGTTATCCGTTTTACGCAAACTAGGTGTCTATCCCAACCTGAAACGGATGTAATGACTTAGTCGGTTTCCTTTAATTCTTAATACTAAATTAATTATTCTTTAATTTATCCTGTTTAATGTTAACAAAATTTCGGGATGTTGCATATCCGCTATTCAGAATGGATTAGACCCGGTCTTTCTAAATAACTAGCGTATTTTCTAATCAAGTGCTATAAACAAACTCATCATACGCCTCATTCCAATCCAGAATATTCTTTTATTCAAATATTATTTACATTGGGAATTATTCCCATAAATCTTATCAAAGATTTAATTCATTTAAACCTCTTGTTCAAATATTCACTTGGAAACCATTTCAAAAGATTTTGTATTATCTTTTCACAACTTTAAACTGAATTAAGGTTTATCAAACTCGTCGGGATAATTGAGCTTTACCAAAGAAATCATTTATTTTATTTTTCCAATCCCAATCTATTCATCCCATAGAGCAAAACTGGCAGTACTCCATATCTAACACCCAATGAGTTATTGGTAAATTCAATTACCATTCAACATTCGAATCTAATTAAAGATTAACTATCGCCTAAAGTAAAACTGGTGATACTCCATTTTCGAACATTTCTCAAATTTGGCAAATTCAATTACCACATTAACATTTCTATCTTATTAAAGATTCATTAAAACTCCACTCAGTTTTAATCTCCAAAAATCATTATTTAATGATTATTCAAATTTAGGAAATAAATCCTGCCATTAACTTGGTTAAAGAACCAATGTCATTTAAAACCCAGTCACGATAAACCCAAAATCATCTTCCACCAAAATGGAATCTACATGGAAATCATAATAGTGTATAATCAATATAAATTCTCGTATCAGACTAATAATATAAATGGAATAACGACAGAGCCTTTTAAATTCATATATAGTAATGATCTTCCTTTACAGAAGCTCATCTCGGTTATTACCAAATCGAATTCCATTCAATTCCAACTTAATATATTAAATTGGAAATATTTACTTTGGAAAAATTCCATTAATCTTATTTAAAAGATTTATAAATTCCAAATCATATTCATCACTGTTAATTGGGTTAAAGAACAAATGTTATTTAAAACATTGTTCACGATAAACCCAAAAATCCAATTCTTTTATTCAGTTCAAATTAAGCATTAATTAATTGGAAAACTTCACTAAATCATAATTTAAAGATTTTTTTTCTTTTCTCAGCCGGGTTTAAGAATAGTGTTATTGAAGATACCATTCATGACAAACTAAAAATCCACTTTGATATCAAATACAAGGCTCTAAATAGAAATTATATCGGCTTATATTCAATATCAAATTCTAAAATCAACGGATATTGTATTGGGAATAACGATATCTGTATCTTCCAAATTCCTCAATAATATACGTATAATCATGGAATCCAATATCAAAATATCTTGAAGATTATTTCCATTCCTAGTCCATTCCAATTCATACACTGGAAAATTTTGGTTATTTTAAAAACCACTTACAAATTCAATTTATTTATTTAAAACCATTGGATTATTATTCTGCTTAATAACTAGTTCATTTCAAAAAAAAATATCTTATCTTTTCAAATATGGAATTTTTCATCCAAAATCTTTCCAAATCATTTATTATGAATTTACACAAGTTTTCCATATTTTTAATAAATTTATTTAGGCATTATGATCGGTGTCCAATAAAGACCACCGAACTACATTCATAGCGACCTTTTTTGAAATTGATTTGGACATAATTTAAAATCTAACAGTTAGGTTTCAAATCTCTTATTATCATTGGAAAGTTCTTTTCGATATGAACCCAAAGGTTCAAGTTTGAGGAGAATCCGACCGTCGGATCTCTCGTTACGTCCATATGAAGTTAATGGTTGGAATTCGCGACCGGTCACTGCGCGGCGCGTTCTATTTAGGCCAATATATATAGTATATATATCGTCTTTTTCCATTTAAAACGTATTTTATAAATCGTTTTTAAATCCATTTTAAAACGATTTCAACTTCATTTTCAATTTTATATCAGAACTGAATATTCCATTTCATTATAATATTAAAATGATAATATTTTCAATTTATCTGATTTTGAAATCCATTTTCCTTTCGTATTCATTATAAAATGAATAAAATCGATTGATAAACCCGTTTGGGTTAAAATGGCGAATATCTATTTACTCAGTTTCATAGATTCCTATATTTTCGTGTCCATCTAAAATCGGACATCAAAATCATATATTAATTATTCACTGAATGTTATTTTAAAAGATTTGTTTTTCCTAAATCGAAATGCGATCAATCAACTACCATATAATTTCAGTTATATGGATTTCATACATTGCATGTATTTAACAATAATGATAAATAATCATTCAATATTAAAACATCATCTAGAGTGCATTCTACCACTGTATAAGCATTATAATAAAGAAATAATGCTTATAATAGTCTATCAATCAATCGATCGACATACAGCTAAATATTGGGATTAGTGTATGTCAAATATATTCCTAATAACTGTGAGGGGGTTTCAAACAACAACAGTCTATTTAAATAAATATTTGTTGATAAATTTAACTAATTCAAATTCGGTTTGAATTATTTTTCTACTTAACAAATTTTCACTGTTTAAATTATAAATGAATATTTATATCACTTTTCAACAACCACAAAGTGTATCCACGTTGTTTGAAATACGAGTGTCGTATATTCAAACAACGCTTCTTATGCAGAGGAGTCGTGAATAGTTCATGTGTTGAACTCAAGTAATGTAATATACAACAGGTAAAAATCAACACTGGCAATTTCTATATATTTACAGTTATAAAAATAAATTAACTATACAACTAATTTAGTAAGAGAATTCTCACATTTGTTTCCACTCCGTCATCTTAATTTATGATTTTAGTACAGTTTGGGCTAAAATCTGCCTGAAATTCTAATTAGCTCCATTTTAGTTCTAGTCAATTCAATAGCGAACTATTTAATTTCACTATTCCAACGAAATTTGAATCATCGAATTCCGTTGCTGTTTGAATAAGATGTTAACTTTTAAACTTTAACCACATATTTAAATAAATTAAAATATAATTAACTATAACTAGTCAAATAATTAAGGGCCAAGCCCTTTCTTCTTCAGTCAATAAAAGAAAACCCGTTCGTTCAAATCTTCCTCTACTTGTGCAAGCAACTAGCGACAACCGGACGTCGATCGGAGGACTCCACATTGAAGGTCCGATCGCCCTCTACCTCCGCCAGCGACAACGCGCCATTGACCTCCTTCGTAAATCGTGTTTGGACGCAGCTCCTTTGAGCAGCAAAATAGAACGATCCGCTAGGTATTAATCGATCTTGACCACTGGACGAGGAGATCTCTCCTAGCTCTTTCATTTTCATTTAGGAAGATTTTGAAATGGTTGAGGGGATTGAACCAAAATTGGGAAGTAGGATTGAATGAAATAAATCTTCATCTCGACTTTGGCAGCTTACAGGGGTGTTGGCCGCGTATGAGATAATGTTAGGGTTTGACCCCCTTTTGACTATTATTTATATTAATATTAAACAATATTTTAATTCTCTAATTGATTCATTTTTGTTCAAACTCCAAATCAAACCCAACGACTGTCGCCCTTGGAAAAATACCCCCATTGGGACACAATGGGATATGTTTTGTCAGCCAATTCGACTGTTTCCATCAGTTTTCATTAAAATTAAAATATAAATCAATATATATTGAATTTAAATGTACAATTTAATTTACCGGGCCCACATACTGACTCCAAAAATTACTGAAAAATAAATGTAACAACTAGGAAAATCAGAACCAATTTAAAATTTTTATTTTAATAAATTTTAACTGAAATGTGTCAAAATTTAAAAATTCCATTTTTAAATATTACCAAAGCTATAAAAAACAGTCATTTTGCAAACGATCTCCGTTTTCGACGAAACCACTTTTGTTGGATCCGGAATGTTAATTTATTGCTAAGTTTAAAATTCCATAATTTTTGGAATTAATATGTGGGCGTGGTAAATTAAAATGCGTTTGGTAATTTCTGTTAAATTGGATCGACCATTAAAAAGACCATTTTTCAAACGGTCTCCAAATTCAACGAAAGTAATTTTCTTAGAACCATAACGTCAAAACATAGCTAGATTTATTTTTCGGGAATTTTTGGAATCAGTAAGTGGCCCTGGTAAATTAAAATGTACGTTCAAATTTAGTATTGAATGTTTTATATTTTAATTTAAAGAAAAACAGACTGAAACAGTCAAATGGGCTGACGAAACATAGTCCATTGTGTTCGGAATGGGGGTATTTAGCTAGAGACAACAGTCACTGGGCTTGATTTGGAGTTCATATGGATTAAAGGCCCTTTAGAATTAAATAATTAAATATTTTAAATACCCTAGGATTAAGAAACCCTAATCTCATTTCCAGGGCCACCGCTATCATCTTGTTAATGGCCAGAACTGTTCAAAACTTCTCCCCTTAAGTTCGCTCAATCCTTATAATAAAACCGATCGATCCTTAGGTGTAATAACCCGAAAATCTGGGCCGGTTTAAAATTTTTATTTTGGCAATTTTAACGAATTTTGAATATTTAAAATGAATTATTTTAAATAATATCGACAAAAATTTTATTTTTAAATGGAATTCGACGTATATATTATATACGTCATCGTTTGAATATAAATAATTATATATATAATTATAATAGGAATTGAAAACGGCGCGGTAGTTCGATAATTCGATTTCAAACTTCAACTGGACATACCGGGTGCAAAACAATCCGGATTTTAGTGAAACCAAAAACAATAGGATCTAATTGTGAATATCTTTCCAACAAATCCGAAAAATTGGAATTTCATAGCGGGAATCAAAAGATATGTCCAGTTGAAAATTCTGAATAGTCGCAATGGAATTCAGGCCCGTAAAAATAGACATTTTGCAAACGACCTCGGAATTCGGCGAAACCACTTTTGTTGGGTCCGTGATGTCAAATTATTTTTAGATTCCAAATTTCATAATTTTTCGAATCAATATGTGAGCGTGGCAAAGGAAAACGCATTTGACCGCTTTAAGTTGATTTTAATCGACTGGAAAATGGCCATTTTTCAAACGGTCTCAGAATTCGATGAAACTAGTTTTTTTAGGACCGTATCGTTAATACGAAGCTAGAAAATATTTTTCTGGAATTTTTCTAGTTAGTATGTGACCCCGGTAAATTGAAATGCGCATTCAAATTCAATATATAGAGTTATATGTTGATTTTGACAAAAACTGATTGAAACCGTCGAATCAGCTTATGGTACATATCCCATTGTGTTCGGAATGGGGGTGAAACGCTATGGACGACAGGCGATGGGCCTCGTTTAGAGGTCGAAAATAAAGGTTGCTTTTTGGTGAAAAATAAAATAATTAAATAATTAAAAAAAAGAAATAAAAACCCTCTCCAATACCCTCTGCCCCCCTCCCCCGTTCGATTTAAATCAGAAAAAAAAAAGATGAAAAGGGGCGACGGGGGTGATGAACCGCTGCCGCCGCCACCGTATCGCGCCCCCCCCAAGAGGCGCACCCGCCACCAGAGCCTCCCCCTTCCCCTTCCACGCAGGCCCCTCTACCCCTTTCTCGCGTACGAGACCCCACGCCCTACCCCTAAGTTCGCCGCTGAAGCCACAGTCCGACCATCAGACCCCATCCGACCCTCCAGCACCTCGATTCTCCCCCGTGCCCCCTTCTTCTCCCCAAGACGCGAACCCCCAAAGTCGACCCTCCCTCCTCTTCTGCTGGATGACGCGAGCCCCCTTTTTAGCGACTGACACCCAATGCTCCTCCACCTAAACCACGGAGACACGCCCTTCCGGCCTCCACAGTAACGCAACCCCCGTTCGACGATTTACAGTAAGTTTTTCCTCTTTTTCCTAATTTAATTTGTTTATTCTCTATAAAATCAGTTTTCTTTTGTTTAGAGAAAACATTGTAGAAAATTTTGGATTTTTAATATATAAAACAGCGAAGAGAACATGATTTTTTATATGAATGATTTTGCATTGAAGATGCGAAGTTTATAAAGAAAGGTTGAATTTTTATATAATAAAGAAGTTAAAAATATAATTTTTATAATTTAGAAAGAATAAAAATTCGATTTTTAATATGTAGAGGCGATAAAGAAATGATTTTTATAATGAAATAGCTAAAAGATTTTATTTTTGAAGTAGGAAGGATATGATTTTATATTATAAAAATAATAAAAATATGATTTTTATCATATGTGAAATATAAAAATATAATTTTTACAAGTAGAAAGTTAATATTTTTATATGAAGAAAATTCAGATTTTCATATGCAAAAAGTTTAAAGTTTTTATTTGAATCAAAATATGATTTTTATCATAAGTTTGAAATATTTTTATAAGAATAAAAATATAATTTTTAATCGTGTAGGAGGTCAAAAATATAATTTTTATAATATAGAAAGGTTAAAAATATAATTTTTATAATATAGAAAGGTTAAAAATATAATTTTTATACTAGTGGCATGTTAAAAATATGATTTTTATATAGGTATGATAGTAAAAATATGATTTTTATTCATGTAGAGTAATAAAAATATAATCTTTATTAGGAGAAGATCAATATAAAAATATAATTTTTATAACAAAGTGAAGATAAAAATTTGATTTTTATATATATGAAGTGGAAATAAAAATATATTTTTTATACATGAAGTGATAATATAAAAATGCGATTTTTATATATGTAGTGGATACGGACGGCGAAAGTGGCGAAGGGCAAGAACGATGAGGATTTCCTACATATGAAGAGTCGTGGCGTTTGGATTAGCTTTGGTGAGAATTTCTCACTCTTCAATTTCTTTTTCTAGTTATATATATATATATATATATATATATATATATATATACTAGGATGCAGACGGTGCTTAGCAGTACCCGACACCCGCCATCCACAGACCATGGATGGCTTGTTTGTTTGATTGATATGTTATGAAATTTGTTTGTGAAATTGATGTGAAATTGATAATGAAATATATTCACGTGTTGAAAGGAAATAAAATATTTATATAGTTAAAAATAATTTATCGTTAAAAATATAATTTTTAACGTGAATGTGAGTAAATAAATAGTTATAAACAAATCGGCCGATTTGTTTATATACACTGATTTGACTGATATTGATTGGGTCGATAAATTTTACACATCGCCCAACTGCACAAATAAAATATGTGTTTGTTGATTTGAAACCCCCCACGGGTATTGGGACGAAATATGACATACACTAATCCCAATAATTAGTTGTATGTCGATCGATTGATTGACAGGTTGTTGTAAGCGTCAGATATCTATATTTGATGCTTATACAGTGTAGTGCACTTTGGATGATGGTTGATTATTTATCATTGCTATTATATACATGTGTTGTATGGAATCCATATAATTAACTTTGTATGGTAATTGATTGGGCCTCATTCCAATTTAGAAAATAAAGAACATTATAAAATAAAAGTTCATGTGTTGACAGTACTCATCCGTTGAGATTAGTCATGTGTTGAACGAAATACTTTAACAATAAAATTTACATCTTTATCGTATATAAAATTAGAAACTAACTGGAAAATAGATAAGATGAGTGGTCTCCTGGATATTGATCTGATGTTGGTTTCGGCCTTCGGGGTTAATATTTAGGGAATCGTTCTCTTACTAGTTTACGGTTGGAGTCTGATTTGAAATCAAACGATAGATACCATAATTTTTACAAAATATATTAAATAACAAAAATAGTCACACGTGGACAGTACTCATTTGTTGAGATTAGTTATGTGTTGACAAAAATATAGATTCATTTGTTGAATAGAATAACGGAATTATTGTAATATATAAAGCCGTGTTGATTAGAGATACGCCATTTTGACGCGAACGACATTTATATCGATTATATTCGTTTTTATATAATTGAATCGAATAGAAAACCAATTTGAATTGAATCGAATAGAAAACCAATTTGAATTGAATCGAATAAAAAACTAATTTGAATTGAATCGAATAAAAAACGAATTTGAATTGAATCGAATAGAAAACCAATTTGAATTGAATCGAATAGAAAACTAATTTGAATTGAATCGAATAGAAAACCAATTTGAATTGAATCGAATAGAAAACCAATTTGAATTGAATCGAATAGAAAACCAATTTGAATTGAATCGAATAGAAAACCAATTTGAATTGAATCGAATAGAAAACCAATTTAAATTGAATCGAATAGAAAACCAATTTGAATTGAATCGAATAGAAAACCAATTTGAAATGAATTGAATATAAAACAAATTCGAATTAAATTGAAAACGAATTCGAATTGAATTGAAAACGAATTGAAATGAATTCAAATTGAATTGAAATTTGAATTGAATAGAAATGAATTTTAAAACGAATTTATAGGGAAAAATTCAATTTTGATTTGAATCTGAAATGAAGTAGAAATCGTTTTGAAACGAATTTAAAATGATTTATAAAATTCCTTTTAAATAGGAATCGACGAAATATACATTATATATATAATATAATGGCTTGAATAGAACGCGCCGCGCCGCGGCAGTTCGCGAATTTCGACCATTAACTTCGAACGGACATGACGGATACGCCATTTTGACGTGAACGACATTTATATCAATTATATTCGTTTTTATATAATTGAATCGAATAGAAAACCAATTTGAATTGAATCGAATAGAAACTAATTTGAATTGAATCGAATAGAAAACTAATTTGAATTGAATCGAATAGAAAACCAATTTGAATTGAATCAAATAGAAAACTAATTTGAATTGAATCGAATAGAAAACTAATTTGAATTGAATCGAACAGAAAACCAATTTGAATTGAATCGAATAGAAAACCAATTTGGATTGAATCGAATAGAAAACCAATTTGAATTGAATCGAATAGAAAACCAATTTGAATTGAATCGAATAGAAAACCAATTTAAATTGAATCGAATAGAAAACCAATTTGAATTGAATCGAATAGAAAACCAATTTGAAATGAATTGAATATAAAACGAATTCGAATTGAATTGAAAACGAATTCGAATTGAATTGAAAAACGAATTGAAATGAATTCAAATTGAATTGAAATTTGAATTGAATAGAAATGAATTTTAAAACAATTTTATAGGGAAAAATTCAATTTTGATTTGAATCTGAAATGAAGTAGAAATTGTTTTGAAACGAATTTAAAACAATTTATAAAATTCCTTTTAAATAGGAATCGACGAAATATATATTATATATATAATATAATGGCCTGAATAGAACGCGCCACGCCGCGGCAGTTCGCGAATTTCGACCATTAACTTCAAACGGACATGTCGGTAGATCCGACCGTCGGATTCTCCTAAAACTGGAACCGTTTGGTTCGTATCGAAAAGAGATTTCTAATGAATATTAGAAATTTAAAATCTAACGGTTGGATTTGGAGATACATCCAAATCAAATTCAGAAAAGGTGACTGTAAGTGCAGTTCGATGGCCGTTGATAGAAATCGACTGTACGAGCCTTGATAAAATTATTAAAAATAGAAATAATTTGTGTAAAATCATAAGAAATGATTTGGGAAAAATTGGGATGAAAAACTCCATATTTGAAAAGATAAAAATAGATTTTTATCGAAATGAACTAATTTTGAACTAAAATTAAAGCCCATTTATTTTTAAATAAATAAATTGGATTTGAAATAGGTTGTAAATAGAATTGATTTGTGGGTTTATCCTGAAGGGTGTTTTAAATGACACTTGTCTTTTAACCCGGTAATAAATAGAATATGATTTGGGTTTGTCGTGAACTGTGTTTTAAATGACATTAGTTCTTTAACCTAGTAAAATGAGTTTTTAATGAATCTGCAATTAGATTAAAATGTGAATTGATAATCTGAATTATCAAATTTGGAAAATGAGCGAGAATGGAGTATCGCCAGTTTTGCTCCAAAGCGATAGCTAAATCTTTAATTAGATTTGAACGTGAAATGGTAATTAATTTTACCGATAACACCGTGGTGTTAGATATGGAGTATTACCAGTTTTGCTTCATGGGATGAATAGGTTGGGATTGGGAAACAAAATAAATAATTACTTCGGTGTGGTTCGCTAATCTCGACTACTTTGGAAAACCATAATTTGGTTTGAAATGACATCCAAAGGAAGATTAAAGAATAAATTCAAAGAATTTATCTTGGATAAAATTAATGGGAACCTTTCCCTAAGAATATGAAATTTAGAAACTAGCTGTAGGTTAGTTAAGAAGAATGGTTTCCTGGGTATTAATCTGATGTTGGTTTCGGCCTTCGGGGTTAATATTTGGGAAATTGTTCTCTTGTTGATTTACGGTTAGTAGCTACTGAATTGGAATGAGGCGTATGTTGTGTTTGTGTAACATTTGTTTTTAATATACGCGGGTTGTTCGGAAAGGCCGGGTTTATACCCATTCTGAATAACCGATTCGACGATATGTCGAAGATGAAGACGGTGGTCGAAGACCGGAAGTCTTCACATCATTTGGATAATTACTGATGATCCTGATTGGGCTATACACCCAAGAGGATGGAAATAGTCGGTGGTTGTCCAGACATACTTGGAGATCGATGGATATGCGAGGAAAGTGCCTCCGGTTTCGTTCTGACCTAGAACGAACTTGTAAATAGATTGTGTGTCTGACATTGGATTTTATTCTGTGTTGATTGATTTCTGTTAAATATATATCTGTTTCGGGGCGGAGAATTTATTCTCTTGCTTAACGCCCTTCTCTGAGACGTACGAGCTTAGAGGTTATACATCGATAGATATCAATCGCATGGCATGAATTGCCTGTGTGGCACACTGAGTTGCATGGATCAAGGCTTCTGTTGAAAAGCAAAGTCTTGTGGTTGATGATCAAAGCACGGCCTACGTGGCAGCTTTGTGTATAACGTGAATTCGCGAGCCTCACACCTCGGTATGAGTTAAAAACGGGATAAGGACTGCGGGGAGAGCACGACGTTTCTTTCTAGCTTTGGTGGTGTCAGTGACTTACCAGCCCTGACATTTATATACTTTTCACCTATGTGGTTGTTGGATGAGGCACCTCGATTTTAGGTCTGTAAGGACCGGGAAACGTGTGTTCAGGCATAATTAATCCTCAAACGTAAGAGAGGACCGGCCCTGAAGATCCAAGGATTGCCCAGAGTGTGTAGTCCTGGGACATTTGCTAGAGTGTCTCGAAAGCGGAGAGGAGCTTGCCCCTTGCCTCGACTCATGACGGAAATCCAATTTCCAATACGTGTATTTCGGCTTTATTTGTAGAGCCTAGTATGGCGACATAGTGATATGGGGCACTCATGTCGTCTATGATTTATATTTATGATTGAAATTGTTTTGACACTATACACTTATTATAGTATCAAATGATTTGTTTTAAACGTACCAAGCATGTTTGGCTGTTATAAGGTAAAACCCTATCCTCCGGCTTGCGTTGCATTGTGTGATGGGACCTGGGTCTTATAATAGCTTCATTTTTCGAAAAAGTATTGCGTTGTTTATTCTATGCACTAGTATTCTTGGGAGGAAACCTGTTCCGTGTTATACGGCGTGGTCCCTTGAATTACTCTCTTTTAAAATAAAGTTTTAATAACTGTTTTAGTTCTCACACCAGTCACATGACTGACCTGGGGTTTATTGTTTTAACCTAAACTCTGGGTGCCCCTATTTTCCGCACGGGCAGCTAGTAGTTTTGGTTTTGCAGATTAATATTCACAGGATCCTGATTTACAGGTGGAACGATGCTCGGAAAGCTCTGTATCCGAGTATTACCTTCAGTTGTGTTTTCTATTATTTTTCCGCTGCTATGTAATTTATTGTAATCTCTGATATTTATGGAATGTAATTTATTCATTTATACTCTGTATATTCTTGTATTCTGATGGAATTTTTGTAATAGCAATGAAATGTTCTTCCGTCTGCGTTCATTTGTGTGTTGTTCTCAAAGTATCCGCTCTTTCCCTCACGGGGAAGTTACGGGTTCTCACATTAAGGCAATTTCGTAGTGCTCTCCATCCTCTTCACTTCCATACGGACATCACTGCCTAGACTGGAGTATTCTGGCCAAAATCTCGTCGTGAACCATCTCCGTTCACTGCGCCGCCCCGCCTCCGGACGGCGATCGAGTTCACCACCGTGGGTCCCACCTGGTGCGCCGCTCTCCCCTCTTCGACGTGGCGCCACCTGATCGTCGTCTAGCGCTGTGTGTTGATCGCAATTTAGAACCCTAAGTTTGAACCAGGAAAGAAAAAAACGTCGGCCTGTGTATTAGTGAGGAAGAAGGTGAAATTCTTTTTAATTAATTAATTAATTAAAATTAAAATACCATAAACCATTAAAAATTCACAAACTTGTTCATATGATGTCAAAATCAAATGAAACAGGAATCATCGTTATCATGACAACGTCCTCTGCATTCTAGAAGAGACTGAGACATATTTGGAGCTTGCTACGAATTTAGGTGAAGTCAAAACCAATGTGAGATTTCTAAATTTAAATAAAATTAATTGTGATTGGGATGTGAAATTTATATATACGCTATATAAAATTCATATATGTGTTGTATAAAATTTGAATTGATTGATTGTGATTGCGATGAGTGGCTGGATTGAATTGTGTATGTGAAAAATATGATTTTATTTAATTAAAATATTATCATGTTAGTGATGTTAGAAAAATATGATTTTGTTTGGTTAAAATATTAACATGTTTAGTTGAATAGAAAAAGAGTTACATTTTAAATAAAATGTTTTTACAATAAAAATTACATTTTTATTGCATGTTTGATTCATTAAAAAGAATCATGTTTTAAATAAAAAAATTACAATAAAAATTACATTTTTATTGCATGTTTGAGTCATTAAAATGAATCATGTTTTAAATAAAAAGATTAGATAATAAAAATTAAATTTGTATTGTATGTTTGATTCATTAAAGAGATTTTGCTAAATGTAATCATTTACATGTTAGCAAAGTAGAAAAATGAACATTTGTTAATACATGTTTTGTTTATTAAAATGTAATCATTTACATGTTAGTGAAGTAGAAAAATGATCATTTGTTAATACATGTTTTGTTTATTAAAATGTAATCATTTACATGCTAGCGAAGTAGAAAAATAATAATTTCTTAATATATGATTTGTTTATTAAGACATTATTATTTGCATGTTAGCGAAGTAGAAAAATTATAATATGTTTTGATTCATTAAAATCATGTCATTTACATGCTAGCAAAGTAGAAAAAAGATCATTTGTTAATACATGTTTTGTTTATTAAAATGTAATCATTTACATGTTAGCAAAGTAGAAAAAAGATCATTTGTTAATACATGTTTTGTTTATTAAAATGTAATCATTTACATATTAGCAAAGTAGAAAAAAGATCATTTATTAGTACATGTTTTGTTTATTAAAATGTAATCATTTACATATTAGAAATGTAGAAAATTGATCATTTGTTAATACATGTTTTATTTATTAAAATGTAATCATTTACATGTTAGCGAAGTAGAAAAAAGATCATTTGTTAATGCTTGTTTTGTTTATTAAAATGTAATCATTTACATGTTAGTGAAGTAGAAAAATGATCATTTCTTATGTTTATTAAAATGTAATCATTTACATGTTAGCGAAGTAGAAAAATGACCATTTGTTAATATATGTTTTGTTTATTAAGACATTATTATTTGCATGTTAGCGAAGTAGAAAAACAATAATATGTTTAGATTCATTAAAATCATGTCATTTACGTGTTAGCGATGTTAATAGAAAAATTTTTATTTGTTAAATATGTATTAATTCATTAGAATAACGTCATATACATATTAGCGAAGTAGAAAAATAATTACGACATGTTAATATATGATTTGTTCATTAAAATGTAACTTTTAACATGTTTGTTCATATTAAAAGAATTACAGGTAATTATATGATTTGTCATTAAAATTGAAATTTTTATCATATTTGTTTAGATAAAAAGAATTATATGTTAAACATGTATTATTATTATATTTGTCATTTTTGACATGTTAGATTAGAATAAAAAGAATTATATGTTAAACATGTTTTGTTATTAAAAATGACATTTCTAACATGTTATATTAGAATAAGAAGAATTATATGTTAAACATGTTTTATTATTAAAAATGACATTTTTAACATGCTAGATTAGAATAAAAAGAGTTATGTGTTAAACATATTTTGTCATTAAAAATGACATTTTTATCATGTTAAGATTAGAATAAAAAGAATTATATGTTAAACATGTTTTGCCATTAAAAATGGCATTTTTATCATGTTAAATTAAAATAAAAGAATCATATGTTAAAAATGTTTTGTTATATAAAAACATCGTCTTTAACATGTTAGTGAAGTATTACAAAGGAATTAGTATTAAAATATTTTTTGTTAGATAAAAAATATTATTTTTAACATGTTAATGAAATGAATTAAATAGTCATGTCTTGAAATGTTTGTTTGTATGTTAAAAATATAATTTTTAACATGAATATGAATTGTACAAAATTTACATGTAATGGAATAAACGGTGTTGAAATCGTCGAAAGAATTATATTTATATCTATAATATATAAACGTAAATTAAAATAAAACAAATGCTCATGGTAGTTCACGTTTTGGAATCGTAACTTTAAAACGATTATGCCGAAAGATCCAACCGTCGGATTTTCCCAAAGCTGGAACCATTGTGTTCGCTATGGAAAGATCTTTCCAACGATATTAAATTTGTTAAGATCCAACGGTTAGATTTCGAGAAATGTGTAATTCAAATCTGAATAAAAACAGCGCCAGTGCCGCGTAATGACCTGGAACGTCATTCTAAATAAATGGGCTATTTTTATATAAATAAAAATAGGGAAAAATCATTATAAAATATTATGGAAGATATGTTATAGAAATAAACCAATTTCCTTTGGTATATAAAGTAATATGGATGGTTAGATTTATTTAACATTAATCTATAGAATTGAATTAAATTTGACCAAAGAAAGAAATGATTTGAATTGTATATATTTGAGATTTATTTGAAAAGGCCGATTTAAATCTCATTTCAAATAGTTATATGACGACTAAAAGTCGATGACATTAAAGACAATGGTTGAAGACCGGCGATCTACACATCGAATGGACGACTACTGATGCCCTGAATTGGGTAGCTCTCAGTAAAGGGTTAAAGTGGTAGTTGTCCGGACGTACTTGTCAATTGTCCGGATATGCGTGAACCTCTCTTCCTTACTAGACATAAATATGGGATAAGGAATAAGGTGTCTCGGTTTCATTCAGACCCAGAACAGACTTGTAAATGGATATGTGTCTGACATTGGATTTGGTTCTGTGTTGATTGATTTCTATTAAATATATATTTGTTTGGTGGCGGAGAATTTATTCTCTTACTTAACACCCTTCTCTAGGACATATGAGTTTAGAGGTTATATATTGATAGATATTAGTCGCATGGCGTGGATTGTCAATGTGGCATGTTAAGATGCAAATGATCAAGACTTTTGTTGAAAAGCACACGTGTAACGACCCGCAACTTCCCCGTAAAGGAAAGAGCGGATAGTTCGAGAACAAACCACAACAGAACACATACGGAAGAACATTTCACTGTATATTACAACAATGCACCAGATTACAAGAATATACAGAGTATAAAAGTAAATTACACAGAAATATCAGAAATTTAAATTACATTTAAATACATAGCAGCGGAAAATAATACAATACACAACTAGAAGAGATATACGGATACAAAGCTTTCCGGATATCGTTCCAGCGGTAAACCAGGATCCTGTGAATATAAATCTGCAAAACCAAAACTACTAGCTGCCCGTGTCAAAATAAGGGCACCCAGAGTTTAGGTTAAAACAATAAACTCCAGGTCAGTCATGGGACTGGTGTGAGAACTAAAACAGTTATTAATCTTTGTTTTTAAAGTTAGGTAAATCAAGGGACCACGCCGTATAACACGGAACGGGTTTCCTCCCAAGGATACCAGTGCATAAAACAAACAGCGCAATGCTAAATAAAGAAAAATGAAGCTGTTATAAGACCCAGGTCCCATCACACAATGCAACGCAGCCGAGGATAGGGTTTTCCCTTATAACAGCCAAAGAATGCTTGATACGGTTAAAACAAATCGTTTGATACTATTATAAGTGCATAGTGTATAAAACAACTTCAAATCATAAGTATCAATCATAGGCGGCATGGGTACCATATATCATGTCGCCATATATAGGTTTACAAATAAAACCGCAAAGTCACGTATTTGGAAATTGGATTTCCATCTATGAACCGAGGCCAGGGATCGTCCTCTACCAATTCGAGACAATCTAGCCCATGTCTCAGGCAAGTACTCAGTCAAGCCTTGGAGCGACAGGGCCGGTCCACCGATGTGGATTAAAATGCCTGAACACTATGTTTCCCCGCCCTTTGGGGCGTAAATGAGCCAACGAATGACTCCATCGGACCCAGATCGTCCGATCAAAACGAGGCGCCTCGCAACAGAAACAACCACACAGGTGAAAAGTATATAAATGTCAGGGCTGGTAGGTCACTGACACCACCCTAGCTAGAAAGAAACGCATGCCCTCCCTGAGGTCCTCTCCCGTTTTTGGTTCACAACCGGGGTGTGAGGCTCGCGAATTCACGTTACACAAAGCTGTGCCACACAGGCTGTGCTTTGATCATCACCACGAGACTTTGCTTTTCAACAGAAGCCTCGATCAATTGCCACTTAGGCATGCCACACAGGCAATTCACTCCATGCGTTTAATATCCATCAATATATAACCCCTGAGCTCGTACGTCTCAGAGAAGGGCGTTAAGCAAGAGAATAAATTCTCCGCCGCCAAACAGATATATATTTAATAGAGATCAATCACACGGACTAAAATCCAATGTCAGACACACAGTCCATTTACAAGTCCGTTCTGGGTCTGAACGAAACCGGAGGCACCTAGTACCCCGCATATCCATCGATCTCCAAGTACGTCTGGACGATCACCAACTGTTTCCATCTTCTTGGGTGTACAACCCAATCAAGATCATCAGTAATTATCCAAACGACGTGAAGACTTCTGGTCTTCGACCACCGTCTTCATCTTCGACACCACGTCGAATCAGTTATTCAGAATGGGATCAACCCGGTCTTTCTGAATAACTCGCGTATATATTATAAAAGTGTTACACAAACACGACATACGCCTCATTCCAATTCAGAATATTCTTTTATTCAAATATTCCTATACTTTGGGAAAAGTTCCCATTAATTTTATCCAAGATAAATTCTTTAAATTTATTCTTTAATCTCCTTTGAATATCAATTCAAACTAGTCGGGATTAGCGAACCACACCGAAGTAATCATTTATTTTATTTCCCAATCCCAACCTATTCATCCCATGAAGTAAAACTGGTAGTACTTCATATCTAACACCACAGTGTTATCGGTAATTCAATTACCATTTCACGTTCAAATCTAATTAAAGATTTAACTATCGCCTGGAGTAAAACTGGTGATACTCCATTCTCGATCTTTTCAATCTAATTAAAGATTCATTAAAACTCCACTTAGTTTTAATCGTTATCTGGGTTAAAGAATCAGTGTCATTTAAAACACGATCCACGATAAACCCAAAATCACATTCCATTAATTATCGGGTTAAAGAACAAGTGTTATTTAAAACACTGTTCACGATAAACCCAAAAATCAATACCAATTCAATTTCCAATTAAATATCATTTAATTGGTACACTTCATTAAATCTAAATAAAAAGATTTAATCTTTTCTCAACTGGGTTCAAGAACAGTGTTAGTGAAGACACCATTCACGACAAACCCAAATCACATTTGATATTCAATGCAAGGCTCTGAATAGAAAATATACCGGCTTATATTCAATATCAAATTCTACGACTAACAAATGTCGTATTGGAAATAACGATATAAATATATATCTTTCAAATTTCCATAACAACATCTGTATAATCACGAATTCCAACATCGAAATATTCCGAAGACAATTTCGATTCAAATCCACTCCAATGCAATCATTGGAAATTCTGGTTATTTTCATAACACTTTTCAAATTCAATTTATTTATTTAAAAATAAATAGAATTATATTTCTAGTTCAAAACTAGTTCATTTCGATAAAAATCTATTTTTATCTTTTCAAATATGGAGTTTTTCATCCCAATTCTTCACAAATCATTTCTTATGATTTTACACAAATTATTAATATTTTTAATAATTTTATCAAGGCCCGTACAGTCGATTTCCACCAATGGCCATCGAACTGCACTTACAACGACCTTTTTCAAATTTGATTTGGACATAATTCCAAATCCAACCGTTAGATTTCAAATTTCTAATATTCGTTAGAAAGCTCTTTTCGATACGAACCCAACGGTTCCGGTTTTAGGAGAATCCGACGGTCGGATCTCCCGTAATGTCCATTTGAAATAAATGGTCGAAATTCACGAACTGCCGCGGCGCGGCGCGTTCTATTCAGGCCATTATATTATATATATAATATATATAATATATACTTCGTCGATTGCTATTTAAAACGAATTATATAAATAGTTTTAAAATCGTTTCAAAAGCGATTTCAACTTCCTTTTCAATTCAAATCAAAATTGAATTCTTCTTTATAAATTCGTTTCAAAGTTCATTTCTATTCAATTCAAATTTCAATTCAATTTGAATTCATTTCAATTCACTTTCAATTCAATTTGAATTCGTTTTCAATTCAATTCATTTCGAAATCGTTTTCAATTCAATTCATTTCGAAATCGTTTTCAATTCAATTCATTTCGAAATCGTTTTCAATTCAATTCATTTCGAAATCGTTTTCAATTCAATTCATTTCGAAATCGTTTTCAATTCAATTCATTTCGAAATCGTTTTCAATTCAATTCATTTCGAAATCGTTTTCAATTCAATTCATTTCGAAATCGTTTTCAATTCAATTCATTTCGAAATCGTTTTCAATTCAATTCATTTCGAAATCGTTTTCAATTCAATTCATTTCGAAATCGTTTTCAATTCAATTCATTTCGAAATCGTTTTAAAATCGATATAAATATCGTTCACGTCAAAATGGCGTCAATCTAATCAACACGGCTTCATATATTCCTTTATTTTCAAATATTCTATTTCAACTATTTTGTAACAACCCGTAAAATGCGAGCCAGTTTAAAATTTTTATTTTGGCAATTTTAGTGAATTTTGATTATTTAAAATGAATTATTTTAAATAATATCGACGAGAAATTTATTTTGAATATAATTAGAACGTATATATTATATACGTCGTCGTTAGAATATAAATATTTATATATAAATTATAAATAGAATTGAAAATGGCGCGGTAGTTCGATAATTCGATTTCAAACTTCAATTGAATGTACCGGGAGCAAAACAATCCGGATTTTAGTGAAACCAAAAACATTAGGATCTAATTGATGATATCTTTCCAACGAATCCGAAAAATCAAAATTACATGGCGGGAATCAAAAGATATGTCCAGTTGAAAATTCTGAATAGTCGCTATGGAATTCAGGCCCTTAAAAATGGACATTTTGCAAATGGCCTCGGATCTCGACGAAACCAGTTTGGCTGGGTCCGTGGTGTCAAGTTATTGCTAGGTTTCAAATTTCATAATTTTTCGAATCAATATGTGAGCGTGGCGAAGGAAAACGCATTTGACCAGTTTCAGTTAATTTTAATCGACTGGAAATTGGCCATTTTTCAAACGGTCTCAGAATTCGACGAAACTAGTTTTGTTAGGACCGTATCGTCAATACGAAGCTAGAAAATATTTTTCTGGAATTTATGGAGTTAGTATGTGACCCCGGTAATTTGAAATGTACGTTTAAAATTCAATATAGTGATTTAAATGTAAATTCAACGGAAACTGATTCAAATGATCAAATCAACCTATGATACATATCCCATTGTGTTCGGAATGGGGGTGAAACGCTATGGGCGACAGTCGGTGGGCCTCGTTTCGAAGTGGAATAAAAAGTCAACTCCTTGAGATAGAAAGTAAATTAATAAATTAAATATAAAATTATCCCCTCTCCCTTTTACCCCTTATCCCCGGTCAAACACCCCCTCCCTTTCCACGTTCAATTCAATCAGAGAAAAAGAAAAAAAAAAGGGGAAAAAAAACCGCTCGATAAACCTCGTCGCCCCTACCCGTCCACCGCGCCGCCACGAGGGGAACCGCTGCCAACGCCAGCAGCTAGCCCCGAGCCCTGACCCCTCCCGATTCGAGTTCCCCCAAAGCACCCCTCGAAGAACCCTAGCCCTTTGCTCGATACAGTCGTCGCCTCCCTGAACGGACCCCACCCACCCCGCGCGCCAGTCCTCCAACCCCGCCAGCGAGCAGCTTCACTCCAACCTCAGGCGACAGTGAAACCCCTGTAAGCCTTTTTATTTTTTTTATTATTCTATTTTATTTTATTTTCTTTATTTAATAAAATCAGTTTTTATTGTATATAATAATATGAAGAAATCAGTTTTTAAAATATAAAACATTGAAAAGTAAAATCAGGTTGTTTTAAAAATATAAGGTTTTGAAAGTATAAGAGAACTTTGTTTTGGAAAAAAATAAAAGAACTTTGTTTTGAAAATATAAAATAGCTTTGTTTTTAAAAATAGAAATATCAATATAAAAATATGATTTTTATCTATTGAACTTCGAATAAAAATTTGATTTTTATCTATTGAACTTCGAAAAAAAATATGATTTTTATCTATTGAACTTCGAATAAAAATATGATTTTTATCTATTGAACTTCGAAATAAAAATTCGATTTTTATATATTGAGAAGCAAAGTAAAAATTCGATTTTTATATATTGAATAGCAAAGTAAAAATTCGATTCTTACATATGTAGTGAAAGCGGATAACGAAGGGGCGAGAACGAAGAAGATTTATATCAATGAAGTGCCGTGGAGCTAGGATAGCTATCTGTGAGAATTTCTCACCTTTCAATTACTTTTCTAGTTATATATATATACTAGGATGCAGACGGTGCTTAGTAGCACCCGACACAATCGTCCACAGACCATGGACTTGTTTGTTTGGTTGCATAGCTTAGCTATATGATTTAATTTGAATTTGGTTGTTTGGTGATTTTGATTGATGTGTGAATGGCGTGGGCCTTCACTAGACCGGGGATAAGGCTAGGCCTTGTCCCGTTTCTAGTATCGTGCCGTTATGCCGCCGAAATTTTCTAAAATATGTTAGAAAAATAAAATATCATTTTATTGAAGAAATGAACTGAATAGAAATTCATGTGTTGAAATAAAATAGTTTTATCGTTAAAATATAATTTTTGACGTAAATGTGAATAAATAAATATTCATTTACAAACCGGACGGTTTGTTTATGTACACCTATTTGAAGGACATTGATTGGGTCGATAAATTTTACACATCGCCCAATTGCACAAATAAAATCTGTGTTTGATTGTTTGAAACCCCACACGGGTGTTGGGATGAAATTTGAAGTTCACTCATCCTGATTGATTAAATATGTCGATCGATTGATTGACAGGCTGTTATAAGCGTTGAATATCTATATTTGATGCTTATACAGTGTAGTGCACTTTGGTTGATGGTTGATTATTTTCAATGCTATTATATACATGTGTTGTATGAAAATCCATATAATTAATTTTATATGGTAATTGATTGGGCCTCATTCCAGTTTTGAAAAAGAAATATTTGAAAAAGAAATATTTGAAATAGAATATTTGAAAATAAAGGAATATATGAAGCCGTGTTGATTAGATTGACGCCATTTTGACGTGAACGATATTTATATCGATTTTAAAACGATTTCGAAATGAAATGAATTGAAAACGATTTCGAAATGAAATGAATTGAAAACGATTTCGAAATGAATTGAAAACGATTTCGAAATGAATTGAATTGAAAACGATTTCGAAATGAATTGAAAACGATTTCGAAATGAATTGAAAACGAATTCAAATTGAATTGAAAGCAAATTGAAAGGAATTCAAATTGAATTGAAATTTGAATTGAATAGAAATGAATTTTAAAACGAATTTATAAAGAAGAATTCAATTTTGATTTGAATTGAAATGGAAGTTGAAAATGTTTTTGAAACGAATTCAAAACCATTTATATAATTCGTTTTAAATAGAAATCGACGAAATATATATTATATATATTATATATATAATATAATGGCCTGAATAGAACGCGCCGCGCCGCGGCAGTTCGTGAATTTCGACCATTTATTTCAAACGGACATTACGGGAGATCCGACCGTCGGATTCTCCTAAAACCGGAACCGTTGGGTTCGTATCGAAAAGAGCTTTCTAACGAATATTAGAAATTTGAAATCTAACGGTTGGATTTGGAGTTACGTCCAAATCAAATTGGAAAAAGGTCGCTGTAAGTGCAGTTCGATGGCCATTAATGGAAATCGACTGTACGGGCCTTGATAAAATTATTAAAAATAGTAATAATTTGTGTAAAATCATAAGAAATGATTTAGAAAGAATTGGGATGAAAAACTCCATATTTGAAAAGATAAAAATAGATTTTTATCGAAATGAACTAGTTTTGAACTAGAATTATAATTCTATTTATTTTTAAATAAATAAATTGAATTTGAAAAGGGTTTTGAAAATAACCAAAATTTCCAATGATTGCATTGGAGTGGATTTGAATCGAAATTGTCTTCGGAATATTTCGATGTTGGAATTCGTGATTATACAGATGTTGTTATGGAAATTTGAAAGATATATATTTATATCGTTATTTCCAATACGACATTTGTTAGTCGTAGAATTTGATATTGAATATAAGCCGATATATTTTCTATTCAGAGCCTTATATTGAATATCGAATGTGATTTGGGTTTGTCGTGAGTGGTGTCTTCACTAACACTGTTCTTGAACCCAGTTGTGAAAAGATTAAATCTTTTTATTTAGATTTAATGAAGTGTACCAATTGAATAATATTTAATTGGAATTGAAGTGATATTGATTTTTGGGTTTATCGTGAACAGTGTTTTAAATAACACTCGTTCTTTAACCCAATAATTAATGGAATGTGATTTTGGGTTTATCGTGAACCGTGTTTTAAATGACACTGATTCTTTAACCCAGTTAAAGATTAAAACTAAGTGGAGTTTTAATGAATCTTTAAATAGATTGAGATGATCGAAAATGGAGTATCACCAGTTTTGCTCCAGGCGATAGTTAAATCTTTAATTAGATTTGAACGTGAAATGGTAATTGAATTTACCGATAACACTGTGGTGTTAGATATGAAGTATAACCAGTTTTACTTCATGGGATGAATAGGTTGGGATTGGGAAATAAAATAAATGATTACTTCGGTGTGGTTCGCTAATCCCGACTAGTTTGAATTGATATTCAAAGGAGATTAAAGAATAAATTTAAAGAATTTATCTTGGATAAAATTAATGGGAACTTTTCCCAAAGTATAGGAATATTTGAATAAAAGAATATTCTGAATTGGAATGAGGCGTATGTTGTGTTTGTGTAACACTTTTATAAGATATACGCGAGTTATTCAGAAAGACCGGGTTTATCCCATTCTGAATAACTGATTCGACGTGGTGTCGAAGATGAAGACGGTGGTCGAAGACCAGAAGTCTTCACGTCGTTTGGGTGATAACTGATGATCTTGATTGGGCTGTACACCCAAGAAGATGGAAACAGTTGGTGATCGTCCAGACGTACTTGGAGATCGATGGATATGCGGGGTACTAGGTGCCTCCGGTTTCGTTCAGACCCAGAACGGACTTGTAAATGGACTGTGTGTCTGACATTGGATTTTAGTCCGTGTGATTGATCTCTATTAAATATATATCTGTTTGGCGGCGGAGAATTTATTCTCTTGCTTAACGCCCTTCTCTGAGACGTACGAGCTCAGGGGTTATATATTGATGGATATAAATCACATGGAGTGAATTGCCTGTGTGGCATGCCTAAGTGGCAATTGATCAAGGCTTCTGTTGAAAAGAAAAGTCTTGTGGTGATGATCAAAGCACAGCCTGTGTGGCACAGCTTTGTGTAACGTGAATTCGCGAGCCTCGCACCCCGGTTGTGAACCAAAAACGGGAGAGGACCTCAGGGAGGGCATGCGTTTCTTTCTAGCTAGGGTGGTGTCAGTGACCTACCAGCCCTGACATTTATATACTTTTCACCTGTGTGGTTGTTGCTGTTGCGAGGCGCCTCGGTTTGATCGGACGATCCGGGTCCGATGGAGTCATTCGTTGGCTCATTTACGCCCCAAAGGGCGGGGAAACGTAGTGTTCAGGCATAATAATCCACATCGGTGGACCGGCCCTGTCGCTCCATGGGGCAGTTGCGGCTGTTCCTGAGGCTCGGGCTAGACAGTCTCGAATCGGTAGAGGACGATCCCTGGCCTCGGTTCACAGACGGAAATCCAATTTCCAAATACGTGACATTTGCGGTTTTATTTGTAGAGCCTAGTATGGCGACATGATATATGGTACCCATGCCGCCTATGATTGATACTTATGATTTGAAGTTGTTTTATACACTATGCACTTATAATAGTATCAAACGATTTGTTTTAACCGTATCAAGCATTCGTTGGCTGTTATAAGGGAAAACCCTATCCTCGGCTGCGTTGCATTGTGTGATGGGACCTGGGTCTTATAACAGCTTCATTTTTCTTTATTTAGCATTGCGCTGTTTGTTTTATGCACTGGTATTCTTGGGAGGAAACCCGTTCCGTGTTATACGGCGTGGTCCCTTGATTTACCTAACTTTAAAATAAAGATTAACTGTTTTAGTTCTCACACCAGTCACATGACTGACCTGGAGTTTATTGTTTTAACCTGAACTCTGGGTGCCCTTATTTTGACACGGGCAGCTAGTAGTTTCGGTTTTGCAGATTTATATTCACAGGATCCTGGTTTACAGCTGGAACGATATCCGGAAAGCTTTGTATCCGTATATCTCTTCTAGTTATGTATTGTATTATTTTCCGCTGCGATGTATTTAAATGTAATTTAAATCTCTGATATTTCTGTGTAATATTCATTTTTACTCTGTATATTCTTGTAATCTGATGCATTGTTGTAATATGCAATGAAATGTTCTTCTGTATGCGTTCTGATTTGTCGTGTTCTCAGAACAATTCGTTCTTTCTCTTCTCTTCGGAGACCGGGGAAGTTCGGGTCGTTTCATATTTCTTTTTCAAATATTTCTTTTTTCAAATATTTCTTTTTCAAAACTGGAATGAGGCCCAATCAATTACCATATAAAATTAATTATATGGATTTTCATACAACACATGTATATAATAGCATTGAAAATAATCAACCATCAACCAAAGTGCACTACACTGTATAAGCATCAAATATAGATATTCAACGCTTATAACAGCCTCTCAATCAATCGATCGACATATTTAATCAATCAGGATGAGTGAACTTCAAATTTCATCCCAACACCCGTGTGGGGTTTCAAACAATCAAACACAGATTTTATTTGTGCAATTGGGCGATGTGTAAAATTTATCGACCCAATCAATGTCCTTCAAATAGGTGTACATAAACAAACCGTCCGGTTTGTAAATGAATATTTATTTATTCACATTCACGTCAAAAATTATATTTTAACGATAAAACATTTTATTTCAACACATGAATTTCTATTCAGTTCATTTCTTCAATAAAATGATATTTTATTTTTCTAACATATTTTAGAAAATTTCGGCGGCATAACGGCACGATACTAGAAACGGGACAAGGCCTAGCCTTATCCCCGGTCTAGTGAAGGCCCACGCCATTCACACATCAATCAAATCAATTTCATCTCACCAAACAATTCAATTCAAACAAATAATTCAACTAATCTATGCAACCAAACAAACAAGTCCATGGTCTGTGGACGATTGTGTCGGGTGCTACTAAGCACCGTCTGCATCCTAGTATATATATAACTAGAAAAATAAATTGAAAGGTGAGAAATTCTCACAGATAGCTATCCCAACTTCACGACACTTCATTTGCAGAAACCTTCGTCGTTCTCGCCTTCTTATCACCTTCATTGCCCGTATTCACTACATATATAAAAATCACATTTTTATTTCGCTATTCAATATATAAAAATCGAATTTTTATATTGCTATTCAATAGATAAAAATTCTATTTTTATCACGCTATTTTCTATATAAAAATTTCGCCTTTTCAAATATAAAGATTTCGATTTTATTTCATCACTATAAAAATCACCTCTTTATTTCAATGTATATATAATAAAAATCAGATTTTTATTTCGCTACATGTACAAAGATGATATTTTCATATTCTCTATCTTATAAAGATTATATTTTTATAGTTCCTACTATGTAAAATCATATTTTTATCCTTCTACAATATAAAAGATTATATTTTTCATCTTCTACAATATAAAAGATTATATTTTTCTTCTTCTACAATATAAAAGATTTCGCCTTTCTACTTAAAACTCTCGCCTTTTCACTACTAAAAATCCCATCTTTTACCGTATAAAAATCACGTCTTTTACCATATAAAAATCCCGTCTTTTAACGATTTAAAATCTAATAATTTTCAGTTTTAAAATCATGTAATTTTCAGTTTTTTTTTTAAAATCATATATAAAAAAAAGTTTTAAAAATAAAATAAAAAAATAGTTTTTACATAACCAAAAGGTCATAAAATTTACCTTGAATCGAAGGGGGAGGAAGCCGGGGCGCTGGAGTGTGATGCTGACGTGGAGGAGGTGGCAGGCGCATGGGGGAGTGGCGGAGCTCGTTCAGGCGGCGCAGGGGGGGCTCGGCGCGGTCGGATATGGGTCTAGGGTTGGGTGCGGTGGTGGCACGGGGTTCGGGTAAGGGGAAATTGGGGCTCGCGAGTGAATTGAGAGGAGGGAGAAGAAGGAAGGAGGAGAGATGGAGGGGGGGGGCGATTGCCGGAGCTCGTCGGAGTTGGGCGCCTGCTCCTGGTTGCGGCGGCGCAAGTCGCGAAGGGGGTGGGGTTTCGACGATGATATGGAGGGAGGCGGTTTTTTTTTTCGATTTAGGTTTAACTGAATGGGGGAGGGAAGTGTAATTTAATACTTTATATTTTATTATTATTATTTTTCCTAAAAAGTTGTTTTTCATTCGAACTCAAATTCAAGTCCAACGACTGTCGTCCCCAGGGTTTTACCCCCATTCCGAACACAATGGGATATGTATCGTAGGCTGATTCGGCTGTTACAATCAGTTTCCGTTAAATTTACATTTAAATCACTATACCGAATTTTAAACGTACATTTCAAATTACCGGGGTCACATACTAACTAGAAAAATTCTAGAAAAATATTTTCTAGCTTCGTATTGACGATACGGTCCTAACAAAACTAGTTTCGTCGAATTCTGAGATCGTATGAAAAATGGCCATTTTCCAGTCGATTAAAGTCAACTGAAAATGGTCAAACGCGTTTTCCTTTGCCACGCTCACATATTGATTCGGAAAATTATGAAATCTGGAATCTAGCAAAAATTTGACACTGCGGATCCAACAAAACTGGTTTCGTCGAAATCTGAGGTCATTTGCAAAATGTCCATTTTTAAGGGCCTGAATTCCATAGCGACTATTCAGAATTTTCAACTGGACATATCTTTTGATTCCCGCTATGAAATTTTGATTATTCGGATTCGTTGGAAAGATATTCCCAAATAGATCCTATCGTTTTTGGTTTCACTAAAATCCGGATTGTTTTGCACCCGGTATGTTCAATTGAAGTTTGAAATCGAATTATCGAACTACCGCGCCATTTTCAATTCTATTTATAATTATATATAAATATTTATATTCTATCGACGGCGTATATAATATATACGTCGAATTCTATTCAAAATAAATTTCTCGTCGATATTATTTAAAATAATCTATTCGCTAAAATCGCCAAAATAAAAATTTTAAACTGGCCCAGATTTTCGGGTTATTACACAGAGCCTTATGGTTGATGATCAAAGCACAACTTTATTTAGCATAGCTTTGTGTATAACATTACTTCGCGAGCCTCACACCCTGGTATGAGTCAAAAACGGGATAAGGACCATAGGGAGAATTTGCGTTTCTTTCTAGCTAGAAGTGTTGTAAAGGTATGGAGCCCAAACATTTTTACTTATGTGGATTATGGATTGTGAGGGCCCTCAGATATTGGTCGCTACTGGCCAAGTGATAATTCCGATAGGACCGGGAAACATATTTTTCAAGAATAACTAATCCACTAAAGTATGTGTGGACCGGCCCTATCGCATCCAAGGGTTCGCCAGCGTCCGAGCCCTGAGGCATTTGCTAGATCGTCTCGAATTGGGAGGAGCCATCCCTAGCCTCGACTTATGATGGAAACCCAATTACCAGTATGACATTACAGATTTGATTGTAAACCTATATATGGCGACATAGTATATGGTAGCTATGCTGTCTAGGATTGATACATTTATATTGAAAAGTATTTTAACCTCACTAGACACTAATAATAATATCAAATGATTATTGCTTTATATGTATCAATCATGTTTGAACATTATAAGGTAAAAATCTATCCTCTGGTTTGCGTTGTATTGTGTGATGGGACTTGAGTCTTATAATGGTTTCATTTTTCTAAAAAGCATTGTGTTGTATAAAAAAGATTTATTTTATGCACAGGCAATCCAATGGAGTAAACCTGTTCGCATTAGCGGCGTGGTCCTGTGATTAGCCTTATTATTAGATAAGTTAAGTAAGATTTCTCATACCAGTCCCATGGCTGACTCGTAGTTTGTTTTCACTTGCAAACTCGGTTCCCCTTATTTTTACATGGGCAGCTAAGTAAACAGGTAACATGCTTTATTTTGGATATGCACCGTAGCATGGTGTGCTCTTTGGCTGAAGATGAAGACTATATTTTATCTCTAATTTTGGACATTTAGACATTACCTTATCTATGCTGTATTTGATGATGTTCTAGACTTATTTTCTATTTGTTGGAACATTTTATTTATTAAGTAGTATCATGTGTCTGTCCAACTTTGATGTTGACGACATTTACAATTCCGCTGCTATGATGATGAGTATTATTCTATGATTTCATGTGTTATGCTATTATCTGTAATCTGCTGATGTGATAAATGTGTTATATTCCAATGATTATCCTTGCTTCCGTGGAATAGGAGTTCGGGTTATCACAATATATATTGTTATGTTTTGATAATACAATCCTAAAAAACTAATTTCGACGAATTTGGAGACCATTTGAACAATGGCCTTTTTCCCAGTCGATTAAATTCAAACTAGATTTACAAAACACGTTTAAATTTACTGTGCTTACATATTAATTCCAAAAATTATGAAATAAGAAACCTAATAATAATTTGACATTCCGGGTCCAACAAAAGTGGTTTCGTCGAAACAATTACAAAATGACTATTTTTAAGGGCTATATATTATATAAAATATATATAAATTCCATAGCGACTATTTTAAAATTTAAACTGGAAATAAATTTCAATTTATATTGTGAAATCTTAATTTTTCACATTCTTTAGAAAGATATAATTAAACAGATTCAAATGTTTCTAGGTTTACTAAAATTCGATTTTTTTTGAATCATGTACATTCGTTTGAAATTAGAAATTAAAATTTCAAACTCCCACGCCATTTCAAACACATTTTAATTTAATTTTAAATTTATACGCTCTAACTTTGATTTAAATAAAATTTTAGTTGTTATAATTTAAAATAAACCATTTTAAATATTCAAAACCCATTAAAATAGCTAAAATAAAAATTTTAATTGGTTCAGAAATTTCAGATTGTTACAATATCCCCCACTTATAATCTTTTCGTCCTCGAAAAGAAACGGAGCTGAAGGTTATTTAACTAACCAACTCAAGTTTCGTTCTGGCTTCCATTCTTCAACTTTTCAGTTTCTAAGAATTTTCTAATTTCTGAAAAAATTGGCTAACACCCTAAATTTTCGAAAAATTTCGCCATAACCTCCTTTGATCGGTAAAATTGCAACCTGCCTCACAGGGCCCTTATCAATCAAAAGAAAAAGAAAAAGCCAAGCGGCTTGCCAATCGACTCATAAAATCATCAAAACCTAATGAATACAGTAAATATGTACCTATTTGTTAGGCATGCAATTTTATTCCCCTTCTTAGCTTCCATGCTATGACCTGTTCAACATATATACATGTATATATATATGCAATTTCAATCAAATTTCAATTTAATTCAATATTCGATTCGTTTTGGATAAATTTACCTTTCATTCACATATTGGTTATATTAGTTAAACTAATTATCATCCATCAAAACCAACAATCAATTAGTTGATTAAATTTCCAAATGCATAACTTTTATATACTCCGAAATCATATTTTCGATGTCAAATCACAAACAGTAAACTCTAACTAAGTTTTGGTTCTCACACTAGTCAATTGGAATCATATAGATATCCCCCTTTCAAAACTAGAACATAATAATTGATGATGCCATGGTCATCATCAAAATCATCTCCGGGCGACTAGAGTGTGATTCCATATCTATCCAGTATATTTGAGACTTTGAATACACGTTAATTACGTGTATATTCAAGATCTTCGTATACCCAATAGTCCAAATTCAATATAAAATAAAATAATTAAATGTGTATAATAAGATATAATTTTTTTAAACTAAATTCATTTTTGTAAATAATACTCTTCGAACTCATTCTAGGGAACCCTATCTCTAACGAGTCATTCTTATAGGATGTTACTAATCCTATCTCTGATAAATTCTTTTGTTCGGTTCTAACATGTCTTGTTCTCATGCTTTGTAAACTAAAGCTCTTATACCAACTGAGACGACCTTAAATCCCCCTTATGGGAAAGCCTGGATTGATCTGAGAGCACAGCGCGTCGGAACACAAACACTAGAACCATTCATTGCTATTACAGCAATTACATCAAAGTACAAGAATATATCAGAGTACGAATAAATATTATACAGTGCAAATACAATATCAAAGATAAAAGTTACATTTAAATACACAAACATAATGTGCAGCGGAAAATATCAACAACCACAGCTGAAAGAAATACATGGATACAAAATTTTCCGAATATAGCTCCAGCTATAATCCAGGATCCTATGAAAAGAAATATCTGCCAAAACCAAAACTACAAGCTGCCCACGTAGAAAATAAGGGCACCCAGAGTTAAGGTTAAAACAATAAACTCCGAGTTAGTCATGGGACTAGTGTGAGAACTAAAACACCTATTATCTTTTATTTTAAAGATAGGTAAATCACGAGACCACACTGTATAACACGAAACAGGTTTATCCCCTATGGATACCAGAAAACAAACAACACAATGCTAAAAAAAATAAAATGAAGCAATTATAATACTCAGGTCCCATCACACAATGCAACGCAAGCCGAAGGATAGAGTTTTACCTTGTAATAGCAAAATATGCTTGGTACACGGAATTTATCTTTTATTTTTACTATAAGTGTATAGTGTAGAAATCAATTTCGAAAGTAAATGTATCAATCCTAGACGGCATAGTACCCCATCCTATTATGTCGCCATATATATAGGTATACAACAAAAACGACAAAGCTCGTATTGGAAAGTTGGATTTCCATCATAATGGATGTTGATTCGAAAGATCTATCGCGTAGTGCAATACTTCACAGCTTACGTCCCAGCTAGAGAAAACACCGTAATGCACATCCGCCTTTTTGTAAAATCAGATATCACCACGGCATACGTCCCAGCTAGAGAAAACATTGCTTACTCTATCCCTCTAGGAACCAGGGGGAGGGGTATGCCCTATCCCTCTGAGCGTAGAGTGACCACACCCAGTCCATCTCGGTCGACCGAATCTGTGACAACCCTAAAGGCGTCTATCCTCATCTCAAAAGAAAACTAACCTGACCATCGGTTCACCATCATACCGGTGTGTGAGGCTCGTGAAGTAATGCTACACAAAGTTATGCTAATTAAAGCTATGCTTTAATCATCATCCACAAGACTCTTCTTTTCAACAAAAGCCTTGATCCATACATCTCAGCATGTCACATTGTCAATCCATACCATACCATTGATTTCTACCAATGTATAACCTCTAAGCTCGTACATCTCAGAGAAGGGTGTTAAGAAAGAGAATAAATTTTCCACCACCAAACAGATATATATTTAGTACAGATCAACGGATACAACATAAGTGAATACAACGTCAGACGTACCATCCATTTGCAAGTGCGTTCCGGGTCTGACCGAAACCGGAGGCACCTTATTCCTCGTCCCATATGTCCAATACACGAGAGAGGCCCTCACATATCCGGACAATCAACAAGTACATCCGGACCACTACCACTGTAACCCCTCCTTGGGAGCTACCCAAATCCAGTGTATTAGTAGTAATCCATTTGATGTGAAGATCGCCAGTCTTCATCCACCATCATCAATATCTTCGACTTCTAGTGTCGTATCTGCTATTCAGAATGGGTTAAACCCGGTCTTTCTGAATAACTAGCGTATTTTATAATCAAGTGCTATAAGAAAACACATCACATACCTCATTCCAATCCAGAATATTCTTTACATTGGTAATTATTCCCATAAATCTTATCAAAGATTTAATTCATTTAAATCTCTTGTTTAAATCTTCATTGGAAACCATTTCAAAAGATTTTATATTATCTTTTCACAACTTTAAATGAAATTAAGGTTTTTCAAACTAGTCGGGATTATCGAGCTATGCCGAGGTAATCATTTATTTTATTTTTCCAATCCCAACCTATTCATCCCATGGAGAAAAGCTGGCAGTACTCCATATCTAACACCCAATGAGTTATTGGTAAATTCAATTACCATTCAACATTTAAATCTAATTAAAGATTAACTATTGCCTGAAGTAAAACTGGTAATACTCCATTTTCGCACATTTCTCAAATTTGGAAAATTCAATTACCACATTAACATTTCTATCTAATTAAGGATTCATTAAAACTCCACTCAGTTTTAATCTCCAAAAATCATTATTTAATGATTATTCAAATTTAGGAAATAAATCCTGCCATTAACTAGGTTAAAGAACCAATGTCATTTAAAACACAGTTACGATAAACCCAAAATCATCTTCCATCAAAATGGAATCTACACGGAAATCATAACAGTGTATAACCGATATAAATTCACGAATCCGACTAATAATTTAAATAGAATAACAGCCAAGTCTTTTAAATTCCATATATAGTAACGGTCTTCCTTCACAGAAGCCCATCTTGATTATTACCAAATCGAATTCCATTCAACTCCAATTTAATATAATAAATTGGAAATCTTTACTTTGGAAAAATTACATTAATCTTGATTAAAAGATTTATAAATTCCAAATCATATTCTTCACTGTTAATTGGGTTAAAGAACAAATGTTATTTAAAACGTTGTTCATGATAAACCCAAAAATCCAATTCTTTTATTCAATTCCAATTAAATATTAATTAACTGGAAAACTTCACTAAATCTTAATTTAAAGATTTATTCTTTTCTCAACCAGGTTTAAGAACAGTGTTATTGAAGACATCATTCATGACAAACCCAAATTCCACTTTGATATCAAATACAAGGCTCTGAATAGAAATTATACCAGCTTATATTCAATATCAAATTCTGAAACCAATGGATATCCTATTGGGAATAACGATATTTGTATCTTCCAAATTCCTCAACAATATCCGTATAATCATGGAATCCAATATCGAAATATTCCGAAGATTACTTCCATTCCAAATTCATTCCAATTTATATGCTGGAAAATTCCGGTTATTTCAAAAACCGTTTACAAATCCAATTTATTTATTTAAAAACATTGGATTATTATTCTAATTAATAACTAGTTCATTTCGATAAAAATATATTTTATCTTTTCAAATATGGAATTTTTCATCCAAAATCATTTCAAATCATTTATTATGAATATACACAATTTTTCCATTTTTTTAATAAATTTATTTAGGCCCTTATAGTCGGTTTCTAATAACGGCCACCGAACTACATCCAAAGCGACCTTTTTTGGAATTGATTTCGACATAATTTAAAATCTAACCATCAGATTTCAAATATCTTATTATCATTGGAAAATCTTTTTGATATGAACCCAACAGTTCCGGTTTTAGGACAATCTAACGGTCGGATCTCCCTTACGTCTATTTGAAGTTAATGGTCGAAATTCGCGAACGGTCGCGCGCGGCGCGTTCTATTCTGGCCATTATATATATATATATATATATATATATATATATATCGTCGATTTCCATTTAAAATGTATTTTATAAACCGTTTATAAATTCATTTTAAAACAGTTTCGACTTCCTTTTTAATTTTATATCAAAATTGAATATTCCATTTCATTATAATATTAAAATGATAATATTTTCAATTTAATTGATTTTGAAGTTCATTTCCTTTTCGCAATCATTATAAAAGTAATAAAATCGATCGATAAACCCGTTCGGGTAAAAATGGCGAATATCTACTTACTCGGCTTCATAGATTCCAATATTTTCGGGTCCATCCAAAACCGGACTTCAAAATCATATTTTAATTCTTCACTGAATATTTTTTTAAAATATTCGTTATTTCTAAATTGGAATGTGACTCAATCAATTACCATATAATTTCGGTTATATGGATTTCATACCTCGCATGTATTCAACAATATTGATAAATAATCATTCAACATTCAAACATCATCTACAGTGTATTCAACAACTGTATAAGCATTAAAATAAATAAATAACGCTTATAACAGTCTGTTAATCAATCGATCGACATATAGCTAAATATTGGGATTAGTGCATGTCAAATATCTTCCCAATACCCATGTGGGGTTTTCAAATAGCAACAGTCTATTTAAATAAATATTGGTTAATAAATTCAACCAGTTCACATACAATTTGAATTATTTTTCTACTTAACATATTTTCACTGTTTAAATTGTAAATGAATATTTATATCACATTTCAACAACCACAAACTGTATCCACACTGTTTAAAATACGAGTGTTATATATTCAAACAACGCTTCTTGTGCAGAGGAGTCGTGAATAGTTCATGTGTTCAACTCAAGCAATGTCACATACAATAGGTAAAAATCAACACTGGCAATTTCTATATATTTCTGTTATAACAATAAATAATTGTACAAATAATTTAGTGAGAGAATTCTCACATTCGTTTCCACTCCTCGTCTTAGTTTCTAATTTCAGTAAAGTTTGGGTTAAAATCTACCTGAAATTCTAATTATCTCCATTTCAGTACTAGTCAATTCCACAGCGAAGTGTTCGATTTCGCGATTTCAATGAAATTTGAATCATCGAATTCCATTGCTATTTGAATAAAATATTAAGTTTTAAACATAAATCATATATTTAAATAAATTAAAATATAATTATTTATAACTAATCAAATAATTAAGGGCCAAACCCTTTCTTCTTCAGCTGATAAAAGAAAACCCATTTGTTCAAATCTTCCTCCGCCTGCACAAGCCAATAGCGACGACCGGACGTCGATCGGACGACGCCACATTGAAGGGTTGACCACCCTCTACCTCAACCGGTGACAAAGCACCATTCGACCCCCCCATTCTTCATAATCGTGCTTTGACGCAGCTCTTTCGAGCAGCAAAATCGATCAATCTTGACCGTTGGATGAGCAGTTCTCTCATAGCTCTTTCATTTTGATTTAGGATGATTTTGAAGTGGTTGAGGGGATTGAATGAAAAAGAGGGAAGTAGGATCGAAGGAAATAAATCGTTCATCGCGACTTTGGCGGCTTACAGGGGTGTTGACCACGTATGAGATAATGTCAGGGTTTGACCCCCTTTTGACTATTATTTATATTAATATTAAATAATATTTTAATTCTCTAATTGATTCATTTTCGTTCTAACTCCAAACCCAACGACCGTCGCCCCCTTCCAAATACCCACATTCCAAACACAATGGGATATGTTTCATAAGCCAGCTGGACTGTTTCAATTAGTTTTCATCAAAAATTAAAATATAAATAAATATATATTGAATTTAAACATACATTTTAATTAACCAGGGCCACATACTGACTCCAAAGATTATAGAAAAATAAATCTAGTTATGTTTTGACAATACGGTCCTAGCAAAACTAATTTCATCCAATTTGGAGAATGTTTGAAAATTTGCCTTTTTCCCAGTCGATTAAATTCAAACTGAATTTACAAAATACATTTAAATTTACTGTGCTCACATATTAATTCCAAAAAATATGAAATTTGATACCTAACAATAATTTGAGCTTCCGGATCCAACAAAAGTGGTTTCGTTGAAAATGGAGGTCATTTGCAAAATGGCTATTTTTAAGGGCTATATATTATAATATATATATATATATAAATTCCATAGTGACTATTTTAAATTTTAAACTTGATATAACTTTCAATTTATATTATGAAATCTGATATTTTTTTTCACAGTCGTTAGAAAGATATAACTAAACAGATTCAAATGTTTCTGGTTTTACTGAAATCCGATTTATTTTGAATCTTGTACATTCATTTGAAATTAGAAATCGAATTTTCAAACTGGCGTGCCATTAAATTTTAAATTTATACGCTCTAACTTCGATTTAAATAAATTTTCAGTTGTCGTTATCTAAAATAAATCATTTTAAATATTCAAAACCCATTAAAATAGCTAAAATAAAAATTTTAAATTGGTTCAAAAATTCCGGGTTGTTACATCTTGTTTCGTTATATATATTTATATATTAAAATTTTATAAATTAACAAAATTATATAAACATGTTAATATGATATACAAAGTTAATATAACTTTTTGATATTATTATAAAATATAAATTTATTCATCTTTTATATAGTTTAAACATGCATAATTTGACTTATATATTATTTATATGATTTCATAAAAAATTTGGGTTACAATAATACTATTTGTAACTGAAATACTTATTTTGATTTCTTATTAAGATTTATAAAAGCTTGAATATTTAACACAGTATTTTGGTATAAAATTTTATGTCTTAGATATGTAGTTTAAATATAAGAAGTTATAGCTTTATAGTTAAATTTATATCCAGATTTCATAATTTTGTTATAACTATAGAATTCTTTTAAAAATTTTAAAATCTAAATGGTTCCTTAACAAACTAGTATATTTTGATTTCTAAGATTTTAAATATAAAATTGATTTGTATCAAAAGATTGATTTACATTTCATAATAAATTAATTTTTAAGTCCTTATTGAAAATAGTTTTCATATATACAATTATGACCATATGTTTACTTTATACGACACAATTCTATATTCTCTTTAAAAAGATCTTAATTTTTTAAGTATTCTTATTTATATAGTTTTATTAAATTTATTTTACTAAGTTTATATTCGATTCTTCATATAACCTTTTTTTATATATAGTTTATAAATATTTCTTTATAAATTGTTATATATAAGTTTATAATTATATTATATATGTTTATAATTGTAACAACCCGAATTTTAATAACATGTTAAAACAAGAAATCAAGACAGAATTAAATTTTAAAATAAGAATCAGGGAAAACGGGTTGCGCCATTGCGTTCGTCTCGGAATTCTACATGAAATAGAGTCCAAGTTTTCGAAAATAGGAGTCTGTATGACCAAGATATGGCCAAAACAAGATTCAGCAGACTTTCAGGCAGACTGACCCCAGGTCGAATGCAGTGTCGACTGCATAGTCGACCTGCCACCCCCCAGGTCGACTGTAGTGTCGAACTCCCCCCTGTACAAGTCGACCTGGTCGGCCTGGTGTGGCCCAAAACCCATTTTTGAGGCCCGGGATGAGTTTTGATGGTCCGGATTGACTCTAGGGTTGATCTAAAGGCCCTAAATGATTCCAACACCTATAAATACAACCTAATGCCTAACCTAATTCACAACTAAATATTCTTACACCTAAATGCTGCTGGAATCCCTCTTGATCATGGCCGCCACCTCTAATGAACTTCCTAAGCTTTCATACACAATTCAAATCAAAGATCAATGCTTCTACAACAAATTCAAGAGAATAGATCAATGACACTGCAACTTTCTACGACAAATTCACTTCTTAATTCATTAGCCACGATCTGTAAGTTCTAGTTATTTTCCGATTTAAATATTTGATTATAATATGGCATTGAATTAAAGTAAAATTGGATCTAAGTATGTTTATCGATCCAGATCTATTTCTGTTGTTTCTTGAATCTTGAGTTTTTGACTTGTCTATCTTTATTCTCATGACAAGTTCATAATCTATTCAGCCTGTTGTAATCTTAACATGCCTGTGATGATGTTTTTCTCTCCGATCTTATTTTTATGCAAGATTCTACCTTTCCCCTATTTATTTTCTTTTGATGAACCTTGGTCAATTTCGGACCTTGGCCTAAAACCGCGATTTGCGTACGATATGTATACCGGGGAATTATGGGATTATTGCCTATATGAATATGATGGAATTATTGGCAACATGAATTTGGATATTATCATTGTATTTGCAAGTTTAAGGCTTGATATGTAAATTTTGGTATAATCTTCTTATGAGGAAATTTGCATAAATATTATATGCATGGAATTTGGCATTAATTCGAATCTATGTAATGTAACATGCAAATCAAATCAAAAGATTGGACAACTGGCATGTATTGTAATAAAAAGTTATGGTTTGGGATAACTACATCATGAATCACGATTTGGGTTTATTGGATATGAAACTTAATACATGTAATTTTGGCTAGATCTTGACATATGTAAAAAGGCATGAAACTTGGTATATATGTAAACTGTCCAGGATTAGGCATATATAAATTGGCATATGTAATTTGGCATGGATCTTGATAGATGTGTAAATTGGTATAAACTTGGCATACATGTAAATAGGCAAGAATTAGACATATGTAAACCAACTAGAATTGGATACATATATAAATGGGCATGTAATTTGGAATGTGGGCATATGTTTATTAACATGTAATTGTCATGTTTAGCATAATCATGGTTCGTGACATTTGATTTGGTATAATTTACATACCAAAAATTATAAACATGATTTAAAAGGGAAGGTGGGCCATAATAATAAATGTTGATTAATGTAAATTATGGACATAAAGATAATAGGAATATATTAACATATTTGATTAAGGGATAATTAATCCAAATATGGGGTGAAAATATTATGTATAATAATAAATGTCTATGACACGAGGTTGGACTCATTTATGGAATAAGACTGCCCGGACCCGCCCAGCAAATCCAGCAACCATAAATGGTAGCCCAATGTGAGAGGTCATAGCGTGACAACTGTATGGACATGAGGTTAGGCCCGTTTGTTGTGTAAGACTGCCCGGACCCGCCCGGCAAATCTAACAACCACAAAAGGGTGGCCTAATGTGAGAGGTCCTACAGGGGTGCGGTAGTAATAAATTAAGTAACACTTTAACCAAAGACAACATGTGGTGGGACATGCGGGTTAAGTGGTTGACATGTGGAAATGCGAATAGTAATACTTAACCAACATAACATGGTAATTAGACCAGTGGGTAGGGTTAAGTAAACTAAGAAAGTTTAACCAAGATAACGTGTTAATCAGACAAGTAGGTGGGGTTAAGTAAATAGAGAACACTTAACCAATATAACACGTTAATTAGGTAAGTGGGTTGCGGTTAAGTAATAACACTTAACCCACATAACATGACTAGCGGTGGGGTTAAGTTAACTTGAACAAGTTGATAACACTTAACCATTATAATATGACTAGTGGATGGGTTAAGTAATATGACTAGACTAATGACACTTAACCGATATGATATGAGTGGGTAGGGTTAAGTCTTGAACCACTTGAATATACTTAACCAATTTGACATGATGATTTGATAGGGTTAAGTCTTGAACCACTTGAATATACTTAACCAATTTGACATGATGATTTGGTAGGATTAAGTCATAAACCGCTTGAAAATACTTAACCAACTTGACACATGATTCGTAGGGCTAAGTCATGAACTTGAACAACAACACTTAGCCAATTTGACATGACACGTAGACGGGTTAAGTCACGAACTTGAATGACCACACTTAACCAACTTGACATGCTAGACTGATGGGGTTAAGTCTCGAATTTAAATGACAACACTTAACCTACTGGACGGAAACCCTAGTTACGCGGTCCTTTTCAGCAGTAACCCACTAGATGTATCATGGTACCCTGGAACTAGGCAGGGTGGGGCACGATTACTGGGCTGATTGTAAGCGACCAGAATGATGGCTGAGTTGGTGCGCCATTGTAGGTTCAGGCGGACTACGGCCGTGCACGTAGTCCAGAGTTGAAAAAGCAGGCATTGGGCACCAGTAGGTTTACACTGTGCGTGCTTGATTCGTGTCGGTGGTTGGCACCCTAAGGCTTGATACACCCTATGGTGGACCTAGCTCAGGTGACTACATTCGTGATAGGGCCGTATGACACAGACACATGAACGAGATAGGACTCGTAGGGAGCCAATTGATTAATAGATTGTTTCTTGAGATCAAGTAATGGATCATTTCATGACATTGGGCAAGGGATCATTTTATAGTCAACACATGACACGGGTTGGGATACTAGTACGTTTGGTGCAGGGCAAATAGATATCATAGAAATATTTTAATGGTAAAGCAGAGAAATCTTGCGATGCTTGATAGAAATCTTGCGAAATTATACTTAGTTTATCTAGAATGGAAACTTGGCAATGTTATACTTGACAAAAACCATACGAGGTTATTCTTAGTTATCTTTCCTGTAGCTTATCTTGTCATCATGCTTATGTTTACTTTCAGTTTATTCATTCCATTATGTCTTTACCTGTTTTTATGTTGAAAGTCACTAGTTTTTACTCAGTCTTTATGACTGACCCGTTTTGTTTCGCCTCTTTTTCTTCCGTTCCTTCCCCCCCAGGTTCGCAGGGTGGGAATATAGCTTAGTTCGGATCTTACCAAGCTCCAAAGATTTTTCATGTATGGCTTGGATTTCTATTGGCTATGACTTGCTTTGCTTTATTGGGGAATGATTTATAACTATGGTTTTATGCTTCTTTACAATTGCAAGACAGATTTCGATGTAATTGACTTAATATCATTTTGATGTAAAAGGCTTTAGACCTTACTAGATTTTAAAGCAATGAAATTTGGGTTTTCCTTCCGCTGTTTTATTTATGTTCTGTCTTGTAATATTTCTGTGTATGTTTACCTAGATAATACTCCACCAAAGCTAGTGCATTCCCTTTGTGAGTGACCCTAGCGAAGTTAGCGTGTTACATTTGGTATCAGAGCAGAAGGTTACCAGACTGGGCAAAATCTTTTAAAAAACCTTCTGAAACTATTTTCAAAATGTTTTACAAAGAAGAGTTTTTCTAAAGAAAATTTTGTTTTACGAAAGGCATGTTCCCCAAAGCCATATGCACTATCTTTTGATTCTCTCCTTGAGTCTCTTCTCTCTTTCTTTTTCACCATAGTTTGTAGGCATGCAACACATGTCGGAGGGCAAAGTAGTGCCCAACCTCCATCTGTAGCCGCAGTAGTTCCATCTTCGACTAATCTTATTTCAAGCTTTGTAGGGTTGCCGTGCGATGGAGGTAGCTTTCGAGAAACTTGTCAACAAGCTATACAAGGATAGTAAGAACGATGATAAAGAACATAAGCCTAAGGATGAGAAACTTGTTGATAAGGCGTAATCCACGAAGGAGGAAAAGGTGAAAGGGAAGAGGTCAAAGTAAAAGAATAATAAAACCCATGACAAGAAAGAACATCGTTGGTATGGTAAAAAGGGACATATAGTTAAGTATCATAGGACAAGGACAAGGGCAAAGAACAAGATCGTCGAGAGGGCAATTGTATGCTCTCACTACTAGCATACCTAAGAGAGGTGGTAACGTTTCTGTTAAAAGTTTAGCTTCTCTTTTCTATCATACCATGGGAACTTTGTTTTTATACAACGCATCCTTTTAATTCTGCCTCGATAGTTGAGTCTCTGCACCTTAGTACTAGCGTAGTAGAGGATCCCATTTTTGTCTCAAATCCTGTTGGGGAATCGGCTCATGTATTCATGATTTGTTTGGATTTGAGAATGTCTATGCTAAGTGTTGAGTTTATAAGTAATGCTTATGTTTATATTTTGGGCTATGGCTTGATTCTAGCGATGGAGTAGTTGTCCAGTAAGGGTGACATTCTCGGTTTTGAAAAGAGGGTAGTTAGACTCTTGACTTGCCTCGGTAATACCCTCGAAGTTGCGTGTGACCTTTAGGGTTCTCTCATGATTAGTTACCTAGAATCTCTTGATACATTTATTGATCCGCTCGAGTAGTGTTCACCACTAAGGCGGATGGTTCATTTCACTTTTGCATGAGTTGTAGAAAGTCACCTTAGTAAGTACATTTGGCAACATGGTTGATATTTGTTATTTTCAAGAGATAGTTCTTCTGTGTGGAATACATCCTAGTAAGTGAACGAGATCCAAGATCCAAGATTCACTAGTGAATTTTGGAGAGCTTGCATGAAACCATGAGTACGTAGTTAAGTTTGAGCCGAGTGTACTAGAAGGAGGATAAGTGAAAGTTGAACGAGAGGCAACAGTGAAATGAGTTCCAACTCATATTTTGGAAACAAGAATTAAGAATCTGTGAAGTTAAAGACGGTCAAAGCACAATGGAGTTAAGCTCAAGGAAACGCGACTTAGAAGATTGAAGACTAGATACTTGTATCATATCTCTTTTTAAGAGTATATCCTTGGTCCCTCTTTTCCTGTAGAGCTTACTTGCATGTTATCTTTTTCATCTCGGTCCTATTCTCAATCAAATTTCTGTTGCAAACACCATAGGGAGTATGACTCATCTGTTAGTAATACATTTTGGGGCTTGAGGATGTCCGTTGGGTTGACTAAACTCTTTGGGTTTTATACGATACGGGTTGGTTTTAGGAAGGGATTCCCTTGTGACCTAAAAGGAGTCCATCATGCTTAGTTTTCTGGAAACGTATATTGGTTTGATTCAGTAATTCTTTGGGTGTCAGCCTAATGTTGATTTCGGTCTCTGGGGCTGGTGCTTAGGGAGTTCTTCTCCTGATCAGTATATATATGACATATATTTCCAGTTTTGACATGGCCTAATGGGCACAAGATTTTTACTTGCTTCTATCATTCGGCTATACCTTTAGGTAGGAACAATTGGGTGTAAACATGTGATTGAGACATGTTATGATTAATGGTTGCAAGTGGCTGCAAGTGGTTGTTAGTGGTTGCTCGGGGATGCATTTACACATTAGGCACTAGATCGGCTCAGTCACCTTTCATATTGCATATGCATGAGTGTTTATACTTGTTTATGGATGAGTTTGAATGTGTTATCATGTGAATATTGCATATGGATGAATGGTTGTGCACACATATAGTGTTTACGCGACCAGGATTATTTGCATACATGTGGATTCATGGAACTTAACATATTTTGCATTAGAAAGATCAATCAGGCCTGATCATTTGCATTAGATAAGTACATATACACACACTTTCTGCATATGATCATGCAGCACTAGAAATCTTTTAAGGATAATGATTGCTTGTGGATGATGTTTTGAGTAGATGGACGATGGATGACAGGATACAAACTTCCTAACTTGAAGATTTCGGGGACGAAATCCTTTAAGGAGGGGAGAATGTAACAACCCGGATTTTAATAACATGTTAAAACAAGAAATCAAGGCAGAATTAAATTTTAAAATAATAATCAGGGAAATGGGTTGCGCCATTGCGTTCGTCTCGGAATTCTACATGAAATAGAGTCCAAGTTTTTGAAAATCGGAGTCCATATGACCAAGATATGGCCAAAATAAGATTCAGCAGACTTTCAGGCAGACTGACCCCAGGTCGAATGCAGTGTCGACTGCATAGTCGACCTGCCACCCCCCAGGTCGACTGTAGTGTCGACCTCCCCCCTGTACAAGTCGACCTGGCCAGCCTGGTGTGGCCCAGAACCCATTTTTGAGGCCCGGGATGAGTTTTGATGGTCCGGATTGACTCTAGGGTTGATCTAAAGGCCCTAAATAGTTCCTACACCTATAAATACAACCTAAGGCCTAACCTAATTCACAACTAAATATTCTTACACCTAAATGCTGCTGGAATCCCTCTTGATCATGACCGCTACCTCTAATGAACTTCCTAAGCTTTCATACACAATTCAAATCAAAGAACAATGCTTCTACAACAAATTCAAGAGAATAGATCAATGACACTACAACTTTCTACGACAAATTCACTTCTTAATTCATTAGCCACGATCTGTAAGTTCTAGTTATTTTCCGATTTAAACATTTGATTATAATATGGCATTGAATTAAAGTGAAATTGGATCTAAGTATGTTTATTGATCCAGATCTATTTCTGTTGTTTCTTGAATCTTGAGTTTTTGACTTGTCTATCTTTATTCTCATGACAAGTTCATAATCTATTCAGCCTGTTGTAATCTTAATGTGCCTGTGATGATGTTTTTCTCTCCGATCTTATTTTTATGCAAGATTCTACCTTTCCCCTATTTATTTTCTTTTGATGAACCTTGGTCAATTTCGGACCTTGGCCTAAAACTGCGATTTGCATACGATATGTATACGGGGGAATTATGGGATTATTGCCTATATGAATATGATGGAATTATTGGCAACATGAAATTGGATATTATCATTGTATTTGCAAGTTTAAGGCTTGATATGTAAATTTTGGTATAATCTTGTTATGAGGAAATTTGCATAAATATTATATGCATGGAATTTGGCATTAATTCGAATCTATGTAATGTAACATGCAAATCAAATCAAAAGATTGGAACTAGCATGTATTGTAATAAAAAGTTATGGTTTGGGATAACTACATCATGAATCACGATTTGGGTTTATTGGATATGAAACTTAATACATGTAATTTTGGCTAGATCTTGACATATGTAAAAAGGCATGAAACTTGGTATATATGTAAACTGTCAAGGATTAGGCATATATAAATTGGCATATGTAATTTGGCATGGATCTTGATAGATGTGTAAATTGGCATAAACTTGGCATACATGTAAATAGGCAAGAATTAGACATATGTAAACCAACTATAATTGGATACATATATTAATGGGCATGTAATTTGGAATGTGGGCATATGTTTATTAACATGTAATTATCGTGTTTAGCATAATCATGGTTAGTGACATTTAATTTGGTATAATTTACATACCAAAAATTATAAACATGATTTAAAAGGGAAGGTGGGCCATAATAATAAATGTTGATTAATGTAAATTATGGACATAAAGATAATTGGAATATATTAACATATTTGATTAAGGGATAATTAATCCAAATATGGGGTGAAAATATTATGTATAATAATAAATGTCTATGACACGAGGTTGGACTCATTTATGGTATAAGACTGCCCGGACCCGCCCGGCAAATCCAGCAACCATAAATGGTAGCACAATGTGAGAGGTCATAGGCCCAAATTAAATGCATGACAACTGTATGGACACGAGGTTAGGCCCGTTTGTGGTGTAAGACTGCCCGGACCCGCCCGGCAAATCCAGCAACCACAAAAGGGTGGCCTAATGTGAGAGGTCCTAAAGGGGTGCGGTAGTAATAAATTAAGTAACACTTAACCAAAGACAACATGTGGTGGGACATGGGGGTTAAGTGGGTGACATGTGGGTGACATGTGGAAATGCGAATAGTAATACTTAACCAACATAACATGGTAATTAGACCAGTGGGTAGGGTTAAGTAAACTAAGAACGTTTAACCAAGATAACCTGTTAATCAGACAAGTAGGTGAGGTTAAGTAAATAGAGAACACTTAACCAATATAACACGTTAATTAGGTAAGTGGGTTGCGGTTAAGTAATAACACTTAACCAACATAACATGACTAGCGGTGGGGTTAAGTTAACTTGAACAAGTTGATAACACTTAACCATTATAATATGACTAGTGGATGGGTTAAGTAATATGACTAGACTAATGACACTTAACCGATATGATATGAATGGGTAGGGTTAAGTCTTGAACCACTTGAATATACTTAACCAATTTGACACGATGATTTGATAGGGTTAAGTCTTGAACCACTTGAATATACTTTACCAATTTGACATGATGATTTGGTAGGATTAAGTCATAAACCGCTTGGATATACTTAACCAACTTGACACATGATTCGTAGGGCTAAGTCATGAACTTGAATGACAACACTTAGCCAATTTGACATGACACGTAGACGGGTTAAGTCACGAACTTGAATGACCACACTTAACCAACTTGACATGCTAGACTGATGGGGTTAAGTCTCGAATTTAAATGACAACACATAACCTGCTGGATGGAAACCCTAGTTACGCGGTCCTTTTCAGCAGTAACCCACTAGATGTATCATGGTACCCTGGAACTAGGCAGGGTGGGGCACGATTACTGGGCTAATTGTAAGCGACCAGAACGACGGCTGAGTTGGTGCGCCATTGTAGATTCAGGCGGACTACGGCCGTGCATGTAGTACGGAGTTTAAAAAGCAGGCATTGGGCACCAGTAGGTTTACACTGTGCGTGCTTGATTCGTGTCGGTGGTTGGCACCCTAGGGCTTGATACACCCTATGGTGGACCTAGCACAGGTGACTACATTCGTGATAGGGCCGTATGACACAGACACATGAACGAGATAGGACTTGTAGGGACCCGATCGATTAATAGATCGTTTCGTGAGACCAAGTAATGGATCATTTCATGACATTGGGCAAGGGATCATTTTATAGTCAACGCATGACACAGGTTGGGATACTAGTATGGTTGGTGCAGAGCAAATAGATATCATAGAAATATTTTAATGGTAAAGCAGAGAAATCTTGCGATGCTTGATTGAAATCTTGCGAAATTATACTTAGTTTATCTTGAATGGAAACCTGGCGATGTTATACTTGACAAAAACCATATGAGGTTATTCTTAGTTATCTTTCCTGTAGCTTATCTTGTCATCATGCTTATGTTTACTTTCAGTTTATTCATGCCATGTTATCTTTAACTATTTTTATGCTAAAAGTCACTAGGACTTACTCAGTCTTTATGACTGACCCGTTTTGTTTCGCCTCTTTTTCTTCCATTCCCCCCCCCCCCCCAGGTTCGCAGGGTGGGAATACAGCTTAGTTCGGATCTTACCAAGCTCCAAAGCTCTTTCATGTACGGCTTGGATTTCTCTTGGCTATGGCTTGCTTTGCTTTATTGGGGAATGATTTATAACTATAGTTTTATGCTTTTTTACTATTGCAAGACATATTTCAATGTAATTGACTTTATAGCATTTTGATGTAAAAGGCTTTAGACCTTACTAGATTTTAAAGCAATGAAATTTGGGTTTTCCTTCCGCTGTTTTATTTATGTTCTATCTTGTAATATTTCTGTGTATGTTTACCTAGATAATACTCCACCAAAGCTAGTGCATTCCCTTTGTGAGTGACCCAAGCGGAGGTGGGGTGTTACAATAATTATATTATATATAGTTTTCATATCACATATATATTATGTATTTAATCATGTGTTTAAATAATATTTTCTTATGTTGTTATACTTGAAAAATAAAGTTTTAGCAACTAGTTTTGTTTTAGGAATTTCAAGAATTTTAATACTGATTTGAACACTTTAAAAATGCTTTAAAACTCATAAAATTGATGGATATGTCGACATACGTTGAAACGACCCGAAATCCCCCTTACGGGAAAGCCCGGATTGAGTTGATAACACGATGCATCAGAACACAAACAGTAGAACATTTCATTGCTATTACAACAATTTACATCAGAATAAAAGAATATATTAGAGTATGAATAAATATTATATTACACAATGGAAAGTATCAGAGATTTAAAATACTTGGCAGTGGAAATAAAATGTATAAACACAATGTGTAGCGGAAATACATCAACAGACACAACTGAAAGAAATACACGCATACAAAGCTTTCCGAATATAGCTCCAGTTGTATTCCAGGATCCTGTAAAAATGAATATCTACGAAAACCAAAACTACTAGCTGCCTGTGTGGAAAATATGGGTACCTAGAGTTTGGGTAGAAATAATAAATTCTGAGTCAGTCATAGGACTGATGTGAGAACTAAAACAGTTATCAAATCATTACTTTAAATGTTGGGAAATCATGGGCCTAGCCGTATAACACTGAATGGGTTTACTTCGCATGAATACTAGTTTGAAACAAAACAACGCAATGCTTTTTGGAAAAATTAAGTTATTATAAGACTCAGGTCCCGTCACACAATACAATGCAAGCCGGAGGATAGAGTTTTCCCTTATAATAGCCAAACATGCTTGGTACGTTTAAAACAAATCACTTCGATATCACTACAAGTGCATAGTGTCAAAAACAACTTCAAATATAAATGTATCAATCATAGACGGCATCGGTACCATATATCATGTCGCCATACTAGTTCTACAACTAAAACCGAAAAACGTCGTATTGGAAATTGGATTTCCATCAATGAGTCGAGGCAAGGGATGGCTCTCACCAATTCGAGACACTCTAGCAAAATCCGTAGGATTTGGACGTTGGCAAATCCTTGGATCTTCAGGGCCAGTCCACACTTACTTTAGTGGATTAATTATTCCTAAACACACGTTTCTCGGCCCTATCGGACCTATCTCTGAGCCACTAGAGACTCAATAATCGAGATGCCTCACAATCCGTCATCCACGTAAGTAAAAATGTCTAGGCTCCATACCATGACACCAATCCTACTAGAAGGAAACATCGTGCACTCCCTACAATCACGATCCCGTTTTTAACTCATACCGGGTGTGAGGCTCGCGAATTAATGTTATACACAAAGCTATGCTATTTAAAGCCATGCTTTGATCATCAAGCACAAGACTTTGCTTTTCAACAAAAGCCTTGCTCATTTTTATCTTAGCATGCCATAGTGACAATTCACGCCATGCAACTGATGTCTATCAATATATAACCTCTAAGCTCGTACGTCTCAAAGAAGGGTGCTAAGCAAGAGAATAAATTCTCTGCTACCAAACAGATATATATTCAATAGAAATCAATCGACACAGAATACAATCCAATGTTAGGTACTCAACCATTTACAAGTCCGTTCTGGGTCTGAACGAAACCGGTGACACCTTATTCCTCATCTCATATGTCCAATACAGAAGAGAAGTCCTTGCATATCCGGTCGATCTCCAAGTACGTTTGGATGATCACCACTTATTACCTTGCCTTTGGTGTACAGCCCAATCAAGACATCAGTAATCATCCAAACGATGTGAAGATCTCTGATCTTCAACCACCGTCTTCATCGTCGACATTTAGTCGTCATATCAATTATTCATAATGGGGTAAACCTGGTCTTTCTGAATAACTCGCGTATTTTATAATCAATAATCAAGTGCTATAAAAATACCTTATATGCCTTATTCCAATTCAGAACATTATTGATTCAAATATTCACATCATTAGGGAAAGGTTCTCATTAATTTTATCAAAGATAAATTCTTTTAAAATTATTCTTTACTCTTCCTTTGGATATCAATTTCAAACCAAATTAAGGTTTATAAAACTAGTTGGGTTTACCAAGCCTTACCGAAGTAATCATTTATTATTTATCCTAATCCCAACCTATTCATCCCATGGAGAAAAACCTGTATTACCAAAGTAATAATTACCATTTCACGTTCAAATCTAATTAAAGATTCAACTATCGCTTGGAGTAAAACTGGCGGTACTCCATACTACATCATTTCTCAAATTTGGCAAATTTAGTTACCACATTAACTGTTCAATCTAATTAAGGATTAATTAAAACTCCTCTTAGTTTTAATCCCAAAAAAAATCATTATTTAATGAGTATTCAATTTTAGGAAATAAATCCCGTCTTTAACTGGGTTAAAGAATGAATGTCATTTAAAACATCGTTCGCATAAACCCAAAATCATTTTCCATCAAAATGGAATCTACATGGAAATCATAACAGTGTATAATAGATATAAATTCCCGTATCAGACTAATAATATAAATGGAATAATGGCAAAGCCTTTTAAATTCAATATATAGTAACGGTCTTCCTTCACAGAAGCTTATCTCGATTACTACCAAATCGAATTTCATTCATTTCCAATTTAATCTATCAAATTGGAAAACCTTACTTTGGAAAATTCCATTAATCTTGATTAAATGATTATAAATTCCAAATCATATCTTCACTGTTAATTGGGTTAAAGAACAAATGTTATTTAAGACAATTTTCACGATAAATCCAAAAATCCAATTTTAATTAATTTCCAATTAGATATTAATTAATTGGTAAACTTCTCTAAATATTAATTAAAAGATTTATTCTTTTCTCAACTGGGTTTAAGAATAGTGTTAATAAAGACACCATTCACGACAAACCCAAAATCTAATTTTACATTAAATACAAGGCTCTGAATAGAAATTAATACCAACTTATATTCAATATCAAATTCTGAAACTGTTGGATATTGTATTTGGAATAACGATATCTGTATCTTCCAAATTCCTCAACAATATCCGTATAATCACGGAATCTAATGTCCAAATAATCCGAAGATTATTTCCATTCCAATCCATACATCAAAAAATTTTGGTTATATCAAAACCATTTCAAATCCAATTTATTTATTTAAAAACATTAGATTATTATTCTAGTTAATAACTAGTTCATTTTGATAAGAATATATGTCTTTCTAAAAATGGAAAATTTTCACCCAAAATCTTTCCAAATCAGTAATTATGATTTTACATAATTTTTCCATATTTTTAATAATTTTAATAAGGCACTTACAATTGGTTTCCAATAACGACCAGCGAACTACATCCATAGCGACATTTTTTGAAATTGATTTGGACATATTTCCAAATCTAACTGTTAGATTTCAAATCTCTTATTATCTTTGTAAAGCTCTTTTTGGTATGAACCCAACAGTTCTGGTTTTAGGAGAATCCGACATGTTGGATCTCCTGTTACATCAATTTGAAGTTAAGGGTTGAAATTTGTGAACAGTCGCTTCGCGGCACGTTCTATTCAGGCCATTATATATAATATATGTATATATATCATCGATTTCTATTTAAAATTTATTTTATAAATCATTTATAAATTCATTTTAAAGCGATTTCAACTTCATTTTCAATTTTAAACCAAAATTAAATATTCCACGTCATTTTAATCTTAAAATGATAATATTTCCAAAATATCAGATTTAGAAATATATTCTTTTCGATATTCATTATAAAATGAATAAAATCGATCAATAAACCCTTTCGGGTTAAAATGGCATATATACTTAATCCAGCTTCATATATTTTTATATATTTCCATGTCCATCCAAAATCGGACATCAAAATTATATTTTGATTCTTTACTAAATATTATTTTAAAACTATAATGAGTATTATTATAAAACTATGATGAATAATATTTTAAAACTATATTAAATAATATTTTAAAACTATTTATTATTTCTAAATTGGAATTAGACTCAATCAATTAGCATACAATTTCAGTTATATGGATTTCTTACATCACATATATTCAACAATAATGATAAATCATCATTAAACATCCACACATCATCCAGAGTGCATTTTCCTACGTATAAGCATTAAAATAAATAAAGCTCGTCACAGTCTGTCAACCAATCGATTGGCATATAATTAAATTTAGTGGAGATGTGAATAAACTATCATTCCCATGCCCATATGGGGCTTTCAAGCAACAATAGTCTATTCAAAATAATCACTGTTCAATTAATTTAACCAGTTCTAATTCGATTTGACTTATTTTTCTGATTTACCAATTTTCACTATTTAAATTGTAAATAAATATTTATAATTTAATTTCAATTACCACATTAATGTTAACATTATTTTTAATACGTCAATCATCAAAACAGCACAATCAAAACACAATACAGTCAATTAAATCGCCCATGGTCTGTGAACAAGGGAGGTGAGCTAACAAGTACCGTATACAGTTAAATATTAAAACTAATGAAAATCTACACTGATAATTCTATATTTTTTAAACATGAATACAATAATATAATAAAATATAATTGAGTGAGAAGGAGTTCTCACATTGGTTTCCATTCCATTATTCTTTATTTCTGAATTGTTTGTTTTTAAAATCGCCTCGAATTCTAATTTGTTCTGTTTTCATCCCAATTAGTTTTGTTGTGAAGCTCTCAACTCCACGATTACAAGGATATTGTTTCATGGGATTCCAACATTGTATGAGAAAGTTATACAATTTTAAACATTGATTACATTTATGGACTAATTATATAATTAACTAACCTTAATAACATTTAAAAATCCATTATCGTTTCCCATAATTACCTTCCCTCCGATTCTTCTTCTACAGGCATCGTGTAAAAAAAACCGATCGTGCTCCGTTCTTCCTTCCACCGCCGCTCGCGCCACGTCTGACCGGAACTTGATCTAACATGCTCACATCATCGACCTTCGAGGAAGCTCCCCACGCTAAACACCACTGCCGGTTCGGTGCCCTCATCGCCTCGAAAATCACGCTCAACTTCGCACCGTTCAGGGATGAAATTCCACCACTCCATTGATGAAGAACAGATCACAACCGTACGAGATGGAAGATCGAACTTTGCTCTCTAATTTTGGCTTAAGAGCTAGGATTTAATTTGCAATCATTTGAGAGAAATTAATGAGAGAAAATATGATCATTTCAGCCGTTCGTTTTAATTGGGGGAGACGCATTTTTGAGGAAGGATTTCTAGGGTTTTGGCCCATTTATAGTAAAAAAATTATTAACTATTTAATTCAATTTAATTTTTAAAAGTGAATTTCATATTCGAACTCCAAATGAATCCCACCGAATGTCGTTCTTAGCTAAATACCCCCATTCCAGACACAATGGGATATGTTCCGTATGCCAATTAGACTGTTTCGATCAGTTTTCGCAAAAATTAAAATATAAATTAATATACCGGTCAATATTGAATTTGAACATACTTTTTAATTTACCGGGGCCACATACGGACTCCAAAAATTACAGAAAAATAAATCTAGTTATGTTTTAACAATACGGTCCTAAAAGAACTAATTTCATCGAATTTGGAGACCATTTAAAAAATGGTATTTTTCCAGTCGATTAAATTCCAATTGAATTGACAAAACACGTTTAAATTCACCATGCTCACATATTAAATCCAAAAATTATGAAAATTGAAACTTAACAATAATATGAAATCCCGAATCCAACAAAAGTGGTTTCGTTGAAAACAAAGGTTGTTTGCAAAATGGCTATTTTTAAGGGCTATATATTATATTAAAATATATATAAATTCCATAACGACTATTTTAAATTTTAAACTGGACATAACTTACAATTTATAAAGTGAAATCTCAGTTTCTTACATTCGTTAGAAAGATATAGTTAAGTAGATTCTAATGTTTCTTTTATCATTCAATTCTGGCTTATATTGAATTATGTATAATCATTTAAAATTGAAAATCGAATTTTCAAACTACCGCGCCATTGTAGGCTCGATTTATAATTAAAATAAATTTATATGTTCTAACTTTGATTTAAATAATTTTTTAGTCGTTATTATTTAAAATAAATCATTTTAAATATTCAAAACCCATTAAAATAGCTAAAATAAAAATTTTAAATTAGTTCAGAAATTCTAGGTTGTTATGATACACTCATGGATATGTCGACATATAACTGTCAGAAATTTAAAATTGAAAGGAAGTGGCTTCTCACTATTTGTGAAAGTTCAGAAACGTTGCAACCTTTCAAATCTTATAAATAGGGGTTGAGTTCGAATTTTTTCATAATTTTTCTTCTCCATCTTCAATCCTTTTCTTTACACCATTATTCTTTATTATTTTTATGATTTCTACATCTATACTCTGCCGAATTCAATTCTATTTTCATTTAATTTCTTCTCTCCTCACTCTCTACTCATTACTCTCTGAATCAAGTGCTATTGAAGAGTTATACAGTTGTTTGTAATTGTCTGGATTGTGTAAGTTATCGGTGGTATCCCTTGTAGCCGTGAAATCAAGGACGGGTAATCAGTGGTATCCCTTATAGCCGTGAAATCAAGGAGGCTGTAATTGGATATTGATATAGTAATAAAACTATGCACAATCCAATATTGTAAAATCTGATATGTTCTTTCCTTTTCTGCACATTATTTCTGTTTGTATTTGTGTTTGTTTTTTATTCTGTGTCTGTGATTTTTTTTTGTGGTGTTTGATTCATATAGTATTTCATGTAAGTTTAGATTTTGTTTAAATTCTCAAGGATACTATTCACCCCATCTCTAGCATTTGTTTTTCCCTAATGATCCATTCCACAATCCCTAACATAGCATTATATAGGTCTTATATAAATAAGGCACATGCATTTCAAATTTGAAGAGAAGATGGAAAAGCAGTATGTTCATGGCAAGTCATATTTTCCTGTTATTATGCAAGTTGTGCATATCAGACATTTATAATTGATGCTCCTTTTGTAAGATTTTAAATGGAATACTGCATTCGGGTGATTTTTTTCATTTGTGTGGGTGGTTCAGTAGGTGAAATGCTAAAGGGAAATGATGTTGGTGCAAGGTAATACCGAATCCGGTAGTAGGTAGTTTAGTTTTAGGTTGAAGGAGTGAAAGAGACGCATAGATTGTATATGCAGTGATGTTATCAGACTAGCAAGGATGTGTGTTTGCCAAAGTACAATTAGAGATGGAGGCGGTCGTGATGATTTTAGAAAAGGTGTAAGTGTTTTTGGCAAAGGTGTGATGTGCATTAGCTGAAGTTCAATTGTCCAAGGTGCACATTAAAGTGTTTTTTTACATGATTAGTTTTGTGTAACAACCCAAAAAAATTCGACGCTTGAATTTCAACAATAATACATTATCCGGTATTACTTGCTAAAACCGAAGTAACGAAAACCCGAATAGTTAAAAGAAAGAAATTACAGTGTAACAACCCGGAATTTATGGACCAATTTAAATTTTTTATCTTAGCTATTTTAATGGATTTTAAATATTTAAAGTGATTTATTTTAAGTAAAAATGATCTAAATTTTATTTAAATCGAAGTCAGAGCATATAAATTTAATTTAATTATAAAACGAGCCTGAAGTGGCGTGGTAGTTTGAAAATTCGATTTTAAATTTCAATTGAATGTATAGGATTCAAAATAAATCAGATTTCAGTAAACCAAAAATATTAGAATCTGTTTAATAATATCTTTCTAACGAATGTAAGAAACTGACATTTCACTTCATAAATTGAAAGTTATGTCCAGTTTAAAATTCAGAATAGTCGCTATGGAATATATATATTTTAATAATATATATAGCCCTTAAAATAGCCATTTTTCAAACGACCTTCATTTTCAATGAAACCACTTTTATTGGATCCGGAATGTCAAATTATTGCTAGGTTTCAAAGCTCAAAATTTTTGGAATTAATATGTGAGCGTGGTGAATTTAAATGCCTGTTCAGTTTTAATTGTAAATTTAATCGACTCAAAAATAGCCATTTTTCAAACGGTCTCCAAATTCGACCAAATTAGTTTTGTTAGGACCGTATCGTCAAAACATAGCTAGATATAATTTTTATGTAATTTTTGGGGTCTGTATGTGGCCCCGGCAAATTAAAATGTACCTTTAAATTCGATATATATTGATTTATATTTTAATTATGATGAAAACTGATCCAAATAGTCGAGTTGGCTTACAAAACATATTCTATTGTTTTCGGAATGAGGGTAATTAGCTAGGAATGGTAGTCGTTAGGTTTGGTTTGGAGTTCAGAGCTTAAAGTTTCATAACGAAGTAATATATATGAATTAAATAATAATAAATATTTTATTATATATATACAATGGTCGGTCAAACCCTAACTATATTCATTACACGATCAATGTAACAACCCGAAAATCTGGGCTAGTTTAAATTTTTATTTTGGCAATTTTAGTGAATTATGAACATTTAAAATGAATTATTTTAAATAATATCAACGAGAAATTTACTTTGAATAGAATCGAACGTATATATTATATACATTGTCGTTAGAATATAAATAATTATATATAAATATAAATAGAACTGAAAATGGCGCGGTAGTTCGATAATTCGATTTCAAACTTCAATTGAATGTACCGGGTGCAAAACAAACCAGATTTTAGTGAAACCAAAAATAATAGGATCTATTTGATAATATCTTTCCAACGAATCCGAAAAATTGAAATTTCATAGCGGGAATCAAAAGAAATGTCCAGTTGAAAATTCTGAATAGTCGCTATGGAATTCAGGCCCTTAAAAATGGGAATTTTGCAAACGACTTCGGATTTCGACGAAACCATTTTTGTTTGGTCCGTGATGTCAAATTATTGCTAGGTTTCAAATTTCATAATTTTTCGAATCAATATGTGAGTGTGGCAAAGGAAAACGCGTTTGACCAGTTTTAGTTGATTTTAATCGATTGGAAATTGGCCATTTTTCCAAAGGTCTCAGAATTCAATGAAACTAGTTTTGTTAGGACCGTATCGTCAATACGAAGCTATAAAATATTTTTCGGGAATTTTAAAGTTCGTATGTGACCCCAGTAAATTGAAATGCACGTTCAAATTCAATATATAGAGTTATATGTTGATTTTGACGAAAACTAATCGAAATGATCGAATTAGCTTACGATACATATCCCATTATTTTCAGAATGGGGGTAATTTGCTATGGACGACAGACGGTGGGCCTCGTTTCGAGGTAGAAAATAAAAGTACCTTTTTGGAATTAAATAAATAAATAAAATAAAATAATCCCCTTCCCTCTCTCTTCTCCTAAAATCCCTCTGCCTCCCCCCTTTTCAAAATCGATTCATCAGGAAAAAGAAGGCGAACGACGGGGGGAGGAGCGCCGCCGCTCCTCCCATCGGAGCGCTGCCGCGCCCTAGGGCGGCGCCGCCACACTGCACCCCCCCTTCGATCCCTTCTCCTTCTTCTCCTTTCCCCCTTATCCCTCCATTCCTCTTCCTTCTTCCGCTGACGTCGATCCTCCCCCTCCCTTCGCTCCTCCGCCGACATCGCCATCACCCCCTGTGCCTCCGCTTCACCCTCCTCTGGCCACTGTCGACGCAGCACAACCCCCCTTCTTCCATTTTACAGTAAGTTTTCCCCACTTTTTATTTTTATTTTTAGTTAAAACTGAATTTTTATATTAGAGATAGAATTTTTATTCGATAGGAAAATTAGAGATAGAATTTTTATTCGATAGGAAAGTTAAAGATATGATTTTTATATGATAAGGAAGTTAAAAATATAATTTTTATCGTATGTAAAGGTTGAAAATATAATTTTCATATTATATAGATAATAAAAATATAATCTTTTATATTGTAGAAGGATAAAAATATCATTTTTACATTATAGAAGTGTTAAAAATTGGATCTTTATATATGTAGTGAATCAAAAATATGACCTTTATATAGTAGAAGATATAAAAATACTATTTTTATGTAAGTACTGTATTGAAAATATAATTTCTATGAAATAGAAAATATAAAATAAAATCTTTATAATTGAAAAGGCGAAATCTTTATATAGAGAATAGCGATGTAAAAATAGAATTTTTATCTATATAGTAGCGTTGTAAAAATTCGATTTTTATATATTGAATAGCGAAGTAAAAATTCGATTTTTATATATTGAATAGCGAAGTAAAAATCGATTTTTATATATTGAATAGCGAAGTAAAAATTCGATTTTTATATATGTAGTGAATACGGGTAATGAAAGTGACAAAGGGAGAGAACGACGAAGATTTCTACATAGGAAGAGTCGAGATGATTGGATTAGCTTTGGTGAGAACTTCTCACTCTAAATTTCTTTTTCTAGTTATATATATATATATATATATATATATACTAGGATGCAGACGGTGCTTAGCAGCACCCGACACCCGTTGTCCACAGACCATGGACAGCTTGTATGCTTGTTTGATGTGTTGTGAAATTTGTTTGTGTTGTGGATGTGAAATCGATAATAAAATGTAGATGGTTGAAATAAATTAATTATCGTTAAAAATATATTTTTTAACGTGAATGTGAATAAATGAATATTTATAAACAAATCGGCCGATTTGTTTATATACACTAATTTGATTGATATTGATTGGGATGATAAATTTTACACATTGCCCAACTGCATAAATAAAAATCTGTATTTGTTGATTTGAAACCCCACACGGGTGTTGGGATAAATTTAGCGTACACTAATCCCAATTATTTAATTGTATGTCGATCGGTTGGTCGACAGGCTGTGTAAGCGTTAATTATTTATATTTGATGCTTGTGCAGTTGTGTGGTGCACCTTGGATGATGGTTGATTGTTTATCATTGTTATTATATACATGTGGTGTATGGAATCCATATAATTAACATTATATGGTGATTGATTGGGCCTCATTCCAATCTGGAAAATAATGAATATTAAAAAAGTGAATTCATGTGTTGAATATAAAAATAGTCATGTGTTGACGATGTTCATGTATTGAGTAAAATATTTTAAATAATAAAATTTACATCTTCATCATATTTTAATTAGAAACTACTTCACGGTGGAGTTTGATTTAAAAATCAAACGATAGATACCATAATTTTACAAAATATTTTACATAACACAATAGTGATGTGTTGACAGTACTCATGTGTTGAGATTAGTCGTGTGTTGAAAGAAATATAGATTCATGTGTTGAATAGAATAAATATTCATTTGTTGAATAGAATAACGAATTTATTGAAATATATATAAAGCCGTGTGGATTCGAGTTGCGCTATTTTGATGTGAACGATATTTATATCGATTATATTCATTTTTATAATGAATATAGAAAAGGTAATGATTTCAAAATATAACGTTTTGAAAATATTATCATTTATATAGTAATGATATGAAATATTCAATTTTGATTAGAAATTGAATATAGTGTTGAAATGGTTTTGAAAACGAATTTAAAATGATTTATAAAATACGTTTTAAAAAGGAAATCGACGAAATATATAATATATATATATTATATATATAATGGCCTGAATAGAACGCGCCACGCCGCGGCAGTTCGTGAATTTCGACCATTGACTTCGAATTGACGTTGCGGGAGATCCGACCGTCGGATTCTCCTAAAACCGGAACCGTTGGGTTCGTATCGAAAAGAACTTTCCAATGAATATTAGAAATTTGAAATCTAACAATTGGATTTGGAATTATGTCCAAATCAAATTGGGGAAAAGGTCGCTGTAAGTGCAGTTCGATGGCCGTGGATGGGAATCGACTGTACGGGCCTTGATAAAACTATTAAAAATATTAATAATTTGTGTAAAATCACAATATGTGAACTGGAAAGAACTAGGATGAAAAATTCCACATTTGAAAAGATAAAAATCGATTTTTGTCGAAATGAACTAGTTTTGAACTAGAACTAAAATCAATTTATTTTTGAAATAAATAAATTGAATTTGAAAGTGATTTTAAAAAATAATCAATATTACCAATACGTGAATTGGAATGGATTTGAATCGAAATTGTCTTTGGAATGTTATGATGTTGGATTCCGCGATTATACAGATATTGTTATGGGAATTTGAAAGATATATTCATATCGTTATTTCCAATACGATATTTGTTTGTTTCAGAATTTGATATTGAATATAAGCCGATATATTTTCTATTCTAAGCCTTGTAGTTAATATAAAATGTGATTTGGGTTTGTCATGAATCGTGTTTTAGATGACATTAGTTTTTTAACCCAGCTAAAGACAGGATGTTGATTTTTGAAAAGAATTAAACTAAGTAGAGTTTTAATGAATCTTTAATTAGATTTAAATGTGAATTGATAATTTAAATTATCAAATCTGAAAGGTGATCGAGAATGGAGTACCACCAGTTTTGCTCCAAAGCGATAGTTAAATCTTTAATTAGATTTAAACGTGAAATGGTAATTGATTTTACCGATAACATCGTGGTGTTGGGAATGGAGTATTACCAGTTTTGCTCCATGGGATGAATAAGTTGGGATTGGGAAATAAAATAAATAATTACTTCGGTGTGGTTCGTTAATCCCGACTAGTTTGAAATGATATCGAAAGGAAGATTAAAGAATAAATTTAGAAGAATTTATCTTCGATAAAATTAATAGGAACCTATTCCCTAAGAAGGTGATTTTGTGAATAAAGGAATATTCTGAATTGGAATGAGGCGTTTGTTGTGTTTGTGTAACATCAGTTTATCAGATACGTGGGTTATTCAGAAAGGACGGGTTTATACCCATTCTGAATAACCGATTCAACGAGATGTCGAAGATAAAGACGGTGGTTGAAGACCGGAAGTCTTCACATCGTTTGGGTGATTACCGATGATCTCGATTGGGCTGTACACCCAAGATGAGGGAAACAGTTGGTGATCGTCCAGACGTACCTGGAGATCGACGGATATGCGAGGAAAGTGCCTCCGGTTTCGTTCAGACCCAGAACGAACTTGTTAATGGATTGTGTGTCTGACATTGGATTTTATTCTGTGTTGATTGATCTCTATTAAATATACATCTGTTTGGCGGCGGGGAATTTATTCTCTTGCTTAACGCCCTTCTCTGAGACGTACGAGCTCAGAGGTTGTATATCGATGGACATCAGTCGCATGGAGTGAATTGCAAGTGTGGCACGTGTAAGTGGCAATTGATCAAGGCTTCTGTTGAAAAGCAAAGTCTTGTGGTTGATGATCAAAGCACGGCATGTGTGGCGCAGCTTTGTGTATAACGTGAATTCGCGAGCCTCACACCTCGGTATGAGTCAAAAACGGGATAGTGACTGCAGGGAGAGCACGACGTTTCTTTCTAGCTAGGGTGGTGTCAGTGACCTACCAGCCCTGACATTTATATACTTTTCACCTGTGTGGTTGTTGGATATGAGGCGCCTCGGATATAGGTCTGTAAGGACCGGGAAACATGTGTTCAGGAATAATTAATCCTCAAAAGTAAGAGAGGACCGGCCCTGAAGATCCAAGGATCAGAGTGGGGTCCTGGGACATTTGCTAGAGTGTCTCGAACGCGGAGAGGAGCTTGCCCCTTGCCTCGACTCATGACGGAAATCCAATTTCGAATATGTGATAGTGCGGTTTTATTTGTAGAACCTAGTATGGCGACATAGTGGTATGGGTCATTCATGCCGCCTATGATTGATATTTATGATTGAAATTGTTTTGGCACTATACACCTATAATAGTATCAAATAACGTGTTTTTGATGTATCAAGCATGCTTTGGCTGTTATAAGGTAAAAACCCTATCCTCCGGCTTGCGTTGCATTGTGTGATGGTACCTGGGTCTTATAACAGCTTCATTTTTCCTTATTTAGCATTGCGCTGTTTGTTTTATGCACTGGTACTCTTGGGAGGAAACCCATTCCGTGTTATACGGAGTGGTCTCTTGATTTACCTAACTTTAAAAGAAGATTAATAACTATTTTAGTTCTCACACCAGTCACATGACTGGCCTGGAGTTTATTGTTTTAACCTAAACTCTGGGTGCCCTTAATTTCGACACGGGCAGCTAGTAGTTTTGGTTTTGCAGATTTATATTCACAGGATCCTGATTTACAGCTGGAACGATGCTCAGAAAGCTCTGTATCCGTGTATCACTTTCAGTTGTGTTTTGTATATTTTTCCGCAACGATGTATTTAAATGTAATTTAAATCTCTGATATTTGTCGAATGTAATTTATTCATTTATACTCTGTATATTCTTGTATCTGATGGAATTGTTGTAATAACAATGAAGTGTTCTTCCGTCTGCATTTCGATGTGTGTTGTTCTCAAGGCAATCCGGGCTTTCCTTCACGGGGAAGTTCGGGTCGTGTCAATCAAACTGAAGGCCGCCGTCTTCCACATTTTAGCGGCAAAATCTCTCAATCCTTTGATCCACGAAATCTCTAAAACCATTAATTAAAATGAAAATCTTTCTACTGCAAGCAGCTTCCTCTTCTTGAGATCTAGAGAATAGATGGCTGTGATGATCGTTGACATGTCGTGAAACACCCCACCTCCGTTAGGGTCACTCTCAAAGGGAATGCCCTAATTTCAGTGGAGTTTATAAGTATAAGTCACAGATATACAAGACAGATATAAGAACACATATTTTTGAACAGCGGAAAACAACAACTTTTATTTCATTAAATTATGTGTTACACAATCCATGCCATAATTTGTTTTACAATACTTCCAAAAACATAACATCTTCATAACTGTCTTGATTACATTATTTAAAGAAGCATAAAGGAAACATAAATAAACTGCAAAAGTCCCATAGTTGCTGTCCAAAGCCATAGTCCAAAACGAAAAGATCCAAGCAATACATTCTTTCTCTTCAAGCTGGATATGAAGGCTGGTCAAGCTGCGGTATTCCCTCCCTATGGACCTGGGGGGGGGGGAACGGAAGAAAAGAAGATGAAAGAAAAGTAGAGTCAGACATAAAGCCTGAGTAAGTCTAGGACTATTCGGTTTATGAATAAAGAACTGGGTATGATAAGTATAAACTAGAAGTGGGAAAGCACCATAAACTTAGTTCAGTTGTCTAGGATTGAATATACTATCGTACCCCATTTTAATCTCTGTACCCATATAAACTAGTTCCCAACAGGCACCCCATAACCAGGGTGAAGTGATCCATTTTATGATGATCGGCTCCTACTCGCATAGTTACATGTGTCTTACGGCCCCCGATGTTGTAGTTACCTGTGCTGGTCCCACCATGGGGTGTATCAAGTCCCATGGTGGTGGCCTGACACAATCCTAGAATGCACAGGTATGCTATTGGTGCCCAGTGCCTTATTTTTCTGCGCCGGAGTGTGTGGACGCCCGCACCCCGTTAGAACCTACACTGCTGCACCACCGCCGTCGATTTGACCTCTTACAATCAGCCCAGTAATCGTGCCCCATCCTGCCTAGTTTCAGGGTATCATGATACCTTGTAGGGTTACTGCGAAAAGGGTCCTCCGCTACTAGGTTTTCTATTTCTAGCCAACATGCTAAGTTGGTTAAGTGTTTTATAAACCTAACCCCCCAATCAGTCTGTTTAGTTTAGCATGTTCCATTTTGATTAAGTATTAATATAATTTACTTAATCCTATCAATCCTGACTCAGCCTTAATTGTCTTATTAAAGCCTTGACCTCTCACATTAGACAGGTATTGTTGTGGCTGCCTGTTGCCGGTTGGGTCCGGGCAGTCTTACGCCACAACTCAGTCTAACCTCGGGTCCTTATTGGGCTCCGTGTTTAACCACCCACATTGGATAGGTATTGTTGTGACTACTGGACAGCCGGGCTGTTCCGGGCAGGTTTACATCACAACTCAATCCAACCTCGGGTTAAACACATCGTATTTTCTACATTTACATATTTTGTCTCTTTTCTTTTTATATGTAAATATTTGCGGCCCATTATTCAAATTCATCTTTATTGGTTAAGTTTTATTTATGCCACTTAATTGCTTTTCAAGATTGTTGGCATGCGTTGAACATGCCAACACATATATTCTATATTTTAGCCCAAACGTCATTACCCCCGTTTTACACGTTCGCTCCAATGTAAGGTGTGTTGGGTTTAATACTTAAACCCAATTAAGCCAAATGAAAAGGGGAGGCTTACAACATGGTGTTTATAAGATATCATGAAAAAGGGGAGTGTGAACGCATGAACTTGCAACGAACGATTCAATTAACATAAAATAGGCACATGTGAACTTGCAATTGTAACATCATATAATCATGGCATAACATGAATCATTTTATCCACATAATCATAGCATAAACAATACTTAAACATAAATCATTCTATACATATGGTTAATGCATAGACAATACTTAATCATGGATTATTTTACTCATATGATTATGGCATAAGCAGTACTTAAACATGAATTATTCTAGTCATATGATAATGGTATAAACTTAAACATGAATCATAGGTTCAACTAACCATGTAAACTTGAAATTAAGAATCTAACTAAATTAGATATCATTATTATTGGCACAGGGTCTTGACTAGAAATATAACCCTATATTTTTATTTAGGCATGATATAAACTAATCGTGTTCATAAAATCACTACATGTTAATAAAAAGGTGCTTACTTTTGTCACTAATACAAAAGTATGGTTCAACTAGAATTATCCCAACCTAATTCTTATATGAATCATGGTTTTCATTCTATTCATAGAATTATAGCATAAACATATCTAAACTCACATCATGGTTTTTATTTTATCTATGTAAACTTGCAAGAGGAATGTAATTCTAATGTAACTTATGATAACAACATAAGCCTAAAAACATGTTTTTCAATTGGGCATAATAACGAACATAGTTTAGTCATGTTCATAAAATTAATACAAATTTACAAAGATGCGTGCTTTTGTCACTATCACAAAAATATGATTTTTATACTTGAACTATGATGCCAATTCCAACATAACTTCATATGAATCATAATACTTAGTCGATTCAATTACACACTAAAAGTGGTCATAAAAGTATGTACATCATATTAGCATAATAACGAATCATATACTTGCATGAATTCCAATTAAAATATCATAACATATATTTGTTAACATGAATCATATACTTGCATGAATCTTAAATAAATTATTACAACATTTAGTTGTTAACATGAATCATATGCTTGCAATTATCAAATGGGTGTTGTAAATAACTACCACAAACATGTAGTTTTCAATATGAATCATATGTTTGCATGAGTCCCAATCAAAATTCCATAACATGTGGTTGTCAACATAAACCATATACTTGTATGAATCAAAGCATAGCATTGCCAAATCATTTAGAATCAAAATAACATACAAATATAAGTCATTATCGCCACAATTCCATTTCGTTTCCAACGCGAATTGCGTACTTGCAAATATCCAATCGTATACCATAATATTCCCAAATCGTTTTGCATCAAAGCAACATACAAATATAGATTATTATTGCCACAATTCCATTTCTTACATTACATAAATCGACACAATTATTTAATTCACATCGGAATAGCACTCTACTTACAGCGTATGGCGAATCTTTAATTCAGAAATCTGAATTCTGAATTTGGAGATGCTATCCTTTGTTGTAGGCGTTGCTTTGATTTGATTAACATTGCTTTAAGCTTCGAATTATCTTCTAGTTGTCTCCCTATTTCTGACGGCTATCTTCAGTCTCTCCTCGGCAGCATGACGGTCTCATCTCCATTTTAGTTTATGTGAATTAGGGTTAGTCTTAGGTCCTTTTTATAGAATTTGTGAGTTGATTTAGACCGTCGATGAAGCTTGGTTCAATGATAGCCGTTCGTTTGAAGGAGAGACCAACCAGGAGCTGACACCTAGCCCTAGTGACAAGGCAAGGCTCAGAAAATCGACCAAACACAGACCAGGCCAGCCAGGGTGGGCTGGGTTCGACCTGGCTCTGGGGCCAGGTCGACAACCCAGTCGCACCGTGTCGACTTGGCAGTCGACACAGGTTACCCAGGTCGACTGCCCAGTCGACCTGGCTAGCCCAGGTCGACTGCCAAGTCGACCTGGGTGCCTTAGGCGGGAATTTTCCCGCCCTGGCCAATTGGGCCCGATTTTGAATTTTAAACTTGTTTTTCTGAGCTGTTTTCGTCTGTTTGAATTTTAACCTGAATTCTGAAACTTCCGGAGGCCATATCTTCTTCATACGGACTCCGTTTTTCGAAAACTCGGACTCTATTTCGCGTATTTTTCCGAGACGAACACAGTGGCGTATCCCGTTTCCCTTAATTCTTTGATTTGAAATTAATTATGCTTTAATTTGTGAATTTCACTATTATAGAATACACGGGGTGTTACATTCTCCCCCACTTAAAAGGATTTCGTCCCCGAAATCTTCAAGTTTAGGAAAAATATATATCCTAACATCCAATCATCCATCTACTCATCCATCAAACACGAGTATCCATTGTCCTTAAAAGACTTCTAATGCTTCATGATCATATGCGAAGTGTGTGTGTACATGTACTTACCTAATGCAAAATCAGGCGGTCTACTGATTCAGTTGACCTCCTTAATGCGAATTATGTAAGTGCCATGAATCCATTATGTATGCAAATTTTCCTATTCATGATTCTACATGAGTGCACAATCATTCATACAAATGCAACATCCATATGACAACACATTAAAGTTCAACCATATACGAATGCAAACATATATGCATATGCAATATGAAGTGACTGAGCCGATCTAAAACCTAGATTGTGTGTGTATATGCAACCACGAGCAACCACTAGCAATCACTTGCAACCATTTGCAACCATGATCCATAACATGTTTCAATTACATGTTTTCATCCAAAGGGTTTCTACCTAAAAGATAAGGTCGAGGAAATATACCTAAAAAGATAGATAAAAGCGCAACTTAAGGAAAAAGAAAGATCAAGGATGTACCCTCGAAAAGAAAAGGGTAGGCAGTGCGTATTCTAGCTTCAGTTTCCCAAGTCGCGTCTCCCTCGGCGTCGCTCCACTGAACTTTGACGAGCTTGACTTCGCGGTTGCGTAGCTTCTTCACTTCTGTTCCTAATATGCGGGTTGGAACTTTCCTTATGGTTGCTTCGCGTTCCACTTCAGCTTCTTCTAGGATATTTGGCTCTACCACTTCAGTAGACTCATGTAGACATTTTCGGAGATGTGAAACGTGAAAGACGTTGTGGACTCCGGCCAGCTTTTCGGGTAGCTCTAATCTATCGGCCATTTTCCCAATTGTTCCTATCTAAAGGTATAGTCGAATGATAGAAGCAAGTAAAAACTTTGTGCCCATTAGGTAATGTCAAAACTGGAAATCTATGCCACATATATATTGATTAGGAGGAGAACTCTCTAAGCATCAGCCCCGAAGACCGAAATCAACATCAGACTAACACCTAAAGAATTACTCAACCCAACCACCATATATGATTCTAGGAAACTAAGCATGATGGACTCCTTTTAGGTCACAAGGGAGTCCCTTCCTAAGACCAACCCGTATCCTATTAAACCCAAAAAGTTTGGTCAATCCAACGAACACCCTCGAGCCCCAACATGTGTTACTAACAGATGAGTCATACTCCCTATGGGGTTTGCAATAGAAATTGGATTAAGAATAGGACCGAGAGGATATACACAAAAGATAGCATGCAAGTGAGCTCTACAGGAAGAGAGGGATCAAGGATATACTCTTAAGAAGAGATATAATGCACGAATCTAGTCTTCAATCTTCTAGGTCGCATTTCTTGAGCTTAACTCCATTATGCTTTGTCCGTCTTTAACTTCATAATTTCATAGCTTCTTAATTCTTGTTCCCAAAATATGAGTTGGAACCTATTTCACTGTTGCCTCTCGTTCCACTTTCACTTATTCTCCTTCTAGTATACTTGGCTCAAGCATAACTGCGTACTCATGGTTCCATGCAAGCTCTCCAAAATTCACTAGTGAATCTTGGATCTTGTTCACTTACTAGAAGGTATTCCACATAGATGAATTATCTCTTGAAAATAAACAAATGTCAACTATGTTGCCAAATGTATTTACTAAGGTGATACTTTGCAACTCATGCATAAGCGAAATGAAGCTTCTGCCTTAGTGGCGAACACTACTGGAGCGCCCCATTCTGAAATGCTCCTTCTAATGAACCCCTTCTCTAGAAGCTCTTTAATCTGTTTACTGAGCTCTTTCCTTTCCCGTGGAGCCATGTGTCTAACGGGCGACGCAACGGGCTTTGCATTATCTACAAGATGTATACGGAAGTCTATCTCCCGCTTCGGAGGCAAGCCCTTCACCTCTTCGAAGACATCCGGATATTCCCGGACCATTCTAATCGATTGCAAACTTTCAATAGAGGCATCTAGCGATTCAAGATAACTAAGCATAACCGCATACGAGAGATTACAAGAAATTTCCAAAGTGTTACCGAGCTGGGTTAGGAGCCTGACAACCCTTTTCTCACAATCAAGGATGGCCCCATTACTGGATAGCCAATCCATGCCCAAAATCAAACCATATCCCGAAAAGCCCAAAACAAAGGCACTACATTGAAATTGTACGCTTAGAATAGAAATTTTCAATCCCAAACAGATCATAGACAAATGAGCTGGGCCCCCAATTGGGTTTGAAACAATTAAGGGGTCCTCTACCATACTAGTTTTTAGGTGCAGAGATTCTACTAAAGCAGACGAGATAAAGGAGTTTGACGCGCCGGAATCAAATAAAGTGCGAACAGGGTGATCATAAAGATAAACTATACTTTCTACAGAAGTATTTATACCTCGCTGTTGCAGAGGTGGCGCTTCTAGCACATGAACCTGCGCCCCCGAGGTGGATCCAGCCCTCTGCCCCTGTCCTCGTTTCTTTGGGCAGTCCTTAGCCATGTGGCTTGTCTCACCGCAAGAAAAGCACCCACCATTCTCCTTGGCCTTCTTTTTCCGGCAATCTTTCACTAAGTGCCCCACTTTGCCACAGAAATTACACTTCCTCTTCTCTTTGTTGTTTTTTCCGCCCTTCTTAAAGTCTGTCTTCTTAGGCTGCAAACCCTCTTTCTTCCCTTGAGAGCTTTCTGCCTTAGTCTCCTTCTTGCCCTTATCCTCTTCGTTCAGCAATGCCATCTGTACCAATCTTTCATACGTGGCTCCCATGGGTATATAGGTCATGGCCAAACTGTGTAATGGCTCATTCAATCCTTTGACGAAACGGAGAGCCTTCTTGTGCGGGGTGTTGACTAGGTCCAGCCCAAACCTAGCCAGCTCATCGAACTGATTAACATACTCTTTGACTGTCTTGTTCCCTTGCTTAAGAAATAAGAATTTTTCCAACTGCAAACTCCATTCCGCATCTGAGAGAAATTTAGCCTCAAACCTTGCCCTAAAGTCCTCCCATGTCTCCACTGGTCTTTCTGCATTAGTGACTTCCCACCAGTAGGAAGCCTCGCCCTTTAGTAGCCAAACTGCCAGTTGTACTTTCTGTCTATCTTCTACCTCAAAGATGACGAATAAGTCCTCGGTTTCTTTTAGCCAATTTCTGCTGCCACGAAGGACTCAGTTCCATGGAAATCCTTTCCTCCCATAGCTTTAAAATCTTTACATATCTTAGCAAAAGCGTTTCCCCGCGGAAGAGGTGGAGGAAGAGGTGCCGCTGCAGCTGGATGATTTCCTGCAGCTGGGGGAGGAGGAACGGTAGGACCTGGCTGAGTGGCCCTTGCTTCTAAGAACCGTCTAAACCAACCAGGTATTGGTACACCCTCTGGCAACTTAAGTTCTTCGGACATGCTGAAACAAAAAGGATAGATTCAAAACGAAGGATAAGAGATAGTACCTATGGCTTTGGGGGGACTTTGCCTTTTAAAATAAAATATTTTATCTTTTAAAAATGCTTCTTTAAATTTCCTTTTTGAAAATAAATTTTCAAAACTTTTTATCTTATCTGGTAAACCTATGCTCTGATACCAAGTGAAACACCCCACCTCCGTTAGGGTCACTCTCAAAGGGAATGCCCTAATTTCAGTGGAGGTTTATAAGTATAAGTCACAGATATACAAGACAAATATAAGAACACATATTTTTGAACAGCGGAAAACAACAACTTTTATTTCATTAAAATATGTGTTACACAATCCATGCCATAATTTGTTTTACAATACTTCCAAAAACATAACATCTTCATAACTGTCTTGATCACATTATTTAAAGAAGCATAAAGGAAACATAAATAAACTGCAAAAGTCCCATAGTTGCTGTCCAAAGCCATAGTCCAAAACGAAAAGATCCAAGCAATACATTCTTTCTCTTCAAGCTGGATATGAAGGCTGGTCAAGCTGCGGTATTCCCTCCCTGTGGACCTGGGGGGGGGGGGGAAACGGAAGAAAAGAAGACGAAAGAAAAGTAGAGTCAGACATAAAGCCTGAGTAAGTCTAGGACTATTCAGTTTATGAATAAAGAACTGGGTATGATAAGTATAAACTAGAAGTGGGAAAGCACCATAAACTTAGTTCAGTTGTCTAGGATCGAATATACTATCGTACCCTATTTTAATCTCTATACCCATATAAACTAGTTCCCAACAGGCACCCCATAACCAGGGTGAAGTGATCCATTTTATGATGATCGGCTCCTACTCGCATAGTTACATGTGTCTTACGGCCCCCGATGTTGTAGTTACCTGTGCTGGTCCCACCATGGGGTGTATCAAGTCCCATGGTGGCGGCCCGACACAATCCTAGAATGCACAGGTATGCTACTAGTGCCCAGTGCCTTATTTTTCTGCGCCGGAGTGTGTGGACGCCCGCACCCCGTTAGAACCTACACTGCTGCACCACCGCCGTCGATTTGACCTCTTACAATCAGCCCAGTAATCGTGCCCCACCCTGCCTAGTTTCAGGGTATCATGATACCTTGTAGGGTTACTGCGAAAAGGGTCCTCCGCTACTAGGTTTTCTATTTCTAGCCAACATGCTAAGTTGGTTAAGTGTTTTATAAACCTAACCCCCCAATCAGTCTGTTTAGTTTAGCATGTTCCATTTTGATTAAGTATTAATATAATTTACTTAATCCTATCAATCCTGACTCAGCCTTAATTGTCTTATTAAAGCCTTGACCTCTCACATTAGACAGGTATTGTTGTGGCTGCCTGTTGCCGGTTGGGTCCGGGCAGTCTTACGCCACAACTCAGTCTAACCTCGGGTCCTTATTGGGCTCCGTGTTTAACCACCCTCATTGGATAGGTATTGTTGTGACTACTGGACAGCCGGGCGGTTCCGGGCAGGTTTACATCACAACTCAATCCAACCTCGGGTTAAACACATCGTATTTTCTACATTTACATATTTTGTCTCTTTTCTTTTTATATGTAAATATTTGCGGCCCATTATTCAAATTCATCTTTATTGGTTAAGTTTCATTTATGCCACTTAATTGCTTTTCAAGATTGTTGGCATGCGTTGAACATGCCAACACATATATTCTATATTTTAGCCCAAACGTCATTACCCCCGTTTTACACGTTCGCTCCAATGTAAGGTGTGTTGAGTTTAATACTTAAACCCAATTAAGCCAAATGAAAAGGGGAGGCTTACAACATGGTGTTTATAAGATATCATGAAAAAGGGGAGTGTGAACGCATGAACTTGCAACGAACGATTCAATTAACATAAAATAGGCACATGTGAACTTGCAATTGTAACATCATATAATCATGGCATAACATGAATCATTTTATCCACATAATCATAGCATAAACAATACTTAAACATAAATCATTCTATACATATGGTTAATGCATAGACAATACTTAATCATGGATTATTTTACTCATATGATTATGGCATAAGCAGTACTTAAACATGAATTATTCTAGTCATATGATAATGGCATAAACATAAACATGAATCATAGGTTCAACTAACCATGTAAACTTGAAATTAAGAATCTAACTAAATTAGATATCATTATTATTGGCACAGGGTCTTGACTAGAAATATAACCCTATATTTTTATTTAGGCATGATATAAACTAATCGTGTTCATAAAATCACTACATGTTAACAAAAAGGTGCTTACTTTTGTCACTAATACAAAAGTATGGTTCAACTAGAATTATCCCAAGCTAATTCTTATATGAATCATGGTTTTCATTCTATTCATAGAATTATAGCATAAACATATCTAAACTCACATCATGGTTTTTATTTTATCTATGTAAACTTGCAAGAGGAATGTAATTCTAATGTAATTCTAATGTAACTTATGATAACAACATAAGCCTAAAAACATGTTTTTCAATTGGGCATAATAACGAACATAGTTTAGTCATGTTCATAAAATTAATACAAATTTACAAAGATGCGTGCTTTTGTCACTATCACAAAAATATGATTTTTATACTTGAACTATGATGCCAATTCCAACATAACTTCATATGAATCATAATACTTAGTCGATTCAATTACACACTAAAAGTGGTCATAAAAGTATGTACATCATATTAGCATAATAACGAATCATATACTTGCATGAATTCCAATTAAAATATCATAACATATAGTTGTTAACATGAATCATATACTTGCATGAATCTTAAATAAATTATTACAACATTTAGTTGTTAACATGAATCATATGCTTGCAATTATCAAATGGGTGTTGTAAATAACTACCACAACATTTAGCTTCGAATTATCTTCTAGTTGTCTCCCTATTTCTGACGGCTATCTTCAGTCTCTCCTCGGCAGCATGATGGTCTCATCTCCATTTTAGTTTATGTGAATTAGGGTTAGTCTTAGGTCCTTTTTATAGAGTTTGTGAGTTGATTTAGACCGTCGATGAAGCTTGGTTCAATGATAGCCGTTCGTTTGAAGGAGAGACCAACCAGGAGCTGACACCTAGCCCTAGTGACAAGGAAAGGCTCAGAAAATCGACCAAACACATACCAGGCCAGCCAGGGTGGGTTGGGTTCGACCTGGCTCTGGGGCCAGGTCGACAACCCAGTCGACACCGTGTCGACTTGGCAGTCGACACGGGTTACCCAGGTCGACTGCCCAGTCGACCTGGCTAGCCCAGGTCGACTGCCAAGTCGACCTGGGTGCCTTAGGCGAGAATTTTCCCGCCCTGGCCAATTGGGCCCGATTTTGAATTTTAAACTTGTTTTTATGAGCTGTTTTCGTCTGTTTGAATTTTTAACCTGAATTCTGAAACATCCGGAGGCCATATCTTCTTCATACGGACTCCGTTTTTCGAAAACTCGGACTCTATTTTGCGTATTTTTCCGAGACGAACACAGTGGCGTATCCCATTTCCCTTAATTCTTTGATTTGAAATTAATTATACTTTAATTTGTGAATTTCACTGTTATAGAATACACGGGGTGTTACATGTCGTGTAAGCCGGAACCTGGTCAGGAAGCCATCGGGTTCGAATTGGTTTTTGGAGCGATAGAAAGGTGCGAGCTGCAACGTGCTCAGCGCGTGGGAGGAGGAAGGGTTGGCCGATGTTGGGGTGATTTTAGATCGGGGTTAGATGGCTCAAACAGCGTGCGAAGTGGAGAGATAGAGGGCGTGTTTCTTTGTGAGTTGGTTGGAGGTTTTTGCAATGCAGGAGAAATAAATTAACATGTAATTAGTTAATAACATTTTTAATTATATAAAAAATGTAATTAATGTATAAATTATTGTAACTTTGTCATACGAGGTCCAAATTGAATGATTTCAGTTGCGTTGCACTCGTGATAGAAAATTCTACAACATGGAACTGACCAGAACGAAAATAGAGCACTTTAGAATTTTTGGCAAATTTGAATGCGAACAGTATCAAAACAGTTTCAGAATTTAAAGAATGATGGAGTGGAACCCAATGTGAGAACTTCTCACTATAATGTTTATACAGTTATTTTTTTATAACTGTAAAAATATAGAAATTGCTAGTATAGATTTTTATCGGTTGTATGGAGTTCAACACTCGAATTCGCACAAATCACATAAATTTGAAGCGATGTATGGATATTATCGACACTCGAATTTCATACTCCGTGAATGGCCATTTATGGCGCCATAAATGGCAATTAGTTGTTGAGTAATTATTTTTATGGATGATTTGGTGATTTATGTGGTGATTGTGATGATTAACATATTAAAAATAATCTTAATATTAATGTGATAGTGAAATTAAATTATAAATATCCATTTATAAATTAAACCGTAAAATTGGCTAATTAGAAAAATAATTCAAACCAAATTGGAATTGGTTAAATTTATTAACCAATGATTTATTTAAATTGACTGTTGCTGTTTGAAAATCCCACACGTGTATTGGGATGATATTTGACATACACTAATCCCAATATTTATTTGTATGTCAATCAATGGGTTGGCAGGCTGGGATAAGCATTATTTATTTATTTTAATGCTTACACAGTTGTAAAATGCCCTTTGGATGATGTTTGTGTAACAACCCGTAATTTCACAACCAATTTAAAATTTTTATTTTAGAAATCTTAATGGAAATTTAATATTTAAAATAATTTATTTTAAATAATAACGATTAAAAACTTATTTAAATTGAAGTTAAAATGAATAAATTTTATTTTGGTTATAAAAGGAGTTAGAAATAGCGCAATAGTTTGAAAATTTGAATTTGAACTTTGACTGACTATACCGGATGCAAAATAAATCGGATTTTAGTGAAACCAAAAATATTAGAATTTATTTAAAAATATCTTTCCAACGAATCCGAAAAATTGAAATTTCATAGCGGGAATCAAAAGTTATGCTCAGTTTAAAATTCAAAATTGTCGTTGTAGAATTTATATATATTTTAATATAATATATGGCCCTTGAAAATAGCCATTTTTCAAACGACCTCCGTTTTTGATGAAACCACTTTTGTTCGAATCGGAATGTCAAATTATTGCTAAGTTTCAATTTTCATAATTTTTAGAATTAATATGTGAGCGTGGCAAAGGAAAATGTGTTTTGTCAATTTCAGTCAAATTCGATCGACTAGAAAATGGCCATTTTTCAAACGATCTCGGAATTCAATGAAATTAGTCTTTTTAGAACCGTATCATCAAGACATAACTAGAAAAATATTTCTGTAATTTTTAGAGTTAGTATGCGGCCTCGGTAATTTAAAATGTATAATTAAGTTAAATAATTAAATGTTTTAAATTTAAATTTAAAGAAAAACCTATCGAAACAATTGAATTGGGTTATGAAACCTATTCCATTATGTCCGCGACGGGGGTATTTAGCTAGGGGCGACATTCGTTAGGTTCTATTCGGAGCTAGTATCAATGAACAAGTTATTTTCTTGAATTAATTAATTAAAATACCCTAAGTATATAGTATAAATACGGTATGAATACAATAAACCCTAATCGCATTTTCCAGGCCGCCGTATACATATTTTCAATGGACGATATGCTTCCTTTTTCTTTCAATCAATTCTTCTAATCCTCTCACTTAGTCAAAGTGCTTCAAGACGGAAATTCGAAGATCATCTCGTGATCTTCATATTGAACGGTTGTGATGAAGAATGGGTTTCAGATTTGATCGAAGTCGATGGCCAAAATTGCCACAATCGGGCCCATTCTCTAGCGCAGGGACCCCACCGAGCTGCGCCTCGTTCTGGGCGATGGCAGGCGACGCCACCCTCCATCATGTGCCAATCCCTGATAGGTCTCCGACTTCCTGGAATAACATGTGGTGTTGAGATGTTACATCGAGCTGATGGGTTCCTGAAACAACGAAGACGATGGAATGAAGAAGAAAGGCAGCGCGGCCTTTAGATCCAAAATCAACGGTAGCTATTTAATCCAATTGTTTTATTAATTTAATTAAAATTATTAAAGTGTTTAAATTTTAAAACCGTGTATCTCACTCAAACAAAAACGGAATCAGATAATTCAAGAAGCATTGGAATCGTCTTTCAGAGATCTACAAATGGAACCGATCAAAACCCAAAAATGTGGGATTTCTAATTTTTAAATAATTAATTGATTTAATTATTTTACTCGCTATGTAATAATGGTATGTATATGATTTAGATCTGCTATGTTCTGACATTTTGGATGATTGATCTATTGATTGGTGATGAATAATTATAGATCTGTATGTGTTAGTTAAATTAAAATACATCATGTTTGTCAATTTTTCGTTGAATAATTTATGTTAAACAAAAAAATGGATTGTCATATTTATTGAATTGAATTTACTTGTCAATTCAATTAAAAGTAACATTTTTGTTATATTATTGAATTAATTTAGAGTTTTCAATTCAATAAAAACATCACTTTGTTTATGTTATTGAATTGAGTTGAATTTTCAATTCAACATAAAATACATCACGTTTGTGTTAATTTATAAAAACACCACCTTTGTTGTGGTTTGATTATAGTAGAAAAAGATTACATATTTATTTATTTGCAAATTTAGATGCAAATAAATATCCTATTAAAAAGTTATATTTTATTTGCATTCTTTGATGCAAATAAACTTTGAAATTAAAAGTTGTATTTTTTATTTGCATTCTTTGATGCAAACAAAACATTAAAATTGGAAGTTAATTTTTTTTATTTGCATTCTTTGATGCAACTAAAACATTGCAATAAAAAGTTGAATTTTTATTTGCATTCTTTGATGCAAATAAAAGGTGAAATAAAAGATGCATTTATGTTTGCAATTTAGATGCAAAAAAAAAACATTAAAATGAAAGTTGCATTTTTTTTTGTATTTAGATGTAAATAAAAACATTAAAATAGAGTTGTTGTCAATTAAAAAAAATAAATCCCCTTTTATTTGTCGCGAAAAACATTGGAAAATGTTATGACATTAAAACTCTCTTTTTATTTGTCATTAAAGAACATTTTGTTAGAAAATGCACATTTGAGAAAAATAACATTTTTCGTTATAAAATGTTGCATTAGAGAAAAACAACATTTTGTTATAAAATGTGACATTAGTTTAAAATAACAATTTTGTTAAGATAGATTAAAATAACATTTTTGCATTAAATGTTACATTAGAAAAGAGATAACATTTTCATATAAATGTTGCATTAGAAAAAGAAATAACACTTTTGTTATAAAATGTTAGCATAAGAAAAATAACATTTTTATTATAAAATATTACATAGAAATAAAATAACATTTTTGATAAAGAAATGTACATTAGAGAAAAACTACATTTGTGTTAGAAAACGTACATTAGAGAAAAATTGCATTTGTGTTAGAAAATGCACATTAGAGAAAAATTACATTTGTGTTAGAAAACGTACATTAGAATAGAAATTACATTTTTGTATAAAATGTTACATTAAAATAGAAATTACATTTTTGTATATCATGTTAATATGAAATGTCATTTTATTTAGAAATATCATGTTAATATTTTATTTAGAAATATCATATTAATATGAAACACCATTTTATTTAGAAATGTTCATCTGGTTGCATTAGAATTGACATAATAGAAATGTCCCTTTTGTTGCATTAGAATTAGCAAGATAAAACTGTTCATCTAGAAGTATCATTTTTATTTTCATGTTAAAATAAATTTGTAAACAAATAAAAACAATATTTTTTTGTCATGTTAATGTATGATTGGTAGTTACATAAAGATATCATGTTTATTGTCATGTTAAAAGAGTGTAAGCTACATACGAATAAGGACATTATTTTATTTATCATAATTTGTAGTCACATTAAAGTTTCATGTTTATGTTACATGTTAAAAAGAGTAGGATGTGTAAACAAATAAGAACCTTATTTTTATTTGTCATGTTAATATTACATTTATTTTTTGAGCTGAATTAAAATTGTCGACAAAACAAAAATGTCACTTTTATTTGTTTTGTTGAAGTAGAAATGCTGACAAGACAAAAATATCACTTTGATGTGTTTAGTTGAATTAGAGTTGTCAACAAACAAAATTTCTTTTTTATTTTGTCACTAGAATTATAGACATATGCATATGATAAAATTTCCCTTTTAATTTGTCACTAGAATTAGAAAATATGTATGTAGACTAGACAAGAAAAATAATTACTTGTTAAAATACATGTTTTGTCAGAATTAAATTATATTTATTATAATTTAAATAGTGAAATTTGGTTAAATTTATTAACCAGTGATGTATGTATATGAACTGTTGTTGTTTGAAAACCCCACACGGGTGTTCGGATAACCTACACTAGTCCCAATATTTAGATGAATGTCAATCGATGGATTGGCAGTCTGTGTTGAGCGTTACTCATTTATTTATTTTAACGCTCACACAATTATAAATTTCACTCTAGATGTGAATGGATTGTCTAATGATTATTTATCATTACTATTTATACATATACGATGTATGAAATCCATATGACCGAATTTATATGGTAATTAATTAAATCGCTTTCTGATTCAGAATATTTTTAATAAATCAATATTTTAAAATAAAGAATATTTTAAATTGAAGAATCTTGTAAATAAAGAATATTTTAAATGATAAATATTTTAAAATAATATTCAGTAAAGAATAAAATTATGAAGCCGCGTTAAATAGAAACGCCATTTTTAACCCGAACGGGTTTATCGACCGATTTTATTCATTTTAAATTGAATATAAAAAAGAAGTGATTTAAAATATAATATTTTGAAAATATTATTATTTTAATCTAATAAAATATAGAATATTCAATTTTGCTTAAAAATTGAAAATGAAGTTAAAACCATTTTAAAATGAATTTATAAACGATTTATAAATTACGATTTAAATAGGAATCGACGATATATATATATATATATATATATATATATATATATATATATATATATATATATATATAATGGCCTGAATAGATTGCGCCGCGCAGCGACCGTTCGAAAACTTCGACCATTAACTTTAAATTGACTTTACGGGAGATCCGATCGTTAGATTCTCCTAAAACCAAAATAGTTGGGTTCGTATCAAAAAGAGCTTTCTAATGACTCAAAGAGTTTTGAAATCTAACGGTTAGATTTGGAATTATGTCCAAATCAATTTTTGAAAAAAGTCGCTATGCATGCAGTTTGGTGGCCATTATTGGAAACCGACTGTACGGGCTTTAATAAAATTAATAAAAATATGGAAAATTTATGTAAAATCATAATAAATGATTTGGAAAGAGTATGGATGAAAAATTCCATATTTGAAAAGACAAAAATATTTTTTTATCGATATGAGCAAGTTATCAGCTAGAATTAATCTTTTAAATTAAGATTATTGAAGTTTTCCAATTAAATAAATAAATTGGAATTAAATGAACAAATTGGAATTAAATAAAATAAATTGGATTTTTGGGTTTGTCGTGAATGGCGTCTTAAATAACACTGTTCTTAAACCCTGTGTGAAAAGAATAAATCCTTTATTAAAGATTATTAGAATATCCAGTTATATTTAATAATTGGAATAAAATGAAATATAAACTGGGTTTATTGTGAACTATGCTTTAAATGACATTTGTTCTTTAACTCAATTAACATTGAAAATATAATTTGGAATTTATAAATCCTTTTATTAAGATTTAATGGAAATTTTCCAAGAGTAAAGTTTTCCAATTTAATATATTAAATTGGAATTGAATGGAATTCGATTTAATAATAATCGATACGAGCTTCTGTAAAAGAAGACCGTTACTATATATGGAATTTAAAAGGCTTTGCCATTATTCCATTTACGTTATTGATCTGATAAAGAAATTTATATTGATTATATATTGATTTAATTTCTGTGGAAATTCCATAGTTAATGGAAGATGATTTTGGGTTTATCGTGAACTATGTTTTAAATGACATTGGCTCTTTAACCCAGTTAAAGTCAAGATTAATTTCTTAAAGTTGAATAATCATTAAATAATGATTTTGATATTGAAAGCAAATTGGTGTTTTAATGAATCTTTAAAAAGAGGATTAAAGAATAAATTAAAGAACTTATATTTGATAAATTAATGGGAACCTTTCCCTAATGTTGTGAATATTTATTTAAAAGAATATTCTGAATTGGAATGAGGCGTTGGAGTGCTTTTACAGTATTTTATTATTGATTATAAAATACGCAAGTTATTCATAAAGACCGGGTTTAACCCATTCCGAATAATTACTATGACGATCAAGAGTCGAAGATGAAGACGGTGGTTGAAGACCGGAGGTCTTCACATTGTTTGGATGGTTACTGATGTCTTGATTAGCAGCCACCCAAGACAAGGTAATAAGTGGTGATCGTCTAGACGTATTTGGAGATCGATGGATATGCGAGAACCCCTCTCCTATATTGGAATAAGGTGTCTCCGGTTCCGTTCAGACCCAGAACGGACTTGTAAATGGATGTATGTCTGACATTGTATTCCTTTACACTATATTCGTTGATCTCTGCTAAATATATATCTGTAGTGGCGGAGAATTTATTCTCTTGCTTAACACCCTCTCTCAGACGTACGAGCTTAGAGGTTATATATTGGCAGAAGTCAATGGTATATTATGGATTGACAATGTGGCATGCTAAGATGCAAATGATCAAAGCTTTTGTTGAAAAGCAGAGCCTTGTGGTTGATGATCAAATCACAGCTTTAAATAGCATAGCTTTGTTTATTGCGTTACTTCGCGAGCCTCACACCCTAGTATGAACCAGAAATTGGAGTAAGGACTGTAGGGAGGACATACGTTTATTCAAGCTAGAAGTGGTGTCATGGTTTTTACAAATCCTGACATTTTTACTTATGTGGATGATGGAATGAGGCGCCTAGATTATTTGAGTCCCTAATGGCTCTATTTACGCCCCATAGGGCAGGGAAACATATTGTTCAGGCATAACTAATCCAACCATTGCACCTTGGTTGACCGACCCTGCAAGATCGAAGGGTCACTAGAGCACTGATCCTGAGAAATGGGCTAGATTGTCTCGAATTCAGTAAGGACTATCTTTTGCCTTGGTTCATGATGAAAATCCAACTTTCAATACGACACATGCGGTTTTGATTGTATTACTAGTATAGCGACATAATATATGGTAGCTATGCCATCTATGATTTATATTATGATTGAAATGTTTTAAAACATATAACCATTATAATAATATCAATTCTTTTTATCGTATCAAGCATTTTTTACCATTATAAGGTAAAACTCTATCTTCCGATTTGCGTTGCATTGTGTGATGGGACTTGAGTCTTATAATGGTTTCATTTTTCTAAAAAGCATTGCATTGTTTAACGATTTACTATATTTTTTGCATTGGCAATCCAATGGAATAAACCCATTCCGCATTTGCGGGCTGGTCCTGTAATTAACCTTATTATTAAATAGGTTAAGTAAGATTTCTCATACTAGTCCCATGATTGACTCGTAGTTTGTTTCACTTTGCAAACTCGGGTGCCCTCTTCTCCACATGGGCAGTCGAGTAGCTTCTTTTTCAGATATTCATTTCTTGAGTAGGATCCTGGATCGAAGCTTAAAGCTGTGTCCAGAGCACTGGCAGCCTTCCGCTGTGTTAGTGTTATTAGTTCCGCTGCCTTGCATTACATTTATTGTAATTTATCTTCTGCTGTATTACTTTTCGATGTACTCTGATATTATGTACTCTGATGTAACATTATTGTAATGATTATAAAAGTCTTCTGTTATTTGTTCTGATGTTTTGTATGCCTAAAGTTAAATGTATTCGTGGATTTTCAACCTTTGGATAAGACCTGTGTGGTTTATGGTTGATTCAAAGTGTTGGGATTTACGGGTCTTTATAGTTTGAATGTGTAATGATTATTTATCATTATTGTTGAACAGATGTGATGTATGAAATCCATATAACTGAAATTATATGGTAATTTATTGAGTCGCATTCTGATTCAGAATATAACGAATATTTTGAAATAACAATATTTTGAAATAACAAATAATATTTTGATGTGCGATTTTGGATGGACAAGAAAATATTGAAATATATGAAGCCGAGTTAAGTATATACGCGATTTTTAACTCTAATGGATTTGTTTATCAATTTTATTCATTTTATTATGTATATCGAAAATAATTAATTTCAAAATCTAATATTTTGAACATATTATCATTTTAATATTATAATGATATAGAATATTCAATTTTGATTTAAAATTGAAAATGAAGTGGAAACCGTTTTAAAAATGAATTTATAAACAAATTTATAAAATACGATTCGAATGGAAATTGACAATATATATATTATATATTAAATGGCTTGAATAGAACGCGCTGCGCAGCGACCATTCATGAATTTCAACCATTAACTTCAAATTGGTGTAACGGGAGATCCGACCGTCGGACTCTCCTAAAACCGGAACCGTTTGGTTCGTATCGAAAGGATCTTTCCAATGAATATAAGAGATTTAAATTTGAATGGATGGATTTTAAAATATGTCCAAATTAGTTTTGGAAAAGGTCATTATGAATGCTATTCGGTGGCCGTTATTGGAAACCGATTGTAAGGGCCTTATTAAAATTAATAAAAATATGGAAAAAAGGTATAAAATCATAATTAATGATTTGGAAAAATTTTGGATGGAAAATTCCAAGTTTGGAAAGATAAAAATATTTTTTTTATCGAAATGAACTAGTTAATAACTAGAATAATAATCCAATGTTTTTAAATAAATAAATTGGATTTGAAATGGTTTTGATATAACCAGAAATTTTCCAACGTGTGAATTGGAATGGAAATAATATTCGGAATGTTTTGATAATGAATTCCGTGACTATACAGATATTATTGAGGAATTCGGAAGATATATGTATGTCGTTATTCCCAATATGATATTTGTTGGTTCCAGAATTTGATATTGAATATAAGTCGATGAAATTTCTATTCAGAGCCTTGTATTCAATATCAAATTGGATTTTGGGTTTGTCGGGAATGGTGTCTTTATTAACACTGTTCTTAAACCCCGTAGAAAAAACATTTAATCTTTTAATTAAGATAAATGAAGTTTTCTAGTTTATAATTATAATTGGAATTAAATGGAAGATGATTTTGGGTTCATTGTGAACGATGTTTTAAATAACATTTGTTCTTAAGACCTAATTAACAGTGAAGATATGATTTGGAATTTATAAATCTTTTTATTAAGATTTAATGGAAATTTTCCAAAGTAAGTTTTCCAATTTAATATATATATATATATATATATAATTGGAATTAAATGGAATTCGATTTGGTAATAATCAAGATGAGCTTCTGTGATAGAAGACCGTTACTATACATGGAATTTAGAAAGCTTCGCCATTATTCCATTTATAGTATTGATTTGATAAGGAAATTTATATCGATTATATATTGAGCTGTTTTTCGTGGAGATTCCATAGTTAATGAGAGCTGATTTGGTTTTATTGCGAACTGTGTTTTAAATGACACTGTTTCTTTAACCCAGTTAACGACAGAATTAATTTTATTAAAGTTGAACAATCATTAAGTAATGATTTTTGATATTAAAACCATGTTGGAGATTTAGAGAATTTTTAATTAGATTGGAATGTGAATGGGATAATTAAATTTATCGAATTCATGAAATGAACGAAAATGGAGTACCTCCAATTTTAATCCAAGCAATAGTTAAATCTTTATTTAGATTTGGACGTGAAATGGTAATTAAATTTACCAATAACACCATGGGTGTTAGATGTGGAGTACTACCAGTTTTCCTCCATGGGATGAATAGGACGGGATTCAGATTAATAAATAAATGATTACTTCGGTAAGGCTCGATAATCCCGACTAGTTGATAAGCCTTAATTTGGCTTAGAATTGTTACAGAATAAAATAAAATCTTTTGAAATTGATATCCAAAGGAAGATTAAAGAAATAGTTTAAATAAACTTATCTTTGATAAAATTAATGGGAACATTTCCCCTAAGATGTGAATATTTGAATAAAAAATATTTTTAATTGGAATGAGGCGTATGATGTGTTTTTATAGAACTTGATTATTGATTATAAAATACCCGAATTATTCGGAAAGAGCGGGTTTATCCCATTCTAAATAACTAATACAGCGGCTAAAAGTCGACGATGAAGATGGTGGTTGAAGACCAGAGATCTTCACATCGTTTGGATGATTACTGATGTCTTGATTGGGCTGTACACCCATGACAAGGTAATAAGTGGTGATCGTCCTAACGTACTTGGAGATCGACCGAATATGCAAGGGTCTCTCTTCTGTATTGAACACATAGGAAGAGGAATAAGGTGCCACCGGTTTCGTTCAGACCCAGAACAGACTTGTAAATGGATGTATGTCTGACATTCGATTTCGCTCTGTATTGATTGATTTCTATTAAATATATATCTGTTTGGTGGCGGGGAATTTATTCTCTTGCTTAACACCCTTCTTTGAGACGTACGAGTTTAGAGGTTATATATTGATAGACGTTAGTTGTATAGCATGAATTGTTAGTGTGGCATGCTGGGATGCAAATGATCAATGCTTCTTATTGAAAAGCAGAGTCATGTGGCTGATGATCAAAGCACAGCTTTATTTAGCATAGCTTTGTGTATAGCACTAATCCACGAGCCTCACACCTGGTAGGAGTCAAAAACTGGATAGGGACCATTGGGAGAACTTGCGTTTCCTTCTAGCTAGAAGTGGTGTCATGGTATGGAGCCTATACATTTTTACTTACACTACGCCATAGATGACCTACTACAACGAAAATCCATGGTGTTGCTAGCTACAATGTTGCCATAGCTATGCTGTTTTTGGTCTATTGCAACGCACACTTCAATGTGTTAGCATAGATATCAAACTGTGTTGTTGTAGCTACAGATATATTCAAATTAAAAAAATAAAAAATAAAAATGACACCTCAGCGATCCACATCTTTAGTTAAAACAAAATCTTAACCATCCATCCATTTTCAATGACACCTCAGCGATCCACATCTTTAGTTAAAACTAAATCTTAACCATCCATCCATTTTCTACTACGCCTCCTCTATTTCCCGCTAACATTTTCATTTACGCGCTTCATCTCATTTCGTTCTCCCCCAAATCAATAATTCAGCTTTTAGGGTTAGTCAAAAAATAAAAAATGGAGCCGGCTCCTTTCATTCACACTATTTTGTCTTCCCTGTTCCTCCTCTAAATCATTCCTACCAACGATTTTTCTCCCCTCAACGATTCTTCTTATCCGATGTTCCCAGCCTTCTGCTTCTGATTTCAATTCAGGTAAAATCTTTAGTTTGAAAAATAATAGCCTAAATTGAAATTACGATTCAGTATGGGGATTCAATATTCCTGCTTCTGATTGGAATTAGAAGAATATGGATCTCTGTTATTATACAGAGATTTACTTGTGATATACAGTGCAGATTACTGTTATACTTGAAACTCAATCGGAATTTAGAGATGCTTGGATAATATTTTGATATTTTCGTTTATATTTTATGTGTCAGTAACATATGATTAAGGTTTGTATTGTTCTTTGAAGTCTTAGCTTAATGGATCTCATTTACACAGTAACATGTGAAAACGATGGATATAATTATCAATACATTCTCAGTGGTTGTATGATTTTAATGATTGAAATGAATTATGCTGTCAACATTAACAGTAATTTGTGAATACGGATATACAGATTTAGAGATAACTTTTAAATCGAATATGAGCAGGTTTAGTTTTTAACCGAGCTGAAGCTTAGATTGTACTCTAGCACATAGTGTTATTGCTTGTTATGTCATGTGCATAATATCTGCTTTCCAGATATTTATTGTATATGCTAGTTATCTGTAGTGAAGACCATCATTAGTGCTAGTTATTTACAGTGCTTTTGTCAGTCTCATTATGAAATGAAGTGAAGTTCATTTTCTGTTGTGTACGAAGTATTAACTGTTTAACAGATGCTCCAATTCCACAAGCTTTAGCTTTTAATTTAAATAGTTGTTTGATACCAATTCTTGTTTTTAGCTTGACTGGTTTTCTTTCTTTCCCAAACATCAATTGCAGCTTCCTTATTCTTCAACTTCTCTACAATCTTAAGGAATTTTGCTTCCTTCCATCTACCTAACACGATTGATAACTTGTTCTTCATGTTTTTAATGGAGTTTCCATGATACCCTGTCACACACTCCATATCCGAAGCTTCAAAATAACTGTTTTCATAATTGCTGCCATCTGAAACATAGGAATCATTGCCTTCAATAACAGAAGGAAACTTAGCATCATCTTCATCAGCATAGTAGTTGCTGGTACATTTTGACCAACTCTCAAGTTCAGGAAATGAGTGAAGTACTAAACTGGGTTTACAACAGAGAAACAGAACAAATGGAGGCTGGCCACTGTGACGCAAACAGAACAAATGGAAACTGGGTTATACAGACCGATTGCTCCAAGTAAGTGACTGATTATGGTTTCATAATCATATGATATATCGGTGAATTCAGTTCTTGAATCTTATGAAATGCAGTCTCAGAATGTATATCATATGAACTTGCAGGCAAAAAAGCATGAATTGCTGCAGAAAAAGTCTCTTAACTGGATAAATAAAGGTGGTAGCAAACAAATAAAGGTGTTGAACTCAATCCTTATTTGTTATACACTAATGATTTAGTTCTCTTTGCTGGTATTTTTCCTTTCAGTGCATCGTAATCATACATGTAGCTTTATTTGTTTCTGAAACTTTAAGCATGTTTTTCCTCTCATAATCTGATATATCAACCAGTTTGTATGCACACAGGTTATTGTCGTCCAACTTTGTCCCCACCGACTAGCATTCAAGAGTTGAGAGAAACTATTCGTGTGCTACCATCACAAGATAGTAAGTACAGAACACAACCATGTCTGTAAATAATTAATTTTGTGTTCCCTTTCGCATCGAATTTGTGGACTGTTGGTGAGGTGCATTCTAACTTGTAGAGCATCAGTAAATATTCAGTATGATTACTAGTACACCCAAATATCCAACTCTATGTGCCGTTAACATAATTTTGTTCATAATTTACATAGTTTGGCATTGAATTGATATTCTATTTTTATCCGACCCGAACAGAAGTTCGTCCGATTGTCATTATTTGTTATTACTACGGACTTCAACTTCTATGTGGTACGTAATATTTGGTTGTTGTAGCTTTGGTTTCACATTTGTTCAGTATAAACGCGAAGAACAAAATTAGTTCTCTGATGCTGGAAATTTGTAGATATTCATGCGACTAAAGTTTGTTCGCGACGGGTGATTCATGCAAATAAAGTTTGGCTTTATTCCGAGCTAAGATGAAAGGAGATAAGTAGATCTGAAGGAGGCATAACCTATATCAAGCGAATGTCCTTATAATGGCTTTATTCCTGTAGGTAATTTTTCATATGTTTATATAAGTCCGATCTTATTTGGCCTAGTTCTTCTTTTTTTCTTCAAAAAAATCATAGAATTATTAGGTCCAAAAGTCAGTTACAACGATGACTATTAGTGACAGAAGCAACCATAGAATCATAGGTCCAAAAGTTTGCCACTAAGCAGGATCTTGTGTTCTGCATGGTGGTAAGATACCTTGTGCAGCTTAAGGCCTGAGATACATTACCAATATATTTGTTAAGCATGTACCTCTAAACCATGAAATATAAAACCATATACACATTCCTCTGCCTTATTATAATGTTGTGAATGTTGTAGAGTCTGATGACAAAGAGCCGGAAATGCAAATAGGTTTGCCGACTGATGTCAAACATGTAGCTCATATCGGCTAGGACGGTCCTTCTGTTAACACATCTACTTGGGTATGTGTACTGATTACTTCCTCCCCTATTAATATGTATCATGCATTCATCAAATAAATAACGATCGATCTGAATTATACTAAATGGTCATTTAGATGAACGAGTTCAAGTCAACATGTACCATGCGTGATCATCAGAAGGAAAAGAATAAAGATAGTAGTTTATATAATCATTTTCATGTATTTTTTCTTGCTTATGGTTGTATATGTGAGTCTTCATATGAGTGAATCGAGTGACAATGTAGTGAGGAATGTATGTAAATATGAATGATTGTATGATATACGAGTGAATGTACAATAGTCGAGTCAAAAAAATTGTAGCATTTGAAATGTTGAAATAAAATATTTATTTGAATAAAATACCATGTTATAATAATATTTATTGTAATATTACAACATCTTTGATTAATAGCAGTTGAGGTGTAATTACTTTTAGCAATTGTAAAATAATTTTTAACAACTATTAGAAGCAGTTGTAAAAAAGGTTGACTTTATTACAATTGCCAGCTGTACTAGACATATTACAACTGTTTTTGGCAGTTGCGAAAGGGTATTTTTTTGTTGTACTGATACCTGTGGCAACACTTGTACCGATATTGCCATAGAGTCGCAAAGGCGTTGCCTTTGACTCTAAGGCAACGCGGCAAAAGGCAACCCTAAAAAAGTGTTGCCACAGACCTATAGCAACAAATTTTGGCACCTACTGCATCACTTCTCTGGGTTGCCGTAGGCCATCTATGGCGTAGTGTTATGTAGATAATGGATTGCGAGGCGCCTCAAATATAGGGCTATATGTTTATAGGGTCGACGTACTAACCTGTTTGGAGGTCCGATAGGACCGGGAAACATATTGTTCAAGAATAATTAATCCACTAAAGTTAGTGTGGACCAGCCCTTCCATTCCAAGGGTTTGCTAGCGTCCAAGCCCTGAGACATGTGCTAGAGTGTCCCGAATCGGTGAGGAGACATCCCTTGCCTCAGCTCATAGATGGAAATCCAACTTCCAATACGACATTTTTTGGTTTTAGTTGTAGAAATAGTATGGCAACATACTATATGGTACCCATGCTGTTTATGATTGGTACATTTATATTTGAAGTCGTTTTGACACGATGCACATATAGTAATAACAAAAATGATTTGTTTTAACCATATCAAGCATGTTTGGCTATTATAAGGGAAAATTATTGTAACGACTCAGAAAATCTGAACCAATTTAAAAAATTTAAATTGGCTAAATTAATGGATTTTAAATATTTAAAATAAATATTTTTAATAATGGCAATGAAAAGTGGGTTTGAGTCGACAATTGAAAACGAATATAATAAATTCTCATTATAAATAAGGCTTGAAAAGGCGCTGTAGTTTCAAAAATTGAATTCAAACTTTGTCGGACTGTACCGGGTGCAAAACAAAACGGATTTTAGTGAAACCAAAAATATTTAAATCTGTTAGTGAATACCTTTCTAACGAATCTGAAAAATCAAATTTTCATAGCGGAAAGCAAAAGTTATGACCGAATGAATTTTCAGAAAGGTCGCTATGGAATTTATATAGCCCGTGAAATTGGCCATTTTGCATACGACCTCGGAATTCGACGAAACCACTTTTGTTGGATCCAGAATGTGAAGTTATTGCTAGGTTTCAAATTTCATAATTTTTGAAGCTAGTATGTGAGCGTGGCAAAGGAAAATGTGTTTTGGTCAATTACAGTTAAATTGGATCGACCAAAAATGGGCCTTTTTACAAACGGTCTCAGAATTCGACGAAACTAGTTTTGTTGGGACCGTATCGTCAAAACATATCCAGATTTATTTTTCTGGAATTTTTCGAATCAGTTTGTGGCCCTGGCAAATTGAAATGAACGTTCAAATCGAATATTGAATGTTTTATATTTTAATTTGAAGGAAAATGACTGAAACAGTCGAATAGGCCTTCGAAACATATCCCATTGTGTTCGGAATGGGGGTAAAACGCTAGGGACGACAGTCCTTGGGTTTCGATTGGTGGTCGTGTCAGAAAACCCCTTTAAAACCTCCCCGACCAATCAAAATTTTTATAAAAAAATCATTTTTTCTCTCCCCGTAACAGCCTATCGACGGCGAAACCCTTTCTCGTCGTTCCCCTTCAATTTCCGACCGCTTCATCCACTTTCAGCCCCTCCGCCAGTTAAGGTTTTTGTCAAGCTCTCCCTCCTCTTCAAATCCGACCTGGTCTCGCTCCTCCTCGTGCAGCTGTCAGCGAGAACCAGAGGCTCGAAGTGGCGCGTTTCAGGCCGCCGCCACGAACGCCAGGGGCCACCGAGCTGGCCAACTCCCCCACGCGCACGAAGCTCTCTCCTAGCCCTTCGACGCTGCGAAGGCTGATCGTCCTCTAGCTTCACGGATTTCGTGAAATTCCCAACCCTAGTTTTGAACAAATCAAGCAGGTATCGGCTGATTTTATTTAATTTGATTTTAACACCTTTAAAGTGTTGCAAACCTTTGAAAAATCATATCTTTTTCGTTCATTAACGAAATTCGATGAAACAGGAAACATCGTGACCGTGTGGACGCCTTCTACATTTTAGAAGAGACCGCATATTTTTTTGAGCCTTCTGCTATTTTTGGTGGAGTGGAACCCAAGGTGAGATTTCTAATTTTTAAACGATATGGAAAACGACGATGTATAAATTATATAGTCGATGTATGAGTTATATAAGCGTTGTACACCTCTTGTATAAGCGTTGTATAAGTTGTATGCTCGATATATAAGTTATATATGCGTTGTAAAAATTATATATGTGTTGAAATAGAAGTGAATTGCTATATATATATATATATATATATATATATATATATATATACGCCCCTCGTCCACAAACCATGGACGATATTTATTGATTGTGATTGGTGTGAAAATTGATTGATAGCGAATGGTTGTTTGGGATTGTTTGTGGTTGATATTGATTGATTGTGGTTGAAAAATACCCATTTGTGGTTGAGAAATGTTTGGTTGAAACCACATAGGATTAGTTTGTGGAAATGAAATAAATATATACATGCCGCCTGCGTGCGAACTAGATGCATGATCCCCATTGTCAAAAACCGGGAGGTTTTAAGGTAGAGCGAGGAGCCGTACTAGGGACGGTCCCGGTTTTAACTACCCTGCCGTTATGCTGCCGAAATTTTGAATAATATTCATGTGTTTGAATTATTTTCATTTGCTGAAAGTATATTTATTCGTTGTATAAAAAACCTTCATGTGTTGAATCGATATTCATTCGTTGAATTGAAATTCATGTGTTGAATGGTATTCGTGTTTTAAATATAAAAATCACATTTTTATCTATATATAGAAAACTATAGAAAACCTTCATGTGTTGAATCGATATTCATTCGTTGAATTGAAATTCATGTGTTGAATGGTATTCACATTTTGAAATAAATTGCTTTATAATAAAAATCACCTTTTTATCATCTATATGAATTATGTAAAATAATCATGTTTTGAAATAAATTGTTTTACAATAAAAATCCTACTTTTATCACCTATATAAACTATATAAAATAATAGTGTTTTGAAATGAATTGTTTTACAATAAAAATTACATTTTTGTTATATACATGAATGGTTGAAATGTGAAGCGTTAAAAATAGCAACTCGTTCAAATAAATATGCATGAGTTGAAATATTCATTAATTAGCTAATGATATGATTTTTTGCCTATGCATGCAACATTAGAATGAATGGTGTTTTAAAACCAAATGGAATCAAATATGAAGTTGAATGGAAAATGATAAATGATAAGAACTGTATATATGTACATGCATATTTATTGAACAGGTTATGACAAAGGGGCTAGAGAAGAGGAATAAAATTTTGTGCCCGACAAATAGGTACACATTTACTGTTTTGTTTGGGTGATGATTTTATGAGCCTGTTGGCTAGCCGCTTGGTTTTTTCTTTTTATTTTCGACATGAGACGCCCGTGTGGCTATTTGGGAATTTTCCCAGCCCCTCCCGTACAAAGGAGGTTATGGCGAAATTTTCCAAAATTTAAAGGCGTTAGTGAAATATTTGAAGTGAAACGATATTGAAATTGTTGAATGAACTATATTTATATAAATATATAAATATAAATAAAATTAGAACGAAACGTAGCCGTGTAGTTCGTATTTTGAAATCGAAACTTCGAACGATTATACCGGGAAATCCGACCATTGGATTTTCCCGAAACCGCAACCGTTGGGTTCACCTTGGAAATATCTTTCCAACAGCACCAACTTTGTAAAAATCCAATGGTTGGATTGTCTGGAATGTTTAATTCAAATCTAAAGAAAAACAGCGCCAGAAACGATTATATTTATATATATATATAAATATAATTATATTTAATCGAATAACGACGCTGCAGTTCGTATTTTGAAATCGAAACTTCAAACGATTGAACCGGGAGATCCGACCGTCGGATTTTCCCGAAACTGGATCTGTTGGATTCGTTTTGAAAAGACCTTTCTAATGATGTAAATTTTGTTAAGATCCAACGGTTAGATTTTCAGATATGTGTAAATCAAATCTGAAGAAAAACAGCGCCACGGCCGCGTTATGGCCCGAAGCGTCGTTTTGAATAAATTGGCTATTTTAAAATAAATAAAAATAGCAATAAATTGTTATAAAATATCATAAACGATATGGAATGGAAATAAATTGAATTTGCCCGATTTATGTGGTATTTGATGGTTGAATGTGTTTGGTGTGAAAATTACATTAAAGAACAAAATTGGTGTTGACGAATGATTTAACCATTGAAATAAATTGATTTGAAATTCTAAATATACGTGAATTATTTGAAAAGGCCGAGTTAATTCTCATTTCAAATAATTGACCGACGATTGAAAGTCGAAGATGAAGACGATGGTCGAAGACCGGAGATCTTCACCTCGTTTGGATGGTAACCGAGGTCCTGATTGGGAGGCATCCCGAAATATGGATAATGAGTGGTGATCGTCTAGACGTACGTGGTGATCGATGGGTTTGCGAGGTATTTAGTGCCTCCAGATTCGTTCAGACCCAGAACGGACTTGTAAATGGACTGTGTGTCTGACATTGGATTTTATTCTATGTTGATTGATCTCTATTAAATATACATCTGTTTGGCGGCGGAGAATTTATTCTTTTGCTTAACGCCCTTCTCTGAAACGCACGAGCTCAGAGGTTGTATAGCGATGGACATCAGTCGCATGGCATGAATTGCCTGTGTGGCATGCTAAGATGCAGTGATCAGGGCTTCTGTTGAAAAGCAAAGTCTTGTGGTGATGATCAAAGCACCGCCTGTGTGGCGTAGCTTTGTGTATAACGTGAATTCGCGAGCTCACACCCGGGTATGAACCAGAAACGGGATAAGGACCTCAGGGAGGGCATGCGTTTCTTTCTAGCTAGGGTGGTGTCAGTGACCTACCAGCCCTGACATTTATATACTTTTCACCTATGTGGTTGTTGCTGTTGCGAGGCACCTCGGTTTGATCGGACGATCCGGGTCCGATGGAGTCATTCGTTGGCTCGTTTGCGCCCCAAAGGGCGGGGAAACGTATTGCTCAGGCATTTTAATCCACATCGGTGGACCGGCCCTGTCGCTCCAAGGGTCGATGCGTTCTGATCCTGAGACATGGTAGGCTAGATTGTCTCGAATTCGGTAAGGACTATCTTTTGCCTTGGTTCATGACGGAAATCCAATTTCCAAATACGACATTGTGCGGTTCTGATTGTATATATATATGGCGACATGATATATGGTACCCATGCCGTCTATGATTGATAGTTATGATTTGAAATTGTTTTCAAAACATGTAAACACTAGCAATAATATCAAATGCCTTTGTTTTATTCGTATCAAGCATATTTTGGCCATTATAAGGTAAAACTCTATCCTCCGGTTTGCGTTGCATTGTGTGATGGGAACTGAGTCTTATAATGGCTTCATTTTTATAAAAAGCATTGCGATGTTTAAAAGAAAGATTTGTTTTTAAAGCACTGGTAATCCAATGGAGTAAACCCGTTCCATGAAAGTGGCGTGGTCCTGTGATTAGCCAAATTATATATGTGTTGAGTAGATTTCTCATACCAGTCCCATGACTGACTCATAGTTTGTTTCACTTTCAAACTCGGGTGCCCCTTTTTCTACACGGGCAGCCTTGTATTCAGGTTTAGCTGGTTCTTTCTGGATAGCTGTAGCTGAAGATGGATTCTATCATTTATCTCTTTTTATGCTGTTTAGCTCCTATTGTACATATTATGTTTGTTTTCCGCTGTAGACATTTATGTATAGCTGAACTGTATTTTTACTAAGTATGATCCTGTATGCTGTGTAACTCTGATGATTACTTTTATCCAGTATATTCTATTGTTCATTATCTGGAGTATTTATTTAATTTTGTTCTGCTGTTATCTGTTTCTGTGTTATATTCCAAAGATAACCCTTGTCTCCGTCTGTACGAGATTTCGGGTCATCACAACGTGGTATCAGAGCTTTGGTTAAGCTTAGTTCTGGAATATAACATTTGAACGAACTCGTCAGAAATAGAACCAGTAGTGTTCTAGGACGGGTAACTCTATACAGATAGGATCAGTAATATCCTAGTATGAGTAAAGCAGAATGAAATTACACCTCGATAGACACATTTACATTTGAAGTATGTGTTTCTATATTTTAAAAATACCTTTTCTGTGACCTGACACTTGATCTGCCATTTGCAGAAGTACTAGAAAATGAGTGCCAGAAACAGAAGAAGTAATACTGACCCGGATATTGAAGCCCTATATAAGAAATATAGAAATCTGGGTGGAAAACTCTTCTCGGGCGAAGAATCTATTATGAGAACACAAGCTTGGATTTGTTCGGCTGAGAAAATCTTCGAAGCATTAAAGCTGAGGGATGACCAGAAAAGATTACTGGCCTCCTAGGCACTCGAAGACGAAGCTTTGTTCTGGTGGGATTCGGTTATTAAAGATAATCCAGAAGGTGATATCACCTGGGATAGATTCAAAGTGATTTTCCTAGAAAGATTTACTCCTCCCGAAGCGACCGAGCGACTATGTGATGAATTTTCTTATCTAATACAAGGTGATATGACCATCCCAGAATATCATAAGAAATTCAATGAACTTTCTCACTTTGCCCCTCATCTAATTGAAAATCCGAAGAGGAAGAATATGAGATTTATCAATGGACGATGTGTAAAATTTATCGACCCAATCAATATCAGTCAAATAGGTGTACATAAACAAACCGTCCGGTTTGTAAATCAATATTTATTTATTCACATTCACTGTATTCATATTCACGTTAAAAATTATATTTTTAACGATAAAACATTTTATTTTAACATATGAATTTCTATTCAGTTCATTTATTCAATAAAATGATATTTTTATTTTTCTAACATATTTTAGAAAATTTCGGCGGCATAACGGCACGATACTAGAAACGGGACGAGGCCTAGCCTTATCCCCAGTCTAGTGAATGCCCACGCCATTCACATATCAATCAAATTTACCAAACAACCAAATTCAAATCAAATCATCTAACTAATTTATGCAACCAAACAAACAAGTCCATGGTCTGTGGACGATTGTGTCGGGTGCTACTAAGCACCGTCTGCTTCCTAGTATATATATATATATATATATATATATATATAGCTAGAAAAGAAATTGAAAGGTGAGAAATTCTCACCAACAGCCATCCTAACTCCACAACACTTCTTTTATAGAATCCTTCGTCGTTATCGCATCTTTGTCATCTTCGTCGCCCGTAGCCACTACATATGTAAAAATCGAATTTTTACTTTGCTATTCAATACATAAAAATCCTATTTTTATAACGATGTTATATAGATAAAAATTCTATTTTTATCCCGTTATTCTTCATATAAAGATTTCACCTTTTCAAAAATATAGATGTCGCCTTTTCAAAAATATCATTATAAAAATCACATTTTTATCTTTCTACACATATAAAGATGATATTTCTAATCTTCCTATCATGTAAAAATTATATTTTTAATTCTCTACCTAAACAAAAATCATATTTTTATTTTTATCATCTATATAGTAAAGACTATATTTTTAATACTTTAAAAATATAAAAATCATATTTTTAACTTCTCGCTTATATAAAAATTATATTTTTAACCTTCCTATAATATAAAAATCCTATTTTTAATACTCTACCTATATAAAAATAATATTTTTATATCATCTACTATATAAAGATCATATCTTTAATTAGCTATAAGTATAAAAATCATATTTTATACCTTTAAAAATAATTTCAACTTATCAAAAATGGTTTCTTTCAACGATAAAAATCATTTCTTTTTACCTTTAAAAATCAAATCTTTTTCTAAGTAAAAATCTAATTCTTCTGTTTATAAAAATCGGTTTTTTTTCCTATGCTATAAATATATATAAAAATTAGATTTTTCCTATGCTAAAAATATATATAAAAATTAGATTTTTCCTGTGCTAAAAATATATATAAAAATTAGATTTTTCCTATGCTAAAAATTCAAACTCTCCATTATGTAAATCAGTTTTTATATAATCTAAAAATCATAAAAGAAAAGAAAAGAAAAACTTACTGTATTTGTTGAGAAGGGGGGGGGGGTTGCTGTCGAGGTATGGCACCGGTCTTGGTGGGCCCTGGCGGCACAGCGGAGGTCGTAGGGAAGTCGCCAACGGGGAGGGGGGGCGACTGTGGGTGGAAGCGGGAGCGGGTGCGTCGATCGGGGGGGGGGGGGGGGGGCTGTCGCGACGATCGAGGCAGAGGGGTGGGAGGGTAGGCTTCGACGGAGAAGATGGAGGGAGGGGTGCGCCTCGCGCGGCGGCGCGATGGTGGCTCCGTCGAGCGATTTAGGGCTCCGCCCTCTTTTCCTTTTTTTTTATTCTGAATTTAATTTTGGAACGGGGGTGGGGGCAGGAGGATTTAAGGGGAGAGGAGAGAAGATATATATATATATATTTTTTAATTTAATTTGCAAAAAGTTGACTGTTACATACGACCTCTAAATGAGGCCCACCGCCTGTCGTCCATAGTGTTTTGCCCCCATTCCGATCACAATGGGATATGTATCGTAAGCTGATTTGATCGTTACAATCAGTTTCCGTTGAATTTAAAATATAAATCTTTATATATTCAATTTAATGCACATTTTCATTTACCGGGGCCACACACTAACTCTAAAAATTCCATAAAAATATTTTCTAGCTTCGTATTGATGATACGGTCCTAACAAAACTAATTTCGTCGAATTCTGAGACCGTTAGAAAAATGGCCAATTTCCAGTCGATTAAAATCAACTGAAACTGGTCAAACGCGTTTTCCTTTGCCACGCTCACATATTGATTTGAAAAATTATGAAATTTGGAATCTAGCAATAATTTGACATCACGGACCCAACAAAAGTGGTTTCGTCGAAATCCGAGGTCGTTTGCAAAATTTCCATTTTTAAGGGCCTGAATTCCATAGCGACTATTCAGAATTTTCAACTGGACATATCTTTTGATTCCCGCTATGAAATCTCAATTTTTCGGAACCGTTGGAAAGATATCATCAATTAGATCCTATTATTTTTGGTTTCACTAAAATCCAGATTGTTTTGCACCCGGTACATTCAATTGAAGTTTGAAATCGAATTATCGAACTACCGCGCCATTTTCAATTCTATTTATAATTATATATAAATATTTATATTCTAGCGACGACGTATATAATATATACATTCGAATTATATTCAAAATAAATTTCTCGTCGATTTTATTTAAAATAATCTATTTTAAATGTTCAAAATTAGCTAAAATTGCCAAAATAAAAATTTTATACTGGTTCGGATTTTCGGGTTATTACAATCTCCCCCACTTAAAACTTTTCGTCCCCGAAAAGGAACAAAGTCGAAAGTGGTTTGATTAATTAACACTACGTTCGATCTGGCTTCCATTCTCCAACTCTTCAGTTTCTGAGAATTTTCAAATTTTCAAAAATTTTGCTAACACCCCAAAATTTTCGAATAATTTCGCCATAACCTCCCCTGCACCGGGAGCCACGGGAAAATCCCGAAATTGCCATATAGGCCTTCTGATCTCAAAAAGAAAAAGAAAAAGCCAATAGGCTCATAAAATCATCATCACCCAAACAAAACAGTAAATTATGTAGTAAACATGTACCTATTTGTCGGGCAAACAAATTTTATTCTCTGCTCTAGCCTCCTTGCTATGACCTGTTCAATGTAAGTACATGTATATGTAGGCAAATGCAACCAATTTTCAATATAATCAATATTTGATTCAATTAGGCATAATGGTTCAAAAATTATCAAACAAATAAACAAACAACACAAACATCAATCAATTAGTGAATTAGAGTTCCAAATTCATAATTTTGATATATATACTGAAAATCTTGTTTTTGATGCCAATTCATAACAATGTGTTCTAGCTATATTAGTTTTGGTTCTCACACCAGTCTAATGGAAATATATAGAAAATCACGCCTTCGTCACTCGAAAATAAATACTGGTGATGGTATACTTCATTATCAGGACCATGTCCGGGCGACTAGAGTGTGACTCTATATCTATCTAATATATTAAAACTCTGAATATACGTTCATGATGCGTATATGCAAAACCTTTATATACTAGATTGTCCAAATTCAAAATAAATAAATAATCAAATACTTATAAAACGATTTAAATTTTCCAAACAAAATTGTTTTAATTTGAAAAATATACTCTTTACACTCGTTCTAGGATACTACTGATCCCATCTCTAACGAGTCATTCTAATTTGATTTTACTAATCCAATATCTGATGAATTCTTTCGTATGGTTCTAATGTGTCTTGTTCTCGAGCTCTGTAAACCAAAGCTCTGATACCAAACTGACACGACCCGAACTTCCCCGTGAGGGAAAGAGCGGATAGCGTTGAGTACAAGACAAAATAGAACGTAGACGGAAGAACATTTCATTGTATATTACAACAATTCCATCAGATACAAGAATATACAGAGTATAAATGAATAAATTACATTCGAAAAATATCAGAGATTACAATAAATTACATAGCAGCGGAAAATAATACAAAGCACAATTGAAGGTGATATACGAATACAGAGCTTTCCGGATATGTAATGACCCGCATTGGCAGAGGTATTATGATTAATTTATTTAATTATATAAATGGTGATGTAGTGAATTAAATGGTCGTAGAATTAAATAATGATGAATATTTAATTAAAATAATAAATTTAACAAAACATTTAATTCTGAAATAATCAGAATTGGCTGAAATGGCGATATGGTGTGAACTGGATCATCTGTGATATTTTAATTCAGATTGAAATTGAATTAGAATAACGAATATATTATATAAACGACAGTTGAACAAATAAATTATAATGTAATTATAATCAAGCTTGAAATGGCGTTGCAGTTCGTAATTTGATGATTCGAACTTCAACTGAATGTACAGGATTCGTTTTAAATCGGATTTCTGTGAAACAAGAAACGTGTGGAGCTGGTGGAGTATATCTTTCTAGTGGAAGAGAAAAATCGGAATTTCATTGTGTAGATTTTGAGATATGTCCAAATCAAATTTCAGAAAAGTCGCTGTGGAATTCCTTTATAATTTGCGACGCTTTATATACGTTATAAATCGATTTTTCGATACGAACTGAATATCGGGATAATCTGGAGTCTGGAAATCAAGTCATAAAATCTGAGGTGATATTCTGGAGCCGGACGACATCGTATATGGATATATACGATAATATTAATTTATTAATATTTAAATTATTAATATTTAAATATATTTATATATTTAAATAGGTCATCCAGAGCTTTAAAAATATGTTGTGTGAGCATACGGAGTCGGAATTCGACGAAACCAGTTTTGTTGGATTCGTAATGTCAAAAAATTGTTAGAGGTCAAGTCTCGTGATTTTTAGAGTCACTGTGTGGTCGTACGGATTTTTAGAGTGGAAAATAGACAGTATTTCGACAGTTAAAAATATGCTGTGTGAGCATACGAAGTCGGAATTCGACGAAACCAATTTCATTGGGACCGTGATGTCGAACTCTAGCTACATGTCCAGTTTGGTGATTTTTGGGTACCGTGTATGATCGCAGTGATTTTTAAGGACCAGAGACATGTATAAAATAAATAAAATAATATAATAAAATAAAAAAACAAAAATATCCTAATATTTTCCTTGGCCAAAAGAGAAGCCACGCCTTCCATATTCTCAACCACAAACGGCAACAACCACAACGCAAGTATATAAGGCCCCAATGATTCATACAGTAAACATTTCCCTTTTTCAAAATCCAAAGAAAAATAAAAAAAAACAATCCAAATAAAAATCTATTAATACTCAAACCAATTCCTATGAACTCGTGGGTTCATACTCTTCACACTGATATGCATTAGCAAGGGCTCGGTTTGTTTTTGGTTCGGTGGTTAAGTGTCAGCGTCGGCTAGGGCTGACCGTTACAGGAAATAGAAGCGACGAGGAGGGAAACAGGGCGGTGCCGGTTGCTCATGGGGTCAAGGCGCTCGTGTAGAGGGACTCTGGTGGATTCCGGTTCCAATGGACGTCGAACTGGGTGCGCAGTCTCCTGACATCGCAGCGACAGGCAGGAGTCGGTTTGGGTAAATTTGGTATGGTTAGAAAGCAAATCGAACGAGATGAGTGGTAGTTGGTTTCATGTGACATTCAATGCTTTGTAGAGGAGGACAGGCGGGTTTAAGGAGGTGGAAATGGTGATTTCAGAGGAGCGATTTTGTCTGGAGTAGTAGAGGAAGAAGGGTGTGCGGGTTGGGGCTTTTAACCGATGGGTAATTGGGCCAAATAAAGAGGTATGGCCCGTGAAAGGAATAAATACTTAAATCAAGTTTGTTTTGTTTTTATTTTAATAGTGGTCAAACTTAGAAAATGTATAACTTATTCATATGAAATCAGAATCACGAACCGTAAGTTGCGTTGGGATCGTATGGACGGGAGCAACACAATGAGACTGACCGGGAGCGAATCCGAGCTCGTTACAATTTATGGCGAGATAAATTGTCCGATCTAAATCAAAGACAGTTAATCGTTTTTAACGATAACAGTCCAATGTGAGTAAATCTCACTAACTCTGAACAGTTCATATTTTCATGTTGTATTTTTAGAACTGTTAAAATTGTTTGATTGATTTTGTGTTGACTGTATGATTGAACTGCTAGTCAGTTAGTGGAGATCATATATATATATATATGTTGATTCTGTTTATCAGAATATTTTATACTGGTATGGTCTAACATCTGTGATGCAGGGAGACAGGTTGGAGGAATCCAACTGGATTCCTCAACATTTATTTTACTGTTTTGCATATAGTGTGATATATGGTGGGTTATATAATCTGTTATGGATTATGGGTGTTGGAATGATGTTGATCATTTTTATTCGATATTTTAAATATCATAAAAGACCCTGGGATGTAAAAAGAATTTATTTCAATGTATATTGAAATAAAGGAATTTTATAAAATCACAGGATTTTATAAAAGGAAATATTTATAAAACGAACACGGTTTTATAAAAGGGATATTTATTTAGAAAATAAATAGAAGTTATAAATAGGAAATATTTGTAACGGTAAATAGAAGTTATAAATAGGAAATATTTGTAACGATAAATAGAAGTTATAAATAGGATATATTTGTAACGGTAAGTAAACGTTATAAAAAGGAAATAGTTGTAACGGAAAACGTAGTAAGTAAAAGAAGTTAATCGATGTTAGTTAATCGATTAGAGAATAAAGTTAAAAAGAAGTTAATCGATGTTAGTTTAATCGATTAGTGTTAAAGCAAATGAGTTAATCGAAAGAGTTAATCGAATATAGTTATTCGAATTAAAGCAAATAGAGTTAATCGAATATAGTTATTCGAATAGAAGCAAATGAGTTAATCAAATATAGTTTATTCGAAGAAAGTAAAAGGGGTCATCGAATATAGTTATTCGAAAGGAGTTAAGCGAAATGAGTAAATCAATAGCGTTAGTCAAATAGAGTTAATCCAATAGTGTTAGTCCAATAGAGTTAATTGATAAGGGTTAATCGAATAGAATTAAGTGAAAAGAGTCAATCGAATATAGCTATTCAAGGAGGGTTAAGTAAGGAAGTTAGTAAAAGGAATATCAAGTGAACTTTGCCTATTTCAAAGTTAGGAATGTTGTTCAGTTAAGGTCTGAGAGGTAATTCTACCCCAACTTGATTGGCTTCGTTTTTAACTAAGGAATAGTTAAGGTTCGGCAGTAAAGGAAATGGTTTGGGTTGGCATAGCGATGTTTGTTTAAACATCTTTCTAAGTCCAATAAAGAAGCTTTGGAAATGTTTTCCAAATAAGAAACCAGAAATGTTTTCTAATAAAGAAAACAAGAAATGGAAATGTTTTCCATTGTTAATAACGTATATTTTCTAAATTTAGAAAATAAGAAATATTGAATATAGGGAAACAGGATATAAGTAAATTTATGAAATTAAGAGATAAATGTTGAATGATGTTTGATCGATATAAATTTCCATTTGGAAATAATATCGTTGTTTGCACACTTGTTTTTATTCGATAGTTAAATCACAGACTATCGAAGTTTTGACCATTTTAACGTTGTTAATATGGAGAGACCGGTTGGATTATTATCCAAAGAACCACTCTGTATTGGCATAAGCGTTGCGAATCATATATGCCAAAGGAAATTGAAGACGGAGTTATGCAAGGGCTATCCTGTTTACAGAATAGTGCCTTCGGTTCATCCTGTTCCTGGATGACTTGTATGGACGGATGTCTGACAGAATATGTCCAGACGATCACGTATATTGATTTCTCCAACTGTACCAAGAGTGGAAGCGGAGAAGGAAACTTCTCTTAGCTAACACATAATGTATGGTTGAGGACATCAATCGGTGATTGGATGGATTTGATGATGTGACATTCAAAGTGAATCTGATGTGATGATAAAGCGTAGCTTCTAGCCTCATCATCCGGTAAATGACAGAAATCGGGCAGGCAGCATGGCTAAGTCGGTCGCACCGAAGTAGGGTGTATAATCACCTGATCTAGAGTTTCATTCATTTCTAAAAATCTATTGTTGATGCTGTCCCATTCGGGAAACGGTTGCTGATCCCAACTGTTGGTGATATACATTCGATACACTCAAGCGAAATGAGTGGTCGGTCATGTGTGGCCGGGTTGCAAGATGTTCTTGTTGAACCCAGTGTATTCCTCTCTAGAGGTACACGAGCGATAGGTGGTTCCATACCTTGTCATAGTTGGAAATCCATTACCCAATACGTGCTTGCGGTTTTGATTGTATACTATATATGTAGAACGTGAGATGAAAGCGTTTCTACTAGATGATTATTATAGTTGTGGTTGATAGACATTATTATAATATCAAAAGGTTTTTGATATAAAGATATTACGGATTCTCATAAGGGAAAAACCCGTTCCGTTATGCGGCGTGGTCTTATGAGATATCGTTTACTTGTTCGAACTGTTTTTAAACTGTTTTACTCATACCAGTCCCATGACTGACCCGGAGTTTATTTTGTTGTTTTCCTTAAACTCTTGGGTGCCTAAATTTGTATGGGCAGTCAAGTAGTCTGGATTTACAGATATAGTTGAAGAGCTGGAGCAGGAGGCTTCAGGATCATATAGCTATAGTTATTTCCACTGTGTTGTAAGTGTTGTACTTTGATAATGTATTGTATATTCAAGTACAGATTTGTATTTCAATGTTATGTTATCTATTATATGTTATTCGTTCCGCTGTGAGATTCGTGTTACTCTGATGTTGTCTTCTTCTTCTTCTATTCTAAGTTTCTATCTTATCTTTCCTCACCCTCTAATTTCTTTCACTAATTACCAGGATTTTTCGAGGTTTTGGTTATCGACGTCGTGCTTACGTCGATAACCAAAGTCGCTCGAAATCCGGGTCGTTACAGTTGGTATCAGAGCTTAAGTTAAGAATTACTTGGCTCTGTGGCGTGACTCGGTAGAGATAGGGTTAGTAATACCCTAGACTGAGATTGAGTGTATATATACGAGTGAACGTATTTGTTATTGATATAAAAATTTGTTTTATATTGTGGAGTTTCATTGGTTGAGTCGTTTATGAGTTCTGGTCGATCAGTTTGATCCACTGTATCGGTAGGAGTTACTAAACACTTGAATACGATGGGTCGACACGATATGTTTTGAAAAGAGGGTAAATTAAAATAAGTTTACCCAAGGTATATCTTGATATAGAGAAGATATATATATCAAAATTATAATATATTGGATATATTGATTGTTGTTATAATCGAGTAAGATTATAGATTGAATGGTTATGTAAATAACCAATCATAATTCATATAAGCGAAATACGTGAAATCAGATGAGTTAAATCTGAAATTTTAACCAGAAATTGAATTAAAACTCTGGAGAATTGGATAAGTGTTTGTAAATGTATTTGGATTAAAAATAAGGAAAATTTAAGATCCTGGGAGATTTTAAATTGTTTTACAAGTAGTATGAATTATATTTTGAAATGAATTTCAAAGTGGAAATGTTTAGAAATGGTTTTATAGTATTGAACTCACTTCGATCGCTGGGAAATAGATTCTGATGATGACAGCTGCATCATCAGTATTCATTTTCGAGTTGTTAGTGACGAATTACTACCAGAGATACTGTTTTGAAATTTTTTTGGGAAAGACAAGTTGTGTTGAATTTCAAAATGGGATTTAAAATATAAATTGGAATTTTTAAATAGATTTGAAATATTAACTTGTTTTAAAAGAAATAAAACGAGAAGTTCCATTATAAATGAAGTTTATAGATAGTTCTTTATAAACGAAGTTTATAAATGAAGTGAAAAGAGTTATCATTGGATAATTCAGAAATAAAAATACAAGTGTGAAATTGAAAGGGAAATCTATTTTCCAAAGGTAGAAATATCGATTTAAAAAAGGAATTGAAATCGAGACTTATTTAAAGAATGAATAAAGAAAGTTTGAAAAGGAATTTGAATAAAGGAAATTCAAACATAGATTTTAAATAAGAGATTCAAAGAGGATTTGAATATAGAAATTCAAATGAGATTTGAATAAAGAAGATTTAAATAATGGAAAA